>CM037876.1:269746366-270946366 GCA_021292165.1 Shinisaurus crocodilurus
GGTAGGGTCACCCATGGCGGTAAGGTCCGGGGAGAGGAACCAGACAAAGAACGATCCAAAACAAAAAGTCCTCAACGGCAGAACAGGCGGAAGATAATTTAAACCTAAATTACAACGGCTGTGAAGGCGGATGAAGGCTGCAGCAGAGAATGGTTTTCCAATCGTCAGGGTAACCGTGCCATTGGATCATTGCCGTCCTCTGTCAAGTTTCTGTGGTGATTCGTTGTGCACCGATCTCCCCACAGAAAACAGCTTCACGCACAGGCGTCTTCCAACCCAACCCAACCAACCAACCAAAAAAGTCCCATGGCGAATGGCGAATGGCGACGGGGGCAGGACTGTGAATCTGGAAGCCCCTAGTCACGGACCAGCACATGGGCGGTGGATGCAGACTCAGTCGCCCTGTTCAAGGAACGAGGTAGTCGAGCAGCTTGGCAGCTGTATCCATGACTGAGCAGCCCTATTTAGGATCCACTCTGCTCACCCCGTATGGGGAGGGGGCTAGAAAAGGTGCCCTAAACATAGTCTACCTCTTTCTCCCCTGACTGGATTACCGCGTCCAGTGGGGTCACCATTTTAGCGGTCGAAAAAAACATTTGAATTTTGGAACATTGAATATACGGACACTGCTGGATAACATAGATAGTGAACGCCCTGAACGTAGGACTGCTATTATTGCAAGGGAGCTGAGACGGTTTAAAATTGACATAGCAGCATTTCAAGAAGCACTTCATGATCGACATTTTCCAGTATTGTCCCGCCAAGCTGGATAGATGGCATCATCAAAGGGTTAGCTTGCACTTGCTGATGAAGCACTTTGGTTTTTTTGATGTTAAGTGAGAGACCAAGTTTTCCGTATGCTTCTGTAAAAGCATTTAGGATAGTTTGGAGATCATCCTCTGAATGTGACTTCAGGGATGCCATAATTATCACCTTCTTTAAGAAAGGTGATAGAACAGACTGTGGAAACTATCGGGGCATTTTTCTCTTAGCTACCGCAGGTAAAATATTTGCCAGGATTCTCGCAAACCGTCTATCTATCTATCTATCTATCTATTCTTCTATCTATTTCAGAAGAGATCCTCCCTGAATCTCGTTTCCGCCCCTCTGGAGGGACAGTAAGACATGATTTTTACTGCACGTCAGCTCCAAGAAAAATGCCGGGAGCAAAATCAACCCCTTTATATGGCATTTATTGATCTTGCTAAGGCCTTTGATACTGTAGACCGAACAGCTCTCTGGACTATCCTTATGAAAATTGGATGCCTCAATAAATTTGTGAACATCTTGCGACTTCTCCATGACAACGTGACGGCTACGGTCTTGGACAACAACGGCTCTCATGGTGCTCCATTTAAAGTGGGATCAGGTGTTAAACAGGGATGTGTTATTGCCCCAACATTATTTGCTATTTTCATCGCCATGATTTTACATCTTGTCGAGGGGAAACTTCCCACTGGTGTGGGAATTATATATCGAACAGATGGAAAGCTTTTTAATCTCAGCAGGCTGAAAGCAAAAAGTAAGGTTATTACAACCTCCATTGTGGAACTTCAGTATGCTGATGATAATGTGGTCTCCGCACATTCAGAGGATGATCTCCAAACTATCCTAAATGCTTTGGCAGAAGCATACGAAAAACTTGGTTTCTCACTTAACATCAAAAAAACCAAAGTGCTTCATCAGCAAGTGCAAGCTAACCCTTTGGTGATGCCATCTATCCAGCTTGGCGGGACAATACTGGAAAATGTCAATCATTTTCTCTATCTTGGCAGCTATCTTTCTGTTACAGCTAACATTGACAGTGAAATCCAGCATCGTCTGAGCTCCGCAAGTGCCGCGTTTTCTCGAATGAAACATAGAGTGTTCGAGGATCGGGATATTTGTAAGAAGACCAAAACACTGGTTTATGAAGCCATTGTATTACCAACTTTATTGTATGCCTGCGAAACATGGACTATCTATAAACATCACCTCCAACTCCTTGAAAGACATCAACGTTGCCTCCGGAAAATCCTGCGAATTACTTGGGAAGATAGGCGAACAAATGTCAGTGTACTGGAAGAAGCAAGGACTACTAGCGTTGAAAAAATGATCCTTCAACGCCAACTTCAGTGGACCGGTCATGTTGTTCGAATGTCTGACTGCCGTCTCCCAAAGCAGTTACTTTATTCCCAACTCAAGGATGGAAAGCGGAATATCGGTGGTCAATATAAGAGGTTTAAAGATGTTCTTAAGGCTAATCTAAAAAAATGCAATATAAACATCAAAAACTGGGAAGCTCTGGCCCATGAACGATCTAACTGGAGGTTGGCCTTTCACAAAGGTTCTATAGACTTTGAAGAAGCTCGAGTGCAAGGTGAAAGGGAGAAACATGCTAAGCGAAAAGCACGTCAAATGAATCCTTTACAAGACCATCTTCCATCTGGTAACCTGTGTCCTCACTGTGGGAAGCTGTGTGGATCTAGAATTGGCCTCCACAGTCACTTACGGACCCATCGCTAGAGTCTACACAATTTTCTTTAGAATTTTCCTCCTTTTAAAATCTCCTTTTTGTAAATTTTCTTTTCTTTTTTTTTTATGCTGGAACACAATCTTACTCGGTCACGAGTGATCGCCTGACTGAGAGTGGGAGGAAAGGGTTAACTGAACAATCCCCAGGATGCATGTTTTGTAACCCCTCCTCCCTACTTCCTGCCTCTCTGTGGCCTGCTCTCTCTCTCTCTCTCTCTCTTTCTCCAACCTGAATAAATGGACTGTAAGTAAAACTAATAAATGTCTCTATTAGTTTTAAACCTTGTTTGGACAATCCGTTTCCTTTTTATGAGCCTTTTAGCAGGGTTTAACAACCCACGTGGCGATAACCAGTTTCAATAGCCAGGCTGTGCATAAGGGGGGAAACTCTGCTTTGGCCTAACCAGTACAGGACCAATCCCTTCCCATATCCTCCAACAAAGTGTAGGTCCCAAACTTTAGTAGAACATGCCCCTGTCCAGCTGGCTCACAGAGACAGACCTCACAAGATGGGAGAGAGGGAGAAGAGGTAGGAAGATGGAAGAATATGTAGTTATGCCAAAATTGTATGCTCACTCAAGACTGCTGAGAAAGATTGAAAACCACACATATACAAAGTGGGATCTTACTCCTTTATCATGTTATCAAATAAAATATAGAGAAGGGAGGAAGAAAGAAAGAAAGAAAATAAAAGTTTAAGATGAGAAAGAAAGCCCCCTTAAATATGTGTTGAAGAAGACTTTGTAAAAGAAAAAAACAAGGAGGCATGGGGCTGGGGGACATTAATGAAAGGAGCATTCTCAAAATGGGGAGAAGATGATGAATACAGGAGGGAGGTTACAAAAAGAGGAAGGAGGGAGGAAGAAGGGAGCACCCACTTGGAAAAAGAATTGAGACCTTCCAGCAGCATTCCCCAACCTGGTGCCCTCCGGATAGGTTGGACTGCAACTCCCATGCTGGCTGGGTATTGCTGTGGGGGAGGGGGGAGGAGCGCACCTGCTCTGCTAACTTCCAATGCCTTTCACTGCTGCTCGGCTCATTCTTCTTATATAAAGTTGGAGCCTCGCCCCCAGGATCAGAAAGCCAGTCCTGATTATGTGGTGCGTGACTTCCTAATTGCTCCCCTGACTCACACCAGATGGGCCTTTTCTATCTATCTATCTATCTATCTATTATATTTATACCCCGCCTTTTTTCCTGCAAGGAACCCAAGGCAGTTTACATAATAATCCTCCTC
This sequence comes from Shinisaurus crocodilurus, assembly GCA_021292165.1. Lineage (NCBI taxonomy): Eukaryota > Metazoa > Chordata > Lepidosauria > Squamata > Shinisauridae > Shinisaurus > Shinisaurus crocodilurus. The sequence goes on from CM037876.1 coordinate 269,750,118, forward strand.
CTCCTCCTCTCCATTTTATCCTCACAACAACCCTGTGAGGTAGGTTAGGCTGAGAGTCAGTGACTGGCCTGAAAGTCACCCAGTGAGTTTCATGGCTGAGTGGGGACTAGAACTCAGATCTCCCGAGCCCCAGTCCAACACTCTCACCACAGTGGCTGTAGATGCCCGTTCCCCTGGCTTTTGAATCAAGATGCAGGAGCCAAGCAGGCATGTCATGCTGAGCTGGGGCACTTGCTGTTCCTAGCGACCCCCATTGTGCAGGGGGACTTTGAGGGCTATTTTGAGGTTGTGGTGAGAATGCAGATGAGAGTGGCATAGCCCTGCTGTATGGCATAGACCAGAGGTGCAGAACCTTAGGCCTGGGGGCCAAATATGGCCTGCCTGGGATCCCAGTCTGGCCCTCTAGAATTCCCCAGATGGCCATGCCCCCTTCCCTGGCCACACCCATTCCCCTGTCCACCGATTGGTTGCTTCCCAGCTTTTGTGCAGTCCCCCCACACACACACTCTAACATTTCCTAAACCAAATTTGGCCCTTGGGCTACAAGAGGTTCAGCACCCTTGGCGTAGACAAATGCCATTTTCCGTTTCAAAGCATGAGACATACTCAAAAATAGTCAAGATGACAACAGGCATTGAACATACCTTGCCTCAGCCGTCAGGGATAGGTGTTCGACCCTTGCCTTTGTTAAACGGTCACCTTCACTAGCAGATTGACTGTACTTGTCTAGTCCTCAGCTGGAGATAAATTGACATTTTGTGTGTGTGCTGCACTAATGGGAATTGTGGGGACATTCATCATTCTGGGATGTACAAAATTCAGCACTCTGAACCTTTTAAAGCCCATTGTACTGCACTGGGTTCCTATTGTTTGAACAACTCAAAGAAGGTGCATTATCTCAGGTTTGTAAAGTGTGCTTGAGCATACTAATCTACTACCTTGAGTACTATTTATCATCTTACATGCTTTGTTTATAAATAATTTATTTGAATAAGAGGCCTGAAATTAGAAAATTGAATGAATAATAGAACCTCCATGTAAAACAGAGGTCTCTTATTTATATATGAGGTGCATTTTTTAAAAAAAATAAATCCTGAAGGATGAGTAAATTAATTTTTTAAGTCTCGTATGGAATCACACATAGTAATGCCTGATCCTGATTAAAATGTAATTAGAATTTTGTTTTGCTGAAACAAGTGCAGTGGAAATGGGAGAGGAGGAGAGGAAAATCGAAAACAAATGAAAACGTACAGAAAAGTACCATCTAACCCACCCAAGTAGCTCTCCCCTGGCCCTAATCCGATTACCAAATGCATATATATTCTCATGATTTGTGTGGACTAGCACAGCATAGCATCATCTGTCTTTCTGAAGGTGCCATAACAACAGGAAGTGATGGCGGAGGGGAATATAATGTGCCTGTTGCCATTTGCCTCACCTGGGCCTCCACCACACATGAGCTGGCAGTGAATAACGAACTGCTCTTAGCAATGGAGGCCGCTGACTCCAACATGTCAGTGGGGCGGTTAATCCACTCTGGGTTTCAGTCTGAACTTTTAAGGAGCTATCCGTGGTGCTGAACCCTGGGTCAAAAAATTTGTGTTCAGCACCATGGATAGCTCCTTTAAAGTTCAGACTGGAAGCCGGAGTAGATACACTGCCCCACTGACATTGGAACCGCCAGCCACTGCTGACTTTTAGAGGACCTTTCTGGCACTTTGAACTGAGTATCACTCCATTTAGTCCACATTTGCATCAGCGTCGTGAACGCATCCTCAAATGAGTGGATCAAATGGATTAAACAGACACTTCATCCCACGCTCATTAAACAGATGAAATCCTATTCATGTTTATTCAGAAGAGAGTCCCACTGTTTTCAGTGGGGTTTATACCCAGGTAAGTGTACTGTACGTAAGGTTGCCGCCTAAATCTGTGCGGCTGGCTAATTGCAAGTAAAGTGGAGCGTGTTCCATGAAAAGAGATTCAGGTGCATCTGGTTGGAGCTGGCTGCTATAGGGGGCCTGCTCAAAGGTCCTCCTTACCGTGCTTGCCCTGAAGATACGTCATCAGCAATCCCTTTGTACTCATAGAGCTGATTCACGTATTTGTTTTGAGTTAGTAAGGCCTGGCCTAGGGTGACATGGTTACCGTATTTCACTTAGGGAAGGGTTTGTGTGAAACCGCATATAAATGCAAAACAAAACAAAATGGTTCTAGCAAGAGAAATCACTTTGCCTACTCCAATATGGAACAATACCCCTGAAGCAGTCAACGTAGGGTGGCTGGGTGTCCTACTTTACAGAAGATAGTCCTGTGTTGGCAGGTCTGTCAGAGGACAGTCCTCTATTTGAAAGTGTCCTCTATTTGACCAGTCCAAGTCAGGTTTAAAGATAAAGAACTGTAAGAAGGGAGCTCAGGGCCCTTGAAGTTGGCCATCCACAGCTAACACCTGGGCAGCAGACTGAGCAAGGCACACAGCTCAGTTGGTCACAGTATTGCCCACTGAGGAGAGATGTGCTGTGGTTCTGTTTAAATTACATCCGTCATTTCTCAATTTGCTTCTATACATACCAACTAGCATATGCCATTTTTTGTGCAACCCTGTGTCCACTTTTTTTTGGGGGGGGGCAACAAGTGTCCTCTGTTTCCACAATGTGAAAACACCCTACTGAATATTGGTTTAGACATTGGAGATAAAGAGGGCAAGCTCCAGGGACCCATCCTTCCTCCTGCTTCCATCCCCATCTCCACCTTTCCCAGCTTTCCTTTAAAGGAGAGAAAGCTGGTGTGTGAGCTGCAAGCAGTGGCACGGTGGGCTCACAGGGTTGATTAGAGGGATGATGAGGTCATCTGCCACCCCCGTCAAGCTTCCCTGATCCCTCAGGACCCAAGTGCAGTCCTCGCAGTCGCTGGTGGGAAACTGAATCCCGCCCCCAATAATAGATGGTTGGGTGATATCCTGGTTGTAATCCAAAGTATTTTACGGTGGGTTGGTCTTGAATTAACTTTGCAAAAGACATATGTAATACACACAGAGGGAGAGAAATGGTTCAACGCCATTTTACCTGATTTTTGGGGCTCTCTTTGGGGGCATAGATATGGGGAGTATTGTGATGAGCACCTTCACTTCAAAATTTACCATGACTTCATTGGCTATGATTCAGGAAATCCCAGGTTTGAATCTTACCTCTGCTATTCTTACCTCTATTTCTTTCCTCTTTCCACTGCCCGTCCTCATTCCTTCAATCCCGCTTCTACTCTTGACTCATGGGACTGGTGCTCTATCATGATTTCTGGTGAGCAGTGCAGACTCTAAATGCATGTTTTGGTAAAACATAGCCAGTTTACAAATGCATGAACATTACTCATTGAATGTAGCATCAGCTGATAACATGGAAGTATAAATGAGCCATCACAGTTTATTGACTGATTGATTGATTCGATTTGATTTGATTTGATTTGTACGCTGCCTTTCTACCAAAAAATGCAGTGGTGAGAGTGTTGGACTGGGACTCGGGAGATCCGGGTTCTAGTCCCTGCTCAGCCATGAAACTCACTGGGTGACTTTCAGCCAGTCACTGACTCTCAGCCTAACCTACCTCACAGGGTTGTTGTGAGGATAAAATGGAGAGGAGGAGGATTATGTAAGCCTCCTTGGGTTCCTTGCAGGAAAAAAGGCGGGGTATAAATATAATAAATAAATAAGTAAGTAAGTAAATAAGTAAATAAAATAAGGCGGCTTACATGCACAAGGACAGAGAGAGGGAGTGAACCTTGGGAGGGAGTTCCACAGCCTGGGAGTGGCCACCGGAAATTCCTTCTGTCAGGTCACCACCAAACACACCTTCTGAAGGTAGTGAGCAGTCTTTAAAAATGGGCCTCTCCTTAAGATCTTAAGGACCAGGCAGGTCCTTAAGGACCAGTCTTTCAGGCAGCCTAGTCCCAAGATGCACAGGGCTTTATAGTCATCACCAGCACTTTGAATTCTGCCTTGAAACAGACCGGTAGCCAGTGAAGCTGCTGTAACAAGAGAGTCACATGCTCCATGTAACCGGCCCCAGTCAACAGTCTGGCTGCAGCATTCTGGTCCAGCTGAAGTTTCTGAACAGTTTTCAAAGCCAACCCTATAGAGTTGGGTTTCAGCATACTGGTGGCACCGAACCCCAAAACTCCAGACAATCTCTCCCAGCGGTTTCATGTGTATGTTAAATAGCATGGGGGATAAGATGGAACCCTGAGGGACACTACAGGCCAGCAGCCACAGCACCAAACATGAACTCCCCAGCACCACCTTCTCAGATTGCCTCTCCCAGAAGGACTGGATCCACCATATAGCAGTGCATCCCAGTCCCACATCAGACAGGCCCCCCAGAAGGATACCATGGTCAATGGTATCAAAAGCTGCTGAAAGGTCCAGCAGAACTAACAGGGACACACTCCCCTTGTCCAGTTCCCAACGTAGATTGTCTACCAAGGTGACCAAAGCAGTCTCAGTCCCATAACCAGGCCTAAAGCCAGATTGAAATGGATCTAGATAATCCATCTCATCCAGAAATCCCTGGAGCTGAGAAGCCACCACACACTCCAGTGCCTTGCCCAAGAATGGAATATTGGAGACCAGCCAGAAATGATCCATTACAGTGGGATTCAAGGAGGGTGGGTTGTTGTTTTTTTAACAAAGGTCTTACCGCTTTCTCCATTAGGCAAGATGGAATCACACCTTGCCGTAAAAAGGCATTCACCACTACCCTTACCCACTCAGCCTGTCCCCCACCCCCAGGTGGGCAAGGGTCCAGTGCACACGTGGTAGGCCTCACTTCTCCAAGGATCCTCTCTACATTCTCAGGCTGTACAAATTGAAAAGTATCCATTGTAACTGGACAAGCAGGAGCCAAAGTTACATCCACCAGACCTGTATCAACTATGGCATCCAAGTCAGCACAGATACAATCAATTTGATCTGCAAAGTGTCATGCAAATTAGTCACAATGGGCTGTTGAGTGGTCCACCTCTTCTTCTGGGCCAGATCACCCGAAAAAGCTCCACTGGGCATCTCTGAACAGACACAGTGGTGGCAGAGAAATACAGATTAAGCATCTCATACCATATCACCAAATGTCAACACAACGTGGCTTGGATCTGCTCATGAAATGGGCCTTCCCCCTACCACATCCTCCCCACTGTAGCCCTGTGTGGCCCCTGAAAAGCTGCGCCTGAGGTGAGAGACCTGTCAGAATAGCTGGGGGAGGGGGGCATCTTTGAATCCATGCCAATAGACTTTTCAGTGGAATGTTCACACATTCAGAATCATCAAGTGTTGATTCAGCTGTTTACAATAGGCTGTTGCGTAGATGCCTGTGTGAACCAGGTCACAGTGGCTTATAGAACTGAACTAGTAATAAATTAATCCAATCAAGTACAAGTCCAATGACATTTTTGTAATTAAAAAAAAGTGGGGGGAGAAATGGTTGTCAGTATTTCGAATCACTAATGGCTCTCATGCACCTCAGATTAGGTGTATGACCTAATACAACCCTATTTAGTAGCGTTGTGTGCCAACCGCAAGATTGGATTCAAACCATGGTTTGGTGATTTGAAAAATGGCCATGGCCTGCTTTGTGGTGCTTAATCGGGGACGGCCCATTTATACTTACACTTGTTTCCTTGACTGGATCTTGTTCTCATTTTAAACCACTTTTCCTTCAGAATTTCATCTTTCTCCACCTCCAATGTTGTGAAACAATTTGGATGTATGCCATTCATTGCCCACACAATCACAGAGTGTGGGGTGGACAGTGAATCGCTAAGAGTTCCTTTCCTATCCAAAAATTGACTTTCATGGGCCCTAGCACAACAGTCCCTGTGCCTCTCCTCCTTTAATGTTGGCATGTTTCCTACCAAGGGGCTCTACTGTTTTCATACAAATTGTCTACCTTGTTTTAAACCACACAAAAAGACTCACCTTACACAACCCTCCTCAACCTGTCTGTTTAAAATTTGGCATGCTTCATGCCCACAGAAGGGGCAACTATGCCTGCAAATTTCATCTAATTCTGCCCCCCCCCCACAAAAAATGTCTAGGCACTTTCCTTTTAAAAATAAATAAATGAAGGCTATTTGCACAAACACTACAATACTATTTGTGTGAAGCTTGACCAGCTGGGTGTTGTGTCTACAAATTTCATCCCGTTCTGTCAAACAACAAAAAAGTTAAGAGCTGCTTGCTTTTTTCCCATGATAGTCAATGTAGGAGGCACAAAGCTTTGGATTTTCCAAAGCAACCTTTTGACATAAGGTAAATTGGATTGCCTCCGAATCAGCCTGGGGTGAATTGGGCCACTTTCCGAATTGCCAAATTGGGATCTGAATTCAATTTTATGGTTGTTGCACACACTCCTAGTTCTTAATGTAATTGTTCCATGGGAACTTTTTTGGGGGTGGAGAGGAGAGTTTGTGAAAAAGTGCCCTAAGAAGATCACAAATTCCAATAACCTTCATGCAAATCAAATTCTATTCAGTGGGATTTGTGCTCCTAAGTGAGAGTTGCATCTGAAAATCCCATCCTTGACTTCTTTTAATAAACATCTGTTTTGTACTTTTCTTCATTCTCTTCATAAACTGATATTTAATAGGAGTGAACCAAATATACTAAGGGTGCAATTCTATCCATATTTAGACAGAAAAAAAGTCCTACAACTCCCAGTATTCACCAGCCAGCATGGCTGGCTGGTGCATGCTGCGAGTTGTAGAACTTCTTTCCTGGCTAAACATGGATAGTACTGTGCCCTAAGTTTTCTTTTTGACTCCTTGACAGCTTCAAGCTCTGACTGCATTACAACAGTGAGAACAAGGCATGTTTCATCTGTCCTTTTACGGCTTCTGATTGGCAAGACACTGGAACTGCATTGCAGGTTCCCCCCCCCCCCCAAATCAAAATGTTTCTCTTGCTAATCAAATAAAAATTTCTAAAATTGCAGATGTTCCTGCGACCTGACCTCTACCAAAGCTCTTTTCTTTTTCTTTCTTTTTCTCTGCAGTCCAGGAGGTTTAAAACGGCTGGCCATTGTAAAAATAAGCAGTTAAACATGCTTGTTGACTGTTTGCCAGAAGCGTAGAGCAAAGACTTCAATTAAAAAAACAACAACACTTTAATTCAGAATATATGGCATAATTAAATAAATCCATCTAGACCATCATTTGGTGGAGGAAAGAACTAATTCTTTCAAATGGAACAGAAAAGGATAAAATCAATTTAGATAAATATAAGTGCTTCCAAACATCTGCTGCTCAAAGTACATAACTCACATTGACACCAAAGGTTGGTTTGTGTTTTGACTGGAAGAGTTTGATATTATTTTTGTCTGCAAAGGAAGGAGTTGTGTAGCATCCAAGTGGTGAGATATTTGCCTCTCAAGCAATCATGATGAATTTGGGACAAGGGGGAGACTGTTAAAAAAAAAAAATCACAGTGAAAACTGCATGCTTTCCTTTAGGAATCTTTGAGGCTTGAATTATCCTCATGTGCAGATCTTTCAAAAGAAAATAAAGAGAAGGAGAACAGAATAATAAAACAAGTTTGAAATCTGTTAACCTGCCTTTGTCTGGGGCTGCATAGAGTTGTGTTCTGACATGACTATTGATTTTCAGTTTTGATAGAAAGATGGGGTATATATATTTAAAATAAATCAAATAAGATCTGGTGCTCAGTGCACTGAATGTGCTTCCAGATTACTCTGGTAATCTCGTTATTAATAAACATCACTAGTATCACTAATGGTCTGATCCTATGCATGTTTGCTCTTAAGTCCCCCTGGGGGTACAATAGGACTTACTGCCAAGTAAAGGGCCAGTCCAGGCTGTCCAGCATGCAAGCCATTAGGAGCATGCAACCCTTCCCCATGGGGGAACAGTGTCAGTTGCATGGGCATCCTATGCGCAGAGCAGTGCACAGAGGACAGGGAAAAAAGTGACGGGGAACTAGATTGGGCCTGAGTGTACATAGGACTGCAAGCTTAGTATCTTAACTACCGTATTTAAAATTCTGAAATTTCCCCAGTTCGATCAACAACATGGCGGGGGGGGGGGGAGTTGCATATGGGAAGAAGGAGATTTCTTTTTGGCACACTTGAACATATCAAGCTACCCTATACTGTCAGTTCATTTAGTCCCATGTTGACTACTCTGATGGGCATTGGCTCTCCAAGGGTTCAAGGAGAGGTCTTTCCCAGCTCTAGTATTCAAGATCTTTTAACTGCAGATGCCAGGATTGAACCTGATACATGCCACGCATGTGTTCTACCACTTTATGTGCTTTGCCCCCAACCTGAGGACAAAGTCAACATTTCTCGCTTCATCTACACTCATGGAATATGGATGTGAAGACTGCGTCTACCAACCCTGCAAGGTGGGACAATGTTCAGCGTGCCTTCTTTCTTAAACACTGTCACCATTCCTTTTACCCTGACTTTGGTGGAGAAGCCCCTCCCCAAAACCTATGGGTTTGTATCTGGAAGGAGCAACTTTGAGCAAACTCTCCCCATTGCCATGAGGCAGAGCCCAAACTGTTTTCCCTGTACTTCCCTTTCGCCCAACGTGGGTAGCTTGAATTATCCAACTATCTAGCACATGGGAAAGTATTCCTTGGGTGATCAAAGTATGCAGCCAAAACCCAGATTCCAATTAAGACACTTTATTAAGATTAAAGACAAGGGAGAAATCAAGCAGGTAGCACTGAAGAGCCTAGACAAACATACAAAGAATCGGCAAACTTATTTGCAGGACTAGATATCATTTAGAGAGCAATCCTACAAAGGGGTGGGGAGTGAAGCGGTGGACAATCAGCCACTTCCAAAGCCCTGCCAGCTTGCTCAGGGAAGGGGATGGGGGAACAATTTTTCCTTTTCTTTCTTGCAGCAGTTCAATGTCTTTAAATTTCCCCCTCCCATTGTTTTCAACAGGGGGGAAATACCTACCCCAGCTCCAGGGGACCTTTTGGCTTCAGATCCAATGGATCCAAGCCCGCCTCTGACCCACTTCCCAGAATACCCCATTTGGAGGCCTACTGTCAGCAGTACTCCTACACCTGCAGAGCTACCTGTGGGCATCTCAGGGGCTTCTGGGGCAGAATGGCTCATCCTAGTCTCCTATTTGTCCAGACTAAAAGTCCTGACGTTTTAAGCTATTTATTTATTTATTTATTTGGAGAAGCTCCAATCTCTCTGTCATTTTAATTGCCCCTTTCTGGATCTTGTTCAGCTCTGTCATATCCTTTCTGAAGCAGGTTGAGTAGCACACAGTAATATTCCTCGTTTGTGTTCAGGATTGCATTCAAACTACTGAATTGAATCCAGAGATAGCATTACATCACACTTCCAGCAGGTTAAATCCAATGCTGCCAGAGCAGACGTCCACTCATGCAATGGGACTCCCCATTGCTCTCCTCCTCCCAAACTTCAGAGGGTCCAGAGCAGATTTGGGGGGAACAGGTGGGCAGGGCTGGTGCTACCATTAGGCCAACTAGGCAGCTGCCTAGGGCTCAGGGCTCAAGGGGGCGCCAGTCTGACCATGTGCAGAGCATTTTTCCTTCCCACGTCCCGCTCGAGGCACTAACGGCTGCAGCCTGCAGGTGGTGGTTCCGCCCCCCGTCCTGGGTCCCTGCGGGGCCTGTCGCCGCTCGCCGGCCTCAGCCCCACGAGCGGAGGAGGCACCCCAGCCCCGCCGTGCTGGGAGCCTCCCGCTGTCCCTCGGCGGGGCCGCCCCGCCTCTGCCCGCCCTTCTGCACGCCTCTGTCAGGTAGGCCCCTGCAGCCCTTCCGAGCGGCTGTAGCACGGAGCCTCCGCTTCCCCCTCGGCGGAGGCAGCCAGTCGCGCCGCGGAGTCACCCACTCCTCGCTGGAGGGGGAGAGGACGCGCGCCGGGCTGTGGCTCTCGTCCTGGCTGTTCCGCCTCCTTCCTTCCTGATCATCCCCGACGCTGCCGCGGCCTCTTTCCTCCTCCCCCGACTGCTTTCCCGGCTCATCACAAGCATTTTAGCCCATCAGTGTCTCTGTAAAGCTCGGGGGGAGGGGTTGGTTGGTTTAAAAAAATTAGAAGAACAAAACCGATATGCTCTCCTGTTTTTCGACTGATCGTGACAGAGTGAGGGCGCTTTCCAAGCCTCATTGTACATCTTGCAAAGCGGATGTAGGCAGGTGGGGCAGCGACCTCCCTCCCCTCTCCCCGTGTCCCGCATCGTAAGCGCGGGCCCTTCGCTGAATGTCTCTGCCTGTCACTGCTGTTGCTCAGAATCCATTCTGGCCAGGAGAGACCTGAACAGACCTGAGTTGACTTTTATTTCATAATGGGCATAGGGCTGGAGGGAGGGAGGGCTCAAGTGGGAAGGGGGGGCGCTAAATATCTGATCTTGCCTAGGGCACCAAACTGCCTTGCACCGGCCCTGCATGTGGGGCTGCAAGGGGAGGGGAAATCTGTCCCTCCAGCAGTTTCCATTCCACTGGGTGACAGACAGCATTGGATGCAATCCACTGTTTGCAGTGTCCCGGTCTGCGCAATGCCAGCTATTGTCTAGCTCAGGACTCTCCAACCTTGGGTTCCCAGATGTTGCTGGACTACAGCTCCCAGAATCCCTTGCCATTAGCCATGCTGGCTGGGTGTGCTGGGAGCTGTAGGCCAGCAACATCTGGGGGCCCAAGGTTGGAGAGCCCTGGTCTAGCTGATACAACTTCATTGCGGTATATTCATGCCTATCAATGAGTGTTTGTTTCTAACCTTTGATTACAACCATGTTGGACGATGAGTTGCCTTTATTATCTGTGATACACAACATCTCTAAATCATCTCAAGGCAGATTGCCAGTTTTATCTGAAGACCTCACATTGGGTGTATGGTAGCAACAGTCAGGTAGATAAGCCTAGTGTGAGCCAATTATGTCTGTGGTCCACCCCTCCCTGGCCACTGCTTGCTGCTCTCGTGGTGTGGTGCCTGGGCTGTGCAGCTGTGGCCTCCCCTGCCTCCATTGCCAATGAGATGTGCCCTCTCTCAACAGCAGCTTTTCTGGCCTGGGTTGTCACTTGACAGCAGCAGCTAAGTAGAGCTTCCAGCCCCCAGCAAGGACTGCCACTGAGTAAAAGCCTAAGTAAGTTGAGTAACCTTAAAGAGAAGGAGGAGGAAAACACTGTTGCATTAATCCTTATTTAATTATTATTGACTAATTTAGAAAGTGTTTTATCTGTTATTAGTATGATTGGAAAAACTCAATAAAACTTGTTGAAAAAAAGAAAGAAAGTGGGAAGGAGAGAACTACGGTACTTCTGCCGTCAAACTGCGATCTCTTGGGGAACCAGTCATCAGTCTTTATGGGATTACTGACTAGCAAAATCCTGGGCTGAGATATGTAGTAATAGTAGTCCACTTACCCAATGGGTTAGATGTTTTCTCGGCTGTAACGGGAGGAAGGCAAGAACCACCTGTGCTCCTTCAGAGATCTGTTTCTGGAATTAAGTGGAGTTTTCTTTTTTAAATTGACATAAATACACAGTACTGGCACTCCACTGGAAAAAAACATTACACAGGTTCAATTCAATGTATTACGGTCATAAGACCAGCAAGTAAAATAAAACAACAATATTCAGACCAACAAGACAGAATACACAGTGAATACAATAATGTTACAGGTTTATGCACATTCTTTGGACACAATGAGAAAAGCTCCTTGACAATGCTGATACTTCCATTTCAAAGGAATGCTAAACATATTCATTCATGGACTTTGTTTTCTAGTCATGCCTATTCTATTAAGGTGAATCTCCTGGGTATTTGCAGTGACGAGTTTTCTAAGCGTTCACCTTGGGCAGCACTAAACGAATAGGGTTGGATCCAGAATTGACCTTCCTTGGACAGAAGGCCTCCTTCCATTTGTGGAAGGCTTCTGATCCATCAGAGCATCTCTGCTGTAGGTATTTTTTTAGCTGATTCCCCCCCTCTCTCCTCCAGACCCCTATGCTCCTTGAAAATCAGCTCTGGAGGGGTAGAGAGACCCTCCAGAGGTAGAGATATGGGGGAAGGGAAATAGGCAAAAATCCTCCCTTTCCCACCTGCCCGAGCATCCTGAGCAGAATTCTGCTCAGCGAGTTCTCCAAGGATCCAATGCATAGTAAATAAAATAGATAATTGTTCCAATCTAGTTTACAGTTAAGCATGTTTAAGTTACATTGATTTTTTTTTAGGACATAAGCATTTGCAACTGTACATTGGACTCTAGCCAGTTTGCACAACTCGATGTTGCTTCTGAGAGTAAATAGTTCGATATGAAAAATATCTGTGTTTCCAGTAAAATCTGTTCTTACTTATTGGCATTCTGTATCTGGTCTCTTTGTAAATTGCTTATAGTGCAATTATTATTATTATTATTATTATTATTATTATTATTGAGATTTTATTATCTGTTGTTGACAGATGTGTGTACAAAAATGAACAGATTTTAAATATAGATGTGTGTGTAAAATCTCCATGAACTCATAGACACTGTGTGCTAATAGTAGGCTTATACTCCAAAATGGATTCTCCAAAGGTTTATGGCATATTTCCAGAAATGGGCCATTCAGTTGACAACTTTCACACTGTGGCGTGTCCAAAGGTTAAGCATGTGCATTATTGTCACACTTTTCTGACAATTATTGTTTTCACTTTTCTGTCATACAAAGTAATTTACAGTGTTCATCTTACATAACTATATGCTTTCAGAGGTTCCCTTTTCTCATTTTAACTTTTGTGAGTATTCTATCTCCTGCCTTGGACATCTTATGGATCTTTGGTCTTGAATTATTGTGCTTTTATTAGGATTTTTTCAGCAAACAATCAGTTTTACCCTTAAGCCAGGATATCCAGGGATTGTACCTCATAGCTTTCTAGGAAATTGGTTAGATGATCATTTGAATACATCCAGCAACTTGACCTATATCTTGGTTGTTTAATTCTTGAAACATGCTCCTTGTCACACAGAAAATTAACAATTCTACTCCTCAGTACTAAACTCTAATTATTGATGCAAACACATGCTGTTTATAGCTGTAGCCTTAAATGCTGTGAGATCGTTTGTGCAATAAGTTTCATTTAATTTTTTTTTAATAAGCCTAACATTGTGCTTCCCAATTCTGCATTTTAAAGTACAATTGCACTATATATATATATATATATAGTAATACCTTGGATTGCAAGTAACTTGGTTTGAGAGCATTTTGCAAGACAAGCAATTTTTTAAATATTTATTTAATTTTTTTTTACTTGATATACAAGCAACGTCTTGCAATACAAGTACTGTAGTACGGCTTAAATTAAAAATCTCTGTACAAATTTTTTGGGGGGATTTCGTTTTGATATAAGAGTGTTTTGGATTACAAGCACGTTTCTGGAACGAATTATGCTCTCAATCCAAGGCATGACTGTATATAATACACACACACACACACACACACACACGTCTTCATTCTGACTTAGGAGATGGCTTTCTCAATAATTCATACGTCATCTTTCAAATATTTTGCATTCCTCCTTTAAACATTAAATTTGTATTTTTGTCCGTGAGTAATTGTACCAGAAGAGAATGAATAAACCAAGATCTGTGTTATCACATCTTATAGATCGTAACATGCTTAACTTTGAAGTTTGATTCAATGAAATAGTCAGATACACACACACACACACACACACACACACACTGGTAGTTTGATTTGCATTTAATTCATTTGGCTCACTGGGGGGAAAAATCCCAGAGATGCCCAGCTCCTTTACTTAATGGGATTCTCTCCTCATTGCAGTGCAAACGGCTAGAGCAGGAGCTTCATCATATGAAAGAGCAGAACCAGACTTCTGCAAACAACACGAGACATCTGACTGCTGAAAACAATCAAGAACGTGCTCTGAAGGTAAATCTCCATTCCTTCTTGCAGGCAAATTAAGGTTGTACGCCCGGGGTGCCAGCTTTCTGTGCTGCATATATCAGTTGTGTACATTTCGGCAGAAGTGAGCTGCGCTGTTTGCCAACAACTCCTTCTTTAAACACAGATACAGCACCCTTCTGTTATGGTATTATTTTGTGTTGTGTGTGTATGTATGTATGAGCACAACAAGATAAAAAACAACATACCGTATCTCTCCAAATGGACTGCCTGTGTTATGGTAACCAACATTAAATTCATCCGGATTCTCTTCTGGCAGTACTGTAGTTCTACAATATTTGGAAAAATTGTCCCTGTTTGCCCAACAGTGACTATACAAAATGAATATTTTTTAAAGAGCGTCTGTTTGATATGCTCCAGGTAGTGTGTGATGTATTAATAAGATTGTTGACCTATCCTAGTAGTGACCACATAGTTGATACTGATGTTTGCAAAAGGGTAGCTTATGATTCCTCTTCCCAGTTCCAGGACAAAAAAAGTCTTGTTGAAAAGGATAAAAGGGAGGAGATAGATAAAAAGGAGGAGGAGGACACCCGTCTCACTTCCTGGTTAATGATCTTCCGGAAGTTGGCAAAGACCTTCCTTCTTAGGAAGGCATTTAGTTTGAAACCTGCTGTTTTTAATCTGACTTCTGGTTTTTGAATATTTCAAAATATGTTGATTGCTGTTACCTTTTTATTTTCTGCTACCATTTTACTGCTTTAGTGTTTTTGTTTTAATTTAGTTTTCCTTGTTAATTTATGCTTTTTGTTAGCTGTCTTAAACTCTTAGCAGGAAAAGGTGGGATATAAATGTTTTAAATAATACATAAGGATAAAAAGGGAGGAAAATGAGAATATTTGAGGGGCTTTATACTTTGGTTTTTTTGAAAGCCACTGGTTTTCTTTGATATCCATTTGGATATTCTCACCATTTTCTTTAATAAAACGGAGAGGAGGAGGACCATGTAAGCCACCTTGGGTTCCTTGCGAGAGGAAGAAAAGGTGGGATATAAATATAAGAACAAATAAAATAATTTAAAATATCGGCCCTTACTTTCAACTTGTTTTCACTTTTTACTTTTTACCTTGTTTCCAGTTAACGTGTGTACTTGTTTAAAATTTTTAGGGGCACATCATTTTTACTGTCTTCAATTGTCACTTTTGACATATGAAAATAATGGTTGCCATTAATAAATGGATGAGTGACAGCTCATGAAGCTGGGCTTGTTGTTTAGACTTACTCTTTGAATCAAGTCATCATCCAGGCAACCTTCACAAAGCAACAGAGCTCAAGTTGATCTTTCCTTGGTTGTCATGGGAATGCCCCAAAAGCTCTAGGATGAGGAGAAATTTTAGACAGCTGTCAAATAAAATGTAGTTCTTCCCCAGCTGTTCCATATGCTTGTTGCTTTAGTTATTCTTTGATTATCAAAACCAAGACCAGCATTGATCATTCTAGCTACACAAAGATAAACTTTCAAACTAGCACCTGATCCTATGTATTTGTGCCTATGGCATCACAGGAACATCTCTCAGTGTTGTCACATTTATATATTGTAAAGTTATGGTGCTACAGGAGTTATTAAAACTCACCCTGCACACTTCCTTATTATAGCCTTAGGACTGAGCTAACAACTTGTATATTTCTGCATGTTAACACAGTCAAAGTTGTGGACAAACATATATGTCCATAATTTTTTGTCCCAAGCAAAATTTCCAGTTTATAATACATGACAGTTGTCTCTGCAATTTAATTTTTTTCTCATATTGCTACAATGTTCAATAATAGATGTAATAGATTTTAATTGGGCTAAATTAATTAAGAAAATTGGCACCATGTTGTTAATTTCTGTAGTATTCTTTCCATATTGAAGAAGCTTTACTATCCCTTGGGATTCATCCACATCATTTTTCCAGTGATAGTAGGTATGTATAGAAAATATTTGTTGTAGGTACATCTAATAGGTGTTTCAATACAGACTGGTTAGGCTCTAGAAAATTACCTCCTAATGATATCTTACAATTCTGTTCTTTCAGCAGAATATAAATATGCTGATTGTGACTAGTGTTACTTGTGACCTAGGAACTCACTGATTTCTGTCACAACAATTGTTGTGATCTCTGAAGTGGCCCAATATACTTTGCAGATCACAGACGTTGTCGCTGCTGAAAATAATAAGGTTCTGTCCACAATTTACTCAAGTAGTATAAATAGACTATTCTTGTGAGTTTAGAAATCATCTGAAAATGGCCACATGCATCATCAAGTAGCCTGACTTCTGGGGATTGTGTACTGCGCCTGAAAGCTGAGAGTACAAAAACTAAAAGTGACTCTTGACCAGAAACAGCTAACCAAGTGGAATTACCAAATGGTCCACTCAGCTGGTCTCCCCCCCCCCCACCAAACAACCTCCTTCGAATGAAGGAAAAGCTACACATATTTTATAAATAGCATGCTACTTTACACAGTGTGATTTTGATTCAATCGATATTTACATATGTGGCTCTCTTTACACAAATAGTACTATTGACTCATTTGTATGAGTAATTTTAATTGTATGCCTAAGTGTCTGTTTCGCTGGAGATGAAAGTACATATTAGCAATAGTATTCTTTAGCTTGTTACCAAAGACAAATTGGATTGTGAGCAGAGCAACCTTTTTCTTTGTGGTTAAGAGAAAGAGACACTTGGTCAAGGAAAATGTATTTCCCAAAGCAAAATAGATTATATAAGAGTGCTGAGTTAATCTCAGCAAATGATGAGACCTGAAGGGAGTGAGTGTAATATATAGCTTTAATAAGAGCTTGTTAGTTTATATAGGCAAGAAATGACACCTGTCTGGGAAAACATTTCAAGTGAATAGAGGCCAGTATCGTTTTTTGTTTGTTTATTTTCTAAGTTCCAGCCCTGTCCCGGGTTTTAAAGAAAGAAAAAATTTCAGATGGCTGGGATTTCACATCAGAAATTCCACATCAAACATTTCGGGTTTGCATCATCCCTTAATTTGCTTCTGTGTCTCTAATACAATCTGTATATACCCCAGTTTTGTAGACACAACCAGCAATGTCACTCTGACAATGTGGTGTAGTGGTTAGAGTGTTGGACTGGGACTCGGGAGATCTGGGTTCTAGTCCCCACTCAGCCATGAAGCTCACTGGGTGACTTTGGGCCAGTCGCTGACTGTCAGCCTAACCTACCTCGCAGGGTTGTTGTGAGGATAAAATGGAGAAGAGCAGGAGGATTATGTAAGCCACTAGGGGTTCCTTGCCGGAAAAAAGGCAGGATATAATAAACAAATAAATAAAATAACAGGAATATAAGTGGGTGTCCAAACTATATGATTTGGATTAGTGATTTTTCATAAAAACAAGGTTTTTCCATTTGGAGCCTGATGATGATCAAAAGGGGGGATTTCAGTCTAATAAATAAATAAATAAAAGCTTAGGCCTGTCTTCTCCAACCGGGTGCCCTCCAGATGTTTTAGACTACAACTCCCAGCATTCCTGACAATTAGCCTTGCTGGCTGGGACTGATGGGAGTTGAAGGCCAAAACATCTGGAGGGCATCAGGTTGGGGAAGGCTGGCTTACAGTGTAGCTTGCCAAGAGTGAAAAAATGAATGCCTCCTTTCCTTTTAAATGATATTTGAAGAAACCTAGGTGTTGTTGTTTTTACTGGTTCACCACAACCGACCACCTAGTGGCTCTCATGACAAAACTAAGTTTGAAAGATTACACCAATATTAGTGTACAGTGCATAGCCACAGTCTATGTGCGGTTTTAAAGGGAACCTTTAAAAAGACATCACTATTGAACTGGATTGCGTAGAACAGGAAAATTGTATGGTAACCTGGCCCTCTCTCTTGTGGATCACAGCTGTGGAATTTGCTTCCCATGGAGATTTCCTTAGCTTCCTCTCTCTAGATTGAGATTATTAATTCAGGGGCAAAAAAACATGTTACACACAAAGCCCTGACAGCCCTTTTTTTTTTTGTAAAGAAAAGGAGCTTCAGGAGTAGTTTTATTTCCCCAATTAAAGGCACAATCCTATGCAAATTTAGGCAGAAAAAAGTCCTACAACTCCTGGCGTCCCTCCAGGCAGCCATGCTGGCTGGGGCATGCTGGGAACTGTGGGACTTTTTTCTGTCTAAACATGCATAGGATTGCTCTCTAAGAGAAGTAAACTGCCTCCCCATTCCAGAAGGTTGTGTATTGGGACTGGCAGTATTAAACATAATGATAAATAAATGGGGGGGGGGTGAAATCCAGTGTCACATGAGCGTAGTTCCCTCTCCTCTCCTCCCCGCTTCAGACTCCCCCCGTCAGATCTGTTCCAGAGGGTCCCCAAACCAGATTTTGGATTAGGGCAGACTTTGAGGGTACAGGGTGGAGTGGGAATCGTCCCCTTCCCTGTTGCACTGACAGAAGCCGTTCTGTAGGTGGAAGCGCTGAATTAGCTCAACACATTATCTAGAGGCGGAGATTAAGAGTAAAGTAGCTACGTTTGCAGATGACACCAAGTAACCCAGAATGATGAAGTCCCAAACATGCTGTGATGAACTCCAAACAAATCTCTTCAAACCATGTGGACTGGCGACTGAGCAGCTGAGATGGTTCGAGCTAAGTGCACAGTATGAGAACAAAAAAAATCCTACCAGTACACATACGCTGGTAGGTAGAGTATAAAATACTTCTGACTACCAGGCAACGTGTCTTGGCATCATAACGGAAAACTCACTGAAAATATTACCCTCCGTAAGTTACAGCACTGAAATAGCCAGTATTCAGAATCCTTGGAAGAGGGCCTGAAAATAAAAGAGCAAGATGCAAAATGATCCTGCATAATGGTATATCATTGTTAGTCCTACAGTAAAATGTTATTTAAAAATAGTTACCAAAATCCTTCACCCCAAAAGCAAGCCATAGGAAGCTCTAAATAGCAAAGGTCTTTCTCTGACCCACCCATGACCTCCTTATCTGAACTGCCATTCCTAGTTAATAGAATCCACTTTCGGTCTCTAGTAGACACTGAGGAGACATAGGTGGGGCAAGTCGTATATAAATATTGTGAAGGCTTGGCTTTTTTCTAAAAGTGGTACCAGGACCCCTTTACCTGATAGGCCTCAAGCTCTTTTGCTTTGTGTGGCTTGAGATTTGTAAACGTCAGGAATGAGTGCATTTTTCCAGAGAAGGTGAAACAAAACCTAGGCAGGCTGTAATGCATTCCCAAGGCCACAAACTTCCCTTGGCTCAAAAGATACTATGTATTTGCACTTATCAAGTCTTCTTTCATTCTTAATCTGAAAATCTTGTTGGCTGCAGTTCTGTGACCAATGGGGAAGTTCCTTTCAGGTTGATCTAAGGATGCCAAAAACTTACAGATGGTTCCTAAACATTGTATCTGTGTGGAATTCATTTCATAGGACCCTGAAAACTGTTACCAAATTCTATTACCACAATATCCAAGCTTCAAATTCTGAAAACTGGAATAAACTAGGGAAATCCTATCCACTGGACCTACATAAACGTGTTTTAATCTGCATGTTTTCACAGTTTTATTTTATTTATTTATTTATTTATTATATTTATACCCCGCCTTTTTTCCTGCAAGGAACCCAAGGCGGCTTACATAATCCTCCTCCTCTCCATTTTATCCTCATAACAACCCTGTGAGCTAGGTTAGGCTGAGAGTCAGTGACTGGCCCAAAGTCACCCAGTGAGTTTCATGGCTGAGCGGGGTGACTCACTGTTCAGCCATATGAGCTCATATGAGCCATATGAGCTGTTCAGAATTTGGAATTGTTTTCCATTGGAGAAATGAAAGGATAAGGAAACAGATATACAAATACATGATGATGTATGAGGGGTGGGGTGATGAGGAGGAAGTGAAAGCTATGTGAAATGAAGCATCTCACCCCTGAAAATTACCAATCCTTCCTGTTTTTAATAGAAACTAACAAAAGTTCATTAATTGTTCTCTGTAACTACGAGACTCATTTCAGACATCACACCAAACCAGCTTGGGGCCAGGTTACTTAAAGCAACATAGCTCAGTTGTAGAGCACATGCTTGGCTCTGCCACTGATCTCTGGCATCTCCAGGGAGGGAGGGAGGGAGGGAAAACTCCTGTCTGAAGTCCTGGAGAGCTGCTGCCAGTCGTCATCATCAACAATATGGGCTAGATAGACCAATGGTCTATCAGGCAGCTTCCTATGTCCATATTGCCCAGTCTTTTTGATCGGCTTCAAAACCCCTTTTCTGGGCAACCCCATCTGCAGATATTAGGAAAGGGCTGTTTCCGTGAGAGTGCCCTGACTTTGCAATACCTTCCCTCAAACAGATTCATAAAGTGAATTTTATTATCATTAAGGTGACAGTTTTATTCTACAATGCTTTATAATTAAATTAATTTAATTTCTATTTGCTGCTTGTTGACCTTATTAGCCTTGTTCAGACATAATAGGAAACAATGGTTTCCCGCTATGTGGACAAGTCTGCTGAAGCCTAAGGCTTGTGGATTCCCCCTCTCTTACTCTTTCACATGTTAAAGGAGAAGATGGAAAGCTACCGTTTTTGCTTTTAAACTGGCCACAGTTCCCTCTGACATCCAAAGTCAGGGAACTGCGGTTTGTTTAAACAATGGTTAGTAAGAACAAACCAGGGGTTTGGATTCTGGCTTGTTCTCACTGAGCATTGTTTTAACAAACCACAGTTCCCCAAATTCAGATGTCACAAGGATCTGTGATTAATTTAAAAGTGAAACTAAAGTTTTTGATCTCCTGCTCTTGTGTGCAAGAGAGGAAAAGAAGGGCTGGGGAGTGTAGGAGCCCAAGACTCAGGCAGATTCATTTATATAATGGGAAATCATAGTTTCAGTTACCGGTATATGTCTAAATCTGGCCATTGACTGCTATTTTGTTGGGGGTGTGTGTGTTTAAACTTACATTGATACCTAGGTCAAATTAATATTAGCTGTAATAATAATAATAATAATAATAATAATTATTATTATTATTATTATTATTATTATTATTATTATTATTATTATTTTAAAATATATATTTCTTACCCGCCTCTCCGTATAGATCAAGGCGGGGAACAACAAAAATATAAAATACATAAACTAATCAAAACATAACACGTACTATTAAAACATCTTAAAACTACTTAAAAACATTATAAAACATCTTAAAAACATCTTTAAAACATCTTAAAAGCATCCTAAAATTCCGTCGGATAGGCCTGCCGGAAGAGATCAGTCTTTATGGCTTTTTAAAATTCTAAGATACTGCTAAATTCTAAGATACTGTTTTAATCTTTTATTGTTTAGATTTTGTTTTATAACTACCATTTTTGTTTTACTGTAAGTCACTTTAAATAAATGAGTAAATACATGAAGGAAACTTATTTATTTTTTAAATTTTATATCCTGCCTTTCTGCCAAAAAAGGCACTCAAGGCAGCTAACAGTAGTAAAAGTCCAATAAAAACAGAAATGCAATTAAAACAGAAAAAGGTGAAACACAGAATTAAAACACATCAATAAAAATAAATAACTACAACCAACAAATTAGAACCCCCTCTAAGCATAAGCCAGCTTAAATGCAAAAGTCCTGAATAAAAACATCTGTACATGCCGGTGGAAGAACAACAGAGAGGGAGCCATGTTACCTCCCTTGGCAGGGAATTCCAGAGCCTGGGAGTGGCCACTGGGAAGGCCCTCTCTTGCATCCACATCAAACATGCCCCTTATGGTGGTGGGACTGAGAGAAGGGCCTTCTCTGAAGATCTTAATGTTTAAATATAGTTTGATGTGATATCTGAATTGACACATCATGGTTTGCAATCGGACAGAAAACTAGAATCTGAAACCATGGTTTGAAGTACATTTGCTAACTCAGCTAACTATGATTTGCTGTGATGTCTGACAAACCATAGTATTGGCCTTTGCTCTGCCTCCAGAAGTCACTGCACCATAGAGACAGCAGTGCTAAGTAAATGGGGCAGGCCTGGTGTCGGGGGCTGGCATAGGCGGGCAGTTGCTGAGAGCCAAGGGACTTTGGCGAGGGGTGGGGGTGGGCAAATGGCTTCTGTAGTCACAGCAGAAGGTGCACAGGTGAGGGGCTTTGGTGGTGGGAGGTGTCAAGGTTCCGCTACTACAGGGACCCCTTGATCTGCCCTTTGGAAGATCTCTGCCTCTTCCCAAAGACTCTCCCTCTCTAGGAGATCCAGTCCTTTGCCTGCTTCCTCCAGTAACGTGGGTGAAGGCTTTAGGCGTGGTGAATAAGTCACTCCAAACTCCAGGGTAAACAACAGCACTTTACTTATAATATTAGGGTATTTACTTAATGGAGTGGTTATAAATCAAAAGCAAGTATGATAAAATAAAACAAACAAACAAACAATCCAAGGTTCTCTAGTTTAACTTCAGACTACCTATCTCCTCTGCAGCCAGCCAGCCAGCCAGCCAGCCAGCCTCTCTCTCTCTCTCTCTCTCTCTCTCTCTCTCTCTCTCTGCTTCTTCTTCTGCTTCTAGCTCTCTCTGCAGTCTGCTGACCACACCCCACACATATATAGCCTTCCCAGGAATGGAAGGTTATAATCATGTGACTTTGAATAGGATATCTAATTCTTAACTTCTATTGGGTAACTTAAAACTCTCAAACTCCCCCTCCCATCCAAGTGTTTGGGCCTTCAGGCTTCAACAAACCCAATCCTGTGTAGGCCTCAACAAACCCAATCCTGTGTAGGCCTCAACAAACCCAATCCTGTGTAGGCCTCAATCCCTCACATCTTCCCCCCCTTCTCCTCAAGTGGAACAATTTCCCTTTTACAGAAGAGAATTGTGAAACGTTAACCTACACCAGAAGGCAACTGTTTTTTGGTTATTTCCTAGACAAAGCATCGGCTATCACATTCTCCTTCCCAGGCACATGTTCAATGTTCATTTGAAATTCCTGCAATTTCCAAGACCATCTCTGAAGCTTGGAGTTGGTATTTTGCATTGTTTGTATCCATTGTAAGGCATGATGATCAGTCCATAAAGTAAATTCTTGTCCAAAAACATAAGGCTTGAGCTTGTCCAGAGCCCACACTACTGCCAGACATTCCTTTTGGATCGTAGACAGGTTTCTCTCCCTGGGTAGAAGCTTCCTACTCAGGTAGGCTACTGGATGTTTAACAGAGTCATAGTCTTGTAACAATACAGCACCTATGCCAGTCTCAGAGGCATCAGTAGCCACAATAAAGGTTTTTTCAAAGTCAGGTGCTCTTAACACAGGCTTTGAGCTTAAAATGTCCTTTAGTCTATCAAAAGCTCTTTGACACTCATCAGTCCACACAATTTTGTCAGGTTTACATTTCTTGGTTAAATCAGTCAAAGGTCCAGCAATTTCACCAAAATGGGGAACAAATCTCCTGTAATACCCAGCAAATCCCAAGAATGACCTGACCTGTTTCTTGGTTGTAGGTATGTCCCAGGTTCTGATAGCTTCAACCTTGTCCCATAATGGTGTGATATGACCATTTCCAACTCTGTGCCCTAAGTATACTACCTCTGGCACCTTCTGCACCTGTAAAACTACTCCACTCCTCTCATAGTGTGGCTTCATCATATTTACATGTACTACCTTTGGTCTTTTTTCAGATTTTTCTTTAACCACCACATAGGTTAAATCATCCATTTTCTCTCTGACTGTGTAGGGGCCTTCCCAAGCAGCCTTAAGTTTGTCTTTGCGCAGAGGAAGAAATATCATTACCTGATCCCCTACCTCAAATACTCTAGAGTGTGCCTTTTGATCATACCAGAACTTTTGCACCTCTTGGGCTTTGGTTACATTTGCTTGAACTAGTTTACAGAGTGTATCTAGGGTTTGTCTGAGTTTTAACACATAATCCACTACAGAGGTTTTGTTTTCTACGAGTTTACCTTCCCAGTTTTCCCTCAGGAGATCAAGAGGTCCTCTCACTCTTCTGCCATACAACAGCTCGAAAGGTGAGAATCCCGTTGATTCCTGTGGGACTTCCCTGTAGGCAAAGAGTAGGTGTTGCAGTTTGTCATCCCAGTCATTTGGGTGTGTGTTTACATAAGCTCTAATCATTCCTTTGAGTGTGGCGTTAAATCTTTCCACCATTCCATTGCATTGAGGGTGATAAGGAGTGGTTTTCAAGTGTTTTACCCCACAACACTTCCACAGACATTCCATTATCTCGGAGAGGAAATTTGACCCACAATCTGTTAAGATTTCAGAGGGAAATCCAGTTCTGCAAAATATAGTTAGCAATGCCTCAGCTACAGATGGAGCATCTATAGAGGCTAGTGCTACAGCTTCTGGGTATCTTGTGGCAAAATCCACCACTGTGAGGATGTACCTTTTTCCCTTGCGGGTGGGTTTAGTGAAAGGCCCTACAATATCCATGCCCACCCTGAAGAAAGCTTCTCCTATAATAGGCAGAGGCTGCAAAGGGGCTTTACTGTGATGCCCTGCCTTCCCCACACGCTGACAGGTTTCACAAGACCTGCAGTACTCTGCTACTTGCTTAGCAATTCCAGGCCAAAAGAAGTTTGCCATGAGCCTTTGTTTAGTCTTGTTTTTCCCCAAGTGCCCTGCACATGGCACATCATGGGCTAGTTCTAGCAACCTTAGCCGGAATTGGTTAGGTACTACCAGTTGCTTTAGTGGTTCCCAGGTTAACTCTTGGGTTTTTGGTAACCACAGCCTATACAGCAATCCTTTCTCCCAAATAATCTGCTCCCTTCCTTCCTCAGAGAAGGGTCTCTCTTGAGGGAGAGCAACTCTTTTCAGAGGCTCCAAACTAGGATCACTGAGGACTCCCTGCTTGAATTCCTCTACTCCTCTTAAATCAGGAAAAGGGGTCTCTAGCGCCTTTTCCTCTACAGAACCACCTGCCTCAGTTGTTTCACTGGCTTTCAGGTCTACAGGTTGCATGGAGGCTTGTTCTGTTGTTTCAGTTTGGGGAGGGTCTGGGGTTGGTTTTGGACCTTCCGGAATCACTGTGGGTTGTACCTCTAGTACCTTTTCTTTTACCCCATCAGCTTTTACCTGGTCCTGTCTTGAAAGTTCCTCCCTTTCCTTTTGCTTGCGGGTTACCACACATATTTAAGCTTCTGGTCCCATTATATCCCTTCCCACAATGATAGGGGCAAATTGGGTTGGAGGTTCCATCACCCCAACTTCATACAGACCCCTCCATCCCCTCCATTCTATGGATAACCTTGCTACTGGGACTTCAAAGGAGGGACCATTCACTCCCTGGATCTCAATAGACATTCCTGGTACCAAATCTTCAGGTGTCACCAAATCTGCTCGGATCAGAGAAACATCAGCTCCAGAATCCAACATTGCCATAATGGTCTTATCCTTTACATAAACAGGTTCTTTAAACTGATTATTAACCTCTTCCCTGTTGGTGATCACAAATCCACAATTATAAGGTTTTTTTATGCTTGCTACACCTTGTGGCTTGGTTTGTTCGGGTTTAGGACTACCTAGGTTAGCTGGCGTTATTGCTTGTAACTTGGGACAGCTACTCCTGATGTGGCCTGTCTGACCACACGAATAACAGGCACGGTCTCTGGGGTGAGAAGGATCAAAAGGAGGTTTTTTTAATTCCTTTTTACTTGGGGCTTCCCATTTCCCCCCCTTCTTCTCAGACTCAATCCTGGGGCCTAACCCTTCCCGGTTTTCAATCAGTTTGTCAGCCATTTCTGCAGCTTGGTTTACAGTTTCAGGATCTTTATCCTTAACCTTCAGTTTTATTTCTCTGGGCAACCGAAAATAAAACTGATCCAGGGCCATAAGCTCTAGCACCTTTTCCCTGTTGTCAGCTTTTGCTTCATCCACCCATTTTAATAGCAGGTTTTTTAGTTTTGTTGCAAACTCTACCATAGATTTACCAGGTTGAGGCGTTAACCCTCTGAACTTTTTCCTAAAGTGCTCTGGGCCTAACCTGAACCTTTTAAACACCGTTTCTTTGAATTGAGCATAGGAAACAGCCTCCCCCTCTGGCATGCTATTATAAATCTCTGCCAGCTCCCCTTTAATTAAATTAGGCACAAACTTCATGTAATCACCCTCCTGCAATCCCCACTTCTGTGCTGCCCATTCAAAAGTGGTCAGGAACACTTGTGGGTCTTCTCCTGGGGTGTATGCTGTGAAGTCCTTCGGGGTAACTCTAACAGGCTGCTCCTGTTTCAATTTCATCATCCTTTCCTCATGTCTGCGTTGTTCTTCCTGGGCCTGAAATTGCTCTTTCTGGGCTTGAAGTTGCTCTCTCTGGGCTTGAAGTTTCTCCTGGTGCAGCTTTTCCTCATGTCTGCGTTGTTCTTCCTGGGCCTTAAGTTGCTCCTGTTGCAGTCGAAGCTGTTCCCATTCTAACCTGGTCTCTTCTTCCTTCTGCTTTGCCACTAGCCGCAGTTCCTGTTCACGGAGCTCCCATTCTTTTGTTTGGGGTCCTGCTACACTAGGGCTAGAGGGTGCAGCTCCTTCTATTGCCGCCTGGGAGATCAGCATAACTTTCAGTTCTTCTGCTGTTTTCTCCTCCTATGGCAAATTGTCCTTTTTACACTGCTCTATCAGGGCAGTCTTGTTCATGGAGAGATATTGGCTCATCTTAATTGCCTCACTGGGTCCCTATTCCGCAGTCCTGAAGTTAAAACATACACTGCTTTTGCCAGCTCTATTAGTAAAAAACCCAATTTCTGTTTGGAGTGCTTAATCTCACTGTTCAGGATCGCTCCGCTGCCACCATCTGTCAAGGTTCCGCTACTACAGGGACCCCTTGATCTGCCCTTTGGAAGATCTCTGCCTCTTCCCAAAGACTCTCCCTCTCTAGGAGATCCAGCCCTTTGCCTGCGCCTGTGTAGGCCTCAACAAACCCAATCCTGTGTAGGCCTCAATCCCTCACAGGAGGACAAGGGAGAAGGGAAGTGAGGGGCTTTGGAGGCAGTGATGGAGGTGGTGGGTGGGTGGGTGCGCGCGCCCGCAAGGGGCTTCAGCAGGTGAGGGGCTTCTTTTGCATCATCGGCGGGTGGGAGTGGCAGCGGGCTGCAGTGGTGGGGGAGGCAGCAGCAAGGGCCTATTGGCAGCAATATGCCAAGGGCCCACTGGAAACTGCCACCAGCCCTGAGATGGGAAATGAAAGCCAGAAGCCAACAGTAAACCATGGTTTACCTGTGTGTTTATGGTTTTGGTTCTAAGCTATAGCTGGTGCAAACCATAGCTTGGCCTGTTGTCTACATTAAGCAGAAATGTCCTCTGAGGTTCTTAGAGGCCGCTATAGTTCGCACTAGAGAAAGGGTTGGCAGGGCACCTGTGTTTTCAGCAGCTGTATGATAAGTGGACATTCAGCAGGCACAGCATTCCTAACATGGAGGTGCTGTTAAAGGGATAGTTGCACTTGTTGAATACCTGCCGTGCATTTGCTAAAAGCACAGGAGCAGTGCTGGCCCAAGACACTTTGGTGTCTGAAGGGGAAACCAGATGGTATCTCCTCCTCCTTCTAGGGCCAACACTTTAAAAAAAAAAAAAAAAGTCTTGCTGCACCATTCAGACACCAATTCCTGCCTTCATGTTTCCCACCCCCAGTGGCGCTGCATGAAACAGGTCAATTCACCCTGCTGCATGGCAGGACCAGCCCTGTATAGGAACCCTGATAGAAAAAGATAGCTGTGGAAGACCATCTGTGGCATGACTGTAGTCACTCAGGTTTATTTATTTTTGAACTCCTGCTTCCTTTCCTCATGTGTTGGTTTTAACTAAAGGATTTTTCCAGCGTAACGCTTTGGAACATCCTCACAGTGGAATAAGCTAGCACAAGCTTAAAGCAGTACCATGTTCCCTATTTCCATGCTTATACATATTTAGCATTATTTTGTAAGACCTGCTGGTTACTTCATCCCGTTCACATTCACACCCCACTTGGAGATCGCATCCAAGAGTATTTGGTCTACCTCCGGTTCAGACATAACTGCAAACCTTGGCATTACATCATTGAACCAACTCAGTGTGTCTGTGACAAAAACACACACACAAAAACCTACCTGCCAGCAACAATGAACATTGGTCTTTATTTTCAGTGGCTTTGAACTGTGTTGAAACAGTTGAAAATAAATACTTTCCTGCACATTGCTGCTGGCAGTTGCTTTTTTGTCAGAGTGTTATTGCTGGGTTGGCCTGCTGAGTGTTGGCAGCAGAGTAGAGATCCATTCCAGAGTTATTTGCTTTACAGGTTCTTGGTATTCTGAAGCTGTTCCTAGATCTGGAGTGCACAGTACTGCGGAGAGGCATGGGAACAGTTTCCCTGTGGCTTCTTGTATGCTTCTGGGTCTGTACATCAGAACAATGTGGGGAGAGGAGAATGACATGGTATCTTCCCGTGTGATCATCACTTTCCCTGGGGACAAGGCACCATTTATACAGGAAGGAACCACATTACTCACTACTCCCATGTGGTTCCATCATACTGTCTTTACTGGTGTTGTGTAGGAAGAGACCATGGTACCAGTGGTGCTGCAGTAATTTTTAAATCAGGTTCTCCTGTGATCATGAGGTGAGAAGCTCACACAGCTAAGCTCTGGTTCAGATATTTTACTAGACCAGCAGAAGTCTTGTGTTGGAAGAGCAAGGTGTGCTCTCCCTCCCCTCTGCCACATAGCTAATATCACACATTGCATAGCAGTTCCACATGGATGCCCAACTGAATAATTCCCAGTTTGCTTAATCTCCCTACCCCACTTTTAAAGGGGGAAGAAATAGCACAAAGTGGGCACTTGCATAATATGTAATGCACCTTCATCATGTGAAGACTGACAGCTTGAATGTCTGAACTGAGCCCAGGTCTCTAGATTTTAATATGGCCGGGTGCATCCATGACTCATATCCACAAGAAAATCTATAGATGTACATTTGGACATACAAATTGACATTGACCTGAAGTTAGAAACCTTTGCTGCCTGCCAGGGGATTCTGCTATCCCAGATCCTGGGCTCTTCTATGCCTAAGAGCACACAAAGAGCTGCTCTGGATCAAACCAAAGGCCTATCTCATCCAGCATTCTGGTCCCACAGTTGCCAACCAGATGTCCATGGGAAGCCCACAGCAGGACATGAGTACAATAGTGTCCACACACACACACACCCGGGTACCCAACCCCCAGTCATGTTCCCCAGAAAATGGTATTCAGTGTACTGTGCCAGTAGAATATTTATAAAGATGTTAGTAGACTGTAAATATCAATTAAGTTGTATTAGTATACAAGACAAAAAATTGTCACATACCGGTACTTATATGCACCTGAACTGATCCTTATGTACAAAATATATATATAGGACAGGGTTAATTATTAATCAACGATGCAGACCCCACATTCCCTCTGCAATTTGAAAAGCCAATTGCTATGTAGTGTGCAGCAATAGAAGTCCCTATTAGCTACATGTTGGTCCTCCATAAGGGCCGGGCACAAATACTAAACATGACTACTCACAAGGAAGGCGAGCTGAATGCAGCCCCGCTGTGTGGAAGATATTAAAGCAGTGCAAATACTTGGGAGATCTCGGCGGAGACTATATTAGGATGTGTCGTCCGTCCTTGCAGAACCTGATTGCTCAGTCCTGGCGTGTACTTTGATTTGAGTATTTCATTATAGTTCTACAGAAATGAATTATTCAGTAGGAAGCAATAAGCTCAGAGAAGTTCTTCTCCTCTTTTATAGCAGTAAATACAATGCCCTGGCATTCCTAGTTAAGGGTTCAATCTCTACTGATTTGAATATTCACTTAGCAGTGTTGTGATTTCAAAATTTTTACCTTCCATTAGAGGGGGGGAAATGTAAATGTAGCTAATAGAAAAAGTATGTAGAATGTTAACAGTACAGATAAACTAAATATAGTTCAATTTAGAAGCAGAATTAACTGAACACCACTTGTCTAAAGTCTGCCAGAAATAATACCTTGCGGTGAACATAGTTCACAATGTAGAACCAAACTGACAATTAAGAAGAGTCCAATCCACAAACCAGTTAACCTGATGTATTTGGATTTTAAGGTGGACTGTCAGCACAATCCTATACCTGTCTACTCAAAAGTAAATTCCATGGAGTTCAGTGGGACATACTCTTAAGTCAATGTGTATAAGATTGCAGCCATACTACCATAGTAATCAGTATGAGAGAGGCTCCAGCTGTTTTTGGGACTGTTTTTGGGGCTGTGAAAAGGCAAGCAGGCTCCCAGAGAGCGAGCGAACAGAGCGAGCGAACAGGGAGAGCAAACAGGAGTTTGGCAGCGGAGTAGTAAAACAACAAGTGCTGCAAGGGAAAGGCGTGGCCTGAGAGCTCATTCTGTTGAGCAGAAGCTCCTGCCTGGGGCTGATTGCAGCTGATTGATTGCAGGAAGTGGGGCTGATTGCAGGGCGTGGCCTGGGAGCTCATTCTGTTCCTGACTCCCAGCTGAGCAGGAGCACAACAGGAGAGAGGCTCCAGCTGTTTTTGGGACTGTTTTTGGGGCTGTGAAAAGGCAAGCAGGCTCCCAGAGAGCGAGCGAACAGAGCGAGCGAACAGGGCGAGCAAACAGGAGTTTGGCAGCGGAGTAGTAAAACAACAAGTGCTGCAAGGGAAAGGCGTGGCCTGAGAGCTCATTCTGTTGAGCAGAAGCTCCTGCTGACTGCAACTACCTGGGGCTGATTGCAGCTGATTGATTGCAGGAAGTGGGGCTGATTGCAGGGCGTGGCCTGGGAGCTCATTCTGTTCCTGACTCCCAGCTGAGCAGGAGCACAACAGGAGAGAGGCTCCAGCTGTTTTTGGGACTGTGAAAAGGAAGACAGAAACAGAGCACTATGGAAGGAAAGGACTCAGCAGTGGTGGTGACCTGCAAGGGGTGTGCAATGTTTGTTTTCCTGCCGGAGATCAACATGGCCTACACATGCAACAAGTGCAAGCTGGTCACGCTGTTGGAAGAAAAGGTCAGAGGACTGGAGCAGCAAGTGTCAACCCTCAGGAGCATAAGAGAAAGCGAGGAGTTCTTAGACAGAACGGTGGATCTACAGCACCAAAGCACAGTACCGGAGCCAGAAGGGCAACTGCAGGATGAGGCGGAGTCAGAGACTGCAGAGGCAAGGGAAAATAACACAGGGGGAACTCCCTGGAAAAGGGTGACTGTTAGGAGCAGAAGAACTACAAGACACTCTGCGCCT
The DNA here is from genome assembly GCA_021292165.1 of Shinisaurus crocodilurus. Taxonomy (NCBI): domain Eukaryota; kingdom Metazoa; phylum Chordata; class Lepidosauria; order Squamata; family Shinisauridae; genus Shinisaurus; species Shinisaurus crocodilurus. The sequence continues at coordinate 269,781,257 of CM037876.1, forward strand.
GTGGAAGCAGTGGAGCTATGGAACTGCTTCCATGTACTTGAGGACGAGAGCAGAGGACAGCCTGCAGAGGACGGATTACCGGGCACCCAACGTGACAGCGAGCAAGAGGCTGAGGGTCAGTCAAGTGGAGGCAATCAAACCAAGGCCTACAGCAAGAGGAAGAGAAGAGTACTCGTAGTGGGAGACTCCCTCCTGCGGGGGATCGAAGCCAAAGTATGTCGCGAAGACCCATGGACTCGCCAGGTGTGCTGTCTCCCTGGGGCACGGATTAAGGATGTGACAGAACAGCTGCCGAGGCTCATGCAGCCCACCGACACATACCCCTTGCTTCTCTTCCACGTGGGTACAAATGATACTGCCAAGCGGAGTTACAAAGAAATCACGGCAGACTTTGAAGAGCTGGGAAGAGAACTCAAGAACTTCGGGGCCCAGATAGTTTTCTCATCCATCCTTCCAGTACTTGGAAGAGGCATAGAAAGGGAAAGAAAAATACTCCGAGTGAATGACTGGCTACGAAGGTGGAGCCGACGTGAGGGATTTGGATTCTGGGACCACGGGCTACACTTCCTGGAAGATGGACTGCTGGCAAAGGATGGGTTGCACCTCACAAGGACTGGGAAGAATGTGTTTGGACACAGCATGAGGAACTTAATCAGGAGGGCTTTAAACTGAATCCAACAGGGGAGGGAGACATAAACTCGGGGGTACCAATGGAAGAAGGCCTCTATGCCACAATGGAGAGAACAGCTCCAGCGGTGCCCATTGATAGTCTACCACAAAATGTAGGGGGAAAGTCGGACTATAAAGCACATAGTCTTCAATGTCTCTATACTAATGCCCAGAGTATGGGCAATAAACAAGACGAACTTGAACTCTTGATACATGAGGGCAAGTACGACTTGATAGGGATAACTGAAACCTGGTGGGATGACTCCCATGACTGGAATACAGCAATTGAAGGGTATAACTTGTTCAAAAGGAACAGAAGCAACAGAAAGGGAGGTGGAGTTGCACTGTATGTTAAAAATACGTATCTCTGCACAGAGATACAGGAAGAGGAGCTTGGCAGCCCCATTGAGAGCATCTGGGTTAAAATAAAGGGGGCAAAGAATAAAACGAACATGGCGGTTGGAGTCTACTACCGACCACCCAATCAAGGAGAAGATGAGGATGGAACTTTTGAAAAGCAAATTGCCATTGTTTCAAGGAGGCACGATGTGGTAGTAATGGGAGACTTCAATTTCCCTGATATCTGTTGGGAGACTTATTCAGCCAAACATGGCCCCTCCAAGAAATTCCTGACCTGTGTTGCTGATAACTTCCTCCTACAGAAAGTGGAGGAAGGAACTAGAGGATCGGCTATCCTTGACCTGATTCTAACCAACAGAGACGAGTTAGTGGATAAAGTGGCAGTTTCGGGAACTCTGGGGGAAAGTGACCATGTTATACTAGAGTTCTTGATTCTAACAGAAGCAAAAGCTGAGTGTAGCCAAACACGTACCCTGGATTTTAGGAAAGCCAATTTTAACAAACTCAGAACAATGATTAGTAAGATCCCATGGCAAGTGACTCTCACGAGAAAGGGAGCCCAGGAGGGGTGGGAGTTTTTAAAGAAGGAAATTTTAAAGGCACAATTGCAAACAATTCCCACAAGGAAAAAAGGCAGAGGGCAACAGAAAAAGCCAATGTGGCTTCACAATAAACTCAAAGATGACCTGAAAACAAAAAAGGACACGTATAGGAAGTGGAAGGAAGGACAGGCTACAGGGAAAGAGTACAGGCAGGTAGCACAGAACTGCAGGAATAGTGTCAGGAAGGCTAAAGCTGAGAATGAGCTAAGGTTAGCGAGGAATGCTAAAAGCAACAAAAAAGCTTTCTTCAGATACATGCACAGTAAAAGACAGAAGAAAGAACTGGTGGTTCAACTACGCGATGAGGATGGCAAATTGATAACAGAAGACAAAGAAAAGGCAGAAGTGTTCAATTCCTACTTCGGCTCGGTCTTCTCCCAAAAGAGGGTCTATGACCCCCCTGGCAAACCTGAAGTGCAGACTGAAGGGGCAGAATTGCAGCTTGAGATTGATAGGCAAATGGTCAAGGAGCAACTGATTACTCTGAACGAGTTTAAATCTCCAGGGCCTGATGAGCTGCATCCTAGAGTAATAAAGGAACTGGCAGAAGAACTCTCAGAACCACTGTCTATTATCTTTGAGAAATCATGGAGGACAGGTGAAGTGCCAGACGACTGGAGGAGGGCAAATGTTGTTCCCATCTTCAAAAAGGGCAAGAAGGAGGAACCTGGGAACTATAGGCCAAGGCCAGTCAGTCTGACATCAATCCCTGGGAAGATTTTTGAGCAAATTATAAAGAAGTCAGTCTGCAAGCACCTTGAAAACAATGCAGTGATTACTAGAAGCCAGCATGGATTTGTCAAGAACAAATCCTGTCAGACTAATCTGATCTCATTTTTTGATCGGGTAACCTCCCTTGTGGACTGTGGGAATGCTGTGGACATTATATATCTGGACTTCAGCAAAGCTTTCGACAAAGTGCCTCATGATATCCTGATTAGTAAGCTAGCTAAGAGTGGGCTAGATGGAACAACTATCAAGTGGATCCACAATTGGCTACAGAATCGGACTCAAAGAGTGCTTATCAATGGTTCCTTCTCAAACTGGGGAGAGGTAACGAGCGGGGTACCACAGGGCTCGGTCCTGGGCCCGGTGCTCTTCAACATTTTTATTAATGACTTGGATGAGGAGGTACAGGGAAAGCTTATCAAATTTGCAGATGACACAAAGTTGGGTGGAACAGCTAATACTCTGGAAGACAGAAACAAAATTCAAAGTGACCTCGATAGGCTGGAGCGCTGGGCCGAAAACAACAGAATGAAATTTAATAGGGATAAATGCCAAGTGCTGCACCTAGGGAGAGGAAACCAAATGCAGAGTTACAGAATGGGGGACACTTGGCTCAACAATACTACAAGTGAGAAGGATCTTGGAATTGTGGTAGATCACAAACTGAATATGAGCCAGCAATGCGATGTGGCTGCAAAGAAGGCAAATGCTATTTTGGGCTGTATTAATAGAAGTATAGCTTCCAAATCGCGGGAAGTGATAATTCCCCTTTACTCGGCACTGGTTAGGCCTCATCTTGAGTACTGCGTCCAGTTCTGGGCACCTCACTTTAAGAAGGACATAGACAAACTGGAGAGGGTTCAGAGGAGGGCAACAAGGATGATAAAGGGACTGGAAACAAGGCCCTATGAGGAGAGACTGAAAGAACTGGGCATGTTTAGCCTTCAGAAGAGGAGACTGAGGGGAGATATGATCGCACTCTTCCAGTATTTGAAGGGATGTCACACAGAGGAGGGCAAAGATCTCTTCTCGTTCATCCCAGTTTGCAGGACACGGAATAATGGGCTCAAGTTACAGGAACCTAGATTCCACCTAAACATCAGGAAAAATTTCCTGACTGTCAGAGCAATAAGACAATGGAATCAACTACCTAGGGAGGTGGTGGGCTCTCCCAGTCTGGAGGCATTCAAGGTGCAGCTGGACAGACATCTGTCAGAGATGCTTTGACCTGGATTCCTGCATTGAGCAGGGGGTTGGACTCGATGGCCTTGTAGGCCCCTTCCAACTCTACTTTTCTATGATTCTATGATTCTATGAAGAAAATGAGTTAAATCCAAGACCCTTGGTTGAATAGAACTGTGGACTGGATTGCCAATCTATCAAAATTAAGCAGTGCAAAATGGCATGTAGACAGAGATGTGTATGAAGCCAGGACCAATTCACACTGCCAAATTGGCATGCTGAGAAAGAATGCACATATTCTTTGAAAGTATGTGCATGTTTTGTGACCTTTGAGTTGGCCTAATAAAGATATTGCTCTAATATGGATTTTGGTATTTTGTGAAGCACATGGATATATCTGCACAAATAGCAAGAATACATGTTCTTCCTGAAATGACCATATTGCCTCTCCTTAACCCCCTTAACTTTGAAGGTATGTGTGACACTCTTCCAGTCTTATGTCTTAACTTGTTATTATGGTGAGGGGCCATAGGTTAGTGGCAGAGTACATGGTTTGTATGTGGAAGGCACAAGTTTTGATCTCTGGTGCTTTCACTTAAAACAGGGGTGGACAACTTCTGGAGGTATGGGGCCATTTGTGCCCTCTAGATCTCCGCTGCAAGCCACATTCACAGGGCACTACGCAGGGTGCCCCCCAACCCACCCACCCCGGGAAAAAGTCCTGAAACCACTCCATAGCATTACAATGGCTAAATTTAGCTTGTTTGCAAACAAGCTAAATTTGGCTGTTTGGGCACTCCGTAGCCGATACAGACACCATGGGGGTGGGTGGGGGGTGTAGTGCATTAAAAGGATCAGGTAGTAAGTGGGTGATGTGAAAGACCTCTGGAGAGCTGCTGCCAATCAGAGTAGATGATGCTAGCCTTGATGATTAGTAGTCTGACAGTGAAGGCAGCTTTCTAAGTAGATCCTTCCAAGGGTGGTAGTCTGGAATTGAGACTAGCAATAGTATCCCATAATGTACAAAGTACGCCCTGTAGACTGGAAGAACAATATGAAAGCACTTTCAGGGATATGTAATTCATTTTTACAGATAAGCTTTGCAGAGTTATCAGACTGGAGAAAACACAATTGGTCTGTCACAACACAGAACAGGGGTGATGGTATCTGTCTGAACTAGCAGGTACATCAAGGGAACAGGCCACTTCTGAGTGTATGGTGACCCAGATGGAAAAGGCTCCTGTATCCTTAAGAGGTGTCTAGGAGAAGGAATTTTGGTAGAGAGATGCTGATTTCCAACACATCCGCAGCAAGCTGCTCCTTCCCCTAAAATTCCTTCCCCTAAACAACCATTAGAGCAGGGGTAGAGAACCTGTGGCCCTCAGGATGTCATTGGACTCCAGCTCCCAATGTTTACAATGTTTTATGGTGGAATTTTAGTCCTGAGGAAGGATCCCCCCCAAAGAATGCGTTGGGCAGAATAAATGTTTTCTTCAAGCACCTGAGAATTTTCTCTCTTTTGCTTCAGGACTCCAGCTCTCATCAGCCCCAGACAGCATGGCCAATGGTCAGGGATCATGGGTCTTGTAGTCCAACAACATCTAGAACAGTGGCTCTCAACCTTTTTTGCCCCATGCACCCCTTTCACCATATGTCAGAATGTCATTCCCCCCTTTCCAAGATTGTCTTACTTAATCTGTGCCGTACAATAAGGTGTGCTGTCTTGTAGATAATGTACAATCTGTAGAATTGTAATTTGTAGAAAGATCAGTATTCCAACAGTTTGAGGCTGTGGTCCCAATTCCCCCCCCCCTGAACCACCCCCTGGTTGAGAACCCCTTATCTAGAAAGTCACAGGTTGCTTAGCCCTGCATTAAAGGTACATTAGCCCTTTCCTCCATTGCATCTGATCACCTTATCAGTCTTAAAGGATCTTAGGATCTGGACATGGCCTGAATGTGTTTTGGATCGCCGCCTTAGTTGCAAGATATTAAATTGTGACAACCTACGTCTATAAGTGTCAAGTATTTGATTATTCCTAGAGGTGGTAGCAGTGTAAATTCATACCAAATGCAGAAGTGATCGTGTTTTTGTGTATTGCCTGGATTTCATTCTTTTGTTAGAGTATTAAACAGATATTAAATTTTATCATTAATGCAGTGCATGGTCTCTCTTGAAATCCCCTTAATTACAGATTGACTCCAAGGATTAGGCAGCATAGATTTTAATTTTAACTGAAACAAAAAAAGAAAAAAGCTCCTTAAAAATTATTCTTGCAGATCAATTGTCGAGCCACAAAACAATTTAAACATCTTTTGACATGCAGGCCTGTCAGATTCAAAACATTAAAACAAAGTTAAGTGAACCTTTAAACCGAAATTGTGTCATGTCGTCTTCCAAATGTTTTATTAGCTCTGACCTTGCAGAGGAATGTCTACTTCTCTCAAAGTTTTGTTTTTTCAGTTTTTCTTCAGAAAAATAGATTCACGCTCTTGCTGGGTTTTGTTTATGTTCAAAGGAAAATGACATCAGCTTTCATGTTTCCTCTCTTTAGGTACTTAAAAAAACTTGCCCAGCAGAGTTGACATTATAGTAGCATGAGAAGCAGCTTAAGCCGCACCAGTCTTGCTTCCTACCTACATGACTTTAAAACATCACAATGCTAACATCATTCCAGTTGCACTTTAGCAGATGTGAGTCCAGAAAAAAACAGCTTGCACAAACTGGAATCTCATCTGCGAGAAGCATAACTGGAGTGTCTGTGTGTGTGTGGGGGGGGGTTGTTTTAAAAATGTCGATCGGCAGGTCTTCTAAGAAAGACATGCAAACGTGATGTGACTTACTTATTAAAAATTAGCTTGGCTTTCTAAAAGATAAATTTATTTTAACAATTTATTTTGTGCTATCTCTGCTGTTAGCATGAGTAATAATATTGCTATGATGGTCTTTCTTCATTTAACTTGACAGGCATGCATAACACTAAGCTGACATTTAGAAAATACATTAATAGGTTTAACAAATGTTTACTAACTACATAATCTGTGGTTTGAAGTGTTTATTTATGTATTTATTAAATTTTTTAAACTCATAAAAATTATTTAGGCATTTTACAACAACAACAACAATATCACAATAAAATCAACAACAAAAAACTAATTTTAAAAAGTAAATGCTCTAAAAGTTGGAAGAAATGGGGAGCTGTAGAGAGAGGGGATTATTAAATAATTATGAGTTATTTCTCTGGCATGTTGAGGGGAAAACAAGTGGAGTTCCTGGTTTGCATGTAACATTAACCAAACCATGGATGGAAGGTCCATGGTTTGTTTAGCTGCTAGCAGCAGGAGCAGTCGGGCAACATGCAGCAGCACCAACATGCTGCCTCGTTCACATTATTGTGATGTGCAAACCGCATGAGTATTCCATTATTGAAGGGTAATTGTGTGAATGCTAAAAGCCGCAGGTCTAGAAATCCCAGATCCCAGAACAAATCTACTAAACCCAATTAGGTTTTTAAAAAACAAGCAGTTTTGAGATTTCATAAAGTGATTCATATTAATGGTTTTTGGCTGCAAGGCAGAATTAAACCACTGGCACTGATTCCGAGGTTAGAATCTGGACTGGGCCCAAGGCAGAGTTCTATGCAGTTCATAGATTACTGTATATGAGCCTATTCTGCCCAGATTACAAGATGAGATATAAGAAGCATTATTTGTTTTCACCTAATACAGCTGCTTGTGCATGCTACCAATCTTTCTCCTTTCACTCCCAATCTTTCCCTCCTCCTACAGCAACCTGCACCCTGAAAAGTTGCTCCAAAGGGGGCTCAGTGTGGGCTCTGTTGCTGGGGTTGCTGCAGGAGGGCACTTGCCCCAAATTGGGCCAAGAGCGTGGTCCGGCAGCCCCTTTCACCACCTCTTTCTCCTATTCACCTGAGGAACGTGTGAACAGGGCTTATATGTTCCAACTTCAGGGAAACTTGCACATGGCAAGAGGCATAAGATGGCCAAGAAAGAGTTGCGATTCAGTAGTTTACCAAGTACCCCCCCCCCCGGTGTAGATTTCATTTGTTTGCACATCCATAACATACCTCCAGTTTTTTCCTTTTGCCGGTTTCAATTTCATCAAAATGTCAGAGACGTAAACGGCTGTTTGTCTTTGGTAAAATGGTCATGGAATCCTATTATTTTGCCTTGACTATGAAGGGGGGCAAGCTATGGAAGTGAGCACCTGACTGATGAGGATTGAGGGTGCTGGAGCAATGCCCGCTCCCTCATCCCCCCTGCTCCCCGCTGCCGCCGTGGCAGCGGGGAGCAGGGGGAAACCCCGTGCTCCCGCAGGGTCCCCTGGGATACCCACGGCGGAGGACCAAGGGGGGGAGGAGGGGGGAAAGGAACCACAACGTGCCCAATCGTCTGTCTGGCACATCGTGGGCCCTTGGGCAGACAACCGACAATGCGTGGTTTGTGTGCTGCAGGGTGGGTTGTGTCGTGTCACGCGGACCCGTCTTGTAAGGGTAAATTACTCTTGAGCTTATTTGGCTTAAGTGGTACCATCTTCTATCACTTCGTTGTGCGTGGTTTTTAACGGGTGGGAAACCTCAGGGCCGCAGACCAAATAAATAATATAAAATCTTAGGCCTGTCACCTCCAATCGGGTGCCCTCCAGATGTTTTAGACTACAGCTCCCAGCATTCCTAACCATTAGCCATGCTGGCTGGGGCTGATGGGAGTTTAAGGCCAAAACATCTGGAGGGCATCAGGTTGAGGAAGGCTGGCTTACGGTGTGAGACCTATTGAAATGAATGGGACTTAAGTTAGGCTAACATTACATACAACCCCTTCTGAGGTGTCATGTAACTGCCCCTCTCATTAGAGGGATAAAACCAAAGACTTTTTGCATGTGAAGCATGATCTCTACTCTACCACTGAATCTTAGGTCCTTTCTGACCATAGATAGGTTTTGCTTAGCTTAAATATTGTTCAGTATCTTTGCAGTCCTAATTAATACAGAGTTGGGGCCTTAACAATTTTATTTATTTATTTATTATATTTATACCCTGCCTTTTTTCCTTCAAGGAACCCAAGGCGGCTTACATAATCCTCCTCCTCTCCGTTTTATCTTCACAACAACCCTGTGAGGTAGGTTAGGCTGAGAGTCAGTGACTGGCCCAAAGTCACCCAGTGAGTTTCATGGCCGAGCGGGGACTAGAACCCGGATCTCCCGAGTCCCAGTCCAACACTCTCACCACTATGCCACACTGGCTTATTTTATTTATTTTATTTATTTAACAATAAATATTTCAGATGTACTGGTCGGCATATTATTCACATTTCATTGTTCTCCTTTAAGTGATTGCTCACTCAGATCTACTGGTGTTCCAGATGACTCCTAAGTAGCAGAATCTCTAAAAGTCCCACAACTCCCAGCAATCCCCAGCCAGCCATGATGGCTGGGGAATGTTGAGAATTCTAGAATTTTTTTCTGCCTAAGCGTGGATAGGATTGCACTCTAAGTCACTTTTGTCTAAATAAGCAGATTACATCACTTGCCTTTGCTTGATTCATCCATTGTGACTTTTCATATTTACATTCTAAACCCATAACATCATATGTGAGATGGCATAGTGGTGAGAGTGTTGGACTGGGACTCAGGAGATCTGGGTTCATAGAATCATAGAAAAGTAGAGTTGGAAGGGGCCTACAAGGCCATCGAGTCCAACCCCCTGCTCAATGCAGGAATCTAGGTCAAAGCATCTCTGACAGATGTCTGTCCAGCTGCACCTTGAATGCCTCCAGAGTGGGAGAGCCCACCACCTCCCTAGGTAGTTGATTCCATTGTCTTACTGCTCTGACAGTCAGGAAATTTTTCCTGATGTTTAGGTGGAATCTAGGTTCCTGTAACTTGAGCCCATTATTCCGTGTCCTGCAAACTGGGATGACCGAGAAGAGAGCGGGTTCCAGTCCCCGCTCAGCCATGAAACTCACTGGGTGACTTTGGGCCAGTCATTGACTCTCAGCCTTACCTACCTCACAGGGTTGTTGTGAGGATAAAATGGAGAGGAGGAGGAAGATTATGTAAGCCGCCTTGGGTTCCTTGCAGGAAAAAAGGTGGGGTATAAATATAATAAATAAATAATGAAAAATACAGTAATGCCTTGGATTGCAAGCATAATTCGTTCCAGAACCGTGCTTGTAATCCAAAACACTCTTATATCAAAGCGAGTCTCTGGCGGGTGTGAGCGGGGCCGATTTCGGCCCGCTACGCCTGCTCAAGGCGAGCAGATACATCCCTACACTTCTTGTCTTGCAAGACCTTGCTTGTTTATCAAGTAAAAAAAAAAATTTAATTTTTGCTTGTCTTGCAAAACGCTCTCAGACCAAGTTACTTGCAATCCAAGGTATTACTGTAAATGGTTGATGCTTTCGGCACAGTGTTTGCCATTTCAAAGCAAAAAACTAACTTCATGTTTAGCTGTCAATAAGAATAAAGATGTTATGAGTGGGAGCCGTGTGTGTGCACAGATATATCTGCCATTTCCTTTTCCAACTGCAGCTTTTGGCACTGTTTTGGATTTTACTCTGAAGAACATCTTTTCAGGTAGATGCCCATTCCAGGCAAAGCCCACAGGGAGAACCAGGAAAGAGAGAGCAAGAGTTCAGACAGGGAAAGAGGGCTGTGGCTCCAAGGGCAGCTGGAAGAAATTCAGGCTGGATACAGGCACCCAAGAGCGGCAGCCCAGGATGTTATTCCAGCTAAGGTCTGGAGCTGACTGAGGGTTTACATACTTAGGCTGTAGGCAGGCCAGGGTTTCTAGCTCTGTGAAACAGAGTCTTTCATATTTTCCTTCTGGTTGACTCCAGAAGTTTTTAGCAATCATTAAGAAGGACATACCGTTTCCTAAAATGGTATATTTCCAAAAGGTAGAGACTTTCCTAGTGTTTCCTCTATTTTTGCACAATAACCAACATACGTGGCTCTTCTTCTATTTTTTTTAATTATTTCTGTCAGCCATTGCAAAATTCTCTTCCTTATATTACATAGCAAAATGTGAAACGGAGTCAAGCCGTCTAAATCATTAAGTGGAATGGGGAAGGGAAGGGAAGAAAATCACTCTGGCCACAATCCAGAAACCTTGAGGGTTGTGAAAGGCTTGTCACACCTGCCAGAACTTCTCTTTCTCCAAATCCCCATATCTCAGAATGTGTCTTTAATATGAAAATGTACTCAAGGCAATTAAATAATTAACACAGAAAACAAACCAATCCATATGTAGCAAAATTACAATAAAAACAGAATTACAGTACAGTTTAAAACATCTTAAAAGCATCAGCAGTATAACCCAGTTGAAGATGTAGCAACTAAAAATGCCTGCTGGTGATGAGGCCAGGGAAACCTTCTTGGCCAGGTCCTCAGAGGGAGGGCCCATAGCTCAGCAGAAGAACACATCCCTGGTATCTCCAGTTAAAAATTATCCGGGCATAATTCAAAGTACTGGTTATGACCTATAAAGCCTTATATGGCTCAGGTCCAGGTTATCACACCTGCCAGAACTTATGAGGCTCCCTTATGAGCCTGCCCGTACTATAAGGCTCCCTTATGAGCCTGCCCATACCCTGAGATCTTCAGGGGAGACCCTTCTCTTGGTTCTGGTACCATCTCAGGCACACCTGGCAGGAACCCAGCAGAGGGCCTTCTCGGTGGTTGCCCCAACACTCTGGAATTCCCTTCCCAGGGAGGCTAGAATAGCACCCTCCTTGGTATGCTTCCAGAGGCAGGCAAAAACTTTTTTATTCCAGCAGGCCTTTGGGAATAGCCTGGACCTCTGAGAATGCAATGGATTGCATTGTTTATATTGTTATGGCTGTTTTTAACTTTGATATTTTTATGTAATTTTAATATTATAGCTAATTTAATTATATTTTCAACTTTTGTATATTCCTATTTATATGTTTTAATTGTACAAGTTTTAATGTTCTAATGCCGCCTTGAGTCCCAGTACTGGGGAAAAGGCAGGATATAAATACTACTACTACTACTACTACTACTAATAATAATAATAATAGATTGGGTTAGGGCGCAATCCTATGCAAGTTTAGACAGAAAAAGGCCTCCAACTCCCAGCATGCCCCAGTTAGCTGGGGCATGCTGGGAGTTGTAGGCCTTTTTTCTGTCTAAACTTGCATAGGATTGCACCCTAAGTGATGGAAAAAACCTCTCTCTCTCTCCGAAACCCTGGAGAGTTGCTGCCAGTCAGAGCAGACGATACTGGGCTAGATGGACAAATGGTCTGATAAGGCAGCTTCCAATGGAGTTCCACTGGGGAGTTTCATATGGTTGGAAGGGATTAATTGAGCTACTTTGGTCCCAGACTGTTTAAAGCAGGGATGTGGAATCCAGCCCATCTGTGGTCCCACTCCGGCCCTCTGGAGTTCCCCATGTGACCACACCTCCTTCCCCTGGCCCCACCCACTTTCTCTGACCACTGATTGTTTGGTGCTTTCCTGGCTTTTACGTGGGGTTTTCCCCATTGTAAAAGGTTGAAATGCCTCTCCTAAGACTTTGTTAATGGCAATAAGAGCTTTAAGCTAAAATTTGCTGGTATTTTGGCCCCACCCTTTCCCCTTTGGCCCCAAACCCTTTTGCCTTCAGCCCTGCTCAGCACTGGAATGCAGCCCCAAATTTGGCACTCGAGCTAAAAGAGGTTCAACACCTGTGGTTTAAGGTCCAAAACAGGACTTTGAATTGAGCCCGGAAGCCAGTTAGTAGATAGTACATGCAAATGTTACAGTATCAGAGTTCTGTATTCTGATCTGCCAGTTCCGGTTAACATCCTGGCAGCCAGATTCGAGCCCAGTTGACATTTCTGAACTGTCTTCAAAGGCAGCTCCAAGTAGAGTGTGTTATAGCAATCCAGCCTTCCCCAACCTGCTGTCCCCACCCCCAGATATGTTGAACTTCAACTCCCATCACCCCAACACATTTGGAGGGCATCAGTTTGAGAAAGGCTGCTGATCTAAGCTGGATGTGACAAAAGCATTAATGACCGTGGGGACTGAAGCTTATAAATAAAAAATAGTCAGAAGTCCCACTGGGTACAAGCGGTAATATCCAATGTTAATGGATATGTCAATGTTAATCCTATGTACACCCCTAGAAATGAATGGGACTTATGTTAGTCATGACCAACTTAAGGCCCATTCATTTCAACGAGATTACTCTATGTAGGGCTAAGATTGGATACTACCCAAGGAATTAGTTGGCTAGTTCTATGGATTGTGGCCTCTGGGCATAATAATGATGGTGCTTTCCAAGAAAGAAAGCAACTTATCTTCCACATAAAGTAATTAGTAAAAAAAAAAAAAAATTTACATGACTAATTCTAAGTTGGTACAATTGAAAAGAAAATTAGAAAAAGAACTATTTGCTTGAGCTTTTCCTAGACAATAGTTTAAGCTCTGAGTTGTTTTGAGGTGTTGAAAGGTGAAACATTTGACATTTTCTTGTTAAGCTCTCCTTTTAAAAGAGAGGGCGGGAAAGAGGCATAGCCACAGTCGAGCGAAGGGTGTTTGTGGTCGTCCATGACAGCGGCTCCAGTTTTAAAACACCTGTGTTTACTTTCCAGCTTTTCTCAATCTGCTGGAAGTGGCCAAAGAATGACACAGACAGACCTGCATGATGGCTGTGCTGCCTCTGCAATGCAAAAGAGAAAGGCAGAAATCAGACCTTTCATGCAGCTAATCATTAACAGTACTTTTGACCCTGGTTCAAAATATTTTGATCTTACGCTTGCTCAACGTCTTTATTCCTACGTGCTCCACTCCAGTGTGAAGCACACAGAGAATCCTTCCAGAAAATGGAAATTACAGTTGAAATATGTTTTTTTTAAAAAAACAATATGAGCAAAATATGAATTTTATAACATCTAATTTAACGACTTTTATGTATTTATAATCTGGAACTTTTTCTTTCAGTTGGACATTGGTTACAAACTTGCAGTTTGTTTATGTAAATATTTTCTCGTGTATCATCTGTGTACTCTCAATTTTCTGATAAATTTTAATTTTATTTTTTAGTAGATAATTGCAGTTTGTTGGAACTTTCTATTATCTCTTCATAGAATAAGTTAAAAGATAATTGATGTTTCTATAAAAACAATTTTATAAAATGTCCTGAGAGTTACATTTGTCTTTATGTTGATATTGTATCTTGTTATAATGTGTTATATTCATTTGCAGTGCTTTCTGCTGAGCTCCTTGATTTCATTTTGCAAAATGATGGAACTTTCTGATCCAGATTTTCCTTTCTCCCACTTTAAACTCACCATCCCATTCATTGTAAATTAATGACATAATCCTGCCCTGTGTAGGGTTAAAACAAATGTGATGATAATCCCGCAACTGGTGGTTGTGGGATTTTTGGTGTTTTGTTTGTTTAGTAAATTACAGCTGTGGGAGCCCTCCCCCAATGGAAAATCTGGATCAGGACTGCAGGGGGTGGGAAAGGGACATAACCCTTTGCCCTTGCCATGGTCCCAATCCGGGTCAGGGGAGGCCACAGCAGCTCCTATTTAATAAAAAAAAACAATCATGCAACTGCCAGTTGTGGAATTATCGTCACTTGTGTTTTGGCCCTGAGTGCAGCTAAGCGCACTACACGGGCCAGTAAGGCCCTTCTTCCACTTTTTGGGGGCATGCACACTGCAGCATGGTAGCCATTACCAGAGGTCCATTCCAGGCCAGACCCTGGGCTCAGGAGTAATGGGGCTGGATGGGGAAACAAGTGCACTGGCTCCCATGATCACAAACATGAGCACTGAGGAGGGGAGGGAAACAAGAGGGCTCCATTGGGCTGCACTCATGTAGAAACAGATTGTGACCTAACATTACCATGGATGTAATACTTTATCTTTCTGGTCGTTTCTCTTTCCGTCACTATCTTAAAACATAGGTGTGTGATTATATGGTTCTGGTCTTCCAAATGAATGCTCATTTTAGTCTGTCTATGTTGAAAATGGGGCTTATCCTGACCTGCATAATGACCATCTAAAATGTGATTTTACTATTTAGCTTTTAATTATAATAAATAGATTTTGGCTAGTGTTAGCTGTACAACTGTAATGGTATCATATTACAGAGCAGTCACCTGGGTACGGACTGCATCACAACCCAGGATGGGTACAACAACCCCTAGAACAACCTATGGGTTGTCAGGGTGTCTTGTTGCCCATGAAGAAGCCACCCTGCAGGAATCAGTCCGGGTTTGCGCAACAGACAAGCCATCGTGTGTAACAACAATTCATTTGAAAAGTATTTCTGTATGGTTGATGGATGGTGGGGCAAGAAGCTCAGTGCTCTACCTCTTCCTTTTGAGCTGCAGTCATGGGAGTAAGCCCCATTGTACTCACATATACGATTGCATTGGGACTCTTGTTTCTCTGACATTTTCCATTTTCATGGACAGCATTGTGTTTATGAAGAGTAATGTATTTCAGGAAACCACTCAGCTAGAAACCTTAATTCAGAGCAGAGACAGTATAATTCTGTTGTCCTTAGATGAAGTTTCAACATATTGATGTAATATTAAATTCCAACTCTAAAAGCATCAGTCTTTAAGGCACAGTCCTATGCATGTTTAGACAGAAAAAGTCCTACAGCTCCCAGCATGCCCCAGCCATCATGGCTGGCCGGGGCATGCTGGGAATTATAGGACTTTTTTCCTGTCTAAGCATGCGTAGGACTGCACCCTTAGAAATCCAAATATCATATATATATATATATATATATATATATATGCCCAGAGAAAGATGTGAAGGCATAAGATTGAGTTCTAAGCAAGTATTGTCCAGTACCAGAATTGGAGACTACCTAGGAGCCATATGTAAGCCATCATAACATCCTCAGGGAAAGAGTACGGTATAAGTATTGGGTTAAATGCAGTGTCACATGAGCAGACTTCAGCATGTGCAATGGGACTTCCCCTTGCTCTACTCCCACCTACATTCCCCTGTGCCCCCCAAATCTGCTCCAGAGGGTCCGCCAACTCTCCAGGTCAGATTTGGGGGTACATGCAGGGAGAAGGGGAAATTTGTTCTGCCAGTAGTTTCCATTCTGCTGGCAGACAGTCAGCACTGGATCCAGCATTAGATCCAACCTATTATAAATAATGGGCAGTATCCAATAGTGTCATTCTGCCAATTTTAAATTGCACTTGTGCAACTCTGTCAAAAGTATTGGTTGTGCAACATATTTGGATCCCCCATAGTTCAGAACATGGTTTCCACTAGTGCAGCATCACTTGCACAAGAGGAATGACACCATTGGATATTGGCCAGAAATGCCAATGCACCTGTTTAATCCATATGAGAAACTAATACACTATTTTAGATGAAAAATGTGAAGAGCATTAAGTAGATTTCAGAAATTTGTTTATTTATTCAATTTATGACCCACCTTTCTGCTAAAAATGGCACTCAAGGTGACTAACAATAATGAAATATAGCTTTAAAACAAAATTTTAATTTAAAATGTACAAATAAATTTATTAAGAACACAATTAAAAACACAACAATAAAAGAAATAGACAGCACGCAACCGGTTAAAAACCTCTTCAGCAGCAGATCAGCTTACATGTCAAAGGCCTGCCTGAATAAAAATGTCTTTACCTGCCATTCATGTTCCATTAAAAGTATATTAGCAAAGTGTTTGTCTACAGAGATGCAAATAATGAAAAAAAATGTATTATTGATAATTAAACTTAAGGTGGCATCAGAAAAGAATTGCAGTTAGCCTTGTTGGTCCATTAGGAAAAACAACAACAACAGTAGGATATATCAGTAGGATAATACCTTTATTAGGACCAACTAAATTATCACAAATTAGTAAGAAAGCTTTCAGATTCCCCAGAACTCTTCTTCAGGCTGTATGTTAAGCAAAAAAAAAAGTGGGGGAGCAGAAAAGCTGGGCATGATGGAAGTTCCTCAAAGTCTGCCATTTCTAAAAGTATTAAGATGGGTTATGGGAGGTGTTATGAGGACATAATTACATTTGGTTTGTGCTGAGTGCAAAAATTATTTCAGGTTACACCAAGGCTACTGAGAACAGAGAAAAGTGCAAATAATGCACTTGCAGAAGCTGACTTCCCCACACCTCTTCCTCCTCCTCCTCCTGGAAGCCCTTGTCCCCAAAAAGACTTCCTCAAGGTTCTGGGGACCTTGCTAAATGGTGTGGGCTGTGGTCCAGGGAGCTGAGAGGAAAGGGAGGATCCCTGAAAATCAGGTGGAGGCAACTTCTGTAAGGGGAAGCGCTGCTCATGGAAGATGCCTCTGCATGATTTTCATGATACCTCTTCCCCTTCAGCTCCTTGCACCACAGGCCAACCCTCAGGGAAACTTTTTCAGGGAGCGGGGGGGGGGCGGTCCGGAGGAGAAGGGAGCTGGGACATCAGCTTCTGCCAGCCCAATTACACATGGTTTTCTCTGGATCCAACTGAATGGCTGTTCACCCTGGGGAAATATAAAAACCAGTAGTTATTCAGATCTGTCCCCTGCAGAAGTGGAACACAAAGGGCCCTTGTGAGGCAGAGGGAAGTATAGAGAAACATGGTTGTTCCTTGTACTAACAAAGGTAGAGACAGGGATGTTGAAGAGTCCTTGGTCTCGAGTCACGAGTCGAGTCACGAGTCTTTGGCCCCGAGTCTCGAGTCCGAGTCCTTGGTCCAAAATGGTGACTCACGAGTCATGAGTCACGAGTCACTCCCAAAGCTGACTCCACGAGTCCCTATTAAAATCAATGGGGGGGGGGGTTTCCCAACAAAATAAGGCTATTTCAGATGTGTGGCTTAAATAAATTCTAGGCACAAGTGTGCCTTTTTATTTCAAAACTCTGCTTGTGGTATCCCTGTGGGCAGCTGCTTGGCCACTGTGTGAACAGAATGCTGGACTGGATGGACCCTTGGCCTGATCCAGCATCCGGGCTCTTCTTGTGTTTTTATACCATCGGAACATCCTCTCCTGTGGAGAGCAGGGATGTTGAAGAGTCCTTGGTCTCGAGTCACGAGTCGAGTCACGAGTCTTTGGACCCGAGTCTCGAGTCTGAGTCCGAGTCCTTGGTCCAAAATGGTGACTCACGAGTCACGAGTCACTCCCAAAGCTGACTCCACGAGTCCCTATTAAAATCAATGGGGGGTTTTCCCAACAAAATAAGGCTACTTCAGATGTGTGGTTTAAATAAATTCTAGGCACAAGTGTGCCTTTTTATTTCAAAACTCTGCAACTGATGTTGGCAAGAACAGACCAGGCAGACAAACCCAAAATAACCAGGCAGGCAGAGGAGGCAGGGAACCCCAAAGCAGGCAGGCAGAGGCCTTTGTCTTGGACAATTCAAACTGTGGAACTGGTTAAGAAGAGACCAGGCAGGCAGAGGAGGCTGGGAACCCCAAACAGGCAGGCAGAGGCAGCCAAACCCAAAATGTCTGAAAGGTTGCATTTTAGGAAAATGATTTTTAAAAATAAACTTGCTGTACTTCCTAAAACCTATCCATGTTGCATTTGAGGAACACAATTTTGGAACACGAGTCCTTGGTCTCGAGTCCCGAGTCGAGTCTCGAGTCCCATTAAAAATATTGGGACTCGAGTCTGACTCGAGTCAGAGGGGGGACTCAGTCCGACTCACGAGTCGAGTCCTGGAGTCCAAGTCCCCATCCCTGGGTAGAGATGAATTTTAGGTGGTGCACTAGGTAAAGAGTCAATAGAAGCTAACTTGGGTAGTATTAACTGGAGTAACTAAAATGCTTGCCCTGCGCTTTGCCCCATTTTAGTGATGGGGGAGAAATTTGTTTGGTTTGCTTTTTAATTGTGTACCTAATTTCGCTTTTTTTGAACCAATACTTGAACTGAAACTCATTGTTCAAAATGCACACTTCTCTGAATTTTGCAATGGAGTTTTCCTATCAAAAAATCCATACCCAAAATGTGCATATTAGGGGAAAGCGCACACAAAAATGTGTATGTTGGTGAAAATAACATTGAAAATGCATTATATGAGGAAAACAAATGTATTAGGCAAAATTGTGTACAAAACTGCAGACATTAGGAGAACAGCACACAAAAATGGAAATGAATTTTCATTCAAATTGGTTTCTTTTTTAAAGATTCAAAATGTTCAGAATGAATCAAACTTAAGATGGAGGGGAATCAAATTTGAGAATAAGCCTCACTTAAAAATTGAAAAATGAAAACTGGGAGAAAGCAGAATTGGCAGGTTTCTCCATCCTTACATTTTAGTCAATCCTAATAAAAGTATTGTCCTCTTGATACTTTTGGATCAGAAAAGAAAGAACGTTTGAACTTTTGTATAGAGCGGGTAGCTTAAAAGTTGGGTCCAACATAGGCCTAGTACTGGCAAGCCCATTATAAACCAGGCCCAGACTTCAGGAAGGGTTTGGGTTTAGCTTCTAATGGCTCTATGTAACATGATTGCACAAAGAGAAAATATGCTGGCAGTTTTTAAACATTTGATAGGATCTCAGCAAGGAAAAGGTGGAAACACATTGTTCACCCTGTCTAATGGGAATAGGATATATATATATATATATATATATATATATATATATATCACAGGAATGTAGACTTATTTATTTATTATTCATTTACATCCCACCTGTCTTCCATTGTGGAACTCAAGGTGGCTACATGTGGTTCCCAGGTGGTCTCCCCTCCAAGCACTGACCAGACCCAGACCTGATTAGCTTCAGCAAGGTGGCTGCCTCATTTGCCTTCAGACATGCCCTGGGCCATAGACTTTGGTTAAAAATGAAGGGAAAGTTCATATCTTTGGGGGGAAGGGAAGCTACTGAGGTGCTCTTACAAGGGAAGGTCATATTTAATATTTTCATTTTTATTCCCTATTATGGTAATGTGCCAGAGTCAAAATAGTTTCAACAAGTGCGTCCTTCAAGGTCTCCCAGTGAAGTTTATGGCTGAATGGGGATCAGAGCCTGGATCTCCCTGGCCCTATACTGACACTCTAACCACTACACCACACTGGCTTTCAGGCAACATCAAAGCATTTGTCCAAAGGCCATACTTCTGGACGATCCCTCCTTTTAGGAACGGATGCCATCTAGAGCAGGGGTGCAGAGCCTCTTTCAGCCCAAGGGTCACATTCCATTTCCAATAAACTCTCAGGAGGCACATTCCTGTGATGGGCAGAGCCTAATGCAAAGGGGGTGGGGGCAAAATACCAGCATATTTTAGCATAAGGCTCTTACTGAAAGTAACTAAGCCTTAGGAGAGACATTTCAACCTTATAGAAGTGGGGGGGGGGGGCTGCACAAAAGCTGAGAAACCACCAAACAATTGGTGGGTAGGGGGAAAGGGGCATTACTTTTGGAGATCCCTGGCGGGCTGGATTGGGACCCTAGGTGGGCTGGATCTGGCCTCCAGGCCTGAGGTTCCATACTCCTGATCTGGAGAGTACTAGCCAGACTCAAAAGAGTATCTGGTTTCAGGTGGTGAGCACGGCTGGGTTGTAGTGCAATCCCAACATGGGTTCAGATGAGATTGCAGGCACTGGCAGAAATGTAGGTCCAAGCAGAAAGTCCAGCCTGGCAGGTCAGGCATGCGGAAGACCTTGGACAGCTCCAATTGGAACTCAAGGGTGGTCAGGCTGGATAGCAGGGCTCAGATGTCACTTCAGCAGCAGTCTGCAGTTCACTGAAATTTTAAATACCGTAGGCTGCAGTTCTAGGTGGCTAGCTCTAACACCACCACCACCCGGAAAAGCCTCCTGTACATAAAGGGACCTTTGCTGATTTTGTAAGTGTTGGCTCCTAAAGTATCTGGAGAACCATGGGTTGACTGTTGTTTCTTGGCTGGCATCTGAGGATGATGGTAATGTGACCACCTCAGGTCAAGGAGGAGGAGGGGGTATGATTAGCTCCTCATGCTCCAGGGCCTTGGGGAAAGTGGGATAATTTGGGCTCTGCACTCCCTCCCCCACTCCGCCCCTGCTTTGGAGTCTATGGCCTCATGCCTCAAGCTGGGGAGTCCAGTCTGAAGCCATGATAAGGGCATTCAGCGCTATGCCAAAACTCTGCACCGGCACCAGGTTTACACATTTTATTGTCTTTCTACTCCATTGGACTCTTGCTGACAGTTCTCAACAGCAGCTCTGTCATGACTCCTTATTCATTCCAATGCATCTCCAGCCAAGATCAAAGTGTCATAATAAGACCAGTTATCATTAAGACTCCAAGGACCTCCCTCAGCCTATTTGCTACCCAAGTCTGGTTATTTGCTTTTGGGGTCAGGTGTGCAAGGCATAAATTAGGGCCCCCTATTTTTATTTTTATTGTTGTTCTTGAGTGCCTAATACAACTAGGCACTGTACCGTAAATTAAAAGTAAACAAGGCCCTGAGTGTGTGTGCCATGGCTTCAAAGAGACTTAAAATTGCCAAGAAATCCTTACAATTCATTTAATACATGACAAAGCAACAAACACACATCCAGTTCTGCAGATTCCCCTTTAATCTCAACCCTAGTTCCTCATCAGTTCATGCCTCCTGTATCATTCCTTTTGGAAGGTCAGAACCTCACTATATTTTCCCTAGTTATTGAACTTCACAAGTACAGTAGCTAGGGAACAAGTTATTGCTTCTTACTTTAACAAGTGCTAACTTAGCATGTAACCACCGACTAAGCTGGCTGTAAACAGAATCTTACTGTATATACACAA
The DNA here is from genome assembly GCA_021292165.1 of Shinisaurus crocodilurus. Classification (NCBI taxonomy): domain Eukaryota; kingdom Metazoa; phylum Chordata; class Lepidosauria; order Squamata; family Shinisauridae; genus Shinisaurus; species Shinisaurus crocodilurus. The sequence goes on from CM037876.1 coordinate 269,802,532, forward strand.
CTGATCCTGCCAAGCAGTGAAGAGAATTATACTGCTTTCCCACCCTTGAAATGTAGGGAAACAGTAAAATTCTCCTTAGCGTTGACAGATGATCAGTATACCTAGTGATTATGCTGCATGCACACCCTGGTAAGTTCCTACTTGGTAAATGAGTTCACCACTGCATGTTTCTATTCGTGAGATAGAAACAGTCAATTTCCTGGATGTCGTGGATTAAATGTAGCCTTTTTAATCTGTTTCCTTACTGTCTGGCAGGTACCAATCCTGCTCCAATAATGTAATATGGTTATTACTCTGATAAGGGGGTTGTCCAAGCTGATAAAGAATTGCTGCTCACTTGAGTGAACGGAAGAGTGTGAGATAGGAGTTATGTATAATAGATTATATCTTCCGACTGGATTGTTAAACAATTAGTGTGCCTCATAATTCAAACGGAAACAAATATAGGGAAATGAGGTAAACAAGTATTTATATCTTAATCATAAAACCTTAATCAGCTGGTAAAGATATTCAGTTCTGGAAAGCATCTACTTGGAGAATGAACAGTTTATTTCTTTGGTGATGTGGCAAACAGCAGAATAATATACCTATATATTCTATACAAGAAGGCTTGAAATGAGCTGTGTCTCAAAAGGTGGCTGTTTTTTTCATGTGGTATTTTATCATTCCCGTGTGTCCCAAAGAGATGAGATTGACTATTTTGTTTTCTGTAAGCAATTTGTGTTTTAGGGAGTGCTCATGCCTGAAAGCTTGATGGGGAATCATTTCATGTAAGCACAAATGAAATAACCTCAAGTAGCTTTAAAGAAAAAAAAAAAAAAAAAAAAGCTTCAGCGGATACAGGGATGATCTTGTATATTTTAATTAATTAATTAGGGAGCAACCCCAGTCAAAGAAAATAACATTTAAATTCTACTGATTTCGGTGTGGTACATGAAATTAATGAGACATACATTTAGTCCCATTTTATGCTTATATTAATGTTTGACTTCCCCCCCGCCTCTATCACTAGTAGAGCTTGTTGTTCATACCGGCTGACAGTTTCAGTGTTTGCAGCAACAAGATTCTAAACCCAAGTGTCTCATTCCAGGGCTGCAATCCTAAACACAAATAGTCTCACTGAATACAGTAGGACTTAGTACTTCAGTCAGAGTAAACATGCTTAGGATCACACTGCAAAACCCAGTTAGATCCTCAGTACAGTTACAGTAATACCTTGGATTGCAAGTAACTTGGTTTGAGAGCGTTTTGCAAGACAAGCAAATTTTTAAATATTTATTTAAAAAAATTTGACTTGATATACAAGCGACGTCTTGCAATACAAGTACTGTAGTATGGCTTAAATTAAAAATCTCTGTACAAATTTTTTTTGGGGGAATTTCAGTTTTGATATACAAGTGTTTTGGATTACAAGCACGTTTCCGGAACGAATTATGCTCTCAATCCAAGGCATGACTGTACTTTGAAGTACATTACATAAGAATCAATAAATAGGTGTAGGATTGAAGTTCCACATAATAATAATTTTTAGCAAATATTAATGCCAGATTAGTGATAGACATCCTGCTGCCTCCACTTACAAGAACATTCTACACAGTGTTTGAATATTAGATTTATACTATTTTAAGAGGTTTTAATGATGTTTTTTATGATGTTTTTTAATAGTATGTATTGTGTATTTTATATTTTTGTTGTTCCCTGCCTTGATCTAGACGGAGAGGCGGGTAAGAAATAAAATTTATTATTATTATTATTATTATTATTATTATTATTATTATTATTAGACATGTAACCTGTAAGAATAACCTAAAACAGGGTTTTACCGTTAAAGGCAGCCTAAAAATAATCTTAAATAAAATTATAATAATTATTTATAAAACGTTTCAGCAGCTATATTAAAAGGGACAGTCCCTGCCCACAGGTTTATCATCTGAAAGACAAAACAAGGGAGGAAGGGCACATAATGAAAGGTATAAGGCTGCTTACTTGACACAGATATTCTTCCTAGCATTCGTATATTAGGGCTTTCACCAATAAGATTCATTCTGTACAGATATCTGTATCTTTTACAAAATATTCAGCTTACAACTTGAGGTGTCATCCACATTCCAATGAATGAGGTGGCTTGACAATTTTAGCCAGGTAGTTTCACCACCATCATCATCATCATCATCATCAATCACCTGTGGCACTTCAAATTTAATATTTGAAATCAAGTTTTGGAAAGATGTTGCACTCACACCATAGGAAAATAGGTTTCTAAATACTGCTCTCCTACATTGATCAATGGTTCCTATTAAATGATTACTAGAGATATTTTATAGCAGATTTCTACACAAATCATCCAAATTGTTACTGTGAAATTGCTGTGGCCAAAGTGATAATTGTTTTTTTTCTTCCAGCTTGCAATGTTGGTAAATCCTCAACATAAACTGCATGTTCATGTTGAGCAGAATTCTAACTTTTTTTTTTACTAAATTGTTGTGAATGGATTAGTAGAGCTCTGATTCTACCTGCATGAGAAACAAGCAGGAAAATATCGATAGAAGCAAAATCAGAATCTAGCAGGTGGCTACAATAAGCAGTAAATGTACTTGGTTTATGTCAACTAATATTAATGTTCAGCTTAAATTTAAAGCCCATGAGGTATCAATCTCCTTGTATAAGAATTAACTTTTTAATGGGTTGTCTGTCAAAAAAAAAAATTATCTAAGAGAAAAGCAGATCTCAACAGGTAGGAAAGAAACAGAGGCTGAAAGGCACTTCGAATAGTAGTTTTTAATGCAGCTCAAAGAATCCAGCTACATAGAATTTTTTTATACAAGCAAGGCTGAGATAATTTCAAGAAAAATACCATTTTATTTAGCTGTAAGGGGAGTACTGCTTTCAATGTGAATGGTATTTTAGAGAATTGACTCTTCAAGCTCTGGATCTTACAATAATGCTGTAGAGTCCTTGAACCTATTTAATCTCATTCTAATGTGCTAATTGATATATTTATGTGTTCTGATTTTTCCAGGGAAAAGTGTGTGGTTACCTTTAAGGTTACACATTTGCCTATGCTTTTGCAATTACTTAACAAAGGGAAAAAAGTAATGTAATTGGAACCCTGGGAACTAATATTTTTGTGTGTATATTTATGTGCCAGAAGAACAAAGAGCCACTACCACCAAAGAGTCCCACACCTGGTTTGATTCTCCTTTTGCTTGGCCTTGGCTTTGTTAGTTTTTCTTCTTCTTAAGAATTCTGTGCTCTAATGCCACCAGCAATAGTCGTCATGGATGTTAACACAACAGAAAATTCACCCAAGGTTGTTGATAAGTCATGCAAATCACATTAATCTACACAGTGTCACTAGGATATTTTACTTCTTTCAGAAAGGAGTGACTTTTGATAGATTGATTGAAATCCAGCAACCCACTGCTGGTTCCCATTTAAACCTTAAAATGTGACTCAACCACCTTTTTATTTCCTTAGAATCACTAAAACAGTTAGTGCTACCGTTTCAGCACTACCTTGGGTTTCTTGATCACCTCAGCTGAGAAAAGAAACAAATGTAATGGGTTTCCCCTCCTACCATTCTTCATTTTATATTCTAGATATGAAATTCAAACTGTGAGTGCCAATATCTTCTTTGAACCCATGATTAGTGGGTAGTAAGAATAAAATATTTAAAAAATAGCTTCCATTTTAGCATGACACTTAACCAAGCCCCTTTCAGCCTCAATGTGATTGATTACTTGCTGGGATAAGTTTATACTAAAATCTTTCTTTTGTCCTCTTTATCCCTTGCTCACCAGTTTCATTCTTTTCATGTCAATTATTAACGCTATGACGTTGCTTGTTGCTGCAGTAACTTTGTTTCAATGCGACTGTTGCCAGGTGAATTTTGTTGGGAGCTTGATTGGAGCATTTGCCAGTGTTTTATGAGATCTATCAAGAAGGAATTGTTATGGACAGGTTGCAGCAGTTTATTAGAATTATGTTCTTAGTCTACCTTTTAATGGCTTACAAAAACCACCTGTGCCCCCATACCCTGTGCCTGATTTGGTACAATTTGAAATTGCATACTCATCTATAATATATGTTTTATTTGAGAGAAGGGGTGTGTGGGCGCATCTGGCATATATATGGCAAACATTATGAATGCAATCTGTCGCCATTAAAGTCTATTTGAGTTTTCCCATTGACTTCCATGATACAAGTGTTGATTGTACCATATGTGTAGTTGCAAGCAATGCAAAAATATATTGAAAGAAAACTATGCATCTCTAGTAACTGTTACTTATCTGAAAATATTGGTGAACATACTTTCATGTCATGTTCTAATTGCTTGAATGTTGAGGGGTTTCTATTTACACTGCAATTTCACTTGCCAGAAGTCCATGAGGACACATGAAGGCAGAATATAAAATTAAATTAGTTTTCCCCTCACTCTTGGCTCATTCACATCATAGCTATAGCTAAGAGCTGTTGCTTGCCTAGGATACTGGTGGACATCTTGAGATTCTTGCTATGCTTTCAGAATTCCAAATAATGCATGTAGGGAGAGATACATCAGTGTTGTTATGACTGTGTGAGACTAAACATGGTAGAAGTAAATCACAGAAGTAAGCCATGTAACTAAATGTTATATCCTAATCATTTGTTTCTGTAGATTGCTCAATTCTGAATAACTCTTTTTTTGCACTTATAGTTGCCAATGTGTATCAACATCACAAATATATATATTTTTTTTGTATGTACAAAAGGATAGTTAAAATCTGTTATGTATCAACCAGTCCAATTGTTTTGAGTACAAAAAGTAGTCTTCTCCCTACTTTTTTTTTCTTTTTCCCTACTATTTTTCTACCAGGTGGATTGATATATTGCTCAGAAGTGTCAAACATATTTTTGTAGAAGTTTCCATTTTGTATTTAGCTTCACACAGAGCAGATGAACCATCTCAGGGTACAATTTCTATTGATATAAAATTTTGATGAAACTCTTTATTTTATACAAGGTATTATTTTATATGAAGTCTTACTGCCATAATCACACACAGGAGCACTAAGTAATTTTTCCTAAAGTTGATGATGGGAGAGAGGAAGTAGCTTTGTGACGGAGAAGGCATTACTTCTAAAACAGAAACCTGTTACAAATGCTGCATTTTAGTTTTCTTTTACATTTACACTGTGGCTTTAAATCATATTAAAAATGGTTCATAGATAACCTAATGGTTCCATATTGTGATTCCTTAAGAAGAAGCATTTTCATTTGTGTTTGTGTGTTGCTGATGGCTGTGTTTCCTTGAGGATTTTGAGATACGTAATAATGTGCTTAGCTTTAAATAGTAATTATGTAGAAAATTTAAAACACAACGCAGTGTTAGAAACCTACTTTCATGGGCATTGTATGGGCTGTTCATGTTGGATTTCTGATTTCATTGCTTACCCTGTAATGTCTCTTAATTGATATTGTCCCTCTTAATGAATGGAGACCTGATTATTGTCAAGCTTCTCTACTTAAGTTGACTGAACAGGCTTTTTCCTGGTGATTCTACCCGAGACATAAGGAAGGAAGCACATGAAAGGGTGAATACTCAGCCTGTCTTAATCCTTGTTTTCAGTAAGATGGTGTCTTTAAGTGTGGACTAATTAGTGGATAGACTTAAATTCCTGCAGACTTGTTCTTTGTTGGGACTGTAATGAACAGCTTTGCTTATATAAAAGAATCAAAATTTCTATTTTACATTGCTTTTCTTTTTTCAAATGCATTTTAATGAGTTACAAAGTAAAAAAATTCAAAATAACGTCAGGAACCAATTTAAAGAATGCTTAAAACTGGTTTGCCATATTAGCAATGTTTCTGCCTGCCATTATCTCTAAGGAGTTTCAGATTTTACCGTGATTTGTCACCATATGACTATTTATGTTGATAATTCTGAGTTATTTCCAAGCATATTAGTATCCCGGACAAAAGGTAATCTGGATGTTACAATGAACATACAAAATGGGGTGACTGTATATACACTAAGAGTGGGGATATCTCTATTTTTGGACATTCATAATATTCATCTGGGTTTATCAGCATTCATATGTGAATGTCAGCTTTCTCAGATTTTTAACATTCACTATAACATGGATATGGGATTATTTTAAGCATTTTGTTTAGAGGAAGAGAAAATATTTCCATCTTTCGCTTACTCTTAAAATGGATGTCTACACTGCAACATTTTTCTTTATATATCAACTTTAAGCCAGAAATCTCCAACTATTTCCATTTTGGGTACATGTCAAAAATTCTGTCTTAAAATAAATAAGTTGAATGATGGATCTGTTTAATTAGTCAAGTAGTATCACTGGGGCTGAAACAACTGTCTCAAGAAGAAAAGAAATACTTGCCATTTTCTCTAGATGATATTTATTTGCTGTCGTATGATGAAAGCTTCTACTGGTGTGAATTTGATTTGTTTAGCACGCTTAAAAAACACACACCCTGATGTGGCTATGACAAATCACGGTAAAATCTGAAACTCCTTAGAGATAATGGCAGGCAGAAACATTGCTAATATGGCAAACCAGTTTTAAGCATTCTTTAAGGGTGCAATCCAATGGGTTGTTGCACCCTTGATGCTTGTAAGCCGCTGAACTCAGAGGCTTACGACCATCCTCTGCAGAGCAGGAAAACAGCGGAGGTGATCTCCGCCTCCCCGCTCTTCCTGCTCTGCACGTCAGCTAGATGGCCAATTTCAGCTGTCTAACTGAGGTGCTTTGGATGGGGAAGGAAGGAGGCTAGAGTACCGCCAGGACACCTCGTATCCTGGTGGGCCTGGTCTCCTCCCCTCCCAGCACCCCAAAACGGCCCCTTTACCCCTTCTCTGAGATGGCATTTCCAAGATGGAGAAGCAGCCAGCGCAGTTATTCTGCACAGGCTGTGGGGGTGGGGAGGGGCATCTGAGTGCGGATCCCCAGCTCCAGGGTCGGAGTTCTGTTTCCGACTTCGGACATGTGAATCTGAAGAATTCTGTGGCACCCTAGATGCTGTCTAGGGGCCACAAGATCACTCTCTAAGTGTGTATTTTTGCTGCGAAGAGAAGGAGAGTCAGGGCTGGTTCACACGACACAGGAACCGCCGGGGAGCAGAAGCCCCCCGTGGTTCCCGTGTCATGCGAATGCTGGCCGGGGGTGCCCCCGTGGAACGGCTGCGCGCAGGAAGCATGGAAAGTCACTATGGGTAAGCCCCTACCACGTGTGGCCACCCTGCCATGCAAACAGCGGGCAGCCGTCCTGCGGGAGCCTCCTGTGGCCGCACAGAGGCAGCAGCACAGAGTGCCCGAGCTGCGGCCGCTCCAGCCTGTAGGGGCAAATGGCCCCGCTGGGCATCCCGAGGTGCTGCCCCCTAGCGCCGGGAGGCCTGCGCTGCGGTCCAGGGACTGCCAGCTCCATCACGGTCTGCCCACGCATGTGGGGTGCAGGTCGTCTGCAGCACCCCGCCAGACCCCGCAGACGCCCCATGGTGCCTCCCCCGCTCGCCGCCTGGGTGGTATGAACCGGCCCTCAGTGTGGCGTAGTGGTTAGAGTGTTGGACTGGGATTTGGGAGATCAAGATTCCATTTCCCACTTAGCCATGAAGCTCACTGGGTGGCTTTGGGCCAGTCACTGAGTGTCAGCCTAAACTACCTCCCAGGGTTGTTGTGAGGATAAAATGGAAAGGAGGAGGACCATGTAAGCTGCCTTGGGTTCCTTGCAAGAGGAAAAAAAAGCCTGGATATAAATGTAATAGTAAATAAATAAATAAATAAATAAAGCAAAATGATGTATTTTACTGGGATATTGGGGCTGTATAAAGAGTATGTCAACAGTCAAGATGCATAGGAATCTGGATTGGAATTTTATCAAACTCATAACTTGAATCTTGTCACACAATATTATTATTTATTTATTTATTTATTCGATGTATATACTGCTGAACATATTTAAAAATATACTTCAGTGGAAGAGGTAACCTTTCCTGTTTTGAACCTCACATTCTCTAGACCAACACAGCTACATCTAGAACAAACCATCTTCAGAAGTCAGTGGTTAATTCATGCATATGCCATGTTGAGGCAATCCTGAGGCCTGCTGCGCCAGGAAAAACCTGTTTAGGTAGGATGGGACCTGCTAACGGCTGCATCAGTGTAGCATCACGGTTCTTCCAGGAAGGTGTGCCAGTACAAATATTTAGAATGGGAGAATCTGGCAATTACATTGAAAATAAAGGATAATAATATATATGTAGTAACTGTGCTTTGGTTATTGAAACTCGCAGATAGAAGCTTTACTGCATTTAGCACCTGTGTTATTGATAGGAGATAATTACTGCAAAACAGCTGGTTGTTGGTTTTAGTGAGCATAAATTGTTCTCCTGTCCCAGCTGTGGGCTAATAAGGACAGTCAACACATCTGTTTCAACAGCTGGTAATTAACAAAAGCCTAATTGCCACAACTCTTTTAACATCCAATCTGTGAAAAGAGTAAAGATGTGGAGGAATATTATTGACTTTGTACTCTGCACTTTCTGTGACCAGTTTCTTTTTTTCTTTTCCTTTTCCTTCCTTTCTCTCTTCCTTTTACTTTGAACACCACGGCCTTTGTGTGATGCATTGAATGGCAGGAGAACACAATATGGTAATCCAGAGCTTAAGATTTTCAGATCTTTGTTGGTGTTTCTTATTGCAACATTTCTTTGCTAAGTTGCAAGACAAAATTGATCAAAAGCATTTTGTCGAGCTCCGCGCAACAGCCCAAATCTTAGCGGTATGCCCTAAGCAATTTGACCACTAGAAGTTGAAGCCTTCAACACAAGGTGGTTTATGCCCCACACACCTCTTTATGGAGCTTGTATACATTTGGACCCTCTCCCCAAAATAAATTTTCAGGGACTGGTCATATGAATAATTTTATGGCTAGCCCAAACACTTCATGAGTCACCATCTTGTAAAATAAATCCAATGTGAAAATAGAATTCCCTACACAGTGTGCTTTAAATCACCCCACACACTGTGTTACAGTGAATTGGCAGGACCTGGGTTGAGCCTGACAGCTGTCAAGTCGAGTTGCATCCTGACATTACAGAGAAGATGGGGAGTCAAGGGTGGACAGCTGGGTCCTAAGAGGGCTGTGAAATACCTCCCGAATGTTGGGTGTAAATGCATGGGGTGTGGGGTGGGAATAAACTCTTTCCCTGCCCGTGCATTTCCACCCAAACATTGCTTTCTTTTTAGCCATTTCCAGCTTTTAAAAGTAGCAGACCCAGCTCTGCACACTGGCCGGCCACCATCATGGCTAGTTTGGCTCTCAAGGTATCGATGTTAATGGGGACTAGAGAGGCCATGAGCTGTGTCTGCTCAGGCCCACTGTGATATCAAAACAGGCTGTCAATGACATGAAGGCCTGCCGGGCAGATGGAGAAGACAGAAATCCAGAAGGAGATTGCAAGTGAAAATCCAAGTGGCACAACAAGGATCTGGTCAGCGCCTGGATGGGAGACTGCACTGTGGGAATACTGTGTAAGCCAGCTTGAGTTCCATCTTGAATAAAATGTGGGCTATAGATAAAACATTCAGAAGGCAATAAGAGTACTTTGGGACTATTAGGGAAGTTCCAGGAAACTTGCTTTTCTATGATTTGGCAGGGTGAGATGCCATATTCATGGTTATCCATGCCTGGTTTGTACAAAAGGGGTACAGACAATGTTACAGTGAGCCTGTGAACATGCCAGTAGCTTATAGAGCCAGTGTGGCGTAGTGGTGAGAGTGTTGGACTGGGACGCGGGAGATCCGGGTTCTAGTCCCAGCTCGGCCATGAAACTCACTAGGTGACTTTGGGCCAGTCACTGACTCTCAGCCTAACCTACCTCACAGGGTTGTTGTGAGGATAAAATGGAGAGGAGGAGGATTATGTAAGCCGCCTTGGGTTTCTTGCAGGAAAAAGGCAGGGTATAAATACAAGATAGAGGTACTGGGCCATTCTGCATGACATGACAGCCCATCTTGGGTTAATTAACCCTTGAGGAACTATGGTGCATGCCAGCCACCATTATGAATATGCAACACATAGTCTGTTGTAATGTTATACAAGGGTTGTTTAGCCCTCAAATAACCTCCACCAGCTGGGTTCACATGACATGATAACTCCCGACAGTCCCTGGTTAGGGGTTGCATATTCATAATGGCAGCCCGCATGCACTGCAGCTCCTTGAGGGTTAATTAACCCACGATGGGCTACCATGTTGTGCAAACCAGGTCACTGTTAGTGGATGGTTCGTCTGTCCTGGGAGGTGGTGTTCAACATGTTCTCGAGGATTTGCAGTCTCAGAGTGCTTTTGAATCCAAGCTCTCTTTGTATGCTCAAGTGGCATCTGTGGCATGAAGCTCCTTCCCCTACCTTCAGCTAATGCATCAGCTCTAACCCTTCTGGGGCAGAAATAGCCTGACTAGTGTTATCCATGCACTGGTAACATCCCAATTAGACTATTGTAATATGTTGTACATGAGAATGCCTTTGAAGACTTCTATTTGGCCTCTAGATTGTTGACCAGGATTGGCTATCCCGAACTTAACTGGCCACTTTTTAAACAACCACACTGGTTGTGGGTCTGTTTCCAAGCACAATTCAAAGTGCTGGAGCTTACCTTTAAAGCCCAATGTGGATTGGGGTCCAGATACTTAAAGGACTTTCTTCTCCTATGTGAATCTGCCCAAATGTCCAGATCATCCTCTGAGTCCCTTCTCTGAGTGCTCCTGCCTTCATAGGTGAAACAGGTGGTGATCAGGAAAAGGGCCTTTTCAGTTGTGGCACTGCTTCTAAAGAACGCTCCACCCAAAGAAGCTTACCTGGCTCCAAGCCTTTTGTCTTTCTGGCACAAGGGGAGGAGCCTTTTTATTTACCCAGACAATTTAATTCAGGGGAAGACAACATAGTGTCCTCCAGATGTTTTGGACTACAACTCCCACTAGCCCCAGCCAGCATGGTCAATGGTCAGGGAGTTGTAGTCAAAACATTTGAAAGGCATCAGGTTGCCTACCAGTTCTTTAATTTGTTTTATCCTGGTACCACATGTATTCTGTGCTCTTCTGTTTTAATTGTATTAAATTGTATTTTATTTATTTGTCTTTCTATTTTTAATTGTTTTAAATACTATTAGGCAATATGTGCATGCAAGACCAACTTCAAAAAATTAAATGAAGCATATGTCTTTAATCTTTCATTGAGTACGGTCTAGAAATTGCACAGATTATCAACTGTTTCCCACAAAAGTTACCGTAAGTATGTATTATGGATGATTTAGTCTTCCTTTTCATTAACTGGGCATAATAATGAAATCCTTTCCATTTACCAATATTGCAGTTAGATCTAGTAAATTATGTTTAATGCTTTCATTTTGTTTTGTTTTTGCCAGAAATACAGCCTTTCTTTGCTGCTCAAGATTACTTGATTAAACTTGCTTCAATAACATTTCAGTTGGCAAATACCTCTGTACAGTCAGTTCTCTAATTGTCTGTTGCTTATGTTGAAAGCTATAGAGGAAATAGTATCCGAGTGCTTGCCATTCACTGAATGGGGATTGCCTAACTTTAGAAACGTTTCTGGCATGACAGGTTCACTTCAGCAGGTGTTCAGGTGCTGAACTGTCAGGTAGTCACAGTGACAGCTGATGAGATCCTTTGGACAAACAAAAACAAAATTATTGGCAATGATTCCAGCTGCAGGAGGGCATTGGCATGTAGGGGAAACATTACAGTTCGATTTTAACAGACTGTGGGTTTACATGTGGCTGTTTGGTCTGTAGTGACTGATATTAGCTCAGCAGAATTTTTCAAGATCACTGCAAAAAAAAATTTTTTTTTAAGGCATTGGAGCATTTTGTAAAAGCTAAGAGCTCTTAGGAGTTTCCCCTCTGCTTGAGGCAGGGGTGGGCAACTGCTAGAGGCCCCGCCGCCACTGCGCTGCTAAATTTGCCACCAAATTTCAGTGACGTGGCAGCAAAAAAGGGCCCATTTTGCTGCCACACCACCACTAAACTTCAGCAGCAAACTACAATATTTTTTTTTAATGAACACAAGGGGAAACTGGCCCCTTTTTCCTGCGGTGTCACCAAATTTCAGCAGCAAATTTGGCAGCAGGGGAGGGACGGTGGGTTCCTACCCCTGGTTTAAGGCAATGGCAAAACACCCATTAATTATTATTTTATTATTAATTTTATTAAATTTAATAGAACAGAAGTTTACAGCCTTAGACATTGTATTTGTCTGAGTTCATCTTATTTATTGATTTACTTATTTGATATCTCATCTTTTCATACCACACCTACCCCATAAGAGGCTTCTAGGGCCAGGAGTTACAAATGTCCCAGTAGGGCAGGGCGCTCCTCAACCAGGCCTAGATGGTGAAATGTAGGCCGCTTGCTCTTCAATCTCTTACTCTGATGGGCTGTGGCAATATATGTTGTTAAATACAAGGCTGGGTAAGTGCACAATATAATCAAAGCAGCTTCAGAAGACCCCCGTCACATATGCAAGCCATCCCCAAAACAAACAGCACAATCTGGGACAGATCTATATACGTATTGGTACACAAGTATACCTAACTGATCCCATGAATACAAATTGTAATGTTGATAGGACCCAGTGTTTTCCTTTAAAGTTGAAGCGCTTTTCTTTTCTTTTTTTAAAATAAATTTTATTTAATTATTATAAACTACATACAAAACTATAAAACACAAACATACAACTAAAATAAATCATAAGGTGCACCCCCCACCCACCTAGGGACCAACTAATATACAACCATCCCCTTAATCAATTAAATTCCACATTCCAAAAATATAACATATCCTGACAAGGCATACTCCCCTTCCCCTTTATTAATACATAGTCTAATAATTGATTCCACATATCCATAAAATTCTTCTTCTTTAACTGTCCCTTTTTGCATTTGATACTACAAGTTAGTTTATCATTTAGGGCTATATCCCAAACTTCCTTATACCAATCAGTTATTAGAAAAACATGTTGTACTTTCCATTTCCTCGCTATCATTAACCTAGCCACAGTTAACAAGTTCACAATTAATTCCTTCATATTTTGGGCACAAGTGACTTTATCGGTTATTGATAACAAAGCAAGTTTAGGACAGACCTCTAGATTAATACCAATAATTTCCGATATTTCTGTAAAAAACCTCTCACCAAAATTCCAGAACATTTTTACAACTCCACCACATATGAGCATATGTACCTATTTCCTGACATCCTCTCCAACAAAGTATGGGGCAATTGTTATCTATTCTATTTAATCTTACTGGAGTTAGGTACCATCTCCATATTATTTTATAGAAATTCTCCTTTATCCTAGTTGACATAACTTTCACAATCCGTCTCTCCCATATATTGTTCCAGCCCACCTTCGAGGTCACTTCTTCAAATTCATTATCCCATACTGTCTTTAGATGGTCATCTTGTTCTTCTGCTTTTTGAATCAATCTGTATAAATCCCTTGTTATACCTCTTGTAGACATGTTCCCTTCTAAACCATCTCTAGACATAACAATCTTTTCAAATTTAGGTAAATCTCTCTCATCCTCGGTGTTCCTTTTCCACTTCTTCGACCACTGTTCTAACTGTAATAAATTTAACCACGACACTCTTCTTCTCCGAAGCGCTTTTCTTTTCATCTTGAAGCCAGCATAAGTGGTGGCTAGTAGCTAAACATGAGCTGAGACATTCTCCCTGGTTCATATCTCACCTTAACCATAACCCCACTCAGTTAAAGAAACCATTGTCTCTCAGTTCCCTAGTGTTGTAGCATCATGCTATTAAGTATGCAATCTCTGATCAGCTGTCATCACCAATCCATTTTATCCAGGAAGAAGAAAGAAGCAGCAACTAAAAACAGAAATGGTGCCAAAGCTACAGTATCAAGGGAAAACAATGACACCAAACAGGATACCTCTCCCCACCCCAGATGAAAAATCACTGAATCCCAATGGGGTTTTTTGGGGGGGAGTATTTCTGTCCTACCAGAATCTCTAATTTCAGCCCAAAAATCAAAACTGTAGAATATTTTGTGCTGTCCTAATGCTGAATCTAGAGGAAAAGAGATTAGGGGGACAACGCAGTTTTATAGCATTGCTATAAATAAGACGGAAAGGCATTGTAATTTGTTGCCAATGAGAGTCGGGTGAGAGGCAGCAGAGTTTTAAGAAGGTAGATGATATTAAATGTTCAACAAAGGTTTCTAACTGAAAGATTAAGTCATAGAAACTTGTCAACTGAGTTTTTAAAGAAGGCCATAGATAAAGAATTGTCAGGGATTCTTGAGGTATAATGATTCCTGTCCTAGTGCAGGAGGGGTTAAACTCGATAATCTTTCAGATTCTTACCAGCATTGCAATTCTAGGTGAACAACACTGCTGTTTCGCTTTTCTCAAGTACCATATCCAATAAAATGCTTCTCTGTAGACCACTTTATACTAGTTACATTTCAACCTTCCTTTAGTTGCTGGATTAACTTTACCTCACCTGTAAAATTCGTGATTATTCAAAAAGTAAAGAAATAAATAATAAATATAGTAAGGGAACAATTCTATGCATGTTTAGGCAGAAAAAAATCCTACAACTCCCAGCATTCCCCAGCCAGCCATGGTGTCTGGGGAATGCTGGGAATTATTGGACTTTTTTCTGCCTAAATATGCATAGGATAGGGAAAGGCTGTAGCTCCGTGATGGGGAAAGTGCTTTGCCTGCAGAAGGCCCGTTTCAAACAATTGATTTAAATATTTGATTTGTGAACAAGTTTTCCAATTTGAAATTTATAGATTTCCCTGAGAAGCATTCATATTAAATAGTGACTATAATAAAACATATTGGTTTGCCAATAAAAAATGCAGTATTTACAGCTTAGGAGCATAGCCCCAAACCTTTGGTCATGTAACCCACATGCACTGCAGAATTATTCTGCCTAGAGACGGATTTATGTCTGGCTTTCTGTGTACACACAAAAGGATACTAAGCAAGACCACTTGTTTGAAGGCTATGGCTGCACTCCTATGCACATATATGTGAAAGTATAAGTAAACATGCATAGGATTGATCATATCCAGTACCTTCCATAAGCAAGGACTGGTAGTTAACTAGGAAAAATAGTATTTCTCCAAGATACAGCAAGTAAATATCAGTGCTGTTAAGGTAGTCACACATACCCATAATTGGGAGCTGAACACACTGCAGAGCTCACATAAAACGAGATTCATTATAGGATTCCACTATATAGGCTCTGCATCATTAATATATAATAATATAATGGATGCCATCTTCTCGATCCCAGCACCTGTGATGACTTGCTAGTGCCTGGGTCCAGTAGGAAGCCCACAATAATAAACACAATATGCAACTTATTTTGTCATTTATAATACCTAACCTCATCTATTTCCCCTCTTTATATTGCCATACTATTTTCAGTCTCATATAGGTTGAGAGTTATTTTTTTTAAAAACTTGCAAAGAGTTTCTAACAAGCCTGCAGGTCTCAGGTGAAATGTTGTTGAGAGGTGCTAACTGTACAGTCTTTCCCTTTACAAAGAAAAAGGCAGGGGACATGCCCAGCCTCAAGTTAGTAGGGAAAATACTTTGCAGTGGTTACTGTGTGTATAACTGAGACATGCTGAAGATGATTACCCAGACATTTTATCTATTATACCTCACTTTTTAGCTAAGATCGGCATGAAAGCGGCTGACAATTGCAATCACCCTCTTTGAGGTTACTCTTTTTATACGAATTGTTTATTCATTTCATTTCGTTTCTGTACGGCCCAATAGCTAAAGCTCTCTGGGTAGTTCACAAAAATACAAACCAAGATACAAGATCATAAAAACATGATATAAAATCTTTAACATACAAATTTTAAAACAATTTAAACAGCTAAAACTATTACAATAAGATAAAAACATAAATGCCCCATCATATGCCATCAAATGCTTGGGAGTAGAGGACAATCTTAACCTGGCGCTGAAAAGATGACAGTGTTTGTGCCTGATGGATCTCAGTAGGGACAGCATTCCATAATCGGGGGGCCACCACTGAGAAAGCCCTTTCCCTTGTTGCCACCTTCCGAGCGACCCTCGAAAGAAGCACTCAGAAGAAGGCCTCTGATCAACATCGTAGTGTCTTGGTAGGTTCAGTTCAGGGGAGGTGCTCCATCAGGTATTATGATAGCAACTGTTTGCATTGCCATTGCGCGGCAGACCACACAATGCTGGAATTAAAACATTTAAAATCTCTTAAGGAATTCCTTTACAGTAAGTGGAATGAATGCTGAAATTGGGTGAAATCCAATGTCGTGCAAGCAGATGTCCACTTGTCAATGCGACTTTCCCCTCCTCCCTTCCCCCTGCAGACCCTCATGCCCCCCTATCTGCTCTGGAGTGTCTCCCAACCAGAACAGCTTTTGATGGTGTACGGGGAGGCTACAGTGGTAAGCGGGAATCGCTCCCTCCCTGTTCTGCTGACCGAAGACTTGCCGTCAGCGGGAGGAGTTAATTGGATACTACCCATTGTTTTTTCACTAACATTAATTTAAAAAAAATGTGCAGAATTTTCTTGTAGTCTTATAGGAGAATGATATTTATCATCTAGTTATTTTATTTTAGTACAAACTTTCTAGCTAACACCTAAGCCTAGCTCGCTGAGATGGTAAACTTGTGCCTGGACTCAGCACCAGTTTCAGGTTTTTGAGAGCGCGTGGGCAAGGCACCTTCCATGGGCCCCTTCCTTCAGTGAGTCTACCATGGTCACCAGCTGCTATTGCGCCTCATCCTCCTTCTCATCTTCATCGCTACCCCTTGTTTGCTTGGCAGGCAGAGAGGCAGTGAGCAAGTAGGCAGTGGCTTTTCCTGCTCTTCCTTCTCACCATCAGAGCAAGAGGCAGGCAGACAAGCATGTAGTAATAGTGAAAAGGAGGACCAACTCGGGGGAGGGGCTCTTGACAATGGGCCCCTGTTCGGGGGTGGGCCCTCAGCAGGTCCCCAGCACAGGTTTACCTCCTTCGTAAGGACTAGGCCTCCATCACAGGCAGCATGCACCTAAATCCCAGATTGGAATGCTTGTTATTGTCTCTGCTTTACTAGTGTTCCACTCCTACCCTACACATTATACTGAGGAGATTAGCTATAAGCCTGGCATTATTATTATTATTTCCCGTTCTCTGTGGCTGATTGCCTTAAATCCACTTATGCCAATTCTCTTCTCTCTTATGTTACTCTAAACTAGGAGCTATTCTTGTGAAGTTATGCCAGACCAGTATGGGTGTTAGTGAAAGGAGAGTCAGGACTGATGTCTCCTGACCTTTCTCCTAAAAGGATATCAGGTGTGATACCTCTCTTAAAGAATCTAGCAGGTAATCTCTTTGGGGGAGTGGGTGTGTCTGCTACAAACATTTCCTCCCAGTCTACCATTTCAATTGCACTTCACAGTACACTGAAAATTGTCAAGGATGTTAATTATTGGCCTCTTGGAACAACCCACCTACTTTGATTCAAGCATGTTTTTCCCCAATAGAAGGTTAAGAAGGTTGTTTCACCAATGGCACGGTATAATTACAGAAAATAGTTTGGTTTGGCTAACATTCTTGTGTTTTGTGGGTTTTATTTGTGAGCCTAAGAGCAGCACCAGCTCCAAATCATAAATGGCTCAACTTACAAACAGAAGTTTAACAGATTAATTTCAGGAATCAAGGTTTGCCCATTGGAAGCATGGAAGCAAATGAAATGTCATTGAGCCTCAATTTTAAAGCAACACAGTGCAGGAAGCAAGTGCCTCTAGTTTTAAAGTGACCAGGCAAGCAGTTTATATTACCCTCTTCCTCTGCTTGGTGTGGTGCTGATTCATAGATATAATAGAATATTTTTATCTGGTCATCTGATTCTTGCAATGTTCTCATATTGGAAATTACTTCTAATTCATGTCTGTGAGTCTAGACGAGGTACATGTTAGAAAGGATGGGGTGCTAAAGGAGTCTAGAGATATAACCACCTGGTCACAGCATAGTACTTTTTGCCATGTTCACATCCAGACTGGACTAGTATAGTGTGCTCAAGGTGGGGCTGCCTTTGAAAAGTGTTTGGAAACTACCACTTGGTACCAAATGCAGCTGCCATGTTGTTGTTACAATAGCTCCCAAATGGTTTCTGAGCCCAATTTAAAGTGCTGGTGTTGGCCTTCAAAGCCCTAAGTGGCCAGGATTCCAGAGACATGATGGACTGCGTTCTCTCGTGTGAGTCTAACTGTATCTTAAGCTCTTCCTCAGAGGCACTGCTCCATATGCCCTTTCCATCTGAAGTATGGTGGGTGGTTACATAAGGTAAGGCCTTCTTGGGAGTGGTACCAATCCTGTGGAAATCCGTTCCTACATATGTGCACCTCACTCCTTCCCTGCACCAAGGTAATGCTATTCCATCAGGCAGTGGAGGCGGATGACTCCTATTTTGGTGGGGTTCCTATGCTACTGCAGGATTTATTTGGAGCTTTATAGGACCTATCCATGCTGAGCCTATTTGGGGGATGGAGTACCTATTCTGGGGATGGAGTTCAGCACCAAATAAAACCTGCAATGGATTAGGAGTCCCACCAAAATAGGAGTCATCAGCCTCCCCTGCCATCAGGTTTTGAGATTGTATGATGACTCTGGTTGGGCTTTATATTGATTGCTCCTGTTTGTTTCCTAATGTTGATGAATTGTTGCTGATTTTATTTTGTTTTGACTAAGTTGTGGCCTGCCAGTCTGTTTTGGTATGGAACCTCTGAGTGGTGTCCCATCACAGCCTGGGGCTATGGATATGTACAGATTTTGTCAGTTACTGTTGGCCTTGATGATGGTTTTTTTTAATTAGTGACACCACTGTCATGTTATTATTTTATCTGGCTGATTTCGCAGAGGGACAGGGTCATAATTTTTCCCCAATGTATATAAGATTAATTGTGAGTGTGCTAGTACTAGACCACTGAAGAAGCCCAGTTTATGGACAAAACATGCTAATTATATATGAACATTTTTATGTTCATCCACTTTAGAGATGGAATAAAGTGTGTGGGGTTTTTTGTCTTGGGTATTTTTTTTGTGTGTGTTTTTTAAAGAGGGTTATGATAAGTGCTACTTGTATCTGTAAAGTGCGTGTTGGGATCAATCCCCTTTTGTATTTCTCTGTGGTTTTAATAGTTTATATTGATTTTTAGTGACTGTTAGCTACCTTGTATACTTCTTCAATGGAAAAGTCGGATATGTGGTGAGGATATACATACATTACTATAATTCTACATATCATAGCGATCATGCCTGAAAATTCGTTTCCAGCCTCTCCTGACATCTTGCTGTTAGGCTATATCAGAAAGAATACTTAAATGGAATTGTCTTGGAGGTAGGCAACCTCTTATGTTGCTGGGGAGTGGGAGAGGTCTACTGCCTTAATGTCCTGCTTTTGGGGCTTCCCAGAGTCATCTGGTTGGTCATTATGGGAAACAGGATGCTGGCATAGATGAACCTTTGATCTGATCCAACGGGGCACTTGTTATGTTCTTAAGGCTGAATCCTATGCATACTTTCCTAGGGGTAAACTCCATTGGACACAGTAAACACCATTGGACTCCATTGTTTATGCATAGGATTGCACTGACATTTAACCAACTCTCTGTTTGTAGGAAAAACTGCTAGCTATGCAACAAGAGAGAGAGGCTGTTATTAAGCAATATGAAAAGCTAGAAGAAGAGCTCCAGACCCTTCATATCTATTACAGGTAATATAATTTGTATTATTGAAAATGTGTTGTCCAATACAAATATACATTTTTCTATTGCAATATTATTCCTAAGGATAAAAAAAAAAAGTGCAAAGCAAGGAAGAGGTAATAATATCCTGAATTCCAGTTCAAAGTATCTAATGCATTTTTAGTTCTTTATGGTTTCTCCCTAAAAATGCCTCAAAGTTACTTCTGTCTGTATGAAAAAAAACAGAAAGCTAGACTTAAATCATTACTATTCTTATCTCTGATGCTTAGAGGTAATGACCTGCCCAACTCTAACCCTGGTTTATTTGGGATTAAAACCAAATCTAACTCCAGTATATGATCCACTGGATCATATTGACTCTATGGCTTGGATCCTATCATAAGGGAACTTTAAGAAAGAAATGGAAGAAATGTTTCTTGCTTCCTCCTCCTCCCTGGATCCACCTACATAATAGGAAGTCTTTTATAGAGATATAAAAAATTCTGGAAATTTTGAAGCTGTTTTGGGGAAAAGGTATTTTAATCCTCTCTAAGATTCCCAGAACGGTTATTTCTTCAATTCCTTATTAAGATTGTTGATCTAATGTATCTTTTACTGATATACATCGTAGGGATGCTCTAAGTCATGCTCTCTTTCCCAACATGTGACTAGAGTCACAATATCACAATATGTGCAGAAAACATCCATACTTGACTATTTGGGCTTTGTTCTATAGAGTCCTGTGTTTGGGGGCTTGGTTCTGGTTAGGTGCTGTGTCAGGCAATGAATGTAGTTCTAAAACCCGTATGCGAGAGAATATATATCATGCCTGTATATCATGCCTTCACATGTGGTGAAACAATGTGAGCCTTGGGACTATAGTACTAATTGCCACAGGTGGTTTTTTTTTAAATCAAGTTCTCAGTTAGACCTCACCATTAGGGAATGGTGCCTGAGCTATAAAATCTTTAGCCAGTGACACAAAAATAAATGCGGTATACCTAAAAGATACTCAGTAGCTTGGTTCCTATGGTATAGGCATGGGATTGACACCACCACTAGAGACTACCTTTCAAAATAAACAAAAATTAAGATTTTTTATTATTATTTATTTATTTTTAATTTATTATATTTACATCCCGTCTTTTTTCCTGCAAGGAACCCAAAGCGGTTTACATAATACTCCTCTCCACTGTATCCTCACAACTCCATGAGGTAGGTTACGCTGAGAGTCAGTGACTGGCCCAAAGTCACCCAGTAAGCTTCTGGGCCAAGTGGGGACTAGAACCTGGACCTCCTGAGTCCCAGTCCAACACTCTAACCACTAAGGGGTCTTATTTACAAAAGGGAGTAAAATGTCACTCTTCAAATAGAAGGTTGGGATTGCTTAAATTCGTTAGCACTCCTAATAGGTAAGAGAGTCTTCCCTGGCTCTCAATAACTTTTCCTTCACACCAGATTTCCCTAAACTCCACCCCAACTAATTCCTCACAAACAGGACCGGATGCTGCACACTAGTCTTCCTCGATCTCCAGCTCTTGCTGCTTCTTCTGGGATGATTCAGATGTTTCAGGACTACTTGCTGAAGTTCCTAAAATCTTCTTGGTTGGCTGATAAAATTATTGTGTTTGACATAGTACATTTCAAAGTATAGATTATTCAAAAAATAATTGCCAATTTATGGGCAGAGCGATCCCATGGCCCCTAGGCAGCATCTAGAGGGCTACAGGGTAATTCTGATTCCCAGCTCCGAGGTCGGAAAGGAGCGCCAACCTCGGAAGCTGGGGATCCTCACTCGGAGCCCCCCCCCCGCAGCCGGCACAGAAAGAACTGCGCTGGCTGAGACTCTGAGGTTGTAAGAGTGACCTCGAAGAAGGGGTTTAGGGGGTGCTCGAGCGGGGCAGGGAGGGGAGACCAGCACCACCAAGATACAATGTCTAATGGCGGCACCTCAGCCTCCTTCCCTCCCCCTCCAAAGCGCTGCATGTAGATGGCCAAAATCGGCTGTCTAGCTGCTTTGCAGTGTGGGAAGAGCACAGAGGTGACCTTTGCCTCCACGCTCCTCCCACCCTGCATAGGATGCCCATAATCCTTCGAGTTTGGAGGACTACGGGCAGCCTCATTGGATTGCGCCCTGGGTTTACTTTTAAATGTTTTCAATGATAATTTTATCAGCAAACCAAGTTATACATTTTATGTTCCTAAAGTAACAAAGTGACTGTATTTAGAGCACTTAAATGAGTGTTCTCTTATTTAAGTAGAGAACACTTAAATAAGTATTGCATATTCTTCTATTTTTCCTGAGATTTCTGGGGATTTTCCTCAGAAAAAAGATGGGGTTTTCCATGCCTTCAGCAGTTCCAGAAATTTGACATTTTACATCTATAATTGTGGAGTATCTGTCAGAAAATAATTAAGTCACCCCGTGTTGAGGATGGAGGGTAGTGCTTTACTTTACCCGATAGGAGTGAATGGTAGTCACTTACATGGAACAAAGTGGAGGGGTTCATTCAGAAACACCATTGCATTGGGGGATAAACCTACTTTCTGTTCCTGGTGACCTCAGTAACCTGAGGCATTACAAATCAAGCCTGCTGTACCTACATAGCTTCATCTTGGGTTCTGTTTCTTGGTCACAGTATAATGGAATGTTGGGGACTGGTGTACATACACACCACACACACACACACACACACACACCATACATATACACACACAGAGAGAGAGAGAGAGAATGTGATTATTGCTTAAGTGAACAGGAGCTTCAGAGCTCCATCACTCATAAAAGCGCCGCAATTTCTTTCATTGGAGCAACCTGATATGTCCAAGCATCCCTTTGCAGGGAGAAAATTGAGTCCTTCCCTTGAAAATAATGGGGTTTCATTATGAGAACCAATGGACCCGTGTTATCAAAATACAGTGTTAATGATTATGATAAATGCTTTCATAGAAATAAAAATGTTAATGTAGACCAATAAGACAACAATCAGTTTGTATCTATTGTAGAATGACCTGGTGCAGACATATTTGTTTCCTGCCAACCATGGTTTGGCTCATGTTTGCAAGGTAAACGTGGGTCTGCCATGCTGGTGGGGGTAGAAGCAGCAGGAGTATGTGGCTTCAGGGTGAAAACGTCTGAGGAGCCAAAGGCAGGGATTCTAGCCAACAGTGATGATGGTCAGGGGTGATGGTCAGAATCTGGATCACTGAGGACAGTCCAGTATGATAGCCACAGGCTTCTGATGCAGGTCCAGCGATCAGGAGAAACTAGAGGGCCAGATACAAGGCTTGCAGGACCAGAGAGATTACTGGGCGCAAGAGATTTACGCTCATGGTGCCACCTCCAGATGATGCCTTATCCTTCCCGTCTGACTACCCTTCCCAGGCTCCAGCCCAATGCTGAGGAGTGGAGAGCCTTAAAAGCACAGCCATCAGGCCTGAATCCTAAAAACACACATAGGTCCTTCCCAATGTTACCTTGATGGTGTAGGCCTGCTGCTGCAGTATGTCTCCCACTGGTGCCACCACAGAAACATTGAAATCAAAGGCCGTATGGGAGGAGTCCATAATGCTACTAGTGCTATACTCTACAAAACACATAAAAATGTACCCATTCTGAGGTGTGTACACATAGGTCGTATGCATGTATTCATGGGGCTTAAGGCAATCAGTGGTTACTAGTCATGGTCCCTATATATTACCTCCAATATTGGAGGCAGTATTGCTCCCTATATCAGTTGCTGGGGAACACAAGCAGGAGGGTGCTATTGCACTCATGCCCTGCTTGTGGGCTTCCCTTGAGCGTCCTGCTGGCCACAGTGGGGACAGAATGCTGGACTAGACAGGCCTTTGATTGGATCCAGCACAGCTCTTATTGTATTATTATGCATACTTTTTCCAGTTGCCCTTTTAAAGTGCATAGGAGTGGCAATGATGAAATGATTGGTGATATGATTGGTTATCCTTTCCAACTCAAATGTTTGTGTATTTTGCTGGGATATTTGAAAGACTGTTTGAACGGAACATTTCAAACTAATATGGAACTTATTAACAGCAGCTAAGTTTTTAATAGCTACCTAATGGCATAACTCCAAGTCTCTAACAATTAAGAAAGGGGTTCCAAAACTATGGCATCTTGCCTTGACAGCTCAGTTCATTTACAAGAGGGTAAATTAAACTGTGAATCATTTGACAGGACTTGGACGCCATTCGTTAATTATAGGAGTGGATGTCACTAGATGGACATTAATTCCTATAAACCATTCTCACTGCTGTCTTAAATGCAGAGGCGCAGCTAGGTTTGAGGGGGGTCCCCAGCAAGGTGCTTTCGGGGGGGGGGGTCCCCTCTGCTACTTCGCCAGCCCTGCCTGCTTTCTTTCTTTCTTTCTTTCTTTTAACTCAGTGATTAATGGCAGCAGCTCCTTGTCCTCTTCCTGCTGCAGGCTTCTAGCAAAGGAAAGTACAGTAGTTGCCTCATTGGCTGTGTACCCCCAAGGCAGCAACTGATTGGTTCAGTTTGCTGCCTGCTACACCCACTTAGGAAAGTACCTCAGTTTAAAATGGCACAGGGCTGCTGTGCTGCCTGTCAGGAGGACATTTGCTTCCCCCCACCCCACCCCCGGACCTGCACCTCATGGTCCAGCCCTAGCGGTGCCGCTGCTTTCATGTATTTATACATTGCTTAAGGTGATTGTTTTTGTAAACATTTCAATGTTAAGATTTTGTTTCTGTTGTTATACATAGGATATAAGAAGCAATGCACTCTATTCACATGTATTATAATGGCTGGAAAATACACACACGTGTGTTTCACCTTAGGCTTGGTGTCAGCAGGCAGCATCCTTGGGCGGCTGGCAGTGCTCCAATGCCTTGGCAGGGCCCACCACCGATACCTTCCTTGGGGTCCCTTTTTTTAAAAAGTGGTTTGGTTTTGTGGTGCTGATGCAGCTGGGTCTGTGGCCTGCCATTTAATTTTCCTACAGTGTCCCAGAATGACAGTACTTAAGGGGCATTCTGGGTAACTAAAGTGGCAGTTCCCAGGCCCAGCTGCCTGGGCCTCATTAGAGTGCTCCTGCTGCCACCGACAAGTAAGCCCACTGATGTATGAGGGGGCCCACCTGGGCATTTTGCTGAGGACCTTTCAGACCTGGAGCCAGCACTGGTTCCCAAGTGCCGTAGCACATGGGTTCAAAGGTATTTAAATGAGGACGATTTTCTGTGAGGATAAGGCTTTTATCCAGAAACACCCCCCCATATTTAAAAGTGATTACCGTATGCCTTAAAAGTAAACCCCTCTCTAAAAAATATAAGAAAAGGAAAAGTGGGGGTGGAGAAAAATAAAAAGGAATCTACCTCAGTCCCATAAGCCAAGAAAAAGTTGGCTGCAAATGAAGACAGGCAAGTCTGTTCATTCATATTGGGAAAGGTTGCCATTCATCCTGATTCAATACCTGAAAACCATCCCTAAAACAATTCTTCGCATAAATGTTAGAAGTAACCGTGTTGCCAGCTTAACTATTCTAATTTTCTAACCGCTGTATTCCCTAGGTGATGATTAATGCAAATCATAAAAACCTGCATAACGTGCAAAGGCTGTGTTAGTATTTGAATAATCCATCCTCCTGAAAAATAAAATACACAAAAAGTACACCACCAAAGTATCATCATGAGAATGTTCCTAAAATAACAGTAAAAATATTAAAGCTTTATTTTTTTTAATGGCTTAACTTTGGGTTTAATTGTATTTGAATATCTAGTGTTTTCATCACCTGTTTAGGCTTCCCTAGCCTAATATGTCCTTGATCATTTTGCCATGTTACATGACTGTACCATCTTCAGGTGTTGCTGGGCCTGGGTGCATGGGGCCCAAATCCTGAATCTATTTCCCAGAGCCCTGAGTGTCAACTGGTACCAATGGAAGTTTTTTCCCCCTGAGCTTAATTGTCATGCCATGGGATGATTTTCAGGGGGGAATCACAGCTGGGGTGAGAGGTGATTACCTTCCTCACTTGATGCACCAATCCAAAAAACCACACACCTCCCATGTGGCAATTAAGCTTAGAGCAGGAAACTTCCATTGGTACCAATATAAGTTCCCACCCCCCAAGTATAATTGTCACGCAGGCAGGTTTTTTGGGGGGTGGGGGCACAGTTCGGGAGGGAAAGGCTAACCCTCTTTTCCCTGTGTGCTGTGATCCGCTTGAAAAGCATGGCAATTAAGCTTTTAAAAAAAAGGTTTCCATATGTACCCTTTAGAAGGTTATTTTCTAAGCTTAATTGCTATGGAGGGGAGGAGTCACAGGTTAACCCTCTCCTCCCTGCATACTGTGATCCCTTCCTCCTCAAATCGCCCCTCTTCTGTGGCAATTAAGCTCGGGAGGAACTTTCATTGATGCCAATGGAAGCATTTTTTCCTAACCCTAACTCATTTGGTGGGGGTGGTTTTCCTCTGGAAGGGAAAGAGAGATGACTGGGGGCGGAAGAGAAAATAATATGTTTATTGCCTTCCTAAAAGGCAAAATCATCTGGGATGGAGGTGGTGTTAAGTGTGAGGCTACCTAGCCTGCTCTGGTTGTGTTATCTTCTATGTGCTTATGTGTGTGTCGTCATCACATAGAGAGGTAACACCGGAAACTGCAAAGTGGAGAAATGGAGAGAGAAATTTAGATTTTCCCCATGAAAGCTTGAACCGTAATAAATGTGTTGGTCTTTAAGGTGCCATAAGTCTCTTTGTTGTTTTTGCCGTGGCAGAGTAATGCAGCTACCCCTCTGGCATTTACCAAATGGAGAGAGCCATCCTTCCAACCACACTGACACCTCCTCCTCCTCCTCCTCCTTCGCTTCTCCTTCCAGGCGCCCTCGGTCTCCTCCATGCTACCCAGTCCCTGCTCTTTTTTGTGCATTTTTCCACATCTGTTTACGGACATCGCAAATTAATCATAACTGAAGAGAACTAATGATTTGGGATGATCTGGGGGTGGGGTGCAAATTAATTGCACAACTTCTTTTGTTTGGGATGATTTGGATGAGGAAATGATTGACTAGCTTTGCCTGCTGCCGAATTTGAATAAGGACTAGTAATTAATCCTAATTTTGCATATAGGGATGCAATTTAGCATATGAAAACACTAGCTGTTGCCCGCGGCTTCGCTCGCGTGATGAAGAGTTACCATGCCAAGTTTGCACGGGTCGTCATTTTCCTATAGCCACTATTTGTTTGAAATTCCTTAAGGTCGTTGACCGCTGTTTTGAATCGCTCCATAGGAAAGGTCCCCCGGGACTACATAATGGAATCCTAGCTCCCCCGGGACTACCAGCTCCCCCGGGACTACCAGCTCCCCTGGGACTGCACAATGAAATCCCTGCTTCCCCCCCCCCCCCGGGACTACACAATAAAATCCCTGCTTCTCTCCCTGGACTACACAATGAAATCCCTGGCCCCCCGGGACTACACAATGAAATCCCTGGCCCCCCGGGACTACACAATGAAATCCCAGCTCCCCCAGGACTACACAGTGAAATCCCTGTTCTTCCCCCGGGACTGCACAATGAAATCTCTGCTTCTCCCCCCCCCCCCGGACTACACAATGAAATCCCTGTTCCCTTTCATATGAACATTCTGTTTTGACACAGGAGAGATTTTCATATCCACTCCTGATTGGGCCCCAGTGGCAGTTCATACGAACATTCAATATGTCGTTGGAGCAATTTGCATAACTGCTCCTGAATGGCCCCTGCGAACATTCCAAGTTACGCCATTGGCTCTCATCTATTTTGGGCCATACAGGCGCAGCAAGGGTTTTTCAGAGATTTGAACCCCCCAATCTTTGTCCTTGGCTGATGGAGAGTATGCGTGCCAAGTTGGGGGCTGATCCGTCAAAACGTGATGGAGCCTATGCGAGCCCCCCCCCCCATAGCAGTCATTCAGTCAGGCAGTTATTTTAAAAGTTTCCCTCCCTTTTCACCCCCTCAGAGAACATTCTAAACGGCTGAGGGGAGATTTGCATACCCA
The DNA here is from genome assembly GCA_021292165.1 of Shinisaurus crocodilurus. Lineage (NCBI taxonomy): Eukaryota > Metazoa > Chordata > Lepidosauria > Squamata > Shinisauridae > Shinisaurus > Shinisaurus crocodilurus. The sequence continues at coordinate 269,830,321 of CM037876.1, forward strand.
CCCCTATTGGCCCCTGTAGGAATTCATACGAACATTCTAAGTGTCATATGGGCTATTTGCATAACTGCTCCTATTGGCTCCTGCAGGAATTCTGAGGTGAGGCCGATTTGCATAACTGCTGCCCTGTTGTTTTGTCCATAAGAGATATGAGAGTGGGGCGATTTTGCCCCCTTTTTTCACCCCCTTGAGGACGGAATTTCCAAAAATCCTTCCTTAGTGGGTGTCTACGTCATAAAAGCAATGTTCCTTCAAAATTTCACGTTCCAAGATTAAACAGTTTGAGCTGGGTGTTGATGAGTCAGTCAGTCAGTCAGTCAGTCAGGACTTCTTCTTTTATATATATAGATTGTACAGATTTGTGTCCTATGGGTCTGAGCCCTGAATCTTTTAAGTGTCTAGCAACAGCCTTGGCCATATTTCAAGGAACTGGGGAGTTTGACTTTTAAAAACCCTGTTCTGCATAGAGTCCCTTTTGGAGTCAGCAGGTGCTTCTACTTGTACAAGAGGGGTCTGCGGTTGCTGCCAATTCCCCACTCCTTCCGCAGTCATAGAAACATAGAATCATAGAGTTGGAAGGGCCTATAAGGCCATCGAGTCCAACCCCCTGCTCAATGCAGAACAGATGTGGGCAGCCCAGGCAGTCACCCATCCAAGCACTGACCCAGCTCATACCTGCTTAGCTTCAGCATGTGGCCTGCATTATGTGCTCTCGACGCCACCTGTCGCCTGCACCATTCCCAAGGGTCCCTCCCCAGTGGGCACATCGGGGCCTGCAACGGGGAAGAAGGCACGAGAAAGCGACCTTTCACAGCCAGACCGTTCATAGATTTCATAGATCATAGAGCTGGAAGAAGCCTACAAGGCTATCGAGTCCAACCCCCTGCTCAATGCAGGAAACTAGAGGAGGGGTCTCCCATCCAAGTAATAACCAGGCCTGACCCTGCTTAGCTTTCCTTGACCTGGTGCCCTCCAAATGTGTTTGGAGGGCCCTACAACCCCAATCATCTCCAGCTAGCAGTGGCAGCCATCTTGACTATGAATGATGGGGGTTGTAGCCGTATGCATCTGAAGGGCCTCAGGTTGAAGAAGGCTGCACACTTCTCTCCCCCCCCCCCCGTTTTCTGTCCTTTCCAAAGTAATAAATTCCATGGGTGTTAAAGACAAATTAATGCATTATAAAGTTTTAATTTCTTTTCCATTTTCTATAGCCAAACCAGAAAAATCACAGTAGCATAGCACTGTGTGTGTTTTTATGTATATAATACATACATAAAAGGGTTTATATTTAGACTAGAAAAATGCCCATGATTATGATAAAACTAGCATATGTAGAAGGAGGCTTTATATTGCAGGGATCCCTGGGTGGTGAAATGCTTCTCAGTTCCCCTTGTCTTTCGTGACTCCAGCATCTGGTATGAGTTGCAGGTCTGAGCTATGCCCCAAACAGTAAAGAAATAAAAATAGAACCCCCAACTCTCTCTACTGTAGAACTGAGAGGTACACTCAGGGTAGATACTCTTAAATTTTTCAAGAATATAAAAGACAGGTTAGAAGAGGCCTCGTTATTTAAGAACTTTGGCCAGCGTTTTTCCCTTAAAAAGAGGCTTGATAAACAGGTTAGCTTATCTGATTGATAATTTTCCAGGCAGGGGCCTTCCCAGACCGGTTGATGCCAGGAGTAAAATAAAAATAAAAATTAACAATCAAATATATCCTACTTCCTTCTTTCCCGTTTCACCTTTTAATCTCTTTCAGCTCCTCCCTAATTCACTGACTTTGCCAAGTCACTTACTTCCTCTTCCCACTGCATTATGGGACGTAGACTCTAACTTCTTCCCTTTTCCTATAGTTCTGTGCAGGGAACTTCTCTATTTGCTACTGTTTGAGCATAAGAATAAAGCCCAAAAATATTTTAGATCCCTGTTCCTGTGTCGTAAGGATCTCTGGGCTCGTGAGGATGGAGATTCATCAGCTTTACTGAATCATAATTGTGCCTCTAACATCCAAATATAACATGTTGTGTTAATTACACTTTTTTAAATGTGTGCTTAATGCTGCCACTTTTTATTTTGAAGAAAAAGCAGCTGTGGGGGCCCTGATTCAGATTGGGGCCTTGCACCAGTTTCCCATTGAAACTGCCATTTGCCCCTGAAGGTGCTATTTAATGTCCTAACAATATTGGCCCTTAATATTCAAAATAAGTAAGGGAAATACTAAAACAACAATAATGAAGAGTCTTTAAGGTGGCACCTTCAAGACTGACACATTTATTATGGCATAAGCTTTCAAGAACTCGAAACAAAGTTAAGGAAAAACAAACAAATGAATATTGTGCTGGATCCTTTATTACATAAACTAACAGTAACATAAAACCACACAAATAAAAGAAAAAAACCTGAAGAGGCCTGTGAAATATAACATAAGCCAAATATATTTCAACACTAATGTCTTTATCAGTGGCTTAATATAACAAAACAAGACTCAATAAATTTGTAAAAACTAAATAAATTTTAGTTTATTTAGTTCACAAGACTAAATAAACTTGTAAAAACTAATTTGTAAAAACAACACCAAAATAATGTTTTATTTTGGAAGTGCTGACTTGTTTTAAAAACCCAACACATGCTCACCAGTAGGCTTTGGTTGCAGTATGGAAGTGCCCGGCTCTTGCCAGTTGGACGGTATACAAATCTAATAAAAAAAATTAAAATGTTAGACGATGAAAGAATGAAGAACAAACACCTGTTGTACGTGACTAAATAGACTGACAATTTTCAAAAATCACTGGTTTGAGTCATATACATACACGTATTCTCAATTCCCAGACCACAAAATTAACTTTCTCAAAACTTTCTAATGAAGTGTAAAACTTTCCAAAACCAGTTAATATAGCCTTTTGTTCTTTGTACATTTATTGGGGGGGGGATTTTCTCCATGAATCATAGAATAGTAGAGTTGGAAGGGCCATCGAGTCTAACAGCCTGCTGAATGCAGGAGAACAGATGTGGGCAGCCCAGGCAGTCACCCAAGCTTATACCATAATAAATGTGTTGGTTTTTAAGGTGCCATAAGTCTCTTTGTTGTTTTTGCTGTAACAGAGTAATGTGGCCACCCCTCTGGCATTTATCAGAACATCACATGTTTTCCTTTCGCAGGAAACATTTGCTTTCTCCGAGAGAACTCAAAGGGCGGCCCCGTTTGCATAGCTCCACCCCTGCACCCCTTTTGTCCCTGCAGCATGTAGCACCCAGGAACTGACTTTCTACATAGCAGGAACGTGTGAAAAGCTGAAAGTCAAGAACATGAAAGAGGGTGTGAACCAGTAACTGAATAGGTGGTGGAAATGTTGTTTAATGGTTCAGTGTCTTTCTCATGAAAAAGGAAGCACTTCATCAGATATTTTTTAAAGTGGTGTAACAGAAACACTTTAGAAAGGCCTTGTAGTCCAGAGATGGGCAGAAGGTAGATCTCTGGATGATTTGCAGTAGATTTGCAAGGATTTGGCTCCCAATCATTTAACAATAGCAACAAAATTATCCCCCCCCCCGCCTCCCACTAAATTCTTCGTTTCATCAGTCTAAAGCTTGGGGTTACCTTTAGTAGTTTTTTGTGTGGAAGGATTGTGAGTTCAGTTCAGTTCTGGTACTCAAAATGAGCTCGAATACTTTGATTCTAAATATATGTCCTTTGCACCAGGCAGTGGAATTCTTGGATTTTAGTAAAACAAACAAACACACACACACACACACACACACACAAGCTAGAGCTCACAAGCCTGAAGTCTGGCCACCCCTGTTCTAGTCACATGGTAGATTTATCCAATCATATTTTTCATGAGATTAGTGCAGTTCTGACACAGTAAGAGTGAACACATGAATCTTCCATCGTGCCATGTTTTCTTTCTTTCCTTTCTTCTGATAAATGTTTTTATTTCATTTTTGTTCTAAGGTACATAACAATTATACAAATGCATGCAGTTTGTCTTACATTGCTTGTCAGACCTAGGGGTCTTTGAGATGAGAGATATATATAATTGCATAATAAGGTTCACCTTCTATTGCTACCAGTAATGCTCCTGTTTCAGTTTCCAGTCTTCTTGGCTGTTATTCCATTCCAGAAATATGACTCCTATGTTTTCTGTCACAGGTAGCATTTTCACTATGTGCAAGAAATACCCATCAGTAAGGGAAGGGGAAGAAGTTGTGCAGGATAATCATAGTACTAAGTGCTTTTCGTGAAATCGAAAAGCACATCAGCCCTTGCCTGCAGGTCAGCAGTCTAATAAGTCGGCCAGAGATAAAACAACCAGCGGGAGGGGATAGAAATAATAAGAGCCAGTGTGGTGTAGTACTTAGTGTGTTGGACTGGGACTCGGGAGATGTGGGTTCTAGTCCCCACTTGACCCTGAAACTCACAGGGTAACTTTGGCCCAGTCACTGACTCTCAGCCTAACCTACCTCACAGGGTTGTTGTTGTGAGGATAAAATGGAGAGGAGGATTATGTAAGCCGCCTTGGGTTCTTTGCAGGAAAAAAGGCAGGATATAAATATAATAAATGAATAAATAAATAAAATAATACTAAGTTATGATAATGGCATGAACAAATAATCTCACTAACAATTCATTTCTTAATATTTGATAGGCTGCAATCCTATACCTAGGAGTATGCCCCATTGAACTCAGTTGGAGTCACAGCTGAGTCGACATGTATAGGATTGCACGTGAGCTTAACTTTATATGAATACTATTTTATGTAAAACATTTTTTAAAAGATGGAAATATATTTATTTACAAACATTTTTATCCCACTGTTAATCTCAAAGTTGCTAAGGCAGCTCAGCTTTAATAAAACAAAACACTGAAAATCGTAATAAAATATCACAAATAATCTACAGTTAGACTGGCACCATTAAGCAAGGAAGTTATTAATATCACTACCTGCCGTCGGTTGGTCGAAGTTTAATTCTGGCACCTAAACACGAATAGTGCTGGTGCTTGAGGAGTAAGCAAAGTAAAGGACTGTGTACTTCTTTGAAAAGGGTATCAGCTAAGGGGGGGGGGCAGGGGACACTTGGGCAAAGCGGAAGAACCGTGAAGGGAGTGGAGGGCAGCCTGCCTGCTGCATGCCAGCCCCAGCATGGATGAGCCATGCTTTGCTTCCTATCCTCCATGGACTACCTCAGATGACTCTTGGGTAAGAGCCCCTCCTGCTCACTTGCCGGCCGCATTGGATCCTTGGCGCGAGATGCTTGCTCTTCCCAGATAAACTTGAAGGATGAGTCCATACCAGTGAGAAAGGGAATTTCTTCCTACATAGGCAAGGAGATCAGGCTCTGTAGGTAAACCAAGTGTTGCCCTCTGAAGTGCTTGAGCTTCAGATTTTTAACCTGTGGGCAGACCCTTACAAAGTGCCAATTTCCGTTCCAGATCAAAACAGGGGTAAAATAGAGGACTATGGTAAATATCAGGGGTAACATGGTAACCGTAGGCATCAGTGCACCCCTGGACACCTTTACCCCTCCCACTTTTTCTTTTAAAACTTAATGTGTTTTCTTACTGGCAACCGGAACTGCTGTGAAACGGATTTCTGTTGGTGCTGAAAACTGTGGGTTCAAAGGTGTTCTTAAGTGTGTTGGTGCTCGCCCCCCACTTCTGCCTTGTACTCAGTCAAGCCTTCTAGTGTATTATTCAGGTTTTATTTAATATTATATTTTTTTAATATTATATTATTTTCTTTTGTTCATACCATTTGGGAATCTATTTGAAGTATAGCAATGAAGATTTATTGCTATAATAATTTGTGCACACACACTCAGAATAGAAAAGGTATCTGGGCTTGACAGTCTCGTTTTTATGCTTCAGACTGCCTGCTCCACAAAAGACACATCAAATGTGTACAGGGTGGGATGCTAAAGGTGTGGAAGGAATTATCTTTTTCTACTTTGCCATAAAGAAGAGGTCTTTGTTTACCTGCTCTGTGCCGTGGGACACAATGTGATATGTCTTGATTTATTCTCTTTGTATGAAAGAACCTAACCCAGTGCAACCCGATATGGCACAATTTAAACAGGGCAGAGAAAAAGTAAGGAAATGCCAAGTGTGTTGTTTGCACTTCATTAATGAAAGAAAATCAGTGTCCGCTTATGATGCCCTTTTATGTGTTTTAGTTTTATTTAATACTGTATTATTTATTTAATATTACATTATTTTCTTTTGTTCATATCATTTTGGGGATCTGTTTGAAGTATACAAATGTGGTCATGGAAAAAACAAAGTTAGTCTGGGTCTTTAAAACCTTGGATCCTATTCATTTATCAATGTGCTTGCACTAAAATCCCTGATTTAATGTATATTTCTGTGCAAAATGCACATGAAAATACACAGATGTTCCATGGCTGCAAAAAGGAACAGAGGGAAGAGAAAGATCAGTCTCCTTCTGACCATAGCAGATAGGAAGGCGGATATTTTTTTTATTACTATGGGAGTTCGAGTGTTTATTTTCTGTTAGTGAGATTAGCTAGCGTAGAACTAGAAATCCCAAGGAGAACATGGAGTTCCCAACCCTTTGTTTCCCTTGTAATTGCAAATGCAGAGAGTGCCGGGGAGAATTGGCAGGAAGAGGTGCAACCTTCCCCATGCCCCCTGATTCTCCCTTGCAAATGCCTCTAGTAGTAGTAGTAGTAGATTTCATAGATTTCATAGATCATAGAGTTGGAAGGAGCCTACAAGGCTATCGAGTCCAACCCCCTGCTCAATGGAGGAAACTAGAGGAGGGGTCTCCCATCCAAGTAATAACCAGGCTTGACCCTGCTTAGCTTATTATTATTATTATTATTATTATTATTATTATTAATCTTTTCTATACTGCCCAATAGCTGAAGCTTTGGGGGCAGTTTACTAAAGATTAAAACTGTAAAAATATGATATAAAACATAATACAAAAACATTTACATGGGGGGGGAAAAACAATTTAGAAACAATGAACAATAAAAATCCCAGGACCGGTTAAACCCTTATTGTATGCTATTCAATGCCTGAGAGAAGGCTTAACCTGACGCCCAAAGGATGACAAGGTTGGTGCCAGGCAGACCTCACTGGGGAGAATGTTCCATAGCAGGTGGGGGGGACCATTGAAAATGCCCTCTCTCTTGTTGCCATCTTCCAAATTTTCCTTGGAGGAAGCACCTGGAGGAGGGCCTCAGATGATGATTGTAGTGTGTACTGGTTGATACTGGGAGAGGTGCTCCATCAAGTATTTCAGTCCCGAGCCATGTAAGGCTTTATAGGTCAAAATCTCCTCCCCCTTTTAGTCTCCTCCCCTAAACCCAGAAGTTATCCTCCTGGAGGAAAATTATGCGGGGGGGAGGAGGTATTTGCAGAAAAGAACCAGTAGTGGCTGTAGGAGTTAAGCATCCCTTCCTCTTGCCAATCCTCCCCCTGCAAGTGCCTGCATTTCTGCTATCTTGGCAGGACCATAGATTTGGCTTAGATAATGCCAAATTGTGTCTTTAATTTAGTGAGCTTTAAACTGCAATCCTATCCATACTTATCTGGGAGTAAGTCCCATTAAACTCAATGCATAGGATTGCACTGTAATACACTTTAAAGTTTTTAGTAAGTACATAGATTGTAGGACCAATGTCCTCTTTCAGATGGACGTAACTTATGTTTTGGCTGCTTAGCAGATGGATGAACAGCATCATTTGGGGTGAGAATGTGAATGGCTGGTCCAGTTTCACAGCAATTTCAGGATCCCAACACTTAACTGCAAAAGCTAGGAAAGAATGGTCTGATGTATTCTGAGCTTTCCTTAGGGAGAAAATCATACTCGCCACCTCTACTGCAAGTCATTACAGGAGATCAGCAGAGATTCTAGTACTTGGACCTCTAGCTAATGAGGGGAATAAATGAACCATCATCAAAATTGTACAGCTGTATCATATTGTTGTATCAATTAATACTTATACTTGGAAGAATATTTAACCCACCTTTTGGGATTTTTTTTAAAAAGACCTTAGCTCACTCCTGCCAGAAAGTTTCTACCAAGAATATTTTAAACACAGGAGCTGTCACTGCTTCTATAACTGGAGTTTAAAATAAAATAAAAAAGTGAGGGGGGGGGGAGAAAGCACAGGAATGCCTCAATCTCGACCAATCACTTCTTTGTAAAAGGGTTTTTGATATTCCAGACTGGCTTTTAGTGTTTCCCTTCCTCAGTGCCTGGATACATTCTTTTAAGCAGTGTGATCAGTTAGTAAATTATGCTGCATATACAATAGAGGGTTGGCTGTTTTTGTTTCCCTAACCCTATGCTTGGGGAATCTGTTTTTCACTGCGAGTTGTGAGGTTGGAACCTCAGATTTGTTCATATTGGTTTTATCTGGTATTTCATTTACTTGCATCAGAAAAAGCTTCTTTAAGTTCTTTAGCCTGTTCTCTGGGAGGATAATGGCAAGAAAAAGAGCACTGTTTTGAAGCAGACCAGTGTGAAGTCACAATAGGTTGCCCACTGTTACAAGATAGAATATAACAATCGTATCTCAAAAGCTTATCTATGTTTAACCACTAGTGGCATGAAAGCTAATGATGTTGTAGATAATACAAGTAATCTTATCAGATCTTTAGGTTTCCAGGGCGGGGCTCACTGACCCCAGGTTTTTACTGAATGGCCTCTCTAAAACGTTGTGTTTCACAGATTTTCGTGACCTTAGCCAGATTTACAAAATTATAAAGCCTTTGCTCTATATGCCACTTCTTACACATGGTATGCAGAAACTGGGGTGATGGGGGAGGGCTTGGAAAATTAGCATGAAATCCACAAGTAGATGTCCACATCTGACAAAAGTACATGTGGGTTTTTCACAGTGTTTATATGGAATGTATTACGGATTCAGTAGCAATAGCCAGTTGTGCCTTCCCGCTGCCTGTGCTTGCAGCAATGGAGTGTAAGATCATCATCAGACAGCATGATTTACATGTAAATGTCATGCTAATTCCTACACAGGGTTGTCTTTTGTGTAAGAATTTTGTAGCATGTGGTGCAGCTCTAAGTAGCTTGTGAAGTAGCTTCAAAATATGGTGGCTAAACTGTGAAATCTCAATTCCTCTGAAAAGCAAAATTATTAAAATACTTAATAATGAGCCAAAGTTGAAATGTTTTGGTCCTGTTGATTTTGCAGAGTACAATCCTAAATGGGCTTTAGATTTGGTATTGCCTTCATTTGCCACTTCCAAAGCTGGCCAGGAAGGAGTGGCAGGCAGCTTTACTGAGCTTTTTAGCCTGGCTGATCTTAGATAGATAGATAGATAGATAGATACACACAGACACACAGAACCCTCCCCATTAAAACTCATGGGGGGGGAGGGAATTAACTGTGCCATCTAGGGTGACCAGTTATGAATCAGCAAAAAAGAGGAAATATATCACCAAAAAAGAGGACAGTGATTTGCATTTAAAAAATTGCATATGCTAATTTGTATGTGTTAATGCCAATTTAGAAATAATTATTGAAACTTAAATAGACATACAGTACATCTCACCACAGTGTGGAAGACTGTGACCAGGTGGCCTGAGTGCCTGCCTGGTCAGTCTGCTGTCCAGGTGCTCATGGTGATGGGCAACAGTTTTTATGGTTCTTTATCTTTAAACCAGAATTGGATTGGACAGCCCATCAAATAGAGGGCACCTTCAAATAGAGGACAGTCCTCTGTAAGAGAGGACACATGGCCACCCTAATGCTTGCTCTAAGCTGATGGGCCCAATCATGGAGCCCTTTGGGGGAACAGAGGGACTTTAGAACCTGCAAATCCAAAGCCACCTCCATCCTGCCCCATTTAGGGATTACTGCTACCAAGAACATCACTGGTAGCCGATTTCTGCCCACAGAGCTCTCCACGGGCATACCTGGGGCTTCCAAGGTGGAGGGGCTTGTCCACCCTATCCTAACCTCTGCCAGCATGCAGATCACAGGGTTAGGATTGCTTCAGATCCCACACTGAACAGTTCCAAGTACATAGCCCCCACTTCAGATTAAAGAGATGGTTCCACTGAAATCAGCTGGACATGTTTCAAAATAAATCAGTTTTTAAGAAAGAAGTTGACTAGAAAAATATCTAAGATGTGTTAGGCAACAATAAGATATGAATCAAGCCTCTTGGGTATAGTGAAAATCCAGGAACTGGACCATGTATGTAATCCTATACATATATTGAAAGTAAGTCCCACTAAACTCAATTTATGTTTGAATAATTATGCATACAAGTGCATTGTTAATGTTGGGGGGGGGAAATAAAAGTGCTTGGTTGTTATAAAAGGAACTTTATTCTGCAAATGTCAGTGATAATGGTATATGCTTTCTGGATATAACTGTACAGCTACATTATGGACATATAAATACAGTATATAAATATTGGAAACCTACAGACTGCTATGCTTCCTTTGTTTAAATGCAGTTTACATGTTCTAAATGCTTCTACCTTCCACTCAGAACACACCACAAAATGCATTGTCTACAGCCAAGCCCTGTGATACAACCACCTCTTTGCAGACTCATCAGACAGAGACTCACAGTTTAAGGATCGAAATTAGGCATACCTCAGACTATAATATGCATCCAACAAAGTGAATAAACATATCAACAGGGCCAGACTAATAGCAATAATCTACTAGAGGACAGACCAGAAGAGGAAACAACACAGTGGTTCCTAACTAAGACCAATGTGGTTTGAATAAGGGGAATGTTTATCACACTACATGTATTAAACTCACCATTGCAATGATGTCTGTTATCACCCAACAACATTTTGTGAATGGCACCTGTTATGGTCATCACCACTCTCTGTATTTCTTTGCATTTCAGTTCCCTCTGACAACACAGTTTGCATCTGTCCCCGCCCCCACCATGTGCATATATAGTTCTGCCAATTTGAAGTTAACGCTTCATGCATCTGGTGAAGTGGACAGAGTCCATGAAAGCTTAGGCCAGAATAAATTTGTTAGTTTTTGTTGTTTATATTATTTATACAAGTGATAAATGAGGGAAACCTGTAATAGTTTTATAAGAACCTAGTTGTAATAAAGCCTACACAATCACTTTCTTTGTTTAAATGCAGTTTACATGTTCTAATCCTGAGAAATATGCACAGTGGAGAAATTGGGCAGGAATGGACAGGCACAGAGTTCTGGAGAAATGTCTCATTTGTATTCATCACTGAGCTTTAAATACTGGCAAAGCACTGTGGGAGTTCCAGACAAACATGTACATGCATTCATCTCTGCGTGTGCACTCAGCTCTCAATCCTAACCACACATGGTAGCACACTAGTTCCTCTGTACTCCTTCCTTATGTACCTGCTTGGACCCTTAGCCTCATCTTTGGAGGCTTTCCATTGTGTGCTTCCACCAAAGAAAGTTAGGTGGGTGGCTACAAGAGAGAGGGCCTTCTCAGTTGTGGCACCCGTTTATGGAATGCACTCCCCAAAGAGGCTCACCTGGCATCTAAATTGTCATCTTTTTGGTGCCAGGTGAAGACCTCTCTTTTCTCTCAGGCATTTTAGAGACTTCATCTTTAGATTTTATGGCTGTTTTTATATGTCATTATATTCTTCTATTCCTGTGCTGTTTGCTGTTTTGTATACTATTTTATTATTTTCATTGTATTTGTATTTTAATCCACCCGGAGAACATTTGTTATTGGGCAGATTAAAATATAGCAAATAAGTACCGTAAGTAAAATACTTCAAGATTTCAGGATATTAAACGGTATAAAAGTAGTATAACTAAATTAAAAAATAAATATTCTGTTGGATTTACAAGCAGGCTTGTAAGTAAAGACTTAAGATCAGGCTGCAAGTCTACTAGAGGTTTTGGTTTTTCAGTTTGTCCAGCAGCACCCTCCTTCACTTTACAATTACTGAACCCTCAAACCAGTTTTCAAACTCCAAGTACTTGAAGGTTTAGCTGAGAACCAGTGCAATGGAACCTGGCTGCAGCATGGATGTGCGTGCTATTCTTTCAGGGACGTGTTTTTCAGGGAGTTTGCTTTTTTTCTTACAACTTTTAAAGTATGTGGATGTGTTTTAACGGCCCCAAAAATTCTCCGAACCTGTCATGGCCGACTGCTAGTGAATATACAAATAAAAGAAACTACCTTAAAATAACATTAGCATTTTGACATATGCCCACAGAAGCCAAGCAAGTCAGAGTGATCCCATTAGCTCAATGTGATCCCATTAGTTGAATTGTTCAGTCTGCTTCCTTTCATCTAAGGAACAGTTCTCACATTCCATTTGTCAGTACTTGATGAGGCAGGCTGCTGAAATTCTTCTTCTCCATAGTAGAGCCACTCACTCTCCTATTCTTTACCTCTCCCTACCCCCTTCCCCAGACCTCCCTATTAAGGTTGTCTTTAGTGTGTCCCACATCTAAATTTGATTAACTGATGTTGCATTTCGGATCTGGATGATATTTTATTACTTAATTCATGGTTGCAATTCTCTGTGTCCCAGAGCTATGTGCAGCTTCTAACAATCTTATTGATTGTGCTGCTTTGACAGAGCACTCCTTTCATCCCAAAACCATATCTGGGATTGATGATTGTTACTGCCTCTGCACTTTTCTCAGAATGGCTTTCTTAGAATCATTCACCCTCCCAGGAATATACAGAGACTGGGTTTGCACAACACAGCAACCCATCGTGGGTAACTAGCCAAGGTGGGTTGTCATGTCATCTGAACCCAGACCGCTTCCCACAGGATGGCTTATTTTGGGGCAACAAGTCACCCTGTGACAACCCATGCCTTGTTCTAGGGGTTGTTCAACCCATGATGGGTTGTCGTGTTGTCTGAACCCAGGAGACCAATTCCTTCATGATCTCGCCCTTGCTGGTTTTTTGTTCTTTTTTGTGGGGGGACTTCAAAAAAGCACAATTGGGGTTGTATTTTTTCAGCCCCAGATAATTAGTTCCCCCCCCCCATTATTATTTTTGTCAGTCTTTCACGGGTGCGCAAGTGCGCACTGATGGCTGTCCGATATATGTAGTCTTGCCTTGTCAGTGGTCTTGTACGTTTCAGCTGTCAAAGGGAAGTGGAGTTGGTGACAGATTGACAAGGCAAGACTGCATATCAACTAATTAGTGGAGTAGGTAACATACATGGAAATTGACAAGAGACACTGCATATAGGCTAATTTGCGCACAGTTCCCAGCTGTCAATTGCCTAGCTGTCAACTGAAAATCAAAGAAAATCTGCGAAAATAGATGCACCAAAAGGGGGTGGCAACAATATCACTCCCTTAGCAATGTAATCCTCTGGCTTTTAAATGTTGAACTGATAGTTCTCAGTGTCCTCTACCATTTCAACACTTTCCCGAGTTTCCAGCTGCTGCAGAAAGGGGAGATATTAACTCCCCCCCCCATTTTTCAGAACACTTACTGCCACTTTCCCCCCTTTGCTTTTCAATTGACAGCTAGGCAATTGACAGCTGGCAACTGTGCACAAATTAGCCATGCAGTCTCATCTCAGTTTCCATGTATGTTACCTACTCCACCACTCCCTTTGACTGAAACTTACAAGGCCATTGACAAGACAAGACTACACATATCGGACAGACATTAAGTGCACACTTGCGCACTTGCGAAGAACAACAACAACAACAACAACAATAATAATAATAATAGCAGCAGCAGCAGCAGCAGCACACAGTTGTGCAATTTGCAGGGGCCAGAAAAAATATGGCCTCAATTGCACTTTTTTGAAGCTCCTAAAAAAAATTTTTTTAAGATGGCAGCCAACGAAAAGGGGTACTGATCAGAGCTGGAAGGGTGAGACAAGAAGGGTTCTGCTGCAAAGGACACTGGGATACCAGCTGGAGGACTGAGGGGGAAGGAGGGGGGAAACAATCCCTGGTGTGCCTCATCGTCTGTCAGGTGCACTGTGGATTGTTCCGTGAACAACCCACACTGTGTAGCTTATTTGCAGGGTAGCTTAGTGTGCCATGCAAACACGCCCAGAGAGTGTCAGAGGTCAAGCAACTTACAGTAAAGGTTCACCGCCCTGTCACAGTTTCTCCCGAATAGTGCCTTTAAACATCCTCCATTCCATAGCAAAAAATTTGTTTACCTGCAGCATGAACAAAATACACTGCATTCAGTGGAAGTGTTTGCATTGAGAACCAGGGAGTGATAACATTCAGAGCAAATAAAGTGAGATTGTGATCACTGAAATAATGTTAAAATTGAAGTAGTAGGAAGAAAACAGCTTTAAATATATAGTAAATTTAGAATATGTATTTATAGGCGCAATAGTTAATTGGTTACCATGCCTAGAAAAAGCCCATCATCCACTTTCCCTTAATGATAGTCATTAATTTCTCTCCTCACCAAGGCAAATATCAGGTTTATTTCAGGGAACCCAGAATTCTTTTCTTCTTCCTTTGAGAACATCCATTTTTGGATTATTAAGATGAACTTGAATTTTTAGTAAACTGTGTTCTGTGTTGTTGATGTTTTTAAAGCAGGCAGTCATTTGATTCGGATAAATATGGGAAATACCACTTAGTGATCTTTGAGAGCTACGTTGCAACTTTATTCCGAGGCATGCTGCTGGTCCCAAATATGTCATAGTGAACATAATGCAGAATGTATGTGAGTGGTAAATAAACAGGCAGGTTTTCAAGTTAGGCATAATAATTCGCATACCACACAGGCATGTAAGCTGTACACACCTGGGCTTGCACACCCTCCCCCATCATGTGCATAACCTTTCATGTGAACCAGGATTTGCATGCATGGGCGCTTGTGTGAGTAGTAGGTCACACTCACTGTCCACCCCGGTTTACAGTGGATGGTTGGAAAAAGGGCTGGGACCCAGGTCGGGAAAGAGTAGCTGACCAAGAGGAGTCTCCTCCTTACTTGAAGAAGGTGCCTTTGGGGGAGGAGTAAGTCACTGCCTTTGCCTTACCAGCAATGCTGGTTCCAGGTTTTCCAGAGCCCTTGGGCAAGACTGCTTCAATGGGGCCCCTCCTCTACCTTCTCTTCACCATTGTCACCTGCTAGGATTGCTTCTCTTCCTCTTTTTCATCATTGCTACTACTTGCTTCTTTGACAGGCAGAGAGCCAGTAAGCAAGTAGGCAGTGCAAAATCTACTAACCATAATGAAAGTGTATCTACCAAGCCAGCTCAGCGTGAATTAAAATAATAAAGCAGAATCATATGTAAAATGAGAAGATTGTTTCAGAGTTAACTTTCCAAAGCACAATGCAAATCATTCTTCAGTTAAGTGGATTTTGCTTTCATATATTAAAATTTAAAAACGTAACCATCACAGTTTCATAGTTTTTGGTGGGAAAATGAAACTGTAGAGCTCTTGTTATAGAGCTGCCCTTTTTAACTGCAGGAATGCCCGAGGGGGGGGGGGGGGGAGAGTCTCTTCATTGTATTACTCTTGACATTATCTGTCATTTTAATGAAATCAGTTTAGACAATAGATAGTTTTGAGGACTAATGAAGCCAAACATAATTAACACTAAGGAAAGAAGTTATAGCACAGTTCATATTATTTCAGCTATTTATTCACTGTAAAAGTAAACTTGGAAAAAGCCTAGGTGACTTATTTCTTAGCTTTCTCCTCTAGGGGCATCATATGCATTTCTGAATCATGCTTTTGTCTTCCCAACAGCCTTCACTTTCCACCAGCTTTTAGTGCAAGTTATTACAATTCTTTTTTGCATAAAACAGGTCACTTGAAGTTCATCTGTAGGTGGGGCAGGAAAGGTGGATTGGGGGACAGTTCTAATAGATCCATTTCAATAATTAAGTCATGCTTTTTTTTTTCTTCAACAAAACTTGTAAGTCAGGTTTAGCCAGGTGCGAACTGTTTTTATGGCTGTTATCTTTGTCAAAAGGAGTATTATGAAAATAAGGAATTACTGTGCATATTTTAACTCTAATCAAGAGGAATCTAAACAGAGGAATCACCCTATTATCCATGAAATGATCATTTGAGGCCATACTATCAAAAATCCAACAGGGTGTCTATTGATTACTTCTCCACTATCCTTAATATAATATGTTTTTAGAAACTTCATCTTAGAAGTTATTTAGCAAGGCAAATGAATGAGAATAACACCAACATCATGCAGTCATAGCAACATATTCTTGCATCAGTTAATACGTACATATGGGTGAATGTTTTTTGACCCATCTTTTGGAATTGATTTTGAAACACCTGACTCACCCTTTCTTCAGAGATTCTGCCAAGATCCTTTTCAATCCAAGTCATCAGCACTCCTGCAAACTCGGCGTGGGGGATTGCCTCTATACAGAATAATAACTGCATTGTTATTCTCTGGAATGGACGATTTCTTTCATTCTAAGATGCTAAAGAGGATTGAAGCAAGAATGACTAAGAAGCCACAATAGAAGATAACAGTATTGTTGTTTTTTAAGAATCCTTTTAATTTGTTCAAACTTCTCTCTGTTCTTAGAGGATGGGGGAAACATGCCCCATTCTTCTCTGTGTTCCTATCATAGCCCCAAAGGGTTACATTTCATGCCGGTTAGTGTAACTTTAGATGTACTTTGCCTCAGAAACATTCACAGGTATTGAGTTACACAGATTTCTTTGATAAAGATGCAGAAAAGGCAACTAGAATGGTAAGAGGATCATCTTTATGGGCAGGGTTGAGAGATTTAAACAGGTAGGGTGTTTTAGGGATAAACAAAGATGATTGAAACGGGGGGGCATGATAGAGCTGTAGAAAACAACGAACGATGTGGATTAGATGCTAAATGGGGAAACACTGAAATCTCAGAGTCACGACTCTAGATTGAAAGACAGCAGATTTCAGACAACACGAACAAAATTGAATTATGGACATTGCGATCACTTGTGTTCCCCAACAACTCGTATACAGAGGCATACCAGAGGTAGTATATAGCCATAAGGATTAGTAACTAAGATAACTATTCTCCATGAATTTGTCTAATCCGTTTTTAAAGCCATCGAAATTGGTTGCCACATGTTGTGGTAGCAAATTCCATAGTTTAACTATGAACTGTGTGAAGAAGTACTTCCTTTCATCTGTCTTGAATGTCCTACCATTCAGCTTCATGAGATGACCCCGGGTTCTAGTATTATGAGAGAGGGGCGGAAATGTTTCTCCACACCATGCATAATTTTATACACCTCCACTATGTATCTCCTTACTCACCTTTTTTCTAAGTTCAACTGTCCTAGGGGAGTTGCTCCAGCCCCTTATTTTATTTTATTTATTATTATTGTATTCATTGTATTGTATTCATTTATTACATTTCTATACCACCAAATAGCCAAAGCTCTCTGAGCAGCTGGCACCAAATAAAACCATAAAATACAGTACAATTAAATATAATATAAAACTTTTAAAAGCTTAAAACTACAAGATAAAACCAAAGTAAAAACCAGCAGCAGTGTAACGATTTTTTTGTTGCCCTTTTCTGCACCTTTTCCAACTGTACAGTATACTTTTTGAGGTGCAGTGACCGGAACTGCACATGGTATTCCTTTCCAAGTGCGGTTGCACCATAGATTTGTATAAGGGCATTATGATATAGGGATATTTATTTTCAATTCCTTTCCTAATGATTCCCAACATGAAATATGGCCTTTTCACAGCTGCCGCACACTGGGTTTTCTGTTTCATTGCGCTGTCCACCACAACCCCAAGATCTCTTTCTTGGTCAATCACTGCTAGTTCGGATCCCATCAAATGTGAGGTTGGGATTTTTTGCCCCAGTGTGCATCATTTTACACTTGCTTAGATCAAATTGCATTTACCATTTTAATGCCCAATTTCCCAGTTTGGAGAGATCCTTTTGGAGCCTTTCACAATCACTTTTTGTTTTAACCACTCTAAATAATTTGGAATCATCAGAAAACTTGGCCACCTCACTGCTCACTGCTAATTTCAGATTATTTATGAACAAGTAGCATTGGTCCCAATACAGATCCTTATGGAACTCCACTGTTTACATCCCTCCATTGGGAGAATTTACCATTTATTCCTACTCTCTGCTTTCTGTTCTTTAACCAGTCGCCAATCCATAAGAGGACCTCTCCTCTTATTCCATGATTGCTAATTTTGCTCTGGAGTCTCTGGTGAAGGACTTTATCAAAAGCCTTTTGGAAGTCCAAGTAAACAATGTCTGCTGGTTCACCCCTGCCCACATGTTTATTGAACAGGCCTGTGGGTTACGCTGGCGCAGCTTGTCTGAGTGTGGAAAGCTAAGCAGGGTCAGGCCTGGTTATTACTTGGATGGGACTCGTAGGGATGTAGCCAAGCAGCCCGTCAGACAGGAGCAAGGCCCGAACTGGGCCTGCTCGTGTCCGACGGGCTGCTCGGCCACCCGTGCGGGCTTTACCTGGTCTCTCTGCGGAGCGGAGAGCCTTCCTCACCTGTCCGATGGGTCACTTCCGGCGCAGAGGCCCTGTTGCCCTGTTTAAGCCCTGTTGCCCTGGTTCCTCCTGCCAAAACAGAGCGCGGGCGGGGGTCCAACGCGCCGGAGCACTGGCTCCAGCGGAGGCAGCGTGCAGCACCAGGTAGGTGGCGGGGGGGTCCTGGCGGCGTGCGCGGGGGGTTTCTCTGGCAGCAGCGTGAGCGGTGCGAGCGGCGCGGAGAACACTCCGCCCTGCTCTGAAGAGCAAGATTGGGCCGCCGCCGCTCGCAGAGGGCCGAGCCCGGAGTAAGCCTCCAGCCTCAAGGCTCGGCCCCACCACTAGATGGGAGACCCCTCCTCTAGTTTCCTGTATTGAGCAGGGGGTTGGACTCGATAGCCTTGTAGGCTCCTTCCAACTCTATGACCTATGAAATCTATGATACTCTCAAAGAACTCTAAAAGGTTAGTGACAGGGCTTAGCTTTGTGGAAGCGATGTTGATTATTTTTCAGTGGGCTTGTCCTTCTATATGCTTGATAATTTTATCTTTAATAATGCTTTCCACAAATTTACATGGCACAGATGTTAAGCTAACCAGCCTGTAATTTCCTGGATCCCTTTTTAAAAATTGGTGTTAAATTGGCCACTGTACATTCCTCTAAATCAGAGGCTGATCTTAGAGATATCTTACATATTTTTGTTAGAAGATCAGCAATTTCATATTTGAGTCCTTTAAGAATTCTAGGATGGATACCATTGGGACCCGGTGACTTGTTAGCCTTCAATTTGTCAAAGCATAAATGCCCCCCCCCAAAAAAGATCAAATAAATATAGAGTATAGGTCTGCCTGTGTCCCCACAAGCTGACTTCTGGATATTTTATGGCAGAATTATAGAACCCTCCCACTTGTCTTCCCCGGCAACTGGTATCTAGAGGAATACAAGAGTAGAACTCCACTTGTTGTCAACTATAGGTTCCAGCTAAGACCACTCAGATGTATCAACAGTGATCAGTCCTGAACAATGACATTTTCCTCTCACAGGCCTTGGGTCATAGGCCTGTACTGTACTTGCTTACAGACCACCAACCAACCAAAAAGGATACTCACCAGCAACAACAGACCCTGCAATGAAGATACAGACACAGGAACCAGATCCTGTGCCAGACCCAGATGCCAACTCTGTCCCCTGTATCTACCCTGGCAACACTATTACAGGACCTGGTAATGCCACCCACAATATCAGGGGCTTATATACCTTCCAATGTGATATATACCATCATTACCCAGCAATGCCCTGCTGCATTCTTCATAGGACAAACAGGCCAGTCTCTACGCAAAAGAATAAATGGTCACAAATCTGGCATCTGATGAAGTGAACAGTGTCCATGAAAGTTTATTCCCCCCTGCCCACCCAGAATAATGCACATTTTCCCGAGCGCAAATGCTATCAGGGTTTTGTGAGCATTTTTAGAGAACATTTCTCTCTTGCTCACGTTCATGTAAAGACTTCTTCTGTCATAAGAAGGGGACCTTTGGAGCCAATCCATTGACTATATACACCAAGAAGTACATTAAGTAATTAATTTCCATGTACAGTCATGCCTTGGATTGAGAGCATAATTCATTCCGGAAATGTGCTTGTAATCCAAAACACTCTTATATCAAAATGAAATCTCCCCCCAAAAAATTGTACAGAGATTTTTAATTTAAGCCGTACTACAGTACTTGTATTGCAAGACGTCGCTTGTATATCAAGTAAAAAAATATTAAATAAATATTTAAAAATTTGCTTGTCTTGCAAAACGCTCTCAAACCAAGTTACTTGCAATCCACAGTATTACTGTATAAGAAAAGGAAGGGCAGACTATAAAGGATACAGCAGCTGATGCAAGGGAGCTGAGGGCTACTTATCTAAACATGAACTTCTTACAGCATATAATTGCCTTGTTTTTATTTACCTTTTAATGGTTCAACTAGAACTACATAGTTAAAGTCACTTAAATCCCACTGATTTCGATGGGAGCAAAGTGCAACTAACTAGTCTGTATCCAGCCCATTATGTGCTGCTGCTTTACCAAGGAAATAAGGGCTTTTAAAACATGAGCTGAAATGCTTTCCTTCAAGCACTTTGCATCAGGGCTATATAATGGCAGAACAAATTTTGCAGGGTGAGGGAAGATAAAGCTTCTTTTAAGAGTTCTTTAACATATCAGTTTGATAACAACCAAAACACCTTTACTGCCATTAAATATTTACCAAGACTTGGCTTTTGGGAGAGGGGCAGTTCAGAGCAGTGTGCTTGGCTCCACGCAATGCTATTGATTAGCTATCAAAAGGACATTGTTAATGAATAACTTGAGGTATTACTGAGCACTCCACATTCTTGTCAAGTCTCTCCCCTCCCTCCCTCCTTTTTATTTTATTTTTTTACGTGAAGATGACCTAAACTAAAGTCAGTTGGAACTGACACTAACCCTTCCACAGATTGCTCAAGAATACCTACGGTATGAGCAAAAGGTTCAGACGGATTGGACTGATCAATGCTTAAGCAATCCATTCTAGTGGCTGTTGTCATCACGGCCGGACTTTAGAACGGAGCGTGTTTACATTTAATTAGAAAGAGCACACAGTTTTACATTGCTCGGTAGCTATCAATATCGAATTGGAATTGATTTCCGCTCTGTCTCCTGAATTGCGATTTCCTTCTAGCTGTTTTTTGTAAAAAAAGAAAAGGGAAGAAAAGCAGCTTGCAAAACAAGCCATATAAATTTTAGCGCTGGGCAAACATATTTCCTGGGGACGATAATAAAAGTACCGGTAAATGGCATATAGTGCAGCCATTAAGTTGAACTTGTTTTGAGGTGAGTCCAATGCCTGAGTTGTGTTCCAGCACAGAGTTGTGTGTTCTCTGTTATCAGAGAAGAGTCACTTTTAACTGAATGGGCACTTCACCGAATTCTTCACTTTGCAGAAACGGTAGGGTTACTCCTTTAAACATTTTTTCCTGAGATATACCAAGGTGACATGCTGTCAGAATGTTTTTGAACCAAAGTCCTGTTTTGCTTTTTGTTTTGTTTTTCCCCTTTACATTCCACATCAAATCAGGATTGTAAATCCATTGAGTCTCAATCTTCTCCAAGGTACCAATTCTTAAGGCACAATCCTATGCAAGTTTAGACAGAAAAAAGGCCTACAACTCCCAACATTCCCCAGCAATGGGAAACTGCCTTTTGATTCTAAATTTGTTAGGCACGATTCTATGCACATTTACTAGGAAATAAGTTTAAATGTGTACAGTGGGGTTGGTCCCCTTGGGGAAGGGCAGCAGCCCAATGGTAAAGCACACATTTTGCATGCAGAAGGTCCCAGGTTCAATTCTTAGCATCTCCCGAGAGGGCTGGGAAAGAATCCTTCCTGAATCGCTGGAGAGCCGCTGCCAGTCAGTGTTGACAATACTGAGCTAGATTGACCAAGGGTCTTGTTTCCTTGTAAGGCAACTTCCTATGCTCCTATTCTCAGGAAAATGTGCATAAGATTGCAGTCCTAGATAACGTTAAATGCACTCCAGTTAAACTATATATGGCAGGTTGTATACTAGCAATAGAATGAGGGCCAAACAACATGTTATGTCTAGGGATATACCGAAACAGAGAAATCCAGCTTGTTTGAGCTTGATGGATTTCCTGCCCACCTCTGATCCAATGATCAAGTTTTTTTTGGGGGGGGGGGGTTGTGGGCTTCTATCTGAAAGACAGACCGTAATTTGCATTTTTAAAAACTGCCAATGGAATTTGCACAAACTGGTACCTGGAAAGCACGTGGTTTTAACGTGACTTGCACAATTTGTTCTAGATCCACGTGGTTTTCGGGTCCCAGTTTGCGTAAAAACAGTTGTTTTTGCACAAATCCGTACCCAAAACCCACATAGATCTAGCGCAATTTGCGCAAATTGTGTAAGTTGCATTAAAACCATGTGCTCTCTGGGTGCTGGTTTGCGCAAATTCCATTGGCATTTTAAAAAAATAATGCAAATTGTGGTCTGTCTTACAGATGGTAGTCCGTGAACTGGCTTGACTCGCACTGCAGTGAGTCAGTGCTGGTGCGTGACCAGTGAACCAGAATCTGGAGGGCCAAACCGTGAAAATCTGACTGATTTTCACCCCCTATCGGATTCCTCACACATCCCTAGTTACATGTAATTGGGGGCCAGTTATGATCAGCACTGCAGCATGAGGGGAGGTTAATCCCTCCCCAGCTGCAATTCAGACAAAAATCCCCCCACCCCACAAACATGGCTATGAATCTTCATATGTGAGCCTCCCACTCCATTCCTGTAATTAATTAAAGGAAAAACACAGACATAGCTACACACGACACATTTAGCAGAATGTGTAGTTTGACCCCGAGGCAGTAGAGTTCTGAGGTGAAAGGATGGACTGCCCCACTTCAGAATGTGAGGAGAGGGTCACATTTTTTAATGCTTCCCTACCTCCCCCCCCCCAAAGATCCCTGGAAGTAGAAAACTACCATGAATGAAGTGGAAAGCACAGTGAAGTGTCTGAGTGGTAAAAGAATAAAAACTCTTAACATATATGGCTGCAGGTGATACCAGATTGAACATGATTTTTCCTGTGTAGCTTCAAGTGGAGCAAGCATAAGCCAGAGGCCTTTCAGCTATTTTCTTAGGTTCCCTAGTGCTGGATGTGTAGTCCAATCCTATGCATCTTTACTTGGATGTTAGTCACTGCACATGGGATTGCAACATTTGAAATGGAATTCTAGTCTTCTGCTTATGGAACTTTTAGTGCTTCTCAGGTACCTTAAAAGTGGGGCAGTGATACCTTCAGATTATGGCTTTGAGTATTGCTTTGAAATGCTTTGAAAAATTTAATTTTTTTCTCCACTTCTGATGAAATGCAAGTCAATAGATTTTGTCTGCTACTCTTCCAGCGATGATTTCCTCCCCCCCCCCCGAGCCTCTTTGGATTTTCCGTATCTCTTTATACATTATTTATAGTTTCAAAATGTCCTTATTTAATTGAATAGGTACTTTGCCCCATTTTCAAACAACCTCAGGTGGTAGGTGTAATGACATACCAATACTCTGACCTTTAACTTTTAGATTCCTATTAAATCAGCCATATTTTACTTATGCATGTGTGGTTGGTTTTAATTTCTTTATGATATGGCAATGTGTGTGTGCGTTTTGTGCAGAAAGGAAAGAAAGAAGATTGTGCCAACACTCTTTGACACAGAGGGCGTATTCTCATGTCACACCAAGCCACCCTGTGAATAACCTGCGGTGGGTTGGTTGTTCTCTGAATAACCCACAATGCTGCCAACAGATGCCAACTTCTCACGCCAACTCCCGGCACATATCCCAGGGGCCTTTGCGGGAAAATTCCCATCCCACGATCCTTTGTTCCCTTGCTACATCAGCAGCCTTTTTGCTGTTGGTCCACTGAGTGCTCTGGGCGTGTCTCGCCTTTGCCAGTTCCCGACAGAAAGTTTTCCAATCCCTCCCCCATCCCTTGGCAGATCGATACCTGCCTATACTTTATTTATTTATTATATTTATACCCCGCCTTTTTTCCTGCAAGGAACCCAAGGCGGCTTACATAATCTTCCTCCTCCTCTCCATTTTATCCTCACAACAACCCTGTGAGGTAGGTTAGACTGAGAGTCAGTGACTGGCCCAAAGTCAGTCACCCAGTGAGTTTCATGGCTGTTTTTTGAATAAAAATTGTAAACCGTAACACTCCCTTTGGGGGTGTTTATTTTTGTTCTGCACTTTGTCTGTGGGTAGCGCAGTGCTTTCTTCGCCTGCCTGAGAAGTGGGTTTCGCTCATCAACCCTCGCCCCCCCTCCATTGTCTGATAGCCATAGAAGCGGCTAGTGCTCACTTTTCCTCCCCCCCCCCGCACTGACTACCCAAGAAGTGGTTTAAGTTCTGGCTCCCTCTTCACCTGCTCCCCCACCCATGCTTTCCTTTAGCGAGCAAATCCTATTTCACTCATGCAGCCAATTCCCTCCCCACCCTACAGCTGGTCTCCAAGAGCACGATAAGCCTTTCTACCTAAGACTCCCTCCTCACCTGCCACCCCTTCCCCACTGCGCTGCCTGGTTTCCCCGCACACACCGCCCTCTGTCTCCACCATGGAATGGTTCCCTAGTTTTTATACCTGTTGTTTCTTATAAGCAGACACAGCTCTGCAACTCTTTACAAAACTCTTTAAAAAAGAGTTGCAGAGAAACTTATCGTGAAACCATGATTAGTAGCATGTTATGCCATCTCCTATCTGGTAACCTGTGTCCTCACTGTGGGAAGCTGTGTGGATCTAGAATTGGCCTCCACAGTCACTTACGGACCCATCGCTAGAGTCTACACAATCTTCTTTAGAATTTCCTCCTTTTATCCCGGAAGACAATCTTACTCGGTCACGAGTGATCGCCTGATGATGATGAGGAGTCTGAACTTTGCATGCTATAGGCTTTGCTCATATGGGGAGTGCTAGCTAAAGCGATACTAATGGGGTGGGTTGTGTATAAATGGGAATATCCTATGCCTTGGATTGAGAGCATAATTCGTTCCGGAAACGTGCTTGTAATCCAAAACACTCTTATATCAAAACGAAATCCCCCAAAAAAATTTGTACAGAGATTTTTAATTTAAGCCGTACTACAGTACTTATATTGCAAGACGTCGCTTGTATATCAAGTCAAAAAAAATTAAATAAATATTTAAAAATTTGCTTGTCTTGCAAAACGGTCTCAAACCAAGTTACTTGCAATCCAAGGTATTGCTGTACAAGAACGGGGTCCAATAGTATGTGAAAAATGAGGTATTACTAGACTAATGAGGGGGGCTCAGATGGGGAATGTTAACAGGTGGGTGACTAAGAGGGGCGGGAAGCTTACACAGATCAGACTTGCCAGAGGTCTACTTATGGGGAACGGATGCTTAGATGGGGTGTGACTACCATGATGTCAGAAAATTCAAGGTGGCCAAGGTGGAGCATGTGCATAAGCCTTGAGAGGAGGATGCTTCCATACTTCATAGATTTCATAGATCATAGAGTTGGAAGGGGCCTACAAGGCCATCGAGTCCGACCCCCTGCTCAATGCAGGAAACTAGAGGAGGGGTCTCCCATCCAAGTAATAACCAGGCCTGTCCCTGCCTAGCTTTCCACACTCAGACAAGCTGAGCCAGCACAAGCCACAGGCCTGTATGTTAAATGTTACAACAAGAACAACAATGACTCAAATCTAATGAGTCGGCCCTGATTTGCAAAAATTTATGCAATTTGTGCAAATTGTTGCATTGATCTGCAAATCCCTCCGAGTTCGGAAGGTTACGGGCACCCACATTGGATGGGGCTGCCCCATGCCTCATGGGAACATGTGTTTCACCATGGGGATACAAGAAACCCCAAGACACAGGAAAGAAAAGAGGGGTTTTGCCTAATTTATCATTGTATGGGGGGGGTAATATTGGATTTGTGGCATTTTTTTAATGTTGTGTACACCACCTTGAGATTCCATGTGGATGAAGGGCAGTTTATAAATTTATAAATGAATTAAAATTACTCACATATTTGCTTCTGGGGAATGGCCTTGACTGTAACAAAATATTATGGTGTTGGTTAGAATCGTGGTGTGTGTGTGTGTGTGTGTGTGTGTGTGATTTTAAATGTAATTGAAACTGGGTTCTTTTTCTCAAATAAAAACTTTTTAACAAACTGGAATAGTAGTAGCTTTGACCTGTTAGGGTTACTGTAAGGGAGAACAAACAATGAGATGTACAAGATTTTTGCACATTAAAAATACTATATACATACAGCATCATAAAAATGTTGATTCAGCTTTGTGTTAATTTTTAATGTGTTGTGAAACCATTAGCATCAACATTTCAAATCTTCTCCGTGGGTTGCTATTTGTATTTGATAATGAAATATTTTGGCCATGGCATATTTGCACATATTTTCAAAACCTCTTCTACACGCCATATACCTTTGGATTCAAACCTCTAGGCATGTATGGCCCAGCACTGAAACACACTCCTCTTTTCCCAGCTTACACCAGTCTTTGTCTCAAGAAGTGAATCTTAAGGACCAGTTCAACTCCACCCTTACAACATACGAAAAAGCTCTGCAAAACCGAGGGGATGTTGTGTCCGTGCTATTGCTTCAGAATGAGGAGCTAGCAACCCAGCTTCAGCAGGCGGTAGAAGAGAGAGCAAACATGGAATCAAAGTTTCAGCAAGCTTTCGAAGCCTCACAAGAGGCCAACGAGAAACTTCAAAAGTAAGTTTGTTGTCTGCCTTCTTGAAAAATGCCACTTGCCAACTACATGGGTTGTTTATTTCTGTTCCATAGAAGATCCAAGTAAAAAGATAGAAATCCCTAAACTTTTTTTTAAAGTGGGCCCAATCTCGTTTAAACAATTCATCAGACATAATAGCAAAGCCATTTCTTTTTAACTTGAGCAACAAAACTAGTTTTTTTGCCCGTCTGTAACTAATACACTGCATAGTTGCACCCTCTGCGGTAAGGACAGGGTCCTTCTAATTTTTTCTTTTCATCCATTATATAAAAGAGAAGTTGATAGTTGCTTCACATCTTACAGATTTAGAGTGCAGTCCTAAGGAACTGATGCTCGATAGACAGAGGGCTCTGATCCCAGAACCCTCTGTCTATCCAAAGCCCTGCCGACAGGAGCCAGGCAGGGCGGGAGGAGGGTGGAGGCTTTTACAGCCTCCCGTTCCTCCTTTTAAAAACCTTCCAGCTAGATGGGCCTCTCAGCCCAGCCAGCTGACTTACCAGGAAGTGGGCAGTGACGGAGATGGAGAGGCTCTTGCATTGAGTGGATCCAGACCTCTCCTCCTCTGTCCCTTCCCCGCCCACTGGGGCATCCCCTTCTCAACCTCCCCAATCTCTTCTGAGGATGCTGTTGCATCCTCACGGGAGCAGCTGCCACAGTGCTTTCCGTGGTCGCTGCAAGGGGTGGGGTGGGGGCAGAAAAAACCACACTCGGATTCCCTCCCCCGAGCTCATAGCTGTGTGGCCTTGGAGGGCAGGAGTCCGTACCATCCTGTGGCTCCTCTGACTCCGTCTGAGAAGCCATAGGATTGCTCTGCCCATTGGTACAGGTTACACACTGTAACTGTTGACGCATGTGCAACCCTTGCTTTGAGGTTGTATGTGCTGAAATGCCTCCAGTACAATACTTTCCAGTTTACACAGTCAGCTTTTTCATCAAGTGATGAGATGTCAATAGATGCACATGCATATGTGAATCAGACCTTATTGTCATAGACACACCACTTCTTTGGCTGCACACTAAGCATGAGAAAAGTTCAATGCTGTGTGAAATAAATATATCTTTTTTAAAGGTGAGTAATAGTGCAATTCTATGCATGCCTACTCAGGAGTAAGTCCCACTGAGTTCAGTGGGACTTACTTCCAGGTGAGTGTGTATAGGTTTGCAGCCATGAGTATTTAGAAAAGGAATTTCTCCCATGTGTGGCTACAGTAGTTTAAAATTCATGGGTTGATATTCCATCTACGGTAATACTGCAGGGGTGGGGAACCCCTCCAGATGTGGTTGGACCGCAACTCCCTTCACCCCCTGCCACTGGGGGATGATGGGAGTTGAAGTCAAACATATCTGGTGGATGCCAGGCTGGGGGAGGCAATGAAATAGTGGCTATTATATATTATCAGTTTTGAGAGAATGTGACACTTCCTGTGTGCTTGCACATTTTTAAAGTCCAAACCAGCCGAAGCGTGATGATTAATGGTGGAAAAGCCTGATGCCTTCCAACAGTTGTTCTGCCATGTAGTAGCAAGCACACCCATTGCCAGAAGGTTCCAGATGAAATTAAAATCAGCAAATGTACCTTTCTATTTTTGTCTTGGAAGACCTAAGTTCAAATGTGCACAGGCCCCTGAAAGAGAAGTTAACGTCCAAGTCAATCTGTTTACTAGAATTCCCAAATCTGCTTAAAAGTCAGGTTTTTATTAGCTGCCCTGCAATACGGATCAAATGAATAAGAAGCCTTGAATGCAAGTTCATCATAATTCTCAGTGTCACAAAGGGCAGGGGAAGGGTGCTAAGAAAGGTCATCCACATTTCCCACAGTATGTTCGATTTTGAACTGACTCAAAAGCCTTGATGTTGCACAAAGCTCAAACTTCAGCAATAATAATTTTGCACTGAAAACACATCCTTCATTGCTGCAATTTTGCACTGAAACTCAGATTGTGGAGTTCATCTTCTTAAATTTGAACGTGGTGGAAATATTTCATTTGAGGCATGCCAGATAGTTTCAGCTGGGATTATTATATTGCAACTTTCATTTCTGTTCGGCAACAGGCGTTGTTGAATTCTGGCACTATGCAAAGTGAGGCCGACAAGCTAGCAATCCCTGTACTTCTACAGTATGTGCTCTGGTTTTCTAGCAGGAGGCAGAACATATGCCCTGTGTGCCCTGTACAGTTTTCCCTGGTACCTGGCAGGGGCAAAAAGAGCTCTCCTACACCTATGCATTGCCCTGCTGAAGTCATCGTTCTGTGGCCACCAAGGATTCCTGCCTTTCCACTAAACGAATCCTGGCAACTGGCAAGGTCCCTGTAATAATATTTTGTGAGAATTGCTGTGCCAGGAAACCATTATTCTCTAAGGTCTAGAACTCAGCTTGGAAATCCATGTTTTGTTCCCTTTCTGTGAAAGAAATCTTCCCATACCCAGTTGTTTGTCTCAAGCAGAAGCTTATTGGAAAAGAAATATATAAATAACAGGAAAATTACACACAAGAGTTCTAAATAATCGCAGAACTTCACTGTATATTATGGAGTTTGAAATATATCCAGGGGCAAATCAGTTTTATTCCAGAGCAGTTGGCATCTCATTTTCATGTTAGACTAAGGGGAGGCTGCAAATATCACCCACAAATTCTTGCTTGCACTTGTCACACCTTAAAGCCAGATGCTCAGCTGCAGTGGTGCAGCTGAAGGCTTGAAGCTGGACTCCAGGGTTCTGCAGCCCCGGGCACCCCAGCCCAGGGCAGGTAAGGGATGGGTGAAAATTTCATTTGGTTCTCATTTTCATGGGAACATACCTAATTTGCACTCCCTGAACCAAAGCACGAGCCAGAATGCAGTTGTATTTGAAATCTACATTTTCCCTAGTGTTGTGCTCAGGTTTGGCAACTAAGAAAATGCATACAAAAATGTGTTCATTAAGAAAAAAGTGCTCACAGAATGCAGATACTAGGGGAAAGTACACACAAAATGACTTCAGCCTATGGGGGGAGGGAGAGAATGTGCATAATATTTTTTAAAGGTATGACAGAAATGCCTGCATTTGGGAAATGGTATTCAAAAACACAAAAGCATGCACAAATTTTCATGCAGGTGTTTTTCTGAACAGTTCGCAGATTGATGTGGAAGCAGGATGGAACAAATTTAGTTGCAGGAATCCGATGGGGTTGCTGAAAACGAACTTGACAAATTTGCCCAGCCCAGCCCAGACCCCGTGACCACACAGAGAATGGCAGTCAATGGGGACAGCAGCAAACAGGCCCAGTGTCGGCGCCTGGGTTGGTATGGGCGTGCTGGGACCCACCGGGGCTGATACTGGTTGCTGCAGCTTCCCTTCTTTCTCTCTTTCTTAATTTTAAAAACATGCCCGGGTGGCCAGGCATATACATGGTTACAGATGGTCATTTTATCATTTCTACATATTTTCCCTTCATACCACAAAATAGTGCTTATTCGACTTAGCTGGCAGTCTTGCCTAGTTCCTGGTCACCACTTGTAATGAGGAGGTGACCCGATATGATCACTCCCAAACATCCTCGACCTAGTCATAGAACCATGTCAGCTCCTTGCTATTCCGAGGAGCTGAGGACGATGAAACGACTGTGTTGACAGGTAGAGCACAAATGGCGGAAGTCTCGTAATGAATACAATGAAACACAGGTTAGAATCCACTTGTGAGCTTATTCTGTGGTGGTGGTGATGGCAGTGAAGAAGTCTTATTTCTTCACCACCATTGCATCTGCCCTGTGTCTTCCAGTGGAGCTCTTTCAGGTGGCCAAAGGCCTCTTGGGTGTAGGTTCTAGAACACAACAACTTGAACCTTCAAAGGCCTGCTGTGAGCCAGAAATTTGCTGGACATTTTGCAGGTGAAGTTGCTCATATTCAGTAGGCATGTAAATCGAGCCTTGCCGGGGCAGAACGAGGCCGAGCATGGCCCCGCTCACACCCCGGCGAGGCCTTACCTCCTCTTTGGGGCGGCTCACACACTCTGCGGAGAGCCGCCCCAGCCGCCCGATCCGGCGGAGAACCGCCCGCTCTGTTCGATCGGTCCCGTCACGTCACTTCCGGGACCGGAAATGACGCAACGGGACCGTTCTGCGCCTGCGCAGAGGCCCCGTCGCGTCATTTCCGGGACAGGAAATGACGCAACGGGACCTCCGAACGTGGTAAGGGGTCGTTCGAGCAGCGCTCGAAAAAACGGGTGCGCCACTCGAAAAAACGGGGCGGGCGGGGGGCGGAAAAACGGGGCAGGCGGCGCACCCAGCCTTAACTGTATGTCTATATTCATGCCAACTTGGATGCCATAATTTTGACAAAGTCTGAGATGAACAGGGCTAGTGCACCATCTAGTCATGTTATAGATACCTTTTTGCTTGTGCAACCTGAGGATGTGGACTCTGCTTGGAGGACCGAGGTCTACTACTTGCTCTTTAGATCCTTGTCCATCCTGGCTAGTGAAATTGGCCAGAGTTGGACTGGGTACCTGGACCTCTGAGGTGGTTAGTGCCTCCTTGAAGGATGGTGAGGTTCCTGCAACTTTGAAAGTAGTTGCGATGCCCTTGTTGATGAAATCAAATCCAGATCCTACGGTTTTGGGTAGCTACCATCCTGTGTCAAATTTGCCATTCTTAGGCAAGGTGCTGGCTGGAGCATGTGGTGGCCTCACAACTCCAAGCAGTGTTGGATGATACTGATTAATTCCGATCATGTTTTAGGCCTGGTTATGGGATGGAAACAGCCTTGGTTGCCCTGGTTGATTACTTATGCTGGGGAATCGATGGGGGGAGTGCAACCCTGTTGGTTCTTCTGGACTTCTCAGCAGCTTTTGATTCCATCGACCATGGTATCCTTCTGCTTCATTTATCTGGACTGGGCTTGGTAAGCATAGTTTTAAATTAGTTCTGGACCTTCCTGGAGGAACGGTCTCAGAAGGTGGTGCTGGGGGACTCTTGTGCCACCTTATGACCATTAGCCTGTGGGGTGGCACGAGGTTCTATCCTGCCCTCAATGCTTTTTAACATCTACATGAAACTGCTGGGGGAAGTCATCCGGAGGTTTAGGCAGAAGTGTCATCAGTATGTGGATGATACTCTGCTCTACCTCTTGTTTCCATCTACACATCCCAGGAAGGCTATTGAACTTTTGAACCAGTGTCTGGAGGCTGTTTTGGGGTGGATGAGGATAAACAAGCTGAAACTTAATCCAGACAAGATGGAGTACTGTGGGCTGGGAAACCAACTACTCTAGATGGAAGTTTTCAACTGGTCTCAGATAGGGTTGCACTCCCCCTAAAAGACCCAGTGTGCAGTCTGGAAGTCCTTCTGGAATCTGTGCTAACTGTGGTAGCCAAAGTGGCTGCGGTGTCCAGGAGTGCATTTTACCAGCTTAGGCTGGTACATCAGCTGCAGCCCTACCTGGAGAGGACAGACCTTGCCTTAGTTATTCATGCAGTAATGATGTCCAGGCTGGACTACAGTAATGTGCTATACATGGGGCTGCCGTTGAAGATGATCTGGAAACTTCAGCTGGTGCAGAATGTGGCCACTTGACTGTTGGTGGGGGCAAGGCGATCCAGCCATATAACACCTATACTGCATGAGCTGCACTGGTTACTGGTGTGTTTCCAAGCCCAATTTAAAGTGGTGGTTTTGACCTTTAAAGCATTAAATGATTTGGGACCAAATTACTTGAAGGCCCACCTTAACCCATATCAGCCTTCCTACACTTTAAGATCAGCAAGAGGCCCTTCTCATTTGCCCACCTGTGAGGGCAGTTAGGTGGGCAACTACATGAGAGAGGACCTTTTCCACAGTGGCCCCACACTTTTGGAATGACTTGCCATCAGGGTCCGCTAGGCCCCATCATTGCAGGCTTTTAGGAAAGCCCTGAAAACCCACTACTTTACTCTGGCCTTCCCCTTATTATGTTTTATTAGGCTGGGTTGTAGCTGAAGTTGTATGTGTTAGGTTTTTGTTTTTATGTTTTTATTTATTATGCTGGTGTTTATTTTTTTAGGATGTTTGCTGCCGTTGCTGTTTTTACTGTTTTAATTACCATATCAGTTTTTTATTATGTGAGTTTTATTGTTGTGCTGTTTTATTGTTTTTATTACTATAGTGGTTTTTATTATGCGGGTTTTATTGTTGTATGCTGCCTTGGGAGGGTTCCTGCCCTGGAAGGTGGCCAAGGAATATTTTAAATCATCATCATCTTCATATCCCCAAGTAAGGGCACAATCCTATGGGGGTGACCGTAACCCTCTGAACTCGAAGAATTACGGGCATCCTATGCAGGGCGGGAGGAGTGCGGAGACCAGACCAGGGTGTACCCTTCCCGAGAGAGGTCTCCACTCAGGAGACACTCCCCGAGAAGGGATGATAGACGCTCTCCACCGAGACAAGAAGGGGTGCGTCCCGACCCCAGAATGTCCCCGCCGGTCCGCGCTCTAGCCCTCCCTTCTCAAGTGGACGAAAGAGAAGATCGGCTAACTACGGCCTCGATGGCAACTGTATCCCGCTCCCGTAGGTCGTCGACCCTGGGGTCTCCCATAACGGAGACCCCGCGCACGCACAGAGCCCACCCTGCAAAGCAGCTAGACAGCTCATTTCGGCCATCTAGCTGCCGCACTTTGGAGTGGGGGGGGGAAGGAGGCTGAGGCACTGCCAGGATACCTCGTATCTTGGCACCGCCAGTCTCCTTCCCTCCCCACCCCCCAGAACGCCCCCTACACACCTTCTCCAGTGTCACTTTTGCAACCTTGGAGAAGCAACTGGTGTGATTCTTTCCTTGCTGGCTGTGATTGGAGGGGAAGGCATGTGAAGTTATGTTATTTGGGGGCAATTTTAAAGTGTATAGGTGGTAAGTATAACATGTGTTTTTATTGAGTATATGATCAGAAGTATGTATTCTTGCTGTATCTGTGTGTTATGTTAGATGAGTGAGAAATCATGGGCCGGAAGAATGGCATATTTGCATAGGTGACATGATTGGCTGAGAGAGTGAGAAGGGGGTGTAAAGCCTGTGTTATATAAATAGTGGGCGGTGCTGTTTAAGGAGGATCATGAGGAGTGTTCAGAAAAGAAAAGGGAGAGTGCAGGAGAGTGTGAAGTGCTGGGGTGCTGTTTGGGAGTCTGTGAAGCTGACTGGAGAGAGTTGAGAGATTATATTAGGATTGTTAAGAGATTAGCTAGTGAGTGCAGGGATTGATATTGGGAACAGTTTTTGAGGGAGGATTGGTACTAGGATAAGAGAGTACATTACAGTACTTAGAACTGACTGAAACTTACGCATGAAACTTCATTTCATTTCATTTATTTCATTTATATCCGCCCCACAGCCGAAGCTCTCCGGAACTTATTTCCGGTACTTGTTGTATTTTAAAATAAACTTTTCTTTGTTATTTGAAATAGCCTGTGTGGGAAGCTGTGCTTATTGTACTGGTCAAGGAGGTATAAGGTAGGGATTAGACATCCCAAAGTCAGTGTGAGAAGTGTATGGGTGAGGGCTAGAGGAAAAGAAACCCCCAACTAGTGGTGGGGCCGAGCTGGAGTCGGCTGGAGGCTCGCTCCGGGCTCAGCCCCCCCGCAAGCAACGGCGGCCCGATCCCGCTCTTCAGAGCGGCGCGGAGCATTGCTCGCGCCGCCGCTGGAGAAACTGCCCCCGCCGCTGTCGCCAGGACCCCCCCGCCGCCGCCTACCTGGTCCTGCACACCGCTACTGTGCGCCGCCGCCGGAGCCGCCACTGCCACCACCGGAGCCGCCACCGCCACCACCGGAGCCACAGCTCCAGCACGTTGGACCCCCGCCTGCACTCTGTTTTGGCGGGAGGAACCAGGGCAACAGGACTAAACAGCCCTGTTGCCCTGGTTTCCTCAGCTAAAAACGGAGCGCGGGGGGTCCAGTGCGACAGAGCACGGTCCCGTCGCGTCACTTCCTCCACGCCGGAAGTGACTCGACGGGACCCATTGGACAGGGAGGAAGGCTCTCCGCTCAGCGGAGAGCCCAGGTAAAGCCCGCACACGGGGCTGAGCAGCCCATCGGACGCGAGCAAGCCCAGTTCGGGCCTTGCTCCTGTCTGACGGGCTGCTCGGCTACATCCCTACCCCCAACCTTACATAAACGCACCCAGAGATCCCAATAAGGTGGACAAGCTTGAGGCCCTATTGAAGGGTGGGATGTGACAGGGCACTCCGAGTGTAGAGTCCCACCTCCGACGTGAGAGCTGGACTCTGAAAAATCCTACAGCCCTCTAGACGCTGTCTAGGGGCCATAGGATTGCTCTGTAAATGTGTTTAGCATCAGGGCAGCAGACACAAACTCCATTTTATTCCTGTAGTCATTATGCTATAATTTAAGTGTTTAAAATGCAAAACTGTGCATGTTCAGAGTATTATTATTTTTTGTATTAGAGTTGGCAAATTGATTTTTTGTTTTGCTCAAACAAATCAGACATGTAGAAGCAGTTGTAAAGCATGGAGTGGCAGGGGAGTTGGGGAGAAAAGAGAAATGTTAATTGTGTTAATGGGCAGCATCAAGGAAACTATTAGAGATAAGAAGGCTTCCTTCAGAAAATGGAAGTCTTGCCCAAATGGGGAAAACAAAAAGGAGCACAAGCTTGCACAAAGGAGATGCAAGCAGACAATTAGAGATGCAAAAAGGCATTTTGAGGAGCATATTGCTGACAACCTCAAGGCCAAAAAAAAGAATTCTTTAAATATATCAGTAGCAGGAAACCAGCTAGGGAGGCAGTTGGACCACTGGACAATAATTGAGTTAAAGGAGTACTATAAGAGGATAAGGAGATTGCAGAGAAGCTGAATGAATTCTTTTCATCTGTTTTCACTGCAGAAGATACAGGACAGATGCCTGATGTTTTCAGGAGGGGAGTCTGAGGAATTGAGACAAATAGTGGTAACAAAAGATGAAGTTCTCAACCTTATTGACAAATTGAAAATCAATAAATTACCGGGCCCAGATGGTATCCATCCTCGAGGTCTTAATGAACTCAAATATGAAATTGCTGATGTTCTAACAAAAATATGTAACATGTCCCTAAGATCAGCCTCTGTACCAGACGACTGGAGAATAGACAATGTAACACCAATTTTTAAGAAAGGATCCAGGGTGGATCCAGGAAATTACAGGCCGGTTTGCTTAACGTCTGTTCTGGGTAAAATGGTTGAAAGTGTTATTCAAGATAAAATCAGTAAGCATATAGAAGGGCAAGCCCTGCTGAGAAAGAATCAACATGGCTTCCGCAAAGGTAAGTCCTGTCTCACTAACCTTTTACAGTTCTTTGAGAGTGTCAGTAGGCATGTGGACAGGGGTGATCTGCTAGACATTGTTAACTTGGACTTCCAAAAGGCTTTTGACAAAGTTCCTCACCAAAGACTCCTGAGC
The DNA here is from genome assembly GCA_021292165.1 of Shinisaurus crocodilurus. Lineage (NCBI taxonomy): Eukaryota > Metazoa > Chordata > Lepidosauria > Squamata > Shinisauridae > Shinisaurus > Shinisaurus crocodilurus. Next base: position 269,866,454 of record CM037876.1, read on the forward strand.
AAACTTAGCAGTCATGGAATAAGAGGGTAGGAATAAATGGTAAATTTTCCCAATGGAGGGATGTAAACAGTGGGGTCCCACAGGTATCTGTATTAATTTGGAACCAATGCTTTTCAATTTATTCATAAATGATCTGGAATCAGGGGTGAGCAGTGAAGTGGCCAAGTTTGCTGATGATACCAAGTTATTTCAGGTGGTGAAAACAAGGGGATTGTGAGGAGCTCCAAAAGGATCTCGACAAACTGGGAGAATGGGCTTCAAAATGGCAAATGCGGTTCAATGTAAGCAAGCGTAAAGTAATGCACATTGGGGTGAAAAATCCCAACTTCAAGTATAATCTGGTGGGATCTGAGCTAGCGGTGACTGACCAAGAAAGAGATCTTGGGGTTGTGGTGGACAGCTTGATGAAAATGTCGACCCAGTGTGTGGCTGCTGTGAAAAAGGCAAACTCCATGTTAGGCATAATTAAGAAAGGAATTGAAAATAAAACTGCCAAGATCATACTGCCCGTATACAAATCTATAGTGCGACCGCACTTAGAATACTGTGCACAGTTCTGGTCACCACACCTAAAAAAGGACATTGTAGAGTTGGAAAAAGTGCAGAAAAGGGCAACTAAAATGATCAAGGGGCTGGAGCAACTCCCTTATGAGGAAAGGTCCCAGTAGCTGGGATTGTTTAGCCTAGAAAAAAGGCGAGTAAGGGGAGACATGATAGAGGTGTATAAAATTATGCATGGTGTGGAGAAAGTGGACAGGGAGACATTTTTCTCCCTCTCTCGTAATACTAGGACCCGGTGTCATCCCATGAAGCTGATTGGTGGGAGATTGAGGACAGATAAAAGTACTTCTTCACACAGTGCATAATTAAACTATGGAATTCACTTCCACATGATGTGGTGATGGCCACCAACTTGGATGGCTTTAAAGGGGGATTGGACAAATTCATGGAGGAGAAGGCCATTGGTGGCTACTAGTCCTACTGTGCTTCTTCCAGCATCAGAGGCAGTATGCCTATGTACACCAGTTGCTGAGGAATATGGGCAGGAGGGTGCTGTGGCACTCATGTGTCCTGCTTGTGGGGTCCCATGGGCAGCTGGTTGGCCACTGTGTGAACAGAATGCTGGACTAGATGGACCCTTGGTCTGATCCAGCATGGCTCTTCTTATGTTCTTATGTGTGCTTCACAACTTAAGTAATACACATCACTGTCTAAAGCCACTGCCACCTGCTGTAAGACCATGAAGTCCAGGGTCTAAAATTACCTAGCTACACCACTGTTCAGCTGCCAGTTGTAAATGCAGTAATGATTTCTTGGTATTGCAACTAAGGGAGTCAAACTTAATATATGCCCAATTCCATGGAGTGAGATGACAAAATGCTGTTATATAATGATACAATTATGCAATGACAGTCATTTAGATACTGCTTAATTCCCAGTGATAGTCAGCTCAATATTTGCTCATTTTAGAACAGTGAAAACAAAGACCCTTTTGGCTAGTTCACATTGTTTTGTGATATTCTTTTTTTCCTTTTATTTTAGCAACTATTATGAAACAGTATCCTCAGTTCAGTTCATCTGTTTTAAGTCTCAGACAGCACAGTCCTGTGCATGCTTACTCAGAAGTAAGGGTCTTACTCTGGAGTAAGTGTGCATAGGACTTCAGCCTTACAACGCTACCCTGTGCTTGTTTACTCAGAAGAAGTAAGACCCACTGTGTTCAGTGGGGCTTCTTCCCATTAAGTGTGCATAGGATTGCAGCCTTAGTGTCGGTTCTGTACACTTTTAAGCTCCATATTACAGCAAACTACGGCAATTTACACTTTTGCTGCTACATATTTCTTGTCTTTTTAAGTAAGTGACTCATGCCCACAATGGAAGGTGCATAATAGACTGCTTAGGTGTCCACATGTGCCTGTCTCCATATGTGTCTTTCCATACATCAGGGGTGCACACAGTCCACAAGCTTCACCAGCTATTACTTTCTCTTGCCTGTGCACAAGGAACTCCAGGACTGGTGATTCTTGAGAGAGCATGTTACATTAGAGAGGCACAGATTTCTCTGTCTCTCATACTACAAGTCCTAGTTTAACTACACAAGCAGAGTTTCCCTGTTCTAGAGAAGGGGCTGGCCAACAGCTCACTGTTCAGACTATTGTTTGTTCTGCCCTAGTACTGCTTCTGATTGACTCCAACAAATCTCACAAGATCCGAGCAAAAGGACATATATACAGGATATTCATAAATATCCTCAAGCATGATCTACACAATTAGCCTCATTTTTTCCCCATATGGTATTGGGGTTGCAGCCTGCCTTCCCCCTCCAGTTTGATAGTTGTCCCGAATGCTTTCTGTGGGCTGCAATTAACTATTCACTACCCTTTTGATATGGATGTGTTTGGGTACTATATTTTAAATAAATACATCTTATTTATTTAACACAAACTGTTTCTCTGTACAAAATTACAAGTTCTGTGCTCAGAAAGCTTTACATCTGATGGCATACCTGTATGCGAACTACTCCTGATCACAGTTCAACATGACAAGGACAACCTAGATGTATGGAAGGAGTCATTCCAAAAAAGAAGCTGTAATAAGACAGAGGATGGCACCAGAACGTTGACACATCTTGAGCCATTTGGCCAGGAAAACAAATGGGTGGGTTTGCATGGAAAGGTAAACCATAATTTAGGGTAATGTGCCGAAATGGTCCTGCGCAAAGTGCTGGGCTCAAGCACTCCTCCCTCTGCTCACTTTCTCCCACGTGGCCAGGAGGCAGAATAAACTGGAATATAGTTTCACTTTAGCAGACACTTGGTTTGCAAACCAGGAACTGTGCTTTAAAATGCACTCTAGTCCTTTGTTAAACAAACAAGCCAACTTCAAGCCCTGGATTGTGTGTGTGGTTTGTTCAGCAAACTAGAGGTTATTTTAAACTGCAGTTCCTGGTTTGTGCATCAGGACAAACCAGAACAAACCAGGAATGCTAAAGCAAAATTGAAACCTAGTTTATTCCTCCTGCCAGTCACGTGAGGGGGGAGGGGAGAAGGGAGCGTGTGAACCCGGCTTTTCCCAGAGGCTCATTCCTGCTCAGGCACATAACCCTAAATTATGGTTCACCGTTATGTACAAACACAGTGGTGCTTTCATCACTATCTCTATATTGCTCAGCTCAGGGTACATCATGTCATGCTGGAATACCAGGAAGAGAAAGTACACACACGACGAGGAAGCAAGACCGCATTTCGCTCTGCCATGACAGGTGCATTATTTGTTGGTGGGAGAATCTTAGAACCACTGAGCTTAAGCTCCGGTTGACAAAAGGAAAACAAGATAAAACAAGAAGGATTCCCCAGAAGCACTGGTGCTTAGAATTCAAAGAGCACCAAGAAACTTTTGTCACTTCGCTGTGATGTTCGATGTTTCAGAAGAAAATGTTCTTGACAGGATGGCCAGTGTCCTACTTTACAGAGGACAGTGCTTTATTTATTTGCTGGATTTTTAACCTCCCAATAACCAGATTTCTCTGGGTGGTGTATAATACATTAAAAACATAAAATACAAACATTAAAAGAAAACAAAAAATAAGAACAGCCCAGAATAAAAACCAAGATAAAAACAGCAGCAAAGAAAAACCAAATTAAAAACCACCAGCAGAATAAAATACTAAAAGCAATAAAAACAGTTCTGGGAGAATAAAAAGGGCCATAATGTAGGCACCAGGGGAGCCTCCCTGGAAGAGCGTTCCACAAATGTGGTGCCACCTCTGAAAAGCCCCTCTCTCCTGTAGCTACCTACCTTGTCTCATTTGGTGGCGGCACCTGGAGAAAGGCCTCAGATGATGCTCTTAATGACCAGGTAGGTAAATATGGGGAGAGGTGTTCCTTTGGGTACCCTGGCCCCAAGCCATTTAGAGCTTTAAAGGTTAACGCCAGCACTTTGAATTGCGTTTGGAAATGGAGAAGTACTGGCATAATATGATCAGACCAGCCAGTCCCATTTAGCAGTTTAGCTGCCCTATTTTGGACTAACTTAAGTTTCTGGACCATTTTCAAAGGCAGTCCCACGTATTACTATTTTATAGAGTTGGCAGAGGACAGTCCTCTAATTGAAGGTGTCCTCTATTTCAGTGTTCTCCCACCTTGGGTCCCCAGATGTCTTTGGCCTACAACTCCCAGCATGCCCCAGCCAGCTACGCTGGGAGTTGTAGGCCAAAGACATCTGGGGACCCAAGGTGGGAGAACACTGCTCTATTTGATGGACTGTTCAGTCCAAGCCTGGTTTAAGGTCAAAGGACCATACGGAGGGAGAGCCGGGAGGGGCCTTGAAGTTGCCCCTCAGCAGCGAGCACCTGGGCAGCAGACTGAGCCGGCACACAGGTCACCTGGTCAGTCTTCACGACTATGATCCGATGTCTTGTATTTCTATTTAAATAATAGTTATTATTTCTAAATTTGCATCTGTACATATAAATTTGCACATTTAAATGTTGTGCAGGTTGATGTTCTCGTTTGTCCTCTTTTTTGGTGATGTATTTCCTCTTTTTTGGTGACACGTTAGTGGCCGCCCTACTTGGAAATAGCAATAAACCCTGGGCCAATTTTACTGTGACAACTTCCACGCCAGGTCTGTTGTAGTACGCCACTTAAAAATCATGCGCTGGGTCACGCGCATGGCTCCTCTCATTGCCAGCTCTAGTAGTCACCATGGATATGTGATGTTTGCATAGAGTGCCATCACGGGGGGATATATTTTGCCAGCCTCCAGAAGGGTCTATATAACATTTACATCAGCCCAAGGCATCCCCCAAAAGGCAGATCTTCAGAGGCTGGGAAGAGAGATATCTGAGAAGTAAAGGCCATATTAGACAAGGTGAGAGAGATGCATGAACAGCTCTCTGGTCTTTTAAAATACTTGCATAGAGCAACTCTGTGTGGGGTGGGGGGTGGCATGGGGGACAAGGTTAACCCTTTCCTCCTGCACTATTTTCCTGGAAAACCACCCTGCATAACCAAACAAAGGAAATACAAAAGTGGTCACAGATTTGCATAACGTTTGATACTGGAAACTTACATGACTAGATGTAAATTTAACAATAATTACTGTCATTTAAATAATGGGGAAGACTGTGACCAGGTGACCTGCGTGCCTGATGGGTCTGCTGTCCAGGTGCTCACTGTTGATGGGCAGCTTCAAGGCCCCTCCCTGCGCTCCCTTCTTTATCTTTAAACTGGACTTGGAGGGACTTCAGATAGAGGACTGTCTTCTGTAAAGTAGGACACATGGCCACCCTAATGTATATAAAAGCGTAAGCTGTTTTGGAAAGCGCAGTCCAGTGAGCTGTGGACATGGGTAGGTAAACTGTGCAACCGCACTTTCGTAAGTATCCTATTATTTCTTTACTTTTGAATTTGTGTGAAAGTAATATTAAGCCCTAAGCTGTTTGGGTCGAGGATAGCTGAAAGACCTCCTCTCCTTGTATGAACCTGCCTGTAATTGACAGTATTCTTCAGAGCTTGTATGATCCACCATGAAGAAAGGTTAGGTTGGTGGATATGCTTTGTGGCAGCACCCTGACTGTGGAATTCCCTCCATAAAATGATCGGATTGGCCCCATCCTTGCCTAGCTTCAGGCAGGCCGTAAAAACTGTTTTGTTCCAGCTGGCCTCTGATGGGTTTTATTTTATTTATTTATTTATTTATTTATTTATTTATTATATTTATACCCCACCTTTTTTCCTTAAAGGAACCCAAGGCGGCTTACATAATCCTCCTCCTCCTCTCCATTTTATCCTCACAACAACCCTGTGAGGTAGGTTAGGCTGAGAGTCAGTGACGGGCCCAAAGTCACCCAGTGAGTTTCATGGCCGAGCGGGGACTAGAACCCGGATCCCCAGAGTCCCAGTCCAACACTCTCACCACTACACCACACTGGCTCTTTGGTTTTAAAATTGGATTAATTTGCTCTCTTGTTTGTTTTAAAGCTGGTTTTGTTTTGTTCTGTTTTTTTATTTGGTTGGCTTTGTCTTGTTCTGTTTTTAATTTGGCCACTTTGTATGTGACTGTTTTCAAGTTATATGTTGCCTAGGAGGCCTTTTGGATGGAGAAAGGTGATGATGAATATTTCATTTTTAAAAAAATATATGTTAGAATCAAGTTGTCATTATAGGCCAAGATTATCTCAGAGGAAATTTTCTAGCTTTGCTGTAATCCCCTAACACCCCCCTCCCCAAAAAACCTAGGAGCGCTGTAATGGACCTGAAGATATATAACCTGCACCATTGCTAACCCCAACATGAGCTTTTGTGAAAAGAATTAATTCAATTTGACATGCTTAACTACTTGGGAAAATGTCTGCCAAGTTAGTTAATGCTAAAGTCAGCCTTCCAAGTCTGTAGCAAGATTAAAACAGCTGGGCAAAGTCTTTTGACAACTACAGTGTGCCCTTTTTAGCAAGAAACGGTGGAAATGCTCTCTGCAGCTTCCCAGCACCCACAGTCACCCACCCCATCTTATAATTCAACCTACAAACAGATTAAGCAGCTGAGTTTGTGGAAAGTGTGTTTACTTTGAGCTAAGAACCCTTGTGTTGCACTATAGAGATTCCACTGACACCTCTGGGAGAGCCACACAGACAGTTCTTACTTATCAGCAGGGAAACCAGGAGGAGAATTCGCAATGTCTTTGTAACCTCAACTGCTTCATACAAATCAGTATTTTGCAATTAGGCAAGAACTATGTTTGTTAGCTTTTATTAATAGAGAGAGAGATAAAATATTCTGCATTTTTAAAAGGAACTGGCTGATCCCTGTATTGAAAGACTTCCTACCAGGCTATTTTTGTCCAGGTCTTTCTTTCTTTCTTTCTTTCTTTCTTTGAGGAGATATTTGTAATGGGGAAGCCAGGTATTCTCTCAAATAAAAATGAAAAGTGTATACTTGGCATAAAAAAAATCTTGAAAAGCATTGTAATCAAATGGTGTTTTCTGATTTTCTTAATTTTCTGTCACCCTTAGCTGTTAGTAATTATATATATGCCTCAAGAAAGTCTTTAAAGAACACAACAGGCATTTGAGATCAAGTCCTTTATTCCTCTGTGTTAGCTGTCAATTCGAACAATAGGATAGTCCTTTGATAATCCCTGAAGGAATTATGAAACAATTTTTTAAACATTGGAATGTTCATAATGCACTATGATAGCAAAAGTTTAGCTGTGTGTGTGTGAGAGAGAGAGAGAGAGAGAGACAGACAGACAGACAGACAGACAGACTTTAAAGCTATATCCGTAATTCCTCCTCACAAAGCAAGTCAGGGTTGATTCACACAACCTCTCCTGATAGCAGCCACTTTTGTCATGGCTGTTCTTCTATGTTCATGGAAAGAACAGGGTGTTCAGGGTGTGACATGGTGTCAGGGTATAGCTCTGCCCAGACCTGTAATCTGGCCTCTCCTTGGAGGATGAGCAAAGGAGCAGGACCCCCCTCCCAGCAGACTCCTGTACCCCTAATGTCTCTGAAGAGCCTTTGGACCCAGATGTGATAGCCAGAGGTTTCCAGCCAGTCACTTGAGTTCCTGGCTGGCTCTTGGGCCTAGGAATGTTGGATAAATCCAAAACTCATTCAAATGAGTTCGTATTTCTATGAATCCAACCTGCAGATTCTGCAGTGGACCAGCTTTTTCCGAGTCGTACAGATTCTATGAATTTGCAGGCCATTTTTTACTTTGGGGTGGGGGGATTTGCACAAATTTGCACTTGAGCTAATGCACACTTGCACTAATGTGCATTAGGGCATTTGTGCAAGTAGAAGAAAACTCTTCTACATCTGTAAAACAAAAACTGATTCTGTCAATGAGCGGATGACGGAATGAAAGGTGCCTGACAATCCACGAAACACAGACTGATCAGATTTTCAGAAATCCATGCATCCCTACTTGGACCAGCCCCTCACCGCCAGGACTGCAAGAACAGAGATGATGATGTGCCAGGCAGGAGCTTCAGGGCCACAAGTGAAGTGTCCAGGTAGCCACACTTCAGTCTATGCAGGAGGAAGGGAAGTACGTGCCAGGACATGCTCAGATCAGAGCTGGCTGAGAATCCAGAAGGGCTGGAGCCTCCAGCTCCTACGTAAGACCTCAGTTTGAATGATATCCTCGCTGAAGCAACAGCTTCCTTAGAGCACCAAGCTCCAGTGCAAAGACTTCCCAAATTGGGGAAGCAGACACCTAGAAGCTTGCAAGTATTGTGCGCCATTCCCACACAAAACAGGTGGTTTGCGGCAGCGTGCAAAATTCTGGATTGTGCTCATTACAAATGTTTGCATCACAAACAGAAAGCAACCAGCATGGTGTGACAATGGGAATCAGCCCTTCCTTCATTTGGTCATTCATTTTCCAATACAGTCATGCCTTGGATTGAGAGCATAATTCATTCCGGAAACGTGCTTGTAATCCAAAACACTCTTATATCAAAACGAAATCCAAAAATTTTGTACAGAGATTTTTAATTTAAGCTGTACTACAGTACTTGTATTGCAAGACGTCGCTTGTATATCAAGTAAAAAAAAATTAAATAAATATTTAAAAATGTGCTTGTCTTGCAAAACGCTCTCAAACCAAGTTACTTGCAATCCAAGGTATTACTATATGTGTATTTATTTGAAATATTTTTACACCACCTTTTAAGGCCAAGCCCTGACAGCACTGCTTCCATAATGTAAATATAAAAACACCATGAAAACAAAACACCATAAAAACATCAACAATCAATATAAACGCTGCATAAAAGACAGCAAAAATAATCAATAACAATAAAATAGTAGCAAAGCAGTAAGAATAAATAGCAACATCTGACTCGGCACAATATCACTAAAATGAATAAAAGAATTCAGCACCAGATCAATCAAGAGCAGCAAAACATGCTTATCGAGAAGAAGTGTTTTCATTTCATTTCATTTATTTCATTTCTATAATGCCCCACAGCTGAAGCTCTCTGGGCGGTTCACAACAATTTATACATTAAAAAACCATCTCTGGTTTTTAAAAAATGTACTAAAATGTGTTATTTTTAAACACATTTTTTCACAAAATGTGCATTTGTAAAATACACATTTTTACACGTTGGTCCAGTTTTTGAGATGAGAACTGTATCGTAAAATTCTTAGTAGTGCAAAAACTGAAGGATAACTCTTTTCTGATCTGTGTATTAATTCAGGAAGTGTGAATCAGGTTGATTTGCTTAAACATACATGCTGAATGAAGTCCTCGAGCATCCATAACTTCTACAGATAACATCAAGTCCCAAGCTGTAAACCTGGTCCTTCAGGGGGAGTAAAACCCCATCCAAGACTGGTCGCAAAGCTTCAACCTTTGACTGAAGGGACACTTGGCTCAACAATACTACAAGTGAGAAGGATCTTGGGATTGTGGTAGATCACAAACTGAATAAGAGCCAGCAATGCGATGTGGCTGCAAAGAAGGAAAATGCTATTTTGGGCAGCATTAATAGAAGTGTAGCTTCCAAATCACGTGAAGTGATAATTCCCCTTTACTCAGCACTGGTTAGGCCCCATCTTGAGTACTGCGTCCCGTTCTGGGCACCACACTTTAAGAAGGATGTAGACAAACTGGAGAGGGTTCAGAGGGCAACAAGGATGATAAAGGGACTGGAAACAAGGCCCTATGAGGAGAGACTGAAAGAACTGGGCAATGCATGTTTAGCCTTCAGAAGAGGAGACTGAGGGGAGATATGATAGCATTCTTCCAGTACTTAAAGGGTTGTCACACAGAGGAGGGCCAGGATCTCTTCTCGATCATCCCAGTTTGCAGGACACAGAATAATGGGCTCAAGTTACAGGAACCCGGATTCCACCTAAACATCAGGAAAAATTTCTTGACTATCAGAGCAATAAGACAATGGAACCAACTACCTAGCGAGGTGGTGGGCTCTCCCACTCTGGAGGCATTCAAGGTGCAGCTGGACAGCCATCTGTCAGGGATGCTTTGACCTGGATTCCTGCATTGAGCAGGGGGTTGGACTCGATGGCCTTGAAGGCCCCTTCCAACTCTAATTTTCTATGATTCTATGAACCGAGATTGGCTGATTTCACCATCCACAGTGTCTTCATCTTGTTTGCTCCCATCCATCCCAAAACCACCTCCAGACACTGGCTCAAGAGTTCCACAGCCTCCTTGGAATAAACAGGTGGGAAAGAGAGGTGGAGCTGTGTGTCATCCATATATTGGTATATGTAATACTGTAAGTTGCTCGCCTGTCAAATGTTCTAGAAAAGATATGGCTGTGATAAACCTTAGAGGGAAATGCAGAGATTTAGGGTGCAATCCATGCCTTATAGATAGGATTGGCTGAGGTATGCTGGGAGTTGTAGGACTTTTTTTTTTTTGTCTAAGCATGCATAGGATTGCACCCTCGTTCATTTATTTATCAGATTTTGCCACTGCCCTTCAACATATAATTATTGCGTGGGGTGGGGAGTGTTGGGTTGCAAAATTTAAAAATAGGGTAAACATAAACCATCAGCAAAATCTCAAAAGCAGATAGAATCCACAGTAAAAATCCATGATAAAAAAATCCTTCAGATAGCAAAAGCCCACGGAAATAAAAAGGTCTTTGCCTGGCACTGAAAGGATGTTAAAGTAGTTGCCAGGCAAGCTTCCCTGGGGATAGAGTTCCCTGCAACAGGTGCAGGTACCCAGAGGAGTGCCTCTGAAGATGACCTCAGTACACAGGGATATTTTATGTGGAAGCAGGAATTCCTTCCTGGTCCCAAGCCATGTAGGACAGTCTTCCCCAACCTGGTGCCCTCCAGATGTATTGGACTTCAACTCCCAGCAGCCCCAGCCAGCATGATCAAGAATGCTAAGAGTTGTAGCCCAAAACATCTGAAGTTCACCAGGTTGGGGAAGGCTTTACAGATACACTCCAGCTCTTTGAATTGTGCTTGGAAATGGGGCATAAGCCATGTATTTATTTATTTATTTGCAGCATTTTTACCCCGCTCTTCAGCCAGAAAAGACTCCCAGAGTGACTTACAAAGATTAATGTTAGACAGTTCCTGCCCTCAGGCTTACAATCTAAAAGACATGACGGGAAAGGGATTGGGAGGGAGGAGGAAGAAAGCAAAACTCAGGCACCAGTTCTTAGTTACAAGGTTCTTATAGGGTTTTTTCTTTGTTCTTTTTCTTTCTTTCTTTCTTTTTTCCTGGCAGGGAAGGGCAAAACAAGCTCCCTGCAGCTGTTCCTTCAGGGCCAGGCTGGTCTCCCCCTGGCCGTGATGTTTCATAGATTTCATAGATCATAGAGTTGGAAGGAGCCTACAAGGCTATCGAGTCCAACCCCCTGCTCAATGCAGGAAACTAGAGGAGGGGTCTCCCATCCAAGTAATAACCAGGCCTGACCCTGCTTAGCTTTCCACACTCAGACAAGCTGAGCCAGCACAAGCCACAGGCCTGTTAATCCTGGGAGGCATGGGGTGCAGCCTCCCAGTGGCCCTTGGTGCTCTGGCTGATGGATGAGGCCAGAGTCTGCCGCCCCAGGAAATTGTCAGTTGGAGCTGTGTGTTCCTCCCTGCAGGGAGGGGTAGCTCCTTCAGCCCTGGGGAGATAGAATCCCTACATCCAGGCCCAGTTAATATCCTGGCAGCTGCAATTCTGTGCGAACTGAAATTTCCAAGCAATCTTCAGGGGCAGCACTATGTACAAAGCTTTACAGTAGTCCAACCTGAAGTTGCTGGAACATGGATAACCATGGCCAGGTTGTACGTTTGCTGCAGCAATAGAAGTAGCATGGTACCTACTAAAGCAGGTAGACCACTTTTATGAATGTATGACTCATTCTGTAAGATTATAGCTGTCACCCTAGGCCTCTCAATCACATAGCTTCTATGATGCTCCCAAATCCCTACGACACTGCTCCTATGTGGGTATTGAAAGGCACTGTATGAGCTGGAAGCTATGAGCTGGAAGGAGGGGCAGGGCGTCCTGCTTTCTGATAATGATTGGGAGCCATTCTGAGCCATTAATATTAATAAAGCTTTTGAAATTAATTTTAGTCAGTCAAGCTTGCACATGCTGAGGTCGTATTTTAAGTAAATTGAAATTCCGTAGCTTTTCAAGTCATGTAAGTATCCACTTCTGCATGTGGAGGGAGGGAAGGTGTAGGTTTGCTGAGAACAAACGTTATTGCTTATCCAGACATAGGCTAAAAATTCCTGTGAAGCACATCTATTTCGGGTACAGTCTTAATCACAGCCCTACGGTGAGTAGGAAATGTGCCATTTTATGCAGTAGGTCAGTGATCTTCACTATTTTTCAAGCCGGAGCCACTTTGGCTCCAGGCACCACACTCTTGGGCTCCTCCCCCGCTATAGCTAATTGGCTGACTGCTCCTGTGCTCTCCCTCCCCCCACCCCCAGCCACCTTACCTCTGATGAGTGGCAGGTTTCTTGACCCCACTCCCGAAGCCTCCTCCAGTAGCCCAGATCCCAGCACCCAGCCCACCGCTAAAGCCAACAGCAAGGCCAAGCTAGAGAGCCCCCGCTGAAAGTGAGCAGTTACTGCAAAGAGAAAGAGAGGCAGGGAGCAACACTTGAGGAGATTGGGAGCCATCAGTGGGCCTTGGGCCTTGCGGTGAAGAATACTGCAGTAGGTTGTAAATTTTACCCATCCTAAGTCTCAGTTTTCCTGGAGGTGCTTTAAAATATTATCTGGACCTTTAAGAACCATTATGAAGCCATTTTTTCCTGGTTTGAAATATTAACAGTGCAATCGTATACATGTCTACTCAGAAGTAAGCCCCACTGAGTTCAATGGGGCTTACACCCATGTAAGTGGATACTAGATTGTAGCCTAAGTGTTGTATACATTTAGAATCATGAACATCCTTGAGTTCTTTGAAATATTTAGAATCATGAACATATTTGAGTTCTAATGAAATACATTATTGGATGGATCAGAAACACATTGAATTGAAAGATAGTACTCCCTAAGGAATTTCCCACCAAGATTCAAAGCACACTTACTTTATATCAATGGGACTTTCCCCCATTTACATTGTAACATGGCACTTGTATTTAGCCTCATCACTCATTCATTTTCATCCACTACTTTGGGCAACTAGTGGAAGGCACCTATGAGTTTTGGGATGTTGGGGGCCAAAAGGGTGGGGGGAAAGGCCCACATGGGGAGAGTAAAAAGCAACAACTGGGAGATCATTTCAGTTCATTCGTGTCTTTGTCAGCAAGGTGGAATGTATTGCAAATCAGTCCTCTGTGGTGGTGTTTTCTGATGTGATTGGTAGTGAGAATATATCCTAATGCAATTGTAAATGGTGGTAGTACAATAATCCATGGAATACATCGCTAACATTTTTTTTTTAATGAATAAGACTTCAAATCCAGTTCATGAGATTCATTTAAAAAAAAAAATTCTGGGAATCATATTCAAAATCCATTTACTTTAAAATGAATTCATTTATTTTAATGCAACCTATTTCCAAGTAAATGTTCATTAATGTGGCATTAATTTGTGCCCTTGTGATGAGTGTGTGTGTGTGTGTGTGTGGAGATATGTTATGGACAGAGCAATCCAATGAAGGAGGGGAAGGTAGAATCCAGTAGTGGAGGAACCACCAGAACCAAAGCTGGAGGAAAAATAAGTATACCAGGTCCAGGATTGGCAGACTTGGTTTCCTGTTCCAGGGTGGAGCAGGAAGGCTTTGGAACTGGTGGATCCAAACCCTGCCCCAGAATGTCCCCTTTTTGCCATCACTGCTGTCAGAGCACCACCGGCAGAGCGGCAAGGGCAGCAGCGGTTTCTGTGCCCACAGTGAGGAGGCTTGCAAGGGCAAATCCCCCTCTCCATCTGCAGACCTCACTCTCTGCAGGCACCGAGGGAAATCCATCCTCTCCTTTGGCCCGTTGGATACTCCCCCCCCACACCTGAATCATACCTGGGAGTAAACCCCATTGAACTCAATAGAACTTACTTCTGAGTAGTGATGTAGAGATTTGCACATTTCGCGTTCCTGTGTGTAGTAATATATGAGCTCCATGGGGGGAAAGGTGGGATATATATGAACTGAATATATGAATAAAATAAATAGGTGCTTCATATGAAGAGAAAATAGCAGGCAGCTGTAGAACTTATTAAAGAATGGGCAATTTCCTTAACATTATTGATTGATTGATTTACAATATCTACAGAACAATTGTAAGGGCGAGGAGCTCAAAAGATGGAGTACACCAATCTCAGAGGTTCTGTCCTGTCCTAAGCCCTGCTGGGCTTTTGCCAGCAGGGCAGGAGGAATAGGAGAGGCATTTTTTGCCTCCCCGCCCTCCAGAAAGGGAATTTCCATTAGATGGGCCTCAGAGGCCATCTAATTTTCCTTCTGTGCCAGGATCATGGTTTCAGGCTGGGAGGGCTTAGCATCCCTCAGATCCCCGCCACTCCCTCCCTGCCCACCGCCATGCTCCCAGCACTCCCAGTGCTCCCCCTCTACGAGGTTCCAACCTACAGAGTTCCTTCCAACCTCATAGGGGAAGCCACCACAGAAATCTCCGCAGTGGCTGAGACTGGGAGGAGCCAAGAGAGGGCTCCAGCTCTGGGGAAAATGCCCTACCAGGTTAGAGCTTTGCATAAGACCTATGAGTGGGTTTTGTATACAGTCTTATGGCCCCTGGGATGCTGTCTAGGGACCATAGGGTTGCTCTGTTATTTATATACCATCCTTCATCATTGATAATATTACAATTGATTATATTGAAATACTTTACTGATAAAACTGCAAGAGTACATTTTAGCACAGAATAAGATTTTATCTCACTAGGAAACATCATGCTGGTAAGGTAGAATATATCTTATATTTAATATAAAACAGATTAACATAATTTTATATTTAAATAATTATTGCAAACATAGCCATTTTTCTGTAATGGTGCATGTCTTTTGTACTTTTAGCATGAAAACAATAAGTGCCATGTTCTTGAAATTCTCATAATGTGATCTATTTAGAAAACCCTATTTTATTTATTTATTTATTTACACACACACACACACACACACACACACACACACTGTTGCCATTTGATGCATGAAAAAAGCACTTTTGGACAGTCTGTTCAATTGGTGTTTAGCATCTTAGTCCTCAGAAAGTAAAACTAATCTGCTTTCCGAGCCCTGGAATTGTGTGCATTTCACACCAACGTCCAAGACATTCTCCAGCGCCCACTGGAGGGTATAATCTTTCTCAGAATGAACTGAGCAGTGCAGTTCAAGAACAAGAATGAATCTTTGAATAATCGCACCACAATGTGAGGTGACCCTCAGACAGGGGACTGACCAGTTACCCATATGGGTTTGGGGAAAGACGCTCTGATGTTCTTTTTTAATGCAGCTGTGAGAAGAATGTGGCTAAGACCCAGTAGTCTTTCTGGAGTATAGCTGGCAAAGGAAGCCATGAGGAGAAGGGAATTTAACACACGGGTGTGAGAGCTTCAGCTTCATTGATTCGATCTGAGGGGAATGCCTAATGACTGGAAGAATCAACCTTGGCAATGAAAACACAAAGCTCTTTTCATCAATTCAAGCTCTGGCTCTAAAGCTGCAGATGGTTACCTCCAGCACTGCCTATTCAGTGTGAGGTTTTATAAAATGGCACTTTGCTGAATACTAATAGATCAAAACAAAGATTTAATTACATAAAGATGGGTTGTTCATTTTTAAATGAGGATACAGGTCAGTGTCTCAGAAAAGGATCATATGAGTATCTTTTATATGTAGGTCTAAAGTCTGAGGTTGTTTTTTTAAATGCAAACATTATATCATTAAAGTACAGATTGTATTCTGTAGAGCACAATGTCTGTTAAATAGGAAGCAATCTCAAAGCTGGGCTTGTGGATATCTGGGCTGGTTCATTCCCCCCACCTCAAACCACCACCACCACCACCACCACCACTCTGATGCCAGTTTATTAATGACTTTCCTGCAAACAGAATGCCTCAGTATATTTGCAGGAAGTGCACATTATCAAATCTAGAATATGTGTTTAATATTTCCTCTAAAATCAGAATGGGAGGGATTAATAAATTGAAGGTAGTAACATGACACTAATGAAACAACATTATGGGGGGGGGGATAAGCAAAGTTTGTTTGGATGTGAGAATATTTGTTTTGTCCAACCATTTGTCTGAAACTGTTTTTTTAATTGCAGAAATAAATTCTTCATCTTTTAGTGAGTTTTATTAACATTCATTTGAATACATTATTGTATTCTGAGTTCCCTGTTTATATTTAATACATTTTATGTGTTGTTTAAAGTGGAACTTCAATTTTTAGTTTTAAATCGTCCCCTGGTAAAAAGTACATTTCTTTTGTATCAATAAAGAGTTTGGCTTTTCGTCCCTAAGCTTCATTAGAAGCATTATGGTGCCATCTTAGGCTGGAGGCAGATGGTGATTTTTTTTCCCAGAGAATTGCAAGCAGTTTGAAAGAGGGATCACTGCATGTATGTGTCCCTCCTTCAGCTCTGGCAAACAGGTTTTTTAGGGTTTCAGAAACGTACAAGACTTATTTAACCAATAGTGACAGTGGCACAAAAGTGGCATGTTGTACACTGTGGGGCAAAGTGGGCAAGATCCTGACTGTTAGTTGTGACTTACTTGTCCCAATGATTTCAATGAAACTAAAGTGTGACTAGCCTGAATCCAACCCTCTCGCTGTCTCTCAGAACACTTCCAATTCTCTTGAAAGCTCTCGTGCTGCTGCAATCCCATGGTTATGCCTCTGTGAACAATCCAGAATCATGAAACTGGCTCCATGTGCCCAGAGAGGCTTTGGGTTTCTCATGAAGCAGGTCAATGTGCCACACAGCAAGTCACTTCTGAAGCAGAGGAAGCAGCGGAAAGGGCCAAAGCACACATTACTTTAAAGTATGCTTTAAATTTTTTTACTCTAGAGTAAGTGCTGGGGTCGGATTGGGACCCTAGTATGGGAAATAGGGGGCCTTTAACCCTGTGGACCCTGCATCTGCAACATATATTGCCAAATAGTGATCCCAATATAAATTGCAGGTACAGGGCCCCCAATCTGGATCAGGGCTGCAGTGAGGGGGGGGAGAGTTAAAATCCCCCTCCCTCCCCGAGCTAAGGTCTTGATCAAGATCAGAGCTCCTGTGCTTACTCTAGAGTAAAAAGGGGGGCAGATGTAGCGACTAGCTATGTCTTTAAAGTAATCTGTGCTTTGGGTCCAATATCTATTTCCTGGAGAATCACAGCCAGTTCAAAACCCATTAGTGCATATGTGTTTAACACTATATCCCCCAATGTGCATCACTTTACACTTATTTACAATTGAATCACATTACCCTTTCCCCCCTCTATTCCTCCAGCGGATGCTAAATTTATTTTTGGTGAGCAATTTTTCGAAAGTGTTTTGGAAGTCTTAGTATACAGTGTCTATCAGTTCACCCTTTGTTGTCCACACGCTCCAAGATTTCTAAAAGGTTGATGAAACAGGACTTCCTTTTGTAGAAACCATGCTGATTTTTCCCCCCTCAGCAAGGGTTTATATTTAATAATTCTAGCTTTAGTTATGCTTTCCACCAATTTACCTGGGACAGGCTAACGGGCAGGTAGTTTCCTGGCTCCCGTCAGCCAATGTAAAAAGGGATCCATCTTTCAATCCTCCAGTAAGGAAGCCAACGTTAATAATAAGCTGCATATTTTGTTAGGAGACCAACAATTTCACATTTGAACTCCTTAGGAGCCCCTGGTTGTTTTAGGAAAGGTTTATTTTTAAGTTTGCTGTAACAGTTTCGTGGGTGCCTGATTCCCTAGTCTCCTCACTCTGTAGATATCTGGCCAGCATCTTCTGTAGCAGACCTTTGCAAAGAATGTATTCAGCTCCTCTGCAGTATTACTGTCTTCCTTCAGTAATTGTTTCACACCTATGTCATTTATTAGTCCAATCATTTCCTGGCTGGTTTCCTGCTTCTGGTATATTTAAAGCATGTTCGCTGTTCATTTTAAAGCCTTTAGCAACATGCTTCTCAAATTATTTTTCATTTGCCTTTCATTTCATTTCATAAGCCAGTGTGGCATAGTGGTGAGAGTGTTGGACTGGGACTCGGGAGATCCGGGTTCTATTCCCCGCTCAGCCATGAAACTCACTGGGTGACTTTGGGCCAGTCACTGACTCTCAGCCTAACCTACCTCACAGGGTTGTTGTGAGGATTAATGGAGAGGAGGATTAAGATAATGTAAGCCGCCTTGGGTTCCTTGCAGGAAAAAAGGCGGGGTATAAATATAATAAATAAATAAAATAAAATAAATAATAATAATAATTTCATGTCTACACTCTCCAATAGCCAAAGCTCTCTGGCCAGTTCACAAAAATTACGATCCAAAAATACAACATAATAAAAACATAATATAAAACCTTTAACATACAAAATTTTACAACTGTTTAAAAACAGGTAAAACCCAGGTACAATTAAATACCGGGACCTGATAAAACAACTGACATTAAAAGCCCTCATCATATGCCATCAAATGCCTATGGGTAGAGGAAAGTCTTAACCTGGCGCCAAAAGGATGTCAGTATTTGTGCCAGGTGGACTTCACTGTGGAGGGTCTCAGATGTTGATCATACTGTCTGGGTAGGTTCATATTGGGATATTTGCCTTGTTGTCAGCTAACAATTTTTGCACCTGAGTTTCATTTTCATTTTCTTTATGTGAAGCAAGACATCCCCCTGCAGAGGTATATCCTCGCTGTGAGGATATTATTTGACCATCTGAAAAATGGATCCCTTCTTAAGTGAATGTTTTCCTCTTTCTCAGTATGATGCTCCATGCCCTGAGACCCTCTCAGCATGTGAGTGGATCACCTCTATGCCATTCCCGAAGGACTAGTATGAAGTCCTTCTGTGCCTCTGTTGGCTTTTCCATGGCCGTCAGCTTAGCCTTGAAGGAATGTTCCCGAAGAGCCAAAATCTCATTGCATGAACACACAACCTCCGCCCAGTAGGCTGGTAAAAACACACATGACGATTGCATGACTTCCATACCACTGCTGAATTTCTTGCTTTGTAACTGTGTTTTGTATGTAAGATCCATTTAATGCTCCGTCCCATGTTTTATGGTTAGGCAAGGTTTATTTTAAGTTTGCTGTAAGAGTGGGCAGGTGCCTATTTCCCTAACCTCCTCACTTTATTTCCACACTCTCAGAGGTGCTTAACATGCCTGGCTCCTTACCTTTATCACTGGGTCTCCTTTGTGCTCACATAGCGGAGGCTTTCCCTTAAACCAGGGCTCTCCAACCTTGGGTCCCCAGATGTTGCTGGCCTACAGCTCCCAGCATACCCAGCCAGCATGGCTAATGGCAAGGGATTCTGGGAGCTGTAGTCCAGCAACATCTGGGGACCCAAGGTTGGAGAGTCCTGCCTTAAACTGGCCTTAAAGACATAGCTGTAGCTAGCTCCACCCAATTCCTGTTGTACCCAATTAGGGTAAGATGGCCTAGCTTCAAATAGGGGTGTGTTGCTAGCTTACTGTCAGCTATTCATCCCAGCCAGCTAATTCATGTAATGTATAATATGACCTTGCTAGGCAGGTGCCTTTTCCCCAAACTACAGCAGAGGATTAGGAATTCTTTAAGGAATTCTGCATGGTGCAACATAACTGATGTAAGCTTCCTTAGAGCAGGGACAGAAGAAAGCCTGAAAATGAAGAAAGTAAGGTTCCCAACACACAAGGTGGAGAGATTGTCTTTAATTGGCATATAAGCTATGGAATATGTGAATAAAGGGCACGGTAAAGTCACTGGATTTTGTGACGGTGGGTGTGCAAACTAAGTCTGCCTTAGGGATTAAGGTTTGTGTAGAATTAAGACTAATTGCAATGTATAAAGGAGGTTGTGTGTGATCCAACTGAGAACTTACAAAGTTTATTTAGGTATTTAAGACTGATTGCACACATCACAGTTGTTTTAAACCCTTCAGTAATCCCAGTTATTACTCCACTCAGGAAAATTCATTTGTACAGAAAGGGCTTTTTCAGGAACTGACATGTACGGTATGGTTATAAGTTATAAAGAAAGTCAACCATCTACTAGATCAATTATCACTAGGGTATAACTAAGGCCATGTGCACACAAACAAATTTTAATAGAATGTCCAGTATTTTAAAGGCAAGACACATTCTTAAGAGTTGTTAGGTTCTGCTGGCTATCAATGTCCCAACAAAAGAAATCCTGTGAATAATCATGGAAAGCAAGTCATAGTAAAACAATGGAAAAACTTTATAAGTCAGTTCAGTTGACACATGCTTTTCTTCTCCAATATTATGACGAAAACAAACAATATCTAAAAAGAATATATGAAGCTGACTTATACTGAGTCCGATCATGGTCCATTTAGCCCAGTACTGTATAGTCTGACTGGCATCGTTCTTTAAGGTCTCAGGAAGGGGTCTCTCAGAGAGCCTATTAAGTGGACATGCTAGGGATTGAACCTGGGAAATTGTGCAAATCGTGTGCTCTATCATTGAACTATGGGTCCTTGCCTCTCAAGAGGTACTAATGGACAAGTACTAATCAGTCACTAATAGTTTCTCTATAGTATCTTGAAGTCTCTTGTTAATATATACATTTGGCAGGACATACCATGTGACTGTTGTGTGTGAGCTGAGTATCTTTCCATTCTTTAGCACAGCTCACATTTGGTGCAATTCTCATGATGTGCATTCACATGTGGGCATATGCATACTTGAGGTCTGGGCCCCCGCCCCACCACATGTTAGGAGTGTACCATTCAGGTAAATGTCTGAGCATGCCCTTTATTATTAATTAAACAGTTTCTTCTCATCTCTATAAACCTGCTTATGCCACTAGAAAGAAGCCATGAGGGAGTTTGCAGGTCTAACATAAATAAATAAATAAATAAATAAATGTGAAATGCTCCTACACATTGTAAGACTTTCCCACTACTTTGAAAAGTGGAAGAAATGGGAAAGTGGAGAAAAGACAAGTCGCTACCAGAAACTGAAACAATGTAGATTCAGTGTAAAGTTCTCATGTAAGACTAAATATGAATCAATATTTGGATTTCATATATCTATAAATTAATGTCTGATTTTGTGTAAAAGCGGTGATGATTGAGAAGAATATGGAAAGAGCAGATTCCTATTTTCTTCAAAGGTGACTCATTTGGTCACCATAAGAAATGTGTTAATTCATTCCTGGGCATCAATTGATCAGGGAAGATCCTGCAAAATCCTCAAAATACTGATGTTTGATTTTGATAGTGTTTGACATAGTTTGGTATATATGTAGAGCATTGCATACTCTTTCCAAAATGAGGATATGTCTTGCCATATAAAGATTATAGATAAACTCAAATGAACTTTTTTGCATTAATAATCAAGTAGCATTAGTTTACCTGAAGGGTTCAATTCACAATGGCCTTCAATGCTAATGTTTGTTGGACAAGCTATGAAAATCTAGAGCTGGTCCAACAAGCATTGGCAGTGAAATCTATCGTGTCTTTGATCCCTTAAGACAGGAGTAGGGGAATCTTTGGCCCTCCAGATGTTGTTGGACTGCTGATCCCACCATCCTTGACCATTGGCCATGTTGGCTGGGACTGATGGGAATTAAAGTCCATCAACATCTGCACAGCCACAGGTTCCTCACCCCATCTTAGAATGCAAGATTGCCAGCATGTCGCAGCAGCAAAAAACAATGAACATTACTGTGGGGGGGATGTGTAGTGGTTAGAGCATTGGACTGGGACTCGGGAGATCCTGGTTCTAGTCCCCACTCGGCCTGGAAGCTCCCTGGGTGACTTTGGGCCAGTCACGGACTCTCAGCCTAACCTACCTTACAAGGTTGTTGTGAGGATAAAAATGGAGAGGAGCAGGAGGATTATGTCAGCCGCCTTGCGTTTCTTGCAAGAGGAAAAAAGACGGGATATAAATATAATAAATATTTATCACCCAGGGTGGCTGGGTGACCGGCCAGATGGGCGATTAATAAATATAAGAAATAAATAAATAAATAAAATAAAATTCTGCCCTGCTGTGGAGAGCAAATCCTGCTTTATGTAATCATCTAGGAGTCCAATTAAAAAATGCTATTTTTTAGCATTTGTTCTGAAAAGCATATTATTAAAAATCCTGAATATGACCTGACCATGTATTCAAAGTATTTGCAAGACAAGATCAGAAAACCACATTAATATACTCCTTGAGGTGATGAGGAAAAGCCACCGTGTGATAGAAACAATGGTTCCTGGAATTCACTCCTTAGTCAAGTAAGGTCAAAGGAGAAAAATAAATGGTTTTACATATCATAGCCACACACAAAAAACATAATGTTGAATGTGTCTATCTAAAATTATATCTGGGGGGCTTATTTATAAGAACACAGCCTTTTACATGTTGTCTTGCTCATTTAACATATTTTCAAAGAGCTATCCTGAATAGCCCTCCAGAATCTACCTTTCTCAAACATGGAATACCTCTGCAAGATTATTGAAGTAATAATCTTCAGCATATACCGTACATGCTTCTATTGTAGTGATTGGCTGATAACAAAGGAGAATCACGGAAATATGAATATATCAAAGAAAGTGTGAAAACACCACCGTGATAGAACTTTCTTTTATCTATTTTTTTAAAAAAATTATTATTATTTTTAACTTTTTAACAATACATGTTCAATCATTATATTTAAACTTTCTTTTTCTATTTTTGGAATTTTTAACATTTTTTACAACACATATTGATTTAATATTTATATAAACTTTAAAAACTTTTCAATAATCAAACTTTACAAACTGTTCACTAATCATGCTGTAACACAGAGTATACATCATGTATAATTATATTCAATGGTAATCACCCCCTTATCTTTCAGGGGTTTAGCATCCACCAAACTTGCTGTATTTTTATAGAGATAATGAAAACCTTCCTTTGTTTTTTCTTTGTCTTCATGGAGTTGCTGCAGCCTTTACTCTTATTTTTTGAGATGGCCTTCAAGTGAGCCTTCCTCTCCGTTTTTTCTTTTTGAGTGGCTTAAAGCATTATTTCTCCTTGGAATGGTTTCCAGAAGCCTGATATTCTCCGTATCCTCACTTGTTTTTTTCCCCAACAAGAAACCGGTTTGGACTTCTTGTTTCGTGCAATATTTGCCTTTCTCAAGGGTTTCAAGGATAGTCACGGGCTTATATCAGTTTCATTACCCTCTATAATACAAAAACATTTGTTGTGTTGCCAAACATATTTCCAAAACAGTCAACCACCATAAATCCCAACATTTTCACTTACCTACGTTCTCTTTTTTGTGGGTTGTTATTCCATTTACATCCTCTAGTGGCCATACTGTTGCATGCATGTATATACTCTATGGACAGCTGTAAATCATTCCAGCAGAACCAATTGATACTCCCTCTGGGTTGTTACAATTAATTAAGTATTATTAGGAGTTACCCTGCACTATACTCAACGATATTCATGAGGATTTACCCACCCTTGATTTCTCATATATTTCTTGGTTACCCTAAATTTAACATGTACTGGGTGGTTTCAAGTCCTCAATCCTTCCACAATCACACAGCTTTTATATTGAATAAAGGGCAATGCATACAAACCCGTTAAACAGAAAAAAACTACTACAATAAATATCCCCCTTAGTACAATCTGCATCTTGATATTTATAATTTACATTTTAATTTTCCAACTCTGGAGGTATATTTACTATTAAATCATTCTGTGTGAACAGAATGCTGGAATAGATGGACCCTTGGTCCGATCCAGCATGGCTCTTCTTACATTCTTATGGCTATATATTACCTCTAGTATCAGAGGCAGTATACGTACCTCCTTTTACCAGTTACTGGGAAACATACGTGGGAGGGCGCTGTTGCACCCATGTCCTGCTTGTCGGCTTCCCAGACACATCTGATTTGCAACGATGGGAACAGAATGCTGGACTAGATAGGCTAGGGATATGTGAAGAATGTGGTAGGGGGTGAAAGTCCAATGATTTTTCACAATTCAGCCCCCCCCCCCATTCTGGTTCTCCAGCACTGCACTGGTGCCAACTCACTATGATGCAAGTCGAGCCAGCTTGCGGACTTCTGTTTCTAATATGGACTGCAGTTTGTGCATTAAAAAAAAAAAGTTAAGGAACTTTGCGAAAATGGCACTATTTGCACAATTGGCGTAACTTACATAACGTTATGCAAATTGGATCTGATCTGATCCCCACATCGGATCGGGAGTGGGGAGGAAGTCCATCGAGCTCAAACTAGCCGGACTTCCCAGGATCAGCACAGCCCTAAGAGAGGCTGTTGGTCTGATCCAGCATGGCTCTTCTTATGTTTTTAAATTTTGTGTTCCTGGTCAGTATCCAGATTCTTGTCTATAATCAGATCCAAAGCCAATAAGGAAATTGCCGTTCCAATGCTTCTAATTCACCACCACCACCACCACCATATACTGATTCAAGAAATCATTTGGATATTCAGGAAAATATCTCAAAATATGTTTTTATTTTTATTTATTTCATTTATATCCCCCTTTCTTTCATGATTAAGATCATAAGAGCCATGCTGGATCACACCAAGAGTCAGTCCATCTATTCCAGCATTCTGTTCGCACAGTGGCCGACTAGCTGCCCACGGGAAACCCACAAGCAGGACATGAGTGCAACAGCACCCTCCCGCCCATGTTCCCTAGAATCTGGTGTACATAGGCATACTGCCTCCGATACTGGAGGTAGCATATAGCCATCAGGACTAGTAGCCATTGAACAAGACAGCAAAATGTCCCAGCCAGCATGGTCAAGGATGAACAGAGCTGTAGTCCAACAACATCTGGAGAGCCAAAGATTCCTCACTCCTGTTCTAAGGGATCAAAGACATGATAGGCTTCACAGCCAATAGTCAATGTTTGTTCTCTCTCATCACACCGCTGACCCCCTTCCCCAGCTTCAGCAAGATTGGTTTATCATTTTCCTTCACACCATAATGATAATGATAATAAAAATAATTTATTTCTTACCCGCCTCTCCATCTAGATCGAGGCGGGGAACAGCAGAAAATATAAAATACATAAACTAATCAAACACAACACATACTATTAAAACATCTTTAAAACATCCTAAAGGCATCCTAAAATTCCGCCGGATAGGCCTGCTGGAAGAGATCAGTCTTTATGGCTTTTTTAAATTCCAAGAGACTGGTAAGTTGAAGAATCTCCTCCGGCAGGCCATTCCATAATCTGGGAGCAGCAGAAGAGAAGGTCCTCTGGGTAATACTTGTCAGCCTAGTTTTGGCTGACTGAAGTAGATTCTTCCCAGAGGACCTAAGTGTGCGGGGCGGATTGTACAGGAGAAGGCGATCCCATACGTAGCCTGGACCCAAACCATGTAGGGCTTTAAAGGTAATAACCAACACTTTATACTTCGCCCGGAAACTGATTGGCAGCCGGTGGAGTGCTTTTAAAGCTGGTGTGATGTGGCCATCCCTAGGTGTACCAGTAACCAGTAACCATGCCCGGGAACCGTAGCTCCTAATTCCCTATCACATTCCCAGCTCACTCCCATCACCAACGCTCTTCCTAACATGTGTTGTTTCTTCATTTGAGATCCTGTGATCAGCAACTGGCCTTATTTAATTATGTTTCGACAGTGCTAGTCCTTTTTTGTTACTTAAAAGTGAGTATAAAATATAGAGAAGCTAATATAATGGGAAAACTATTCTCCTTCACTGAATGCTGATAAGACTCATTTCACCAAAAGCACATTGTGTTCGTGTTTCAGTATCTGCGCCAGCTCCATATGGCCTTCCATGTACAATTCAGGTTGTTGGTTTTTATTTTTTTATTTATTTGTTTATTACATTTTTATACTGCCCAATAGCCAAAGCTCTCTGGGCAGTTTACAACAGTTAAAACCATACAATACAATGCAATATAAATATAAAATTTAAAACCACAGATTAAAACAAACAGCAAAGCTAGCAGCAGCAGCAGTTCAAATTACAATAACAGAGTTAAAAACCACTACAAGATTAAAATGATTAAGATGATTAAAATGATTTAAATGCCTGGAGAATAGAAAGGTCTTCACCTGGCGCCAGAAAGAGTACAATGTAGGCACCAGGAGAGCCTCTTTGGGGAACTCATTCCACAACCGGGGTGCCACAGCAGAAAAGGCCCTCCTCCTGGTAGCCACCTGCCTCACTTCCTTTGGCAGGGGCTCTTGGAGAAGGACTGCTGACAAAGATCTTAGTGTCCGGGCAGGTACATATGGGAGGAGATGATCCTTCAGATACCTTGGCCCCAAGCCATATAGGGCTTTGAATGTTAGTACCAGCACTTTGAATCGGGCCCAGAAACAGACTGGCAGCCAGTGCAGATGAGAAAGCACTGGCATTTAATGCAATTAGATCAGTGGACCAAGAAATGGAAGAGGATAAATGAGTACGATAGGGAATTTACTGGATTTGAAAAGAAAGTGCTCTCTAGAGAACTTGTAGAAGGGAACATTTCTTCAAAGGAGATATATAAAATGATTCAAAAAATTGAAGTGCAAAAAGATAATCTCAAGATGGTATGGGATATAGAATTTGGGGAGGAGACTTCGAATGTTTGTTTTTATGTATAAGGTGTTGTGAACCGCCCAGAGAGCTTCGGCTGTGGGGCGGTATATAAATGAAATAAATGAAATGAAATGAATGAAGGGTGGCAAAATATTTGGGGCAGATGCATATTAAGAAACATGTCAGTAAGGATAAAAGAATTTTTTAAATAAAAATATTTGGAGATGGTATTTGACTCTGTTAAGATTAAACAAAATAGATAGTAATTGTTCTCCATTGTGTTGGAGAGGATGCCAGGATCCTGGCACTTATGCTTATATGTAGTGGAGTTGTAAAAGCATACTGGATTTCTGGAACAAAATTTTTGTAGAATTTCAGAAATTATTGGTAGTAATTTGGAGGTCTGTCCAAAACTAGCGTTGTTATCAATAACGGAGAAACTTGTTTGTTCTCAAGAGATAAAGGAACTAATTGTAAATCTGTTAACCGTGGGGAGATTAATGATAGCAAGGAAATGGAAAGTTCAACATCAGTTTTCAATTATTGACTGGTATAAAGAGGTGTGGGATATCGCCTTAAATAATAAATTAACTTGTAGTATCAAATGTAAAAGGGCCAATTAAAGAAAAATAATTTCAAGGATATTTGGGGACTATTCCTAGACTATGTTTTAGTAAAGGGAAAGGGGAGTAAGCCATGTCAAGATACAATGTATTTTTGGAATATTGAATAATAATGGATTATTATGTAGAAATTTTTTCTTGACCCCTTGGTGATGGGTGAACTTTAGTAGTTATATGTATGTGGGGGGGTGTTGTATTTGTTTTATATAATGTTTGAAATAAAGTTTTAAAATATTTTTTTTTAAAAAGAGAGAGAAAGCACTGGCATAATATGTTCACGTCGGCCAGTCCCCGTTAATAATCTCACTGCCCTATTTTGGACCAGCTGAAGTTTCTGGACCATTTTCAATGGCAGCCCCATGTATAACGCATTGCAGTAATCTAAACGAGAGGTTACCAGAGCATGGGTAACTGTAGCTAGGCTATCTCTGTCCAGATAAGGACATAGTCAGTATATCAGCCTAAGCTGATAAAAGGTGCTCTGTGCCACTGAGTTCACCTGTGCCTCGAGTGACAGCTGTGGATCCAAGAGCACCCCCAAACTACGAAACTGATCCTTCAGGGGGAGTGCAACCCCATCCAGAACTGGTTGAATATCACTTAGCTGGGCAGACGAACCACCCACTAATAGTATCTGGATTGAGTCTCAGTTTATTAGCCCTCATCCAGTCCATTGCTGTGCCCAGGCACTGATTCAGAACAGCCACTGCCTCACCTGGATTAGATGAAAAGGAGAGATAGAGCTGGGTGTCATCTGCATATTGATTTAAGGAATTTTATTCCTAAAACAGACATACAAACACTAAAACACATATATAACAAACAATATACACAGTTAAAAAGGACTTCCAATCTTCTCCACAGCTTAAGCAACCACAGTTATTCTTAAAACATTTTCTGTACAAAAAATCACTTTCAGTTACGGCAAACAAAAACAAAAGATCCCAAAAGAGGACACAAGAAGTCTCACCCTCCCCAAATATAAATCAACATTTTAATCTAGTATAAGTTCAACATTTATGGATATACCAAAAGGAAAAAAGGGGAAAAAAAGAAAACCTTATAGTTTCATTAATTAGTGTTTTCAATTCCAAAATGCAATATATTAAGAATCCCAAAAAATAAAAAGTAACTATAAACTATTTAGTAAATCACCACAAAAGTTTTTAGTACTCCCCCCCACACTCTCTAGTATATTACAATTACTCATTATTTCTTTCTATCTATCCATAAACAAATTCATTTTTAATTTTAGAGATATCATTTTTTTTAATAAAGAAAAGTTTAAAAATTAAAAAATAAGTAACAGCTAACAAAACAGCAGAAGCACATAAGCCATCATTCTACTTATAAAAGACAAAAAACAACTAAAAAACAACAACCTTCCCCTTCAGTATGTCAAATCTTCCACAAAACATTAAAAAAACATTTTAAAGTAAATATTTCCAAACAGACCTAATATAATTATATCTTGATAATAATAATTTCTCTTACATCACCATTTATATTTAAAATCCAAATAAATCAAATAAGCAATCCCTTTTCTTTTGCCTTTAATATTTAAAATCAAGAAATTGTTTATATTTCCCACTAGACCAGTAATTCAGTGTACAAGAACCCTTTATCTTTTTTAAAAAAAACACTCAACAAAAAAACCATATAGATAGTCTCTTTCTTATAACAAACCAAATATATTTATATCTTGATTACCGGTATACTAATTTCTCTTACCTCACCATTAATGTTTAAAATCCAAATAAATCATATAAGCAATCCCTTTACCTGAATAATTCAATAAACAATATACAGGCTATACAGGCCTGTGGCTTATGCTGCCTCAGCTTGTCTGAGCGTGGAAAGCTAAGCAGGGTCAAGCCTGGTTGTTACTTGGATGGGAGACCCCTCCTCTAGTTTCCTGCATTGAGCAGGGGGTTGGACTCAATAGCCTTGTAGGCTCCTTCCAACTCTATGATCTATGAAATCTATGAAAATCTTTTCCCAGTAAAAACAAAACCATGTAAATAGTTCTTATCCCTTTCCTCTGTCAAATGGATAATCATTAAGTTCCAGATTTTGAACGAAGAACAGAGCCAGCCTGCTCTGGGGATCTTGCTCACCAGCTTCCGCCATGTTAGGTTTTTAAAAGTGCGTCACAGCTTTTCTCTGAGTCTTCTTCTCAAACAAGTTCAGTCCAATTAAGACTTCAAAGCCTCTGTGAATTTCAGCTTCCGCCATCTTAGGTTTTAAAAAGTGTGTCACAGCTTTTCTCTGAATCTTCTTCTCAAACAAGTTCAGTCCAATTAAAACTTCAAAGCCTCTGTGAATTTCTGGTAAGTTTCCAACATCCTTATTTACTTTTTTCTTCTCCTGTGTCGATCTTGAAGCAAAGTCCGATTCCCATTTTTGTGTTAGGTCCACTTCAAAGTTTACATCCCAATCTTGGATTCTTCTTTCCAATTTATTTAGAATATTGTTTTCCAACTTTTCCCAAAGCAACATAAATGCTGAAGTCATAATGCCCTTATACATCCAAAATTCTACTGCACATAAAAGAATTATAGCCCTCCTTCAAGTTATCACTTCTTATCTTCTTTGCCTCCCAGATAGACCCATATTCAACTTACAGTTAATTATAATTCCTACTGTGCTGTAGAAAGATTCCAAATCGGCCAGTCCAGATATAATCCATCATTTTCGAAGCGAACATGTACACCTCTAAGATCGGTAAAAGCTGGTCTCCTGAATACAGCGCCGTTTTCCCCCACCTCAGGTCACAAGCCGCAAATCTATCCGTCGAAAAGCAGACAGGAAGCAATTTATAACCCTACGAGATAATTTGGGGGTAACATCAAATCTTAGCTTCTTTAATCAGAAGTAGACTCCCCAGTCAGAATTTCTCTGGCCAGGAACGCTGTACCAGCTGCCCAACAGAAATTCTGTGCGACTTTCAAGGCTCCATGTTCACCCGGAAGCCGTCATCTGCATATTGATGACACTTCAGCCCACACCTCCAGATAACCTCTCCCAGTGGTTTCATGTAGATGTTAAACAGCATGGGGGATAAAATAGAGCCCTGTGGCACCCCATGGCATAACCCCATGGGAACTCCCAACCCAGACAACCTATCCAGAAAGATACCATGGTCGATGGTATCGAAAGCCGCTGAGAGGTCCAAGAGAATCAACAGGGTTGCACTCCCCCTGTCCCTCTCCCGGCAGAGGTCATCCCACAGGGCGACCAAGACAGTTTCCATTCCAAAACCAGGCCTGAAGCCAGATTGAAATGGATCTAGATAGTCTGTTTCATCCAAGAGTGCCTGGAGTTGACCAGCAACCACCCACTCAAGCACCTTGCCCAGGAATGGGATATTAGCTACCAGCCTGTAGTTATTAACATCATCTGGGTCCAGGTTAAGCTTTTTGAGAAGTGGCCTAATCACTGCCTCTTTCAAAGAGGCTGGCACCACTCCCTCTCTCGAGGCATTTACAACCTCCTGGACCCAGCCAGCTATCCCCTCCTTATTTGATGTAATAAGCCATGACGGGCAAGGGTCAAGCACACAGGTGGTCGACCGGACTTGGCCAAGCACCTTGTCCACATCCTCGGGCCTCAATAACTGAAATTCATCCAATAAAACCAGACCAAACGGTGCTCTGGACACCTCTACTAATTGAGCTGCACTAATTGTGGTGTCCAATTCATGACGAATTTGAGCGACTTTATCTTCACAGTGCTGTGCAAACTCATCACATCATGCAGCCGAGGGTTCTACCATTTCTCTCGCTGGCCCAGAGTGTAAAAGGCCACAGACCACGGATTTATAATCCTTTAATTGCTTGGGGCCCAACATACCTGTACTACCTCCTCTGTGTAGTAGTGCCTATCTAGAATTAATTAAGAGTTTAACCAGATTTAGAGAGCAAGGGCACATAAGTCCTACTCAGGTGTGATTGTGATTAAAAGTGATTAAACTCACCATGCAAGCAGGAATGGAGCTGCACTGAGTAGCCCTTCCACGGTCACCAATGTCATGTCATAACAAAGCTCCTCCCATAGATGTCCACACATACAGTGCAAACACCTGCAGGGAGGAGGCCTGTGCAATGGGGATTCCAAATCACATGTAAGCCTACATGTGTACAGCTGTATGCGCGAGGCCTCCTTGCTGCAGGCTGTACATGTGGTCACCTATGGGAGGAGCTTCATTATGACTCGACATTGGTCGCTTGGTGAGTTCACCACTTTTAATCACACCTGAATAGGGCTAGAGAGAGGCACTCTCAGTGATTAGTATGAAGTTCTGTTCCTCTAGTGCAAGGGTAGACACCCCTGGTGCTTTTCAAATGTTTTGGACTACCGCTCCCATAATCTCTGACCATTGGCCATGCTGGCTGGGCTGATGCGAGTTGTAGGCCATCAACATCTGCACAGCCACACGTGTCTCACCCTCCTCACCTCTGTTCAAGTAACTATCTGAGCCTGCCCTAAGCATCAGGTAGCAACATTACACAACACTTGTTTGAGCTGGCCTGAAGCCAGTGGAGGAGTTGGGATCCATCGTTTGTCATATTTGACCTGTTAGGAGTTAGATATTTCATGTCATTTTAATGTGTTGTTATTCATTTCACGCCTTTCAAGATGGGACAATCTAGAAGTGAATATAAGAATGCCAATTTGTCCCAAAAACTCTTCCCGGTTTTATACAGAACCACCTACTGTGTGGCTAGTTCATGAACTCTGCCTGAGCAATGCAATCAAAATATTACTTTCGGAAAAAGTATGCAGTGCATGGATTTTCCAGGTTATGTGAAAGTTGAAAAGACAAAGCAGGTATTCTCTCATTATTTCCTCAAACCGTTCTTTCAGCTGTTGTTAACTATCTGAAGAGGTCAAGAAAGACTTATCCTTCCAGATGTAGTGATTAATCACATTACTGGCTAAAATATCAAAACAAGGCCCTTGATTATCACGCTATATCGTGATGAAAATGCACAGATGGGAAAGGGAATGAAATCAAGCAATTCCGGGGAACCTTAATAATGACATTTCCTAACTTCCTGAGCCCTGGTTGATTACCTAAATATTATTTTGCTGTGCTTTAGTAGGCATTACGTATATCATGTATCACAATGGTGAGTCTTTCTCCATTGTTAATAGAATCTGAACATTTCAAGGCAGTGTAAGTCTTCTACTCTCACCAAGCTGGGGGAAGGGGTCGCTCTGGAGAAAGTTGTTGGTTGTTGTGGCATCTTCTAAGGATGGTGTAAATACAAAACCCTACTCACCCAACATCCTCTGTTTATGTCTTTTAATTGGGAAGGGCTGGTCACTAGTCCTTGAATCCTATCTCCTTCCATGGCAACAGCAGTTAACCAGTTGTATTCAGAAGGAAGCCTTCATAGCCCATTTTCTGACACACGTAGATTTTAGTTAAGACGTTATAAGAACATGGTGGGCCTGTGATGAGGCCCAGTTCCTCATATGATTATGAGGACCTTGGTACTAGAGCCATTTCGGGATTTGTTCAATGAGAACCAGTATATAAATATTGATTATGATTATGATAATAAGTAGTTCCTCAAGTCATGGAAATGTTGTCAATTATCTCACTGGTTCCAACTTCTGTTGTGCTGTTCAATCTCTGAGAAGATGGAGTTTGTTTACAAATAAAGGAAAATGTCCCATTCTTTTCTGCTTAAAGACAAAACAACTAATGCAGGACTACAATCAGCTTGTTCACATAATTGCAGAGTCAATGCAGAAGTCAGCATCTGGAAAATAGGACTAACAGTGGTCATAGGAGGAGGTTTACATACATAACAACTTATCCTTGCCTTGTGACTAATAAAAGGAGAATAAATTATGCAAAATAAGAAACTCTGTCCATATGTGTTTAATTTGCATCTTCTATTTGGACCATAGAACTTGCCTTCCTGGCATGGAATTGCAAGTGTAAGAAGTAAAGGGAAGAAGGGTATGTCATCATTTGAAGGCTCTTTAGAGTCCTGCTGCATATGCATGACTTCCTATATCTTGTATTAGAGAAAGGAAGCTTCAGATGTACAGGACATTCCTTACTGTGCAGACTGTAGTTTCTTTTACGGAAGAACATGGGAGCTTACAGAGCTGAGATCTTTAACATACTTGTTTTTCACATATGAATAGTTAAAATAGGGTGAGCTTACTTATCCCTGCAACAAGTTTAACCTTTATATGTCATGAAAATGCAGGCACTGCTGCAACACACACACACACACACACACACACAGAGAGAGAGAGAGAGAGAGAGAGAGAGAGAGAGAGAGAGAGAGACTGTATTCTATGGAAGTTAAATGTTTTCAGAGTCAACATAATCACATTTCATTTTTGACCTGAATGTTC
Organism: Shinisaurus crocodilurus; assembly: GCA_021292165.1. Taxonomy (NCBI): domain Eukaryota; kingdom Metazoa; phylum Chordata; class Lepidosauria; order Squamata; family Shinisauridae; genus Shinisaurus; species Shinisaurus crocodilurus. Next base: position 269,900,073 of record CM037876.1, read on the forward strand.
ATTTACAGTTTACTTGTAACAGCTTCAGAAAGATAGAAGTGTGTACTTTGATTTATCAAGAATTTTGCAAAGGCTAGCTTAGGCACTACTGTTGTATAACATCAGCTTGTTGTGGAATACTTCAGAACAAACCCAGATGTTGGCATGGTGAAGTTAAATGGTGTAAGCCACCAGCCCAGCAGAAACTATGCAAAGCCGCTGACACAAACAGTCTCAATCTCAGAGTTGTACCCTTTATCGAAAACTAAGGAGCATGTTTACGCAGTGTTCTGAAGTCCATAATAATGGTTAGATAGCAAACTATTAAATTACCTCTTTGAAAACAGTGTTAGCTTCTTGAATAACTGCAAGAGAATGCATCATATAAGGCCCATTTTTCTATTATGAGAAAGGCAAGCATCTCAGCCAATTATTGGTTGTTTAAATTGCTTCTTTTCTGATAATAAATCCATACCATTTATGGTTTTCAAAACACATTTTTCATTCATTTTAAAAATCATTCTCAAACAGTACAAACACTTGGCTGAAAGGATAAGCTGTAACTGCTAAAAATGTTTAGAAAAAATATGCAAAAAGGCCACCTTGAATGCTGTAGCTAGATAAAAATTAGACCAAGCTTTCAAAATGGTATTTGTATTCATTATGAAGTTCTGCCAGATGCCTAGCCTAGGTTATCTGGCAGAACCATCTCTTTGATAGTTTTCAGATGAAATGTGCCTATATGAAAATACCGATTGTTTTTCACAGTCCAGTAGACAGTTTACATCCTTACTACAATAAAGTTGTTGAGTGATCCCATTCATATCAGTTAATAAAGATGCCACAGATCATTTGAGATGCAACTTGGCTTTTGGGATCAGATATGGTTCTGCATAATTAAAAGTTCATCAGGGTTTTAAATGCTTTTTGATTTGAAATTAGGCCAATTTTGATTAGTTTTGGCCTAATTTTGAGGACGTACAATGTTCTTTAGGTGTCATGCTGTAATAAATATCTGGCCATCTTGCCAAAATGTTGAGCTCATTCTTATTTCTTGTAAATTGTCTCATCAACAAACAAACAATGGTACCTACATGAGACTTGGATTTAACCCACTTCCCCACCCTCATTTTGTGCTTTTTGTATAATGATGATATTTCTGGTGAATGGTGTCCACTTCCAGATGTCACTCTGATTAGTAGTGGGAGATTATACCATTGGGGGAGTTGAGAAATTATCACCAAACCTATGTTTTCACTTTTGTTCTGTTCTGTTCTATTGGAAGGCTATCTGGTTGCTTGTAAGGAAAAAAAAAATACTTGTCTGTCATAAGGTGATGAGAGAGAACAAAAATGTAAAACTATCTATTGCCATCAGGTCTGTTGCAAAGTTTGACAATTATGAAATATAGAATGGAGAAGAAGGGACATCTTGCATTGGTTATGATGTCCTGAGGATGTTTTGTGGAGGACACTTAGTATTTTAACCTGTACTGTAAACAATCAGAGAGCACAAACAACTCAAGAAGGATGAGCCTGCTCAGCATTTAAGCGAACATTGAATGCTTCCTTAGAACATGTAGAAGTTGGAATATGGTGCTATGAAACTAGCAACATTAATGTTAACAGTTCATGGGCTTGCATCAGTGTTTCTGGATTCTCACATCTTATCCACGCAGTGCTGCAAAGAGGCAAATCTTGTTGAGGATCCCTGTTTTTCACCACCAAGCTGGTTCTGTTTTTTCCCCATGCAAAAATTCATACTTTTTTGTGTGTGTTTTTTAAAATGTGTACATTTTGTGAGCATTTTCCCCTCATTTATGCATTTTGGGGTTTGTGCACCATTTTTGTGCACATTTTAGAATATGTACACATTTTTCTTTGCTCATATCCCACATGTGTGCAAGTTGTCAGATGCTTTTTTCTTTTCTTCTTTGAAGAATTTATCACTAGCTTGAAAATGTATGGACTTTTGACCACAAATTGTGGTTTGACCCCACGGTCAGTTTCGGGAGGTGTGAACTGTGTAATCTCACATAAAAACTGCAAACCCAACAAATTTCCTTAGCTGCAACACACAACCCCAACTGCATGTTCTTTTCTTTTTCTTTTTTTTGCATGAAAGAAAAGTCCTGCAACTCCCTCAACAATTACAATGACTCCTGCACTACCTTCAACAATTGCAATAGCACTAAAACGACTCTCCATGGGATATAGATTGGTGGGAGGGAAAGTGCGTTGCTGCAAAGGATACAACCTTGCTTCAGGGAAACAGCGGTGCTGTTTCTCAAAGCTGTTCACACACCCCCACTTTTTTTTGTTTGTTTTTTTGAAAAGGATGATGTATACTTCAGCGCTGCAGTAAGTTGAGTACATTTTGGCCAATTCATTTCCTGCTCTTAAAGATATGTATTTAAGCTGAGGTTGCAAAATGGTGGGGTAGAAAAGCAGCACAGAGCGATGAAATGGCTTGCTCACTTTTTTAAACCTCTCTGAAACTACTACTTTCTGTCATCAAAAGTGAGAGGGAAACTGACCAGACTCATTCACAGTGCCAAGTAATATCAACAGAGCTTGTCCACAGTTCCGTGAGGATGCCGGTTAAGTGCGCAACCACCGAATACAAACAAATATGAAACAAAAGTAAGAAAAAGCATAACGAAATACAGCTTCTGCTCATTATAAATGAGTTGGATGAGCTATTCCTCACAGGCAGCGGCTGCCTTGAGCAAAGAAAAATGGCCACCGTAAACCCAGCAGTTGTGTGAATCAGCTCTTTCCACTGAAAACTAACACTGACCCCTTAAAGTAGTGTTCTCCAACCTTGGGTCCCCAAATGTTTTTGGCCTACAACTCCCAGCATGCCCCAGCCAGCTACACTGTTGGCTGGTTGGAGAACACTGCCTTAAAGAATGCCTTCTCATACCTTTATTTATTTATTTATTTATTATATTTATCAATCGCCCATCTGGCCGGTCACCCGGCCACCCTGGGCGATGTACAATTAAAATACAATAAAACACAATAAAACATAATAACTAAAACAATATAAAAAATTCTCATTAAAAACCTAACCCACCCCATATTCCCGCCTGAACAGCCATGTTTTTAATGCACAGCGGAAGCTCATCACGGAGGGGGCATGGCGAAGGTCACTAGGGAGGGAGTTCCATAAGATGGGGGCCGCCACAGAGAAGGCCCTCTTCCTAGTCCCCAACAGCCTGGCTGCTCTGGCTGATGGGATAAGGAGAAGGCCGTCCGTGGCAGACCTTGTTGAGCGGCCTACTTGATGTTGCTGGAGGCGCTCCTTGAGATAAGCTGGGCCGGAGCCGTGTAGGGTTTTAAAGGTCAAAACCAACACCTTGAATTCGGCTCGGCAAGCAACTGGTAGCCAGTGCAACTCATTAAGCACTGGCGTGATGTGATCACGCCGGCGGCTGCCCTTAATCAGGCGAGCCGCCGCGTTCTGTACCAGCTGAAGCTTCCGGACCGTCTTCAAGGGTAACCCCACGTAGAGCGCATTACAGTAGTCTAGGCGAGAGGAGACCAAGGCATGAACCACTGATGGGAGCAGGTGATTAGGAAGGTAGGGGCGCAGCTGCCGTATCAGATGGAGTTGATACAGCGCCGCCCGGCTCACAGCTGCCACCTGAGCCTCCATGGACAGCTGGGAGTCTAGAATGACCCCCAAGCTGCGGACCTGGTCCTTCAGGGGTAGATGTACCCCATTCAGCACCAGGTCAACATCCCCTAACCTTCCCTTGTCCCCCACCAGAAGTACCTCGGTCTTGTCGGGGTTCAGTTTCAGCATGTTCCTTCCCATCCAGCCAGCCACTGACTCCAGGCACTTGGACAGGGTCTCAACGGCCAACCTCGGTGAGGACTTAAAACAGAGGTAGAGCTGCGTGTCATCCGCATACTGATGACACTGCACCCCAAACCTCCTGATGATAGCTCCCAGCGGCTTGAGGTAGATGTTGAATAACATCGGGGAGAGGATGGAACCCTGCGGCACTCCACAAGTGAGCAGCCGAGGGTCCGAAGCCTCCTCCCCGAGAACTACCCTCTGATACCTTCCAGAGAGGAAGGACCGGAACCACTGCAATACAGTGCTTCCCAAGCCCAACCCCTCCAGACGGTCCAGGAGGATACCGTGGTCAACGGTATCAAAAGCCGCTGAGAGATCGAGGAGGACTAGAAAGGAGCATTCGCCCCTATCCAAAGCCCTCCTCATATCATCCACCAAGGCGACCAAGGCCGTCTCCGTCCCATGTCCAGACCTGAAGCCCGACTGGCACGGATCCAAATAATCGGCTTCATCCAAGTGTGCCTTCAACTGAGCACCCACCACCCGCTCGATCACCTTGCCCAGAAATGGTAAATTGGAGACTGGGCGAAAGTTGTTTAAATCCTGGGGATCCAAGGAGGGCTTCTTTAGAAGCGGTCTTATTACTGCCTCCTTGAGGGCTGATGGCATCACTCCCTCCTCGAGGGAGGCATTCACCACCGCCTTGATCCCCTCACCCAGTCTCTCCCTGCAGCTCATGATGAGCCAGGATGGGCAAGGGTCAAACAAGCAGGTGGTCGGCCTCACAGATGAAAGCACCTTGTCCACTTCATCAGAAGGAAGAAGCCGAAACCGATCCCACAAAACCGGTCTGCCATTGGCCTCCTCCCGCTCACTCCCTGTGTCCACGACGTACGATATCCCACTCCTAATCCGATCGATTTTATCTGCGAAGTGCTTCGCTAAAGCCTCACAGGAGGCTTTTGACTGTTCCAGTGGGTCCGGAGCGACTGGACCGACCAGACTCCGGACCACTTGGAACAGCCTCCTGGGGCAGCACTCCGCAGACGCAATGGAGGCAGCATAGAAATTCTTTTTTGCTGCCTTCACCGCCACCCGGTAGGCTGAAGCTGCAGCTCTAACCCGTGTTCGATCGTCTTCGGAGCGGGAATTTCGCCATCGGCGCTCTAGCCTTCTCACCTCTTGTTTCAGAGCTCGCAGCGACGGAGTGAACCATGGCGCCGCGCGAGCTCTGTTTAGGCGAAGAGGGCGCTTCGGGGCAACTCGGTCTAATGCCCTGGTGATTGCAGCATTCCAGTCATCCACCAGGGTCTCGACCGAGCTACCGTTTGTGTGCTCCAATTCCCCAAGCGCGTTCAGGAATCCATCCGGATCCATAAGACGCCTGGGGCGGACCATTCTAATAGGTCCCTCACCCCTGCAGAGGGGTTGTGGCACCGAGAAATCCAACCCCACCAGATAGTGATCTGACCATGACAAGGGGGTGGTGGATATACCCCCGATCTCCAGATCATTTCCCCCCTCTCCGGAAACAAAAACCAAGTCCAGTGCATGACCGGCTACATGGGTAGGTCCAGTTAATACAGGGTGCAGCTCCCAGGAAGCCATGGTCTCCATAAAGTCCCGAGGTGCCCCAGTGAGGGAAGCCCCCGAATGCACGTTGAAGTCCCCCAGCACAACTAGCCTGGGGGACAACACACGCACATCGGAGACCACCTCCAGCACCTCGGCCAGGGAGTCTGTCGTGCAGCGGGGTGGACGGTACACGAGCAGAATCCCCAGGCTGCCCTTTGGACCCAACCTCCAGTACATGCACTCAATAAACTTGGTCTCCCGGAGAGGGAGTCTGGTGAGGACCAAGGACTCCCGGTAGATAACAGCCACTCCCCCTCCCCGTCCCCCAACCCTTGGCTGCTGGGCATACGAGAAACCGGCCGGACACAAGGCCGCCAGAGTTGGAGCAGCGGCCCTCGTCCAGCCAGGTTTCCGTAACACATGCCAGGTCCGCACCCTCATCCATGATCAAGTCATGGATGAGAGATGTTTTTTGGGTAACGGACCTGGCATTGCACAACAGCAAACGCAGGGTGGGGGGAGGAGCAACACATCCCCCAGTTATCCCTTGGCTCTGGGCAGGCCCGGAACAAGGGATAGATATTAAGCATCGATCCCTTGTTCCCCTTACTCGGCGTGGCCTGCCCCTAGCGCTCTGCCAGCGCCTGCCGCTCAACGTTGTTACCGTTTGCCCCCCAGAACTCCCCCCACTATCTCCCTGGGAGAGACACATGCCCCCTCGCTTCCGCCAGTCAGGCGGGAGACCCACCCCTAAAATCAACCCCTAAAAAGCCCCAACCCTTCAAAAAGGAAGGGCCTCTTTAAAACTCCCAGCCCCACCTATATCCCCAACAGCAGGGGGACAGGCCCTCGCCCTCGTGCCACCCCCGAAGTGGCTCCCCCAAAGGGGCCTGGTCTTTATAGTCCCCTTCCAAGCAGCTGCAGGTGGGGCAAGGCGGCTCCCGCTGAGCCGGGCCTGCAGGGGGCAGGCAGCAGTCCCACAGGTGCGGTGGGGTGGGCTGGCCTCGCACAGGCGGCGGCAGCAGCAGCAGAGCTGGACCCACCTGCCTGGCTTGCTCTTCTCCCCGGCAGTGGTGGTGAGGAGATGCCGGGTCAGCTGGGGCCTGGTCTTTATAGTCCCCTTCCAAGCAGCTGCAGGTGGGGCAAGGCGGCTCCCGGCTGAGCCCGGCCTGCAGGGGCAGGCAGCAGTCCCACAGGTGCGGTGGGGTGGGCTGGCCTCGCACAGCGGCGGCAGCAGCAGCAGAGCTGGACCCACCTGCCTGGCTTGCTCTTCTCCCCGGCAGTGGTGGTGAGAGATGCCCGGGTCAGCTGGGGCCTGGTCTTATAGTCCCCTTCCAAGCAGCTGCAGGTGGGGCAAGGCGGCTCCCGGCTGAGCCCGGGCCTGCAGGGGGCAGGCAGCAGTCCCACAGGTGCGGTGGGGTGGGCTGGCCTCGCACAGGCGGCGGCAGCAGCAGCAGAGCTGGACCCACCTGCCTGGCTTGCTCTTCTCCCCGGCAGTGGTGGTGAGGAGATGCCCGGGGCAGCTGGGGCCTGGTCTTTATAGTCCCCTTCCAAGCAGCTGCAGGTGGGGCAAGGCGGCTCCCGGCTGAGCCCGGGCCTGCAGGGGGCAGGCAGCAGTCCCACAGGTGCGGTGGGGTGGGCTGGCCTCGCACAGGCGGCGGCAGCAGCAGCAGAGCTGGACCCACCTGCCTGGCTTGCTCTTCTCCCCGGCAGTGGTGGTGAGGAGATGCCCGGGCAGCTGGGGCCTGGTCTTTATAGTCCCCCTTCCAAGCAGCTGCAGGTGGGCAAGGCGGCTCCCGGCTGAGCCCGGGCCTGCAGGGGGCAGGCAGCAGTCCCACAGGTGTGGTGGGGTGGGCTGGCCTCGCACAGGCGGCGGCAGCAGCAGCAGAGCTGGACCCACCTGCCTGGCTTGCTCTTCTCCCGGCAGTGGTGGTGAGGAGATGCCCGGGGCAGCTGGGGCCTGGTCTTTATAGTCCCCTTCCAAGCAGCTGCAGGTGGGGCAAGGCGGCTCCCGGCTGAGCCCGGGCCTGCAGGGGGCAGGCAGCAGTCCCACAGGTGCGGTGGGGTGGGCTGGCCTCGCACAGGCGGCGGCAGCAGCAGCAGAGCTGGACCCACCTGCCTGGCTTGCTCTTCTCCCCGGCAGTGGTGGTGAGGAGATGCCCGGGGCAGCTGGGGCCTGGTCTTTATAGTCCCCTTCCAAGCAGCTGCAGGTGGGGCAAGGCGGCTCCCGGCTGAGCCCGGGCCTGCAGGGGGCAGGCAGCAGTCCCACAGGTGCGGTGGGGTGGGCTGGCCTCGCACAGGCGGCGGCAGCAGCAGCAGAGCTGGACCACCTGCCTGGCTTGCTCTTCTCCCCGGCAGTGGTGGTGAGGAGATGCCCGGGGCAGCTGGGGCCTGGTCTTTATAGTCCCCTTCCAAGCAGCTGCAGGTGGGGCAAGGCGGCTCCCGGCTGAGCCCGGGCCTGCAGGGGGCAGGCAGCAGTCCCACAGGTGCGGTGGGGTGGGCTGGCCTCGCACAGGCGGCGGCAGCAGCAGCAGAGCTGGACCCACCTGCCTGGCTTGCTCTTCTCCCCGGCAGTGGTGGTGAGGAGATGCCCGGGGCAGCTGGGGCCTGGTCTTTATAGTCCCCTTCCAAGCAGCTGCAGGTGGGGCAAGGCGGCTCCCGGCTGAGCCCGGGCCTGCAGGGGGCAGGCAGCAGTCCCACAGGTGCGGTGGGGTGGGCTGGCCTCGCACAGGCCTTCACCTACTTTTAGCTACAGCAACATGGCATGATTTTATCACTCCCAGATATAGCATGCAATGCTGAAGTGTTTATGATGCATACCATGGAAACAGGAGCAAACCAAAAGTTAAAAAAAAAAAGATTTTCACTGTATTTTGTGTTATGCAATAATGGCAGGCTCTTCTAACAATCATATTTTGCAATAGAAATGCTCATTTTTTCTAATTTGTTGTCATCATCAGGCGATCACTCGTGACCGAGTAAGATTGTCTTCCAGGATAAAAATTTACAAAAAGGAGATTTTAAAAGGAGGAAATGTATTTCTGATAGCATGTATGGTCAAATAGTGCGGGTATTACTGAACAAATGTGGCTGTGCAAACATGCCCAACAAGAGTTAGACCGCCAATGAATTCCACTGGTGATGTAATTCCTGTTTCTATATATGAACCTAGACTCACATGCGTTAACAGTTTGTCAATTAAGCCGAGCTATTTTTACTACAGTCAACATTTGTGCACAAGTATTTATTAGTTTGAAGGGAGGTGAAATTGCTGCTTCCTGCAGAATACTGGTAGTTCATTGTCTTGTTTTTTAAATCAAGTCATGAACTTCAGCAAGATTTACACTCTCTCCTAATGGTTTGGCAACTTCATCTAAATAGCCGCAATTCTAGAGAAAAGGAGTACTGTATTCAGGTGCCACACACATAAAGCATAGAGGTTAGGGCCAAACTTCATGTTGCCAATTTGGTGTCTAGACAGCTTCGATACAGAGACCCAAACTGATTATATAATATTTCCTTTTGAACCTAGGTTCCCTAGAAAACCACAAGAAATTCTGAATGAAAAGATTGGTGACAGAAGCTTTTTATGCAGAAAAATAATTATTTCACTGGTAGGGTAGACACTTGTGAGTAGCCAAAAAAAAAGATGACACGCATCACACACACAAAAGATGACACTAATTTGCATAGAATTTGCATATGCTAATTTATATGTATAGATGCAAATCGGGAAATAATTGCTAAAATTCAAATAGAAATACAGTGCATCTCACCCGGGTGTGGAAGACCGTGAGCTGTTTCCCGTGCTCAGTCTGCTGTCCAGGTGCTGTTAAAGGGCAACTTCAAGGCCCCAAATCTCCCTTCTGATGGTTCTTTACCTTTAAACCGGGCTTGGACAGGACAGCCTTTCCAATTGTGCAGTGTTCTCCAACCTTGGGTCCCCAGATGTTTTTGGCTACGCTGGCTGGGGTATGCTGGGAGTTGTAGGCCAAAAACATCTGGGGACCCAAGGTTGGAGAACACGGCAATAGTGGATGCCTTCAAAACAGAGGACAGCCCTCTGACAGCCTTTCAAATTGAGGACTGTCCTCTGTCAGACTGGAACATGCCCACCCCATTCTTTGTGTTGCACAGTAATGCTAAATCCTTACTAGGGTGGGAGTTGCAGTCCAGGGTGAGGGAACCAGGTTGGGGAAGGCTGATTTAGGACTACAAAGCGTATATATGAAGCCTACTAGTACTGAAATCAGCCTACAGCTGGACTGGGTTTTTAATCTGGTGGGTGCTGCTATTTCTTTCTTATGGATGTGCTTTTATTTGTCTTTTTATCTTTATGTTTACTTGTGTTTCATTTACACATGGACAGCTTGTGAACAAGGCTGTTGTCCTTTGAATATTTGTGGGAATTGTCACAAGTGGCAAATTGATTGGATGTTGCTTAGGAGTAACTCCTGCTCCTTTCTTGTACAAGCCCACAAATTGTCTACAAGAGATTTCACACATCTCTGACTCATGATTAAAGTATAATTCTGAAATAGCTGGATAGACTGGTCTCCTATAGAGTGAAAGAGTTGTGATGCACCCAAATAGCCAAATATAAGACATTTGGAGTATTTATTATATTTATCAGATTCCATGTTATTTCTATATGTCTAGTATATTTGGTATGCTTTTACAGATTATACCGTGTCCCAGGGTGCAATCCTATGGTCCCTGGGAGGGCATCTGCAGCGGGAGGAAAACCATTGGGTGGGATCCAGGCTTGCACTCGGTAGAGTTCCACGGGTGCTGAGGGACCCAGCCCATGGCATCCATCCTATCTCAGATAATGTGATGAAGGGTGTGAGGGTCCTTTCACTTTACAAGCATCACGCATCCAGAATCAATGCACCTTCTACCATCTGAAGCGGAGAGCTCACAAAGCGAAAACAATTTTATTGTGGATTAGTAACCATGGGCTCCAGTTAGGGCTGGGCAAATCTGTCAGTTTCTCTTTCTCCCAGATTTGATTTTTCTTTTTTTAATGAAAAGTAAATTCTCTCTCCTGAATATGAAGAATTTTGCAAATGTTGGTAAATTCTTATTAAAAAAAAGAACTGAAACAAAATTACCGTATTTTTCGGACCGTAAGACGCACTTTTTCCCCCCAAAAAAGGAGGGGGAAATGTCTGTGCGTCCTATGGAGTGAATACAGTAAAAAAAAAAAAATTTTTTTTTTTTTTTTTACTTTCCTCTGCTGGTCCGGAAGAGCGGAGGACTCCTGGGTGGGGCGGGGGAAGCCCCCTCCTCTCAGCTGATTTTTTTTAAAAAAAATTTTTGTACCATACAGTAAGTGCGTCTTATGGTCCGGTGCGTCTTATGGAGCGAAAAATACGGTATCTGCCATCTGCACTCAAATTCAGGTATTCCCAGCAGGGAGAGGACCGTGTTGTACCTGCCTACCATGTAGCTGTTAAAGATGAGGAGCCTAAAAAGGGGGGGGGAGGTGGCAACTCTAAGCACTAACATGGTTGAATATACAGGGATTCAAATGCAGGCTTTTAAGGACTAAGCACTCAAATCCCTGGGCCTGAATGGATGAAGCCATCAGTTTCAGAATTATACTTTGGGCCTCTGAAATAGAGTGAAAGAGTTGTGATGCACACAAATAGCCAAATATAAGACATTTGGAGTATTTATTATATTTATCAGATTCCATGTTATTTCTATATGTCTAGTATATTTGGTATGCTTGGTATGCTTTTACAGATTATACCGTGTCCCAGGGTGCAATCATTTGATATATTTTTTTAATTGCAAGTTCTTTTTGTCCCAAATATGGAGAAGTTTGTGGATTTTGGTACATCCTTATCAAAACCAAACTGAAACAAAATTCTTACCCATCCCTAAAATTTTAGTTGCCTTTCTCCAAAACAAGTGATTTGAGGAGTGCAGCCAGAAAATATAAGTGGCTTCAGGAAAAAAAACAAAATCTGCCTCTGTGAAGAGGTCCAGTCCAGTTCGATATACGTGTACTACGCTTTGAGTATTTTCAGATGCAAAGCACTTTATTAAATAAATATTTTAGCCAGTGACACTGCTGGGCTGGACCATGGGGCACAGGAGTGGGGGATGTGAGTGTTCAACTATGGTGGGTGGCGGATGGAGGGAGAAAGTGGGGCGGCAGAGCAGCCAGGAGAGCACTGGGGGGTTGTGATTGGGAGGGCATCTTGCCCAGCCCTCACCCCTGGCAGCACCACTGATCTTGACTTTTCTCTCTGCTGTTCAATTGGAATTTGCATTTATCCAAGGGCTGAACATGCCTTCTGGAGTTTCAGCTTGGTTGTGAGATGCAGTTTCTGGCTTTGACTGTTTTTTTGTTTTGTTTTTTAAACAAGTGTTGTTCCTCTAGTAAGCACTGAAAAAATGTGCTGCAAGCCCGTTCCAGAGTAAACCAAAAAGCAAAGTGGCCGCACATTCCTTATTCCTGGTGTGGTCTTCCTTGTTTTGATGATAGCCGTTGTCATTCATTTGAAGAGCAAGAGCCATGATTGTTAAGCCTCATTATTTTCAATGAGGCCTGACAGTTTCAAAGTGAAACAGAAGACAGCAACTTTCATCCTATGGGTATTTCTTTTCAAGCACGGCCAACCCTTCATTGACTTGTCAATTGTGTCGTTCCCTGATGTTGGTTGGTCACATCTCTCTCTATATGTATCCATTTTTGAGGTTCTTAAATAAGCCCTCTCTACCCATTGTATTCCCAAAAACCCACCATGCCCAGCATTCGTTGTGTAGTTTGAATAGCATTTGAATCCATTGACAAATGTTCGTAGGCTTTCTTCAGTAGCTGAAGGGGAGAAAATGAAAACAAAGGCAGCTTTGGGTGTGAAAAAGTTTCGTTAATTAATATCCTCTTGTTCCAGTATATTATCCTCTTGTGCAATTGATTGCAGTAAATGGACATCATGAAAGATTCACATGAGTGGGGAAAATGGCTGAGAAGGCCAAGATTTGCTGTAGAACATAAACCAAATATCAGTGAACGTCATCCCATTTGCTGAAAGGAAGGATGGGTATGAGCTGCAGCCAGACAAGAACCGGGATAGTGGGAAAGATTGTGTCTGACTGATGGCATATAGCAGGGGTGCAGAACCCCTGGTCTGTAGGCCTAATCAAGCCCACTGGGCTCCCCAATATGGCCCATGGGGCCCTCTGGGGGAATCTCTGATTGGAGATAACAGCAGAGATGTTGGTGGCAGGGGACTCTGCCGACGTTGGGACGAGCATGACTTTGCCATTTTGGGGGCTATTTGGGAATATGTGGTGAGGGCGGCTGCCCTGGACTAGAGCTAATGGTAAGAGAAGAGTGTTAAGGTAACATAATAGAGGGCACTAGAAGGGTGCTGAGGTCACATGTGGAGGTGAGGTTTGGCAGGTAAAAAGAACATAAGCTGTCTTACCCTAGGTCAGACTATTGGTCCATCTGGCCCAGTGTTATACTCTGACCGGCAGCATCTCTCCAAGGGCTCAGGCAGAGATCTTTCCCATTACCTACTACCTGGTCCTTGAAACTAGAGATATCAGGGATGGAACCTGGGACCTCCAGCATGCAAAGCCAAGTGCCAGTGGAGTCTGGTGGCTCCAATGTCATTGGGGCAGTGTATCCACTCTGGGTTTTAGTCTGAACTTTTAAGGAGCTATCCATGGTTCTGAACCCAATCTCCAAAATAGGTTCAGCGCTGTGGGTAGCTCCTTTAAAATTCAGACTGAAACTTGGAGAGGATATACCACCCCGCTGACATTGGAGCCGGCAAGTGCTCTCCCGCTGAGCTATGGTCCCAGAGCTATAAACATTTGTATATGTGAAAAGGTTGTATAAGAAGTTATATAATATTTATTTATTATATTTATACCCCGCCTTTTTTCCTGCAAGGAACCCAAGGCAGCTCACATAATAATCCTCCTCCTCTCCATTTTATCCTCACAACAACCCTGTGAGGTAGGTTAGGCTGAGAGTCAGTGACTGGCCCAAAGTCATCCAGTGAGTTTTATGGCCGAGCGGGGACTTGAACCCAGATCTCCTGAGTCCCAGTCCAACACTTTAACCACTACGCCACACTGGCTCTATATGTATATATACAGTACAAAATTCCAAAAATAAAACAAAATGTGTACACACCCATGTTACATCACAGAAAATACATAATACATAGCGTTGGATCCAGGGTGTTCTTCCCATGCTGGTAGCTGATAGAAAGGAGAGGGAAGGCCATTTTCACCTTTCCCCTCTCCACCCGCAGCCCCCAGCAACACCTTCCCCACTGTTCCAGATGGTCCCCCAACCCTCTGGCCAGATGTTGGGGAGGACATAAGGGATGCAGGCGGGGGAGGAGAACCAAGAAAAATTGCCTCCTCCCCACTCCACCAGTTGGATTCTTCTGCTGGATCAGGAGCTTTCCATAGATGGATGGAGCCCTGCTGTCCACAGGAGGCAAATTCTGGATCCAATCCATTATAATTTCCGAGAAGCAAGAACTACATAAAATCATCATCCATTATAATACCTTTGATCAAAAATACCTTGCTGAATTACCAATGATTTACTCATATTAAACAGATACTTAAATAATCATAAGCATTGAAAAAGTTCTAATTAAAAAATCTTAATTTTTGTTGTTTTTTTTAAATGAAGTTATACAGCCTAAAACAAAATGAGAGCCCCAGCAGTATGGAATGTAGTTTGCCATGGTTATCCCCAGAGAACTGCAAGACAAAGCCCACAATACCACCTGTGGGTAAGTTCACAGGACTTGTCCTCCCTGGAGAATTCCATGAGTTCTTCTAAATATTTGCATCCTCTTTCACAATAAGACCTTTGCACAATAAGAAGTCCCACAATGTTTAGCCTGTATCTCTCAAATGTGCTGCAGACAGACTAGACCAGTCGTCTTCCAGCTTAGGCAACACTGAGCTCATGCAGACAACTGAACTGTTTGGTTGTCTGTCTGCCCTGCCAAGTGATATGGTTGGATCCAGGTTTAGCTATACCTAGAGTAGACCCATTGAAAGCAATGAGACTTGAGTTATCACAACTAACTTAAGCCCCATTAATTTCTATGGGCCTACTCTAAGTATGACAAAATCTGGATCCAACCCAATGTGTTGTTTATTACACATCAGGTGGGGCTGTCACCCATTTTAACGAAAACTTAATGTGTTTTATTTGATTAATCCATTTCTGCATACATTTTTATATGAGAAAAACAGTCATTGAGGGAAGGTCCGTAGCGGTAGCACAGTGGAAGTGTCAATCCCAGATTCAATACCTGGAGAAAAAAAATACTGCTGAAAATCCCAGGTTCAATACCTGGGATTTCCAGGTAGAGCTGGAAAAGTCTCCGATCTAAATCCCTGGAGAGCCACACCCTGTCACGCACTGGATGGGCCAGTGATCTGACTCAGTATAAGACACTTCCCATGTAGCTATAAATAACAGTAGTTCTCAACCAGTTTTCCCTCCTGGCCATGCTGGCTGGGAGGTGATGGGACTGAGCGCCAGCGCCAGCTTTTTGAGAGCACTTGGGCAACACACACTCAATGGGCCCCCTCCCACAGTGAGTCCACCTTTCCACCACCATGGTCACCAGCTGCTCTTGCTCCCCATCCTCTTTCTCATCATCGCTACCACTGGCTTGCTTGACAGGCAGAGAGCCAGTGTGTAAGTAGGAAGTGGCATCTCCTGCTCCTCCTTCTCACCAGTTGTCTAGGCCAGAGGGAGAGGCAGGTGGATAAGCAGGTTGCAATGGTGAAGAGGAGGAGCAACTCAAGGGGGCTCTTGTCAGTGGGGCCCTGCTGGGGTGTGGGCTCTTGGCAGGTGCCCGGCCATGCGTACCATTGATACTGACCCTGACGGGAGTTGTAGTCAAACACATCAACTTCCCACATGCCTCAGCTTTCCTTGAGAGGTCTGTGGGTCTTTGCAGTGCTGTGTCAAAGCTCTTTTGTTCCAGGGGACCTTTGAGGTAAATGGCCCATTTTTTCCTCTGCTCCTTTTTCTTTTCTTTTCGCTGGTCCTATTGCCTGTTGATTAATTATATTTTATGGGTTGGATCCAGACTTAGTCATACTTGAAGTAGACTCATGGAAATCAATGGGACTTAGTCATTGACTGACTCATCCCGTTGATGTCAATAGGTCTAGGCATTACTAATTTCCCATTTATTTCAATGGGTCTACTCTTAATATGGCTAAGTCTGGATCTAAATATATGGCTGCTTTGGAGGGGGGTATTTAGTGGTTTTTATGTATATTTGATATTTTATGGACTGCTTTGGATATTTTTGGGTGAGGCAGTCCTGATCACTGTACAAAAGCAGCTTTACATTTATTTTTGATGAATTGCAATTGGTGTTATAAACGGGCAATGCAGGAAAGCAATGGAACTGCAAAGGCAGAACTTGAAATTATTTAGACATAAAGACCAATCCAACAGCAGCATTTCAAGTGCCAAAAGTAGCGATTGCCTGTACAGGTGCTCAGTGCGCTGCTGCACAGGGAAGAGATTGCGTCTCGAGTCCATAAAACATATGCCATAATAAAGACATAAGTCTTGAAGGCACTACAAGACCTTTGGCTACAGTGGACTATCAGGGCTACCCCCTGGAAGTTCAACATTTGGATAGCGCATGAGGAATTGCACACCATGCTTTATCCCACTTGGACCCATAGGCAGCAGCTTATTGGTTCTCTGAATCAGGGCATTTTTTTCTCAGTATCCTGGAGCATGGAAAAAATAGATAATATAAGTAGACAATAAGCTGAATCCTGGCAAGACGGAAGCCCTGTGGTGAGTGCTTCCTGAGTCTGGCAGATAGGCTTATTGCCTGTTCTGGATGGGGTTGCACTCCCTCTTAAAAATCAGGTTTGTACTCTGGGGGTACTCCTAGATCCATCGTTGTCGCTGGAGTCCCAAGTGACCATGGCAGCTCAGAGTGCCTTTTACCAGCTTCAACTGATTTGCCAGTTATGGCCTCTCCTGGACAGGGATAGCTTGGCCAGAGTTAGGGACATGTGCGGAGCTCGATTGTGGGGTGGAAGTCCGGCAAACTTGCTGGGCTTGGCCCCCCAAGTTCCGCTCGGCCTACCTGCTTCCTCGGCTCGATTCGTGTTCTTGCGAGCCAAGCCGGGGAAGTGACTTCTGCGTTCCCGGCACTACATTTTTAATGTAGAAAATGGCATAAGATATGTTAAAAACAGCTGCAATTTGCGTAAGTTGCGCAAATCGTGGCCACTTTTAACATATCGTACACCATTTTCTATGTTTAAAAAATGTAGCACTGGGAACCCAGAAGTCCAGCAAGCCCCTTAGTTGGCGCTTGCTTTTGGCCCTGTGTGGCAGGCACAGCAGCAGCGCTCACTGAGCGCCCAGCGACTCACGTGGTGGGCACATTGGCCACCCCTAGCCACAGTGGTACAGACACTAGTAACTTCAAGACTGGATTACTCCCTTGCTGAAGGAACTGCACTGGCTGCCTATTCGCTACTGGGCTAGGTTTAAGGTTTTGGTACTAGTGTATAAACCCCTAAACAACTTGGTAGGGCCTGCCCTATCATTAAACACAGTGAGGTGGCCACCTCAGGCAGCAGATGTTGGGAGATGGCAGCAAGGTGTTGGAGGAGAGAACTTGTAAGCCACACAACCTTCCTTATACACCCTAAGTTAGACCGATGCCCTCAGGTGTAGGGGAGGATGCTGTTCCATCACCAGTGTGGAAGAAAGATTCAGCTGACAGTCCAGTTGGCTTTTGTACGTGGAATGGGAGGTGGCACCATCTTGGTTTTTGCCTCAGGCAACAAAATATCTTGGGCTGGCCCTGCAACTTGGGACCAGGACACTTGAGATAGCGCCTTGTCCCTTATCAACCTGCCCAGTCACTGAGGTCATCAGATGGTATGCTCCTGGTGGTTCTCCATGGACTTATGACCCAATTGGAATCCACCCGGAGAAGAGCCTTCAGTGTGCTGGCTCCATTTCTCTGGAACTCCCTGCCTCTGGAAGTCAGGCAGGCACCAGAATGTGCTGTCTCCTGCACCTCCTAAAAACATCTTTATTTCAGGAAGCCTTCCTTGGTTGACTACCCATGGTTTTTATTGATGTGCTGTTTTTAATATTGTGTTGTTGTTGTTTTTATTTTTTATTTTTTGCCTGTTTATTGTTCACTGCTCTGGAATTGGTGGAGCTGTGGAACAGTATCTAAAGGTTGTAAATTAAAAAATATTTTTTTAAAAATAAATCTCTCTGGCAACTTTTCCTGTTTCTTGCTAAAAAGACTTCTTGCCTTCCTAATCAAGTTTCAGGGATGAAGTTTACTGAATAGTACAATAAAAACCACAGTTTGGAGGGAGGCTAAAGTCTCCTGGAAAATGGGAGAGTTTCGATACCTATTGTGCACCTCTGTCATTATCAGATGTTTCAGCTTGCATCACCAAAATCAAAAGCAGGTATCTTTGTAGAGTTTGAAGAGCTATCTGCTGTAGACGTCTCCCTCAGCAATTAGAATAAAAGCATTTGTCCTTAAAATTCTTCAACTTGCTCATCTGATGGAACATGATTTCCTTTCTGTACTGTATTGATGTTTCAAACTTTATTGCAGGCAATCTATTGAACTCCCGATTGCAAAAGGGACTGTTTATTTAATATCCTGTGCATGGCAATGGATTTGCACCCCTCCTTTCAATATATACCAGGGGTGGGGAACCTTTTTTTCTGTCAAGGACCACTTTCTGTCAGGGGTAATCTGTTGGGATTGGGAGCCATATGCCAATGGTGAACAGGGCCAGAGACAAAAATGGGCTGACAACTCCCTTCTCTCCCCCCCCCCTTCTGACACTCCTTGATCTTCTGTCTCCCTCTCTACCCAGTGGGCTGCCAGGGAAGGGGACAGATTGCTCTTGACAGATCTGAGCTGATTGCTTGCAGAGGGCTTTTGAAATTAGGCCTGCCCCTGTTGTAAAGCTTTTTATGCCATGTGTTTGTGTGTGAGAGAACCTTCAGAGAAGGTTGAATTGAACATAGATAAATTAAGGAATTGACTAGAATATACTACTATTATTAGAATGCTGGCAAAAGAAGGTGTTCAGATGATGGACCTACATGATAAATGTACATCTTTAGGATGGGCTTTCCACTATTCAGAATGAAATGACATACTTACTGAAGAACAAATACATTGTTTGAATCTTTGTGATGGTGTTCTGCTGCTACTGTTTTATATTGTTTAATGTTGTCTTCTTATCATATCTAGTTTAAAAGATTTCAGATATGACTGTGGGGAAAGAAATTGAAATTGAAAATTTTATTACAGTCATTGACCAGAACCAGCAATAACATTAAAACAAGGAAACAGTCTATGAAACATACATTACTACTGTACACCAGCATACATCTCAGGTTCACAACAAAATTTTATATCAGAATTATAGCAGACAAGCAAGGCCAGAGTCAGAGGTTAAAAAGGTACGGCACGTACGTTATAGCAGTTGCACAAAATTTAGCCACTTTATTAGTAATATGAGGAACCATATCAGAGAGTAGTAGGGAAATATAGAATTTTTCAGCTCTACCCGGGCAATTATATAAAATAAGAAGAATAAGCTCATCACAAAGATCCCAGTAGAAGGGGCAATATAAAAGCACATGCCCCACAGATACAACTTCCCCATTATTACATGGACAAAGACGATCTTTAAATGGTATTCCCTTATATCTTCCCTCCAAAACCATAGATGGCAGAGCATCAAATCTGGCTAGAGTAAAAGCTTTTCTATACTTGGAAAAGTCAAATCAGCCAGATAAACATGAGGCCCAAAGATCTTATTTCCTCGAGGGCTAAATTTACACAGTGAGCTTACATGTTCTTGTAATACAATGTCCCTGATTCTCTGATTAATAGCTACCTTGGCGTTAGAGTAACCCATTGCTATTAATGCGTTGGGAGAAAATCCCAGGCGTGATCGTTCAATACATAAATGCTTTTTCCATTTCGATTGGAAGGGATCCAGCAGTATCAATGGAGCCAACCCGACTGGCAAGAATATAAGTTTTAACCAATAATTTATCATATACAGTCTTGATCGAGCTACAATGGGAATTAAACCAGCCTCTAACCGTAGAGCTGCATTGGGAACACAATGCGGTACAGAAAACATAACTCTTAGAAATTTGGACTGGATAATTTCTAAGGGGTGAAGATTATACTGAGCACACAGTCAGGACCCATATAACATTTGGGCAATGATTTTAGCCACAGACACCTGGATCTCGGAGGGGATATATTGCCCACCTTTAGTAAAGTAGAATCTTATCAATGCTGCGGCACTCCTGTGCATTTGCCACAACATAATTTATATGAGTGAGCCAAGATGCAGATGCATGAAACATTCCCAGGTATTTATATCTAGCAACCTGCTTGATAAGATTTTCATTAATTGTCCATTTATGTTTAATTTTCCTCCTACTAAATACCAACACTTTGGTCTTTGAATAATTGATTGTTAACAACTCCTCAGTACAATATAAATGTAACGCCCTCATTAGTCATCTTAAACCAATACTGGTTAGGGATAACAATGCAGCATTGTCAGCATATAGAAGTATTGACAGGACGAGTGTTCATCTTAGGGGGGGTGAAAGTCAGGGTTTGATAGTCTCTTCACTATTGAATTAATATAAAAATTAAACAATGTGGGAGCTAGAATACATCCCTGACTGTGAGGAAAGAGCTCTGCCGGAGACTGTGCAGGGCCACTGTTTGTTGATGTAGATAGGACTGTGGCATAAAACAGCTCTATATGTTCATACTAATGTGATGCCCTCCATCCATGTGATGAGTACTTGTATGCTATATGGAAGGAAAGTTCACCTAAAGTAGCTTTCCCTGACCTGGTGCCCTCCAGATGTTTTGGATGATCACTCCCAGCATTCCTGACCATTGTCTATGCTGGCTGGGGCTGATGGAGTTGACATCCAAAACATCTGGAAGGCACTAGGTTGGGGAAGGCTGATCTAAAGATTATTTTTGTGGCATTGCTGTGTCAACAGTAGCAGATACGCCAGCTCTAACTGCCCCAGAGACAACTCTGTACATTCCTAGGAATCATTGCACTCCACACTTCGAAAGCTTAGGACCAAAATCTCCACGTTTTCCCAACAAACTGAGAAGTAATGCTCTTCAGGTTGATGAGTACAAGGAGTGGGGAGACATTGGAGGAAACTGAACCAGCTTTTTTATTTCCCAGAGCACCCTAGGTGTGCCAAAAGTGTATGGACAGAACAGGCATTAGTACCATTAAAGTGGGAGGTGAATGATCTCGTCAGACAGGAGTTCATCACAGAGTATGATGGCAGGAGAAGGAAGAAGGGGGCGGCCTAACCCTCTAACAAAGGGCTTTCCATCTATCACATTACCGCAAACCAATCAATACCCTCAATTCTGCAAAGGACATTTTACATTAACACATATGGGGAAATGTAAATGTGCAAAATGCATTTACTGAAGCTCATTTGTGGCTGAGGTAGAAACAAGTGCAGAGATGTTTTAAATGACCAAGCACATTGGATATTCCATGCAATGAGAGCAAGAGCCACCACAGCAGGGTCACTCACTCACCCCACCCCGTGAATGGAATGTACTGCTTGTGTAATGGCATCTCTGTAAGAAGCTTCACGCACAGACTGTCAGAGAACTGTGCAAACTTGGGAGACACGAGGCCCTCAGATATTGTATTTACTACGAAGCGGGAGATGAGTTAACACACTCTTCTGATTGTGATGGGGCTGGGTTTGGGTTAAAAGTTTCTCTTGAATGGTCTGCATTCTGCCTTGGGAGCCTGTCTCTTTTACAGTCATGCTTTGTTTCCTAGCATGACCACCCCTGGGATGTATTGGTCCAAGGCAAACACTGTCTCTTTTCAGTCAGGACAGTCCTAATATTAGTTTCCTTTTCTTCCTTTCTCCTCCCCCCCACCCCCATTCCAGGTTGCAAAGGCTGGTGGACGTCCTGAGGAAGAAGATTGGAGCAGGGACCATTAGGACGGTGATCTGATAGAAAACTCCAGTCTGGGGAAGCATTCACATCTGGTGACCAGGCTGCTTCATTCAGCACTGTGTAAACATTAAAGCCTTAACTTAGCAAACAGTTGTTAGAAGTGGGACACTCCAACGACATTCCAGGCTGAGATAAAATCAAATCATAAATGTTTAACCACTTGGCTGCTGAATTGTGCGATTTGTCCAACGGTATCCTGATGCACATTTATTTGTTTCTGTAGCAGATCTATTTTGGTACAGTTAATGAGCCATTGGAAAGAGTTATGTGTGTACGTGTGTGTATATATTTTCTATGGACAATTGTTTCTTCACAGAGTGTAGTCTACTACAAAGCAAGGCTTAGTTGGGTCTTGCTCTTTCTGCCTAATTTAAGGGGCAAAACCTTGCTGAGCATTCTTGAATTCGAAATACACTGGGTTGAATATAAGTATTTAAATTAGTCATTGATGCTGGAATTTGAGATGTATGTAACTGATAAGAGAGGCCCAGCATCAAAAATTATCTGTGGCAAATATATTGTCAAATGTTATGTTTTTTCTTCAGAGCCCCTAATTTTCCATCAACACTGTATTGGTTAATGAGAATTGCCCATGAGCAGACAGGCATATATATATGCAAGGGAAGGCATCAGTACAGTTTTCAGGAACATTTCAACAGAGATCTAGGGTGCTTCCAGTCGGAAATCTCCCAGCACTACCCATCAAAAGGCATTGTGCAGCTATTCCATCTTTTCTTCCTTAATGGTTTTGTGTATGTGTGTGTGTGGAAAGGGAGGAAATATGGGAGGGCTACAAGATGAAGATGATGATGTCTGATCCCCAGTAAAATTCCATGAATGAGGCAGCATGACTGCAGGATCAAAGCCTCATCTGGAAGCATCCCAAATATATATAAAGTATTAAGAGATATTTCCCATTAAAGTAACTAATTATTTGGGTTCACATTTTTTTGCATGTTTCTTGTTCTGCTAGTGTGAACAATCATCCTGAACTTTCTTCTTTTCCCCCATATAATAAGAATAATACAATACATATTATATACACCAATCAATTAAACATCCCTTCTCTGAATCATTTGAATGAGGTACAGTATGTGCATTTTCACACTCTTATATATACATTATATGTTTCTTATGTAGAATCCAAAAACAAAATTACTAGTAAACAATTTTCTCTTCTTTATATATGTATAGATTTCTATAAATAACTAAATCAGGTTGTTGAAAAATCAAATTGAATATTTGGATATATTGCTTTGGGTTCACATTTTAATTGATTGGAATCTGGTTAGCTTGGGGACACTATCTCAAGTTGTACAGAAGCATAGGTTGTTCTATGTGCCTCATTTTTTCCCATTTAAAACAGTCCTTGTTGTTATGAACCCTCTCAATAAGAGCAAATGAATTGGCAATATGATTAACCTCCACTAAGAAAAGTACATCCATGCCAGTTTCCTATCATTTAGAATTGCACAGGCAATTTCTTCCTCCAGCTTCCCTTGATTATTATTTTACCGATTCAGTGAGAAAGATTATAATGGAAAAATGAAGAATAGAATGAGGAAGAAATAAATCCCATATTATGTCTATTTGCTGTAAGTCAATAATTCCTGGTATCATTCTTGCCTTGCTAACTTGGGTTATCCACCATTGTACGTGTATGTGTTTATACACCATTTTATACACCAGACCATTTCATGCATCTGAAGAAGTAGGCTAAAGAAGTAGAAGTTGCTCTTGAAAGTACAATAAAACATTTATTCCCTAAAATTACTTGGAACGTTTGATCTTTTAATACTACAGACTTACATGGCTATTCTTGGCATCATACAGACTAACATGGCTGCTCTGAAGGAAAAATAGAAGAACTATGTTGAAGTTTCCAATCGTCTTAACCTTACACCTTCACTCCTGCTGCAAAGTTCATCCTCTAGACTCCTCCAAGCATTGAACGAAAACACATAGGCTGCTTATTGCCTTATGGGCTCCTTTCCTTTCCAAAAAAAAGTGACCCTACGCAGATGTCAGAAGCTGCCAGGGCTAGCACAACCATGAATCTTTGGTTCTGTGCCCTTCTGCCACATGTGGTGAGTGATCAGAACTGCAGCTTAAAGCATCTAGTCAGGCAGTGGACCGACCCCATCTCCGAGGCTGGCCATTGGGCCCACCTGGGCAGGAAGAACTATAAAGGCTTCCTGTTTGGGCTGGAGCCTTGCCTGAGCAACAAGGTCTTCCTGGCTCTGGTATGTTTCTGTGCATCCCTTGGCTCTGACTCCTGGCTTGGTTTTTGAGCTCTGGTGCCAGCTCAGCTCCTGGCTTCTGGTTCATGGCTCCTGCCTCACTTCTAACAGCTGCCTACAGCTGAGTCCTAACAACAGATAACCTGGAATAGGGTTTATGTTGTTTGATTTATGTAGAAAATGTGCTATGATTTCTAATTGCACACTGATCAGAATAATTCATCCCCCTTTTTGGGGTTCAAAGTAAGAGACTTTTTCCCCCCACTGGCAAAGATAACAAATTTAATTACCACAGTGCGTAGTGTCACTATTACTTCAGTGCTACATGGAGATACTGTGTATTTTTCTGCGGGATTGCACAGTGAGTTGTGAGCTATCCATGGTCCATGCCGTGGTAAAATATGTAAATAGCATCACGTTGTCTCAGAATAAGAACATTATTAAAGCTTTTCAGCACTGTAATTAGATTCATGGTAAGCCTTCCCTAAGCCCTCACTAATTAACTATATTGCAACAAGTCAACTTGAACAGAAAAGAACTGGGGACCTTTAGTCACCCAGCAATGTTTCCCATTCAGCCCCAAATCATAACCTGATCGTGGTATTTTGTACCGTGGGATCCCTGGCTGTCACCCACTTACACCTGTCCCCTTCCAAGGTGGGCAGCAGGGGTGCAGAATGTATCCCATCCACAGACTAGGCATATATGGCCTTAGGTCCCCTCTATGAAGTTTGTGTATTGGGGCAGTGGTGCCTAGTACCTTTCTTCATAGGTGAGTTGCTCCAGCCTCTTGATGGCTTTGGTTGCCCTTTTCTGCAGCTTTTCCAACTCCACAATATCCTTTTTGAGGTGAGGTGACCCGAACTGTACACAGTATTCTAAGTATGGTCACACCATAGATTTGTATAAGGGCCGTACGATATTGACAACTTAAAATTTCCATTTCTGAACTGAGATCTAATTCCCATCATATATATATACATGTATGTATGTATGTATGTATCCTTGCTGGTCTCAGGTACATCACAGAAAGGGAAGAGGCTCTTTCCACCATCTTCAAGGGTTTACCACCAGAAGGCCAGGCCAGCCAATCACTTGATGCAGAGGCAACCCTATCAGGACTCAAAATGAGGGTGGTGCCTCAAGCAATGGATTTTGGGCTCCATTAAGTGTGGTTGAGTGAGAGATCTGAGACAGGAGGCACAATTCTCCTACGTAGGCATCACTGAAATAAATGGGAGCTTCACAAGAGTCTTATCTGGTTGTTTTATTTAATTCATACGCAACTTACTTTTTAATTCATGTGCAACTATAAGCATGAGGCTTCCCATGTCAAAAGCCTGCATGGCCGTTGCAGATGATTTATTTATTTTATTTATTTATTTATTCTATTTATACCACACCTTTATTCCTGCAAGGAACCCAAGGCAGCTTACATAATTCTCCACCTCCTCTCAATTTTATGCTCACAACAACCCTGTGAGGTAGGTTAGGCTGAGAGTCAGTGACTGGCCCAAAGTCACCCAGTGAGTTTCATGGCCGAGCAGGGACTAGAACCTGGATCTCCTGAGTCCCAGTCCAACACTCTAACTACTACGCCACACTGGCGTAGTTAACTGGTGTTTGTTAACGAAACAAACCTCATTCCAAATATAAACATGCCAAGTATTGCAATCTACCGCACTGATACCAAAAGGCATTACGTAGAAAGTGAATATCGTGATAACATTGGGACTTGCTGTGCATGAATGGCTACAATCTAGCGCTACAAAGTGCCTCATGATATCCCGATTAGCAAGCTAGCTAAAAGTGGGCTAGACCGAACAACTATCAGGTGGATCCACATTTGGTTACAGAATCAGACTCAAAGAGTGCTTATCAATGGTACCTTCTCAAACTGGGGAGAAGTAACGAGCGGGGTACCGCAGGACTCTGTCCTGGGCCCAGTGCTCTTCAACATTTTTATTAATGACTTGGATGAGGAGGTGCAGGGAATGCTTATCAAATTTGCAGATGACACAAAGTTGGGTGGAATAGCTAATACTCTGGAAGACAGAAACAAAATTCAAAGCGATCTCGATAGGCTAGAGTACTGGGCCGAAAACAACGGAATGAAATTTAATAGGGATAAATGCCAAGTGCTGCAGCTAGGGAAAGGAAACCAAATGCAGTTACAGAATGGGGGGACGCTTGGCTCAACAATACTACAAGTGAAAAGGATCTTGGAATTGTTGGAGATCACAAGCTGAATATGAGCCAGCAATGCAATGTGGCTGCAAAGAAGGCAAATGCTATTTTGGGCAGCATTAATAGAAGTATAGCTTCCAAATCGTGGGAAGTACTAGTTCCCCTCTACTCAGCACTGGTTAGGCCTCATCTTGAGTACTGCGTCCAGTTCTGGGCACCACACTTTAAGAAGGATGTAGACAAACTGGAAAGGGTTAAGAGGAGGGCAACAAAGATGATTAGGGGACTGGAAACAAAGCCCTATGAGGAGAGACTGAAAGAACTGGGCATGTTTAGCCTTCAGAAGAGAAGACTGAGGGGAGATATGATAGCACTCTTCAAGTACTTGAAAGGTTGCCACACAGAGGAGGGCCAGGATCTCTTCTTGATCATCCCAGATTGCAGGACACAAAATAATGGGCTCAAGTTACAGGAAGCCAGATTCCACCTGGACATCAGGAAAAATTTCCTGACTGTTAGAGCAGTATGCTAATGAAACCAACTACCTAGAGAGGTGGTGGGCTCTACAACACTGGAGGCATTCAAGGTGCAGCTGGACAGCCATCTGTCAGGGATGCTTTGACTTGGGTTCCTGCATTGAGCAGGGGGTTGGACTCAATGGCCTTGTAGGCCCCTTCCAACTGTACTCTATGATTCTATGTGGAGTAGTGGGCTGTAATGATTGCTTGATAAGGGAAATAGCAGGAACTTGGATTCAATCCCCCCACAATCACCAGGGAGGTGACCAGAACCATTGAAGCTGGCAATACCAACTGCTTGTTCAGTGCTTTACATGCAGTTCCTAATTTAGTGTCAGGAGACACACACATAGCCCACATGCTAAGTGCAGAGATCTATCTGCCAGAAGCATGTGCCACTTAAGTTTTCTCTGCACGATTTCCAACCTATTATGGAATGTGCAGGTGGAATGTGCAGCTTTCATATATAGGTATCACCGTTGTAGTATTAAAGCATATGAGAGTTTGTTTTGCTCTGTACCCAAAGGATGGGAGGATGTATTCTAGTTCTTTAGAATTTAAAACACAGATTGATTGATTGATTGATTGATTTGATTTATAGGTGGCCTTTCCACCAAAAAAAAAAAAAATGGTGCTCAAGGAGGCTACCAATAAAATCCAGATAAAAAACAAACTCTTAATGAAAACACAACATAAAAACAAATAAATTAAAAACACAATTAAAACACATCAATGAAAGGAATAAACAGCATCCAATCAATTTAAAAAACCCTTCAGCAACGACCATTTTATATGTCAAAGGCGGCGGCCTGCCGGAATAAAAATATCTTTGCCTGCCTGTGGAGGGATAGCAGAAAGGAAGCCAACCTAGCCTCCATCGGCAGGGAGTTCCACAGCCTGGGAGCAGCCACCAAGAAGGCCCTCTCTCATGTCCCCACCAAACGTGCCTCTGAAAGTGGTGGGATGAAGAGATGTGCCTTTCCCAAAGGTCTTAAAATCCAGGCAGGCTCATATGGCAGAATGCAGTCTTTTGGGTAGCCTGGTCCCAAGTTGTATAGGGCTTTGAATGTTGGCAATATTGAGATTTTATATTAAATTAGCACATTATTTCCTATTTAACACAAGGTCTGTATAAGAAAATCCCTTGTCATTGTAGTCGTCATTGTTTTATATCATTTCTTTAGTGAAGTGCTAATGAAACCTGCACAAGTTTCTTACTTGTTGTACATTGATTGGAACTTAGCTTGTAGTCTTGAGCAGTCTAGACTTTTCATTCCTCAGTTTTGTTGGAGCTGCACGTGTTCCATGAGGCTTTTAAACAAATAGTTGGAATGGTTGAATGATTTACATTGCCAGTGCCTAGCTAAATATGTAGTCTTTAGAAAAGATGTGGTTTATTTTGGCAGGGTTTAAAAAACTCAAATATTTTAAACATTTGTTAAGTTCAAGCCTGCACATTTGAACTTGGAGTATACGTTCCAAAATTGGATCTCAGGTTACCTGTCTCTTACCCTTTTGTAGATTGTAATCCTTTTATTAAAATAGTCTTTGAAAAGGTTGCTTTAAAAACAATTCAATGTGAAGGATTGTCGCTGTATGAGGGAGAGTCAGTATTAACCGTAAAAATCTGTAATGGGGATACATTGATAGTCCAGATTTTTCCTCTCCGCAGGATAAACAAAATAAAAGATTAGGGTTGCATGAACCCAGGAGGCTTCTATGCAGCCAATGTACCTGGCCTGTTCTTGTGCCCCTTCTAGCCTTGGGGTGGCCATTCATGCATCATCAAAGAAGAGGAAATGCATCACCAAAAGGTCAAAGGAGAGCACAGATCTTCATCAAATTTGCATCTGCTAATTTATATGTATAGCTGCAAATGTAGAAATCATTGCTATAGTTTGAAGAGAACTACAACACAGCTCAGCATACTGGGAATGACTGTGTGACCAGGTGACCTGCATGCCTGCTCAGTCTGCTGTCCAGGTGCTAACTCTTGATGGGCCACATCGAGGCCTGCTGTGCTCGCTTCTTCTGGCTCTTTATCTTTAAACTGGACTTGGGCGGACAGCCCTTCAAATAGAGCAACCGTCCGTCCCCAACCTGCTTTCCTCCAGATGTTTTGCACTTCAACTCCCATCAGCCCCAGCCAGCATGCCAATGCTCAGGAATGCTGGGAGCTGTAATCCAAAACATCTGGAGGGCACCCGGTTCAGGAAGGCTGAAATAGAGGACACCTTCAAACAGAGGACAGTCCTCTGACAGCCCTTCAAATAAAGGACTATTGTCTGTAAGTTAGGACAAACAGCCACCCTGCCCACCAAGTAGGACATGGCCAAGTAAGTCATAGGCCCAGGTAAGACAGAAGATTTCCTTCTAGCATATGACCACTACACCACCATGAGTACTCTAGGGCATGTACAGTATACACATTCCAATCTTGAGCCAGCTGCCTTGGCTATCAGTATGTTTCTGGACCCAATTTGAAGTGCTGGTCTTAACCTTAAAAACCCTTAATGGCTTGGAACAAGGTTATCTGAAGGACTGCCTTCACCCATACAATCCTGCCCATCTGCTAAGATCTACCTCGGGGATCCATCTCAAGTGCCCAGCACTAAAATCAGTGAGGAAGGCATTCACTAGCAATAGGGCCTTCTCAGCAGTGGCCCCAAATCTTTGAAACCCCCTTCCAGTCAACCTGCGGTTACACCTTGCTCCTTCAATTGCCCTTTAGTCTGGCCTTAAAGGCCTTCCTCTTCAAGGCTGCCTTTGATTGATTCCATAGGTCAGCAGAGACACTTTGTCAAGTAATTCTGGACATCTGTTCTGATGTGATCACTGGCAATTTGTACCTTGTTCTCTCTTCTTCTGTACATTGCTTTGGGAGGGGGTAGGCCTAAAAAGTGACTTAAAATATGTTAAATAAATAAAAATCTGCTGCAACCTGGCTCAAGCCACTCCTCTGTGCTGGATCCCTTGCTTGGAGAAAGCAGGGGCCATGGAGGGGCCATTGTTGTGCTACACCTTGCCATGGAGGTATGTTCTTGGTATGGCACTAGCCCCTGCCGGTGCCACAGGTCATTTACACACAGGAAGAGCTCTGTGCATGGGCTGGATTGTGTCCAATTTTATTTATTATGCATGTATGTTTTAGTTTGGATCTTCTTCTTTTTGCCCCATCCTATCCCAGGGGTTCAAGACTTGAAGTTAATTCCACAGACACATCAAAATAAATCTCTTTCCCTCCTCAGGAAATTCCTAAATTTTACTCCGAGTTATAGCTCTTTCATCTCTTGGCTTTTGTTATTGCAGTTATGGTACATTAGCGACTTTCTTTCTTTTTATTGCCACATTCAGATAGACTGATTGGTGAATTACAACTAAACACAGTGGATTTCATGACTGAAATCCACTGAGGTTTGGTTGTGTGTGTGTGGTGGGGTGTGTGTGTGTGTGGAACAGTACCTATCAAAAAGTATGAATATGTTGTACCTTCCATTCTCAGATTCAAGACAAAAGAAAAGAAAAAACTCTGACCTGCAGGAGTTCAGATGGTAGCTGGTAAGTTTCTGGTGCCTTTGCCAGAAAACAAGACGTGTTGACCAACATTTTCCAAAGCAAAACAACTGAAAGGGAATTCCAAAAATTAAGATACATGATACAAAACTGTCTGGGAACTGCTGAAACATGTACGTCTGGAGGCCCAGAGCTTTGTTCTCCAGTATTTGACTTTCACAGATGTTGCTTTATTGTTTCACAAGTTCTTTATGTAGCCTGGTGGGTGTGTTCTCTCTTTACTATTTATAAAAATCAGCCTCTGAAATATGAGGCCCGGGAACAAGCAGGAGTTTGAGAACTTTCAATAGGTTGGAATCCCCTCCTCCCCCCTCCCAAATAAAATTAGCAATTCTTAACAGGGTCACTGAGGTTACTTGGCAAGTGCACTTTGCTCTGCATCACTCAGCAAATAAGCAGCCTGTATCAGTGTGTGTTACTGCAAACACACAAAAATAATTTCATAACCAAGAGCAGAAAGGCTGTATCATTCCCGTTTTGGTGGGGTTTTTTTCCATTTTCATGAATGTGCTGAGCAAACTGTTGTGTTGTTGTGAATCCAGGCTGACTACTGCAGTGTGATGTAACGCAGTGGTCAACTGATTTATCTAGCATGGGAATCCAACTTGCACTACCACGCTGACAGAGCAATCCTAGGGCAGTCAGAGCACTCCGAGGTCGGACCACTCCGACATTTCCAAAGGGACAGAGGAGCAGTGTTCAGTGCTCTTCCCCCGGGGTTCCCCCCCCCCTTTGAACTACAGTAATACCTTGGATTGCAAGCATAATTCGTTCCGGAAATGTGCTTGTAATCCAAAGCACTTGTATTGTATATCAAAGTGAAATTCCCCATAAGAAATTTGTACACATATTTTTAATTTAAGCTGCAATAAAGAATGATAGTGTAAAGTCTTCATTTTTCTTGACCGTACTACAGTACTTGTATTGCAAGACGTCGCTTGTTTATCAAGTCAAAAATTATTTTAAAAAATTTGCTTGTCTTGCAAAACACTTGCAGACCGAGTTACTTGCAATCCAAGGTTTTACTGCATTTCCCTCCCATTGCTCACAATGGGAGAGAAATCATTTAGACCAGCCCCAGGGCTGGTCTAAATGTTCCCCCATGTTTGGGCGTGGTTGGGGGAAGGGAGGACTTTGGATCACTTGGATCCAGAGTTCCACCCACACTGCCCACACCATGCTCCTGATCCTCTCTTGCCAACATCTCCATCAACAACAGAGCTCCAGCTTTGGAAGGATGAGGGGCACAGATCTTTCCACGGGGGTAGGGATGGGGGATCCAAGGCTGCATTTCCCCTTCTGAGCTCAGAGCTTCCTCTCCAACTTTCCTTCAGATCGGATGCTGACCGAGGGGCCACAGGATTGTGCCTTTACTCTACCATCGCCAGTTCAATTTACTTTCAGCAGATTTGCAGTGGTGTGGTACCAGGGCCGGTGCTACCATTAGGCGAACTAGGCAGCTGCCTAGGGTGCAGGGCTAAAGGGGGCGCCACTGAGGGGTGCAGAAGGAGGAGGGAGGTGGATGCGGTGGCGTTTTCTCCGTCCTTCCCGGCCTGACACGTATCCTGTTCCGCCGCCGGTCTGCACCCGGTGAGTGAGTGTGAGAAAGAAGCAGCCCCGCGGCCGGCCGCACACACATACACCGCTGCCAGGCCTGGAGCATCGCCCTGCAGTTGCCGCTTCCCCTCCGGGTGAGAGACATGGAGAGAGTCGCACCTCAGGGGGACACGCTCCGGGCTGGGGCGGGTTGGGCTGGGTGTGGGGAGCGCCGCTGAGGCGACGCGCGATGGGGGCAGACCCAGAGGGTCCTGGAGCCGCCGGTGAGGCCATTGTTACCTGAACTGTGGCGGGGCTCCTCGGAAGAGAGGGAAGGCTACGCATCTGAGGGAGGCGGGAGAAGGGCGCCCTCCTAGCGAGGGTGGCGGGTTCCCCGGGTCCGGGTTCTTCTCTGCCTGGTCTCGTGTGCACGCGCTTGCTTGCTTGCAAGCCTGTATAGGGCTGGAGGGAGGGAGGGCTCAAGTGGGAAGGGGGAGCGCTAAATATCTGATCTTGCCTAGGGCACCAAACTGCCTTGCACCGGCCCTGTGTGGTACTTTCCTGGCAAACTGTCAGCAGTTCACCAAAAAGAAAAAAGGAGAAGATGATTGAATAGATACTTAACACAGATTTATAAATGCTTGTGGTGTGGAGAGAGAATGGGGGGGGGGAATGACTTGCTCTCATAATCCAAGAAATCAAGGCTATCCAATGGAACTGATAGACACCTGGCTTAAGGCCTTAAGGCTGCAATCCTATAAACACTTACCTGGGACTGGCAGTAGGTCTCGTTGAACTCAGTGGGACTTACTTCTGAACAGACATGCATAGGATTCCACTGTGTATTCTAAGTACATGTACCAGAACGTATATCACATTGTACTCAGTGGGACTTAGTTCCAAGTAAACATGCACAGGATTGGGCTACAAGAGAGCCAGTGTGGTGTAGTGGTGAGAGTGTAGGGCTGGGACTCCGGGAGATCCAGGTTCTGGTCCCCGCTCTGCCATGAGACTCACTGGGTGACTTTGGGCCAGTCACTGACTCTCAGCCTAACCTACCTCACAGGGTTGTTGTGAGGATAAAATGGAGAGGAGGATGAGGATTATGTAAGCCGCCTTCGGTTCCTTGCAAGAAAAAAGGTGGGATATAAATATAATAAATAAATAAATAAATAAATAAATAAATAAGACAAACTAAAGGAAGAACTTCTGATGATGGATAACTGGATAGTGGAAATTACTGCCACAGAATAACTGGTGACCCCTAGCATTGTAAAAAAATAAATAAAAATGAAACAAATTCATGCCGAATAGATCTATTGATGGCTACTATCCACGACAGCCAAAAATACAACATCCATGCCCAGAAACTATACCTCTGACTGCCAGATGCTTGGTACCAGGAAGAATGACTCTCGGTCATTTGAGTGACCGCTGTCAGAAGACAGAAGGCAGAGTTAGATGGAACACTGGTCTGACCAAACATGGTGATTAGTGTGTTCTCTAATGACTATGTTGAGTCCCAAGACATCATCTGGAAATCCCTTCTTCCTTTGATTAATACCTTTGGCACAAGACATATATTGCATAGCATATAAAAGTCCTTCCAAAGGATCAGTAGTTCCTAGAGCTAGGACCTATGGCTCTGTATTGAGTCACCAGGGCTATAGGTTGGAGCATCTCTTTGGCAGTGAAGGCTCCTCAGTTACTGGTGTGGCTTCATCCATCCTGGCAGACCATTGGCTCTCTTCTTGTTTAGGCAGGATCTTGGCCAACCATCCTCTCATGGCTCTGGGTGCTTTCTGACTCTCAACATTCCCTGGCTTTGACTCCAGCTCCTAGCTTGACCTCCCAGCTTTATCCCCTCAGCTCTGCCCCTTGCTGTGAGTCCTGGTTCCTTAGCTCCTGGCCCCCCCATTGACAGCTGCCAGGAGCTCAGCTCTGACACTAGCTGGATAGACCATTATCAGCTCTTTTTAGTGGAAGAGTACTAAAAGACAAATGAAGATGTGAAGCAGAATTGGCTATAAGATTGAAAAAAACAACAAAGAGTCTTGTGCCACCTTAAAGACTAACATTTTTTTCTGGTATAACCTTTCTTTCTTTCTTTCTTTCCTACACCACCCAATAGCTGAAGCTCTCTAGGTGGTTCATAACAATTAAAACCATGAAATACAACATAAGATACACTATAAATTTTACAAGTTTAAAACTACAGTATAAAATAGAGATAAAAACCAAAGTAAAACCTAGCAGTAATGTAAAGATTAAAATACAACTGCAAGAAGATTTAAAACAGAAACTGTTACCATAACTGCAAGAAGATTTAAAACAGAAACTGAAGGACTAAAATATCTGGGAAAATAGGAAAGTCTTCATTGGGCGTTGGAAAGAGCACAATGCAGGCGCCAGGCAAGCCTCTCTGGGAAGCTCATTCCACAACTGGGGTGCCACAACAGAAAAGGCCCTCTACATAGTAGACACCCACCTCACTTCCTTTGGCAGGGGCTCTCAGTCCCAGAGAAGGATTGCTGAGGACAATGTTAGGGTCAAGGCAAGTACTATATATGCGAGGAGACGATCCTCCAGGTAGCCTGGCCCCAAGCCATGTAGGGCTTTGAATGTTAATACCAACACTTTGAATCGGGCCCAGACATGGACTGGCAGCCAGTGCAGATGGAAAAGAACTGGCATAATATGGTCACAGTGGCCAATCCCTGTTAACAATCTCGCTGCCCAATTTTGGACCAGCTGAAGTTTCCAGACTGTTTTCAAAGGCAGCCCCACGTATAATGCATTGCAGTAATCCAAAGGAGAGGTTACCAGAGCATGGATAACTGTAGCTAGGCCAGTGCTTCTCAATTATTTTCTGTCATGCCCCCCCTAGGAAGAAGAAAACATTTCGCGCCCCCCGCGCGACTGTAAATAGTATCATTTGTCTATAAAATTGTTATAAGTACACCTCTGCATAACACTGTATCCTTATTAACGTATAAGAGAATAAAAAAAGAAAGAAATGTGGATCAATTTACAACAAAGAATAGCTTTATTAACTGTAGCAGAAAAGATTTAAAGGGTCTAAAAGTCACACGGGCGGGTTTGGCCAATCAGGCGAGCCCCCCTTTACGGAGCCTCGCGCCCCCCCAGGGGGGCCCGCCCCACTATTTGAGAAGCACTGAGCTAGGCTAACCCTGTCTAGATAAGGACGTAATTGGTATATCAGCCTAAGCTGATAAAAGGTGCTCCGTGCCACCGAGTCCACCTGTGCCTCTAGTCTAGTGAGAAGGCTGGATCCAAGAGCACCCCCAAACTATGAACCTGATCCTTTAGGGGGAGTGCAATCCTGTCCAGAGCAGGTTGAATATCATTCATTCGGGCAGGCGAACCACCCACTAACAGTACCTCCATCTTGTCTGGATTGAGTCTCAGTTTATTGGCCCTCATCCAGTCCATCACCATGCCCGGACACTGATTCAGAACAGCCACTGCCTCTGAATTTGATGAAAAGGAGAGATAGAGCTGGGTGTCATCTGCATATTGGTGACACCTCAGCCCACACCTCCGGATAACCTCCCCCAGCAGTTTCATGTAGATGTTAAACAGCATGGGGGATAAAATAGAGCCCTGTGGCACCCCATGGCATAACTGCCAAGGGACAGAGCAGTAATCCCCCAGCACCACCTTCTGGAATCGGCCGCCCAAGTAGGATCAGAACCACTGGAGCACAGTGCCTCCAACTCCCAACCCAGACAACCTATCCAGAAGGATACCATGGTCGATGGTATCGAAAGCTGCTGAGAAGTCCAAGAGAATCAACAGGGTCGCACTCCCCCTGTCCCTCTCCCGGCAGAGGTCATCCCACAGGGCGACCAAGGCAGTTTCTGTTCCAAAACCAGGCCTGAATCCAGATTGAAATGGATCTAAATAGTCCGTTTCATCCAAGAGTGCCTGGAGTTGACCAGCAACCACCCGCTCAAGCACCTTGCCCAGGAATGGGATATTAGCTACCGGCCTGTAGTTATTAACATCATCCAGGTCCAGATTAGGCTTTTTTTAGAAATGGCCTAATTACCACCTCCTTTAAAGAGGCTGGCATCACTCCCTCTCTCAAGGAGGAGTTTACAACCTCCTGGACCCAGCTTGATATCCCCTCCCTATTTGAGGTAATAAGCCATGAAGGCTTAATAAATAAGTTTTCTGGACACTGTCCACTATGCCAGATGACACTGCAGTGCCAGATGGTTATAAAATACAAATACGACCAGTGGGTGCTTTTATGACATGATCCCAACGTGATAAAACAAAAGGCATGCAAGAGGAAAATGATTATGCCAGCTCAGTACAAATGTTTGTACCTCAGCTACAGCTTTGTAGAACCAGACCCAGAGGTATGGAAGGTTCAACCTTGTCCTGTGTGTATGGGTTAGTCTCAGCTGGTCTTGCCCGTATTCATGGAGAGGAATGGCTTGGAGCACATGTGGAGAAACCCAGGCCCACAGGCTAAATCCGGCCTGTCTTGATGTAATATTGCCTGCTTAAATCAACAAGGTAATATAATTACTAGTTAGAGTGGGAGGAAAGGGTTAATTGAACAATCCCCAGGGTGCATGTTTTGTAACCCCTCCTCCTTCCTCCCTGCCTCTCTGTGGCCTTCTCTCTCTCTCTCCCTCTTTCTCCAACCTGAATAAATGGACTGTAAGTAAAACTAATAAATGTCTCTATTAGTTTTAAACCTTGTTTGGACAATCCGATTCCTTTTATGAGCCTTTTAGCAGGGTTCAACAACCCATGTGGCGATAACCAGTTTCAATAGCCAGGCTGTGCATAAGGGGAGAAAACTCTGCTTCGGCCGAACCAGGATAGAACCGACTTCTTCCCATATCCTCCAACATGTCTGGGGTCCCAACTCAGCCCACTGGGGTTTCCCAGAAGGCCACGCCCCTTTCCCTAGCCACACCCCTTCCCCCTGACTGCTGATCATTCGGTAGTTCTCCACCTTTCACACATTTTTTTCCATTCAAGAAGGCTTCGTGACAGGCAGTAAGAGCTTTAAGCTACAATATGCCGGTCTCTTTGGTCTTTTGGCCCCAACCCGTTTGCCATTTGCCCCACCCACCACTGGAATGTGGCCCACAGGAGCTTCTCCAAAATTGAATTTGACCCTTGGGCTGACATTTGACCTTCCACCCTTTGCTTGGAGGGATGCACGCAACCGTATATTGGGCTCACATCAGCCTGGAAAAGTGCAGAGCTGAGTGGAGTTGTGAATGCTTCCTTTAGCAAAGGCAGGATGCCAAATCGCTTTCCATTAGTCCATGCTTGCACAGGGCTTGGTCTGGGGTGTGCCCAGTGCACACAAGAATTGCACTCCATTTCTGCAAGCCACCAATGCCTTTACAGAATGGATCTCCCGCCTGCCCGTGTAGCAAAGGCAAGGAACCACGGGCTATGCAGCCCGCATACGGAAAGGAGTGTCACGGACATGCAAACCCCACATCACATCTTGCATTCTCACCACTGCCGTCGCCACAGGTCCAACTTCCACAGATCCAATTGTAGGCCAGTTGTAGGATTACTGTAACACGCTCTACGTGGGGCTGCCTCTGAAGAGTGTCCGGAAACTTCAGCTGGTTCAAAGAGCTACTGCCAGACTGCTGACTGGGGCTGGCTACAGGGAGCATACAACTCCTTTGTTACAACAGCCTCGCTGGCTCCCAGTCTGTTTCCGGGCACAATTCAAAGTGCTGGTTATGACCTATATAAAGACCTATATGGCTCGGGACCAGGTTATCAGAAAGACTGTATTCTCTCCTATGAGCCTGCCCTTCTCTTAGTTCCGCCACCTTCTCAGGCACACCTGGCAGGAACTCGGCAGAGGGCCTTCTCGCTGGCTGCCCCAACGCTCTGGAATTCCCTTCCCAGGGAGGCTAGAATGGTGCCCTCCTTGGTATGTTTCCGGAGGCAGGGGAAAAAAATTGTGCCAGCTGGCCTTTGGAAATACCCTGGACCTCTGAGAATGCAATGGATTGCACTGTTTATATTGTTATGGCTGTTTTTAACTTTGATATTTTATATAATTTTAATATTATAGTTGATTTAATTATATTTTTAACTTTTGTGTATTTCTATTTATATGTTTTAATTGTACAAATTTTAATGTTGTAAAGCTACCTTGAGTCCCAGTGCTGGGGAAAAGGCAGGATATAAATATAAATATAAATATAATAGGCTAAATTAGGGGTGTAGCAAGCTCCAGCACTGATATACCCTCAGTGGTTCTGCAACTGACATTTGATTTGCAGTCTCAGTTGCACTCCATATCTATCTGCAGCTTCATGTCCATCTCCAGAAACATCTGATTCCTGGGCTGTAGCCTGTGTGATGAAGGAGCCGCAGCAGAGGCCCCTGCCTACTGGCTCACCTGTCGGGCAAGCAAGTGGTAGCCGCAATAATGAGAGAGAGCAGTAGCAACTCGTGGCAAAGGCAGTGAGAAGGTGGACACGTTGAGGGAGGGGCCCCGTGGAGGGTGTCTTGCCCCCAAACCTCCTCAAAAACCTGGAGCCGCCCAGCACCGATGCCGAACCTGACCTGAGGCTAAAGCTGAGCGATAACTTTTACACCCGATTTCACAGAACTTTGCTCACAAAAACAAGCACATATATTGCACTAGAAAGGGAAGACTGTGCTTATTAAAACATGAATTAAGTACAGACTTCGATCCGTAGAACAACAACAACAACAAGAAGAAGAAGTATATTAAGTGGTCCATCAAGACCTTCAGCAATTTTTAAGTGGTCTGTGCAAAAACAACAACAACAACAACAACAACAACAACACAACAAAAACAAAAACAGCCATTGAGAAACTCTGGTCAAAAGCAATACTTCCACATCCTAAGCCTAGTTTAGCCTGTATCTAATTAAATTATTCCTTTTACAGATCTTATTTTCATGAACTAGCAACAGCCGGCTTCTAGTCTGCTGCTCCGCCCAGCCAATGGCAAGTCACTGCAGTGGCCTGCCTCTTCCTTCAGTAATCATGTTATGCCTGCAATGTTCCAGTCATTAACTGTCTGTCAAAAGAACAGCTCTCATCAGGCAGAATATTTCTCATTTAAGACTCCACGCCTAGAAGCCTCATTTCCTTTTAAATGTCATAAGGTATGTTATCTAGCTATCCTCTGATTTTGCTCCCTTCCCCCTACCGCCTTACGAGTGTCAAATCTCTTCACAGCCATTTCAGTTTTTGTACAGATATTATCTAAATCCTCCCTTAGCAGCATAACATTACTGGCAGGGAGCTGCTCATGCGGCATTCTGTGGGCGCTCCTGTTACTCGGCTTCGTTCTTTCCTCTGGTTAAATAAGTTTGGTAGTGTTAGTTTTGAGGCCTAGAAGAGTCCCTCTGTTTGCATCATCTTAGAGCACGACTGCATGTTTTAAAAAATCACATGGCCCATCCCATCCAGGGCTGTACCACTCTGTATACAAGAGTAACAACCGCAGGATCCCACACATCCAAACCTCCCTAAAGGCCTTCTAGTGAGAAGGCCTTTAACCTGATGTGCTGGTTTTCTAGCTGCAGGAATGTTTGTGAGAGACTGCACCTTAAGTCCTGGAGTGGTACAGAGCGGAGAGGGCTGGGTATTTCTGAATTATTCTCCCAGTTAATCTCTATGCTGGCCTTCCTCAACTTGATGCCATTCAGACTACAGCTCCCATCATACCTGACCTGGGACTCATGGGAGCATCTGGAGGGTGCCAGGTTGCGGTTCCACATAAGACCAACCCACTTTTTGTGCCACTCAATTTGGGACCATCGTGGGAGTTGGAGTGGCTGTTGTGGGGCTTGCATGGGATGCCTACTGCCCACATGGGGGTGCTGTTTCATGTACACAGTGCTGCCATGCCAACCCAGCAGCCTCAGGGATTAGGACATAGACATAGGATCATAGAGTTGGAAGGGGCCTACAAGGCCATCGAGTCCAACCCCCTGCTCAATGCAGGAAACTAGAGGGGTCTCCCATCCAAGTAATAACCAGGCCTGACCCTGCTTAGCTTTCTCAGAGGTAATTGCATAGGGGCTTTTTACATATAGGAACTGACCTTTCATACAAAGCCGATTTTGAATATAGGAAGATGAGTGTAGCATACCAACAATGACATGGTCAGTTTTTCTTGAATGTTGTAGGAAGAAATTAAATTATGACTCTGAAATAAGCACCTTTATGGCTGCTTATCTCTCTTTCTCCTATCAATGGTTTGTTGTGTTTTAAACAGCATAATATTGAGTTTGAATTTTAAACAGTCATAATTCAGTTCTCCCTTTCTCCAAAATCTTTAATCATATCATATAGTAGCAAGTGTAGGTTGGTTAACAACTGATAATATGTGTCTCTGTTGGAGACAAGGGAAAAAGAAGTCTTCCTGGGATTGTACCAGCCATCCTGAGGTAGTACAGGTCCATGAAGTCATGTACAGTTCACCACATGACTTCTCTGAGTGAGTGGATCAACTATAAGGTCAGCTCATGAGATTAGAAACTGGCCTCTTGCATTATAAAAACTTTAGACATTGTACCACAGTGGCTGGTGTTTCAGTTATACCCTTCAAACCACATATGCTGAAGTATTCTCATTCGGCTCACTGGAACTTCTGCTGAGGCTCACAGCCATGGTGTGATGCAATGGATTCTGTGGTAGGCCTTGGAAAAATCACTGTCCTACCTCACAGGATTGTTGTGAGGATAAAATGAGCAAACAGTTCTAAAGCCAAAGCAGTTCTAAAGTATTCTATGTACAGCCAAAAACAGGCTGTGAGTTAAGGGTTTGTGAATTTGGTATGCCATGGGGCCTTAAAAAGCATATAAAGGAGAGAGACCCTTAGCTCCCTGTCCCAAAGAGCTTACAGTCTGGGAAGACAACATCTAGTAGAGTGAGGCTGAATGGCTGCCACATAAAAGCAAAGCAGTTAATCTTGTTAGCTTAGCTTTGTATTCTGGTGGTTTTAATTATACTGTAATGTGAGCTAAATCAAAGGATTACTGCGTACCATAAGAGCAATGGGTGGGTGGAATGCTGGCTGCAAGCAGAGCTTTTAGCGGAGATGCGAAGGGGTGCGTGTGTGATGTTGTTTGACTCTCTGGAAGGACTGGGGTGGGTGGGGAGAAGCTGTTCTTGACTCAGAGAAAGAGGGTAGAAAACTACACGGGAAAAGGGAAGAGGAGAATTGGCCCACGGTTTGCAATGTGAAGGCATCGGCAGAGAGCACAAAAACATAGGAAGAGTCCTGCTGGATCAGACCAAGGGCCCATCTAGTCCAGCATTCCGTTCAGTGGACAACCAGGTGCCCACGGGAAACCCACAAGCAGGACATGAGTGCCACAGCACCCTCCCACCCATGCTCCCCAGCAACTGGTGTACATAGGCATACTGCCTCTGATACTGGAGGTAGCATATAGCCATCAGGGCTAGTAGCCATTGATAGCCTTATCCTCCATTAATTTGTCCGATCCCCCTTTTAAAGCCATCCAGATTGGTGGCCAACACTACATCTTGTGGAAGTGAATTCCATAGTTTAACTATGCGCTGTGTGAAGAGGTACTTCCTTTTATCGGTCCTGAATCTGCCACCAATCAGCTTCATGGCATGTGACCCCATTGGGTTCTAGTATTATGAGAGAGGGAGAAAAATGTCTCCCTATCCACTTTCACCATACCATACAGAAAGAATATAGAGAATGGGTCTATTTCACAGTGCTGTGTCTTGGGGACCAAAGAGCACAGAACGGATTATGAGGGGCAGGCTGACGTACAGCTACTTTGAGGGCCACACAGCAAAAAAGGTGGCCATTTCAATATAAACAAAAAGGAAGAGACTGGGAGGTCAGGAAGTGTCTCATGGACAGGAAGGTGAGCGCCTTTTCCTAAACCATCCTTCCCCAACCTGGTGCCCCCCAGTTGTGTTGGACTGCAACTCCCATCATTCCCAGCCAGCAATGGCCATGCTGGCTGGGAATGATGGGAGTTGCAGTCCAACACATCTGGAGGGCACCAGGCTGTTCTAGACACTCCCATTGTAAGCCATTCATGAAGATGTTCCTGACCCTGTTAATTAAAGTCCTTTTGCCTATCTGGGCTACAATTGTGTATTAGGCCGCATCGCAACAGCTCCATAATGGCTGATTCATTTCCCCCTGACTTAGCACTAAGGTCGCCCCATGAGAGATAGTAAGGAATTTAGGAAATTCCTGCCTATCTGCATTAATAAGAGTGTGAAGGTCTTCCCAAGTGTAGTGATCATCATCCTTGAAGCTTGGGGGATATATCTACGAAGCAGCATGTGAGTCCCTGACCGGTTTGTCTATTATAAAAGCATCCTGGGAGCTGTAGTTTGCTGAGAGTTCTGAACATGGTTGTTTAGAGGCTCCAAGTCCAATTCCATTTAACAAATTGCAGAATAGGAACCTAGGAGGCTGCCTTCTACTGAGTCAGACCAGGGGTCCATCTAGCCCAGTATAGACTTTCATAGACTTTCATAGATCATAGAGTTGGAAGGCAGGGGCCTACAAGGCCATCGAGTCCAACCCCCTGCTCAATGCAGGAAACTAGAGGAGGGGTCTCCCATCCAAGTCATAACCAGGCCTGACCCTGCTTAGCTTTCCACGCTCAGACAAGCTAAGCCAGCATGAGCCACAGGCCTTGCCAACACTGACCGGCAGCAGCTCTCTAGGGTCTCAAGCAGGAATTAGGGATGTACAGACTTTGTTAAATTAATTCTGTCTGTGTTTCATGGATTGTCAGGCGCATTTCCTCTCACTGATGGAATCAGATCTTTTTTCCATTTTCTGAACTTATAGATTTCATAGATCATAGAGTTGGAAGGAGCCTACAAGGCTATCGAGTCCAACCCCCTGCTCAATGCAGGAAACTAGAGGAGGGGTCTCCCATCCAAGTAACAACCAGGCTTGACCCTGCTTAGCTTTCCACGTTCAGACAAGCTGAGCATTTGTTTGCACTTGCGCAAATTTGCACTTCTGAAAATGCCACCAGACTCTTCATTGTTTTTTTCTGCTTACCCTGTTCATTTCCTACAGTGTGGAATTGAAGGGCAGTATCCAATCGGACACTAGTGCTAACGTAAATTATATTGCGCCGCTAACGTTCCTCTAGCATGATGCCTGTAGTGTTAGCTGGCATGACAGGATTCCCTGGAAAACCCATGGTGGCAGCTAATGCAGTTGGTGCCGTGCTAGAGGTCCATTACACTAGCACAACACAAATTACGTTAGTACTAGAGGCCAACTGGATATTGCCCAAAGGGTGCTCAATACCCTTTGCATAACTCGGTACATCTTCTGATTCAGAGAACTACCACAACATTCAGAGATGTATATGTGTCCTCTTTAGCCATTTCGAAACTAAAAAATAAGGGCCTTTAAATCCTTTCTTTGGGGGAAGAATGTTCACTCCCATTGGAATTTAACCTTCATTTGAACCAGGGTTGCTGAAAGAAAAGCACTGGGATGGTATTGTTCGCCTGCTCCACCCATCCAATCCCTTATCTAACCTGAGTCATTATTGCCTGTAACTTTGCAACTCTGTGGCAGCAATAAAGCTCAGCGTTTACCAGTTGAAATGCCTTACCTGTGTGACCCACCCTCTGTGGGTTAGAGACCCACCCCCTGAGCTATGGAAGCAAGGGGTCAGGTCTTTCCTAGTCTTTAGCAACACTTGCATAGCTTGTCATGCTGATAAGTATCATTGGATTGAACTGCAACTGATACACCCTTGGGAACACTTCTTTCTCATGTTTGAACTGGCGGTGAATTCAGATCAGCCTTTGCTAAACTGGCCACCTGATAGCATGTTTGAGTCTGTGCCCAATCCAGAAGAGGACAAAAGCTTCCTGGTCAAGGAGCTTGAGGCATAAACTATAGCTCTTCAGGGTACCATAAGAGTGCCAGGGGCAGACCAGGCTAGATGGAATCCTACAGGAGGCACAATCCAACAGGACATTCTTCGATGTAAACCTTAGTGAAATGAACAGCGGCCACACAGGAGTGCTCCTATGCTCTTGCACAGCTCCTGTGGTTTTTGACAGGGCTTACACAGAAATCCTGGTGGATCGCTCTTCCTCTCCCCCTTTCCCTTTAGATCCAAAACAGACACAACCTTTAAAGACATAGCTGCTAGCTTCGAATTTTACTCTAGAGTAAGTGCTGTGCTAGGATTCTGGAAAGCATCCTCCACAGCAAGGCTCACTGCCCTCTTGGTGTGGATAGCGTAATTATATTATTTAATCACTAGATGGCACTGGACTTAGTTGGATCTGGCTCAAGTCAGGAGTCTTCTGCGTTGAGCTCTTCTTGTTGGAGAAAGACAATACAGTTTTATTTATTTATTTATTTCTTATATTTATTAATCGCCCATCTGGCCAGCCACCCTGGGCGATGTACAATTAAAATACAGTAAAACAATATGATAATTAAAACAGTATTAAAAAAAATTCTTTTAAAATCCTAACCCACCCCATATTCCCGCCTGAACAGCCATGTTTTTAATGCACGGCGGAAGCTCATCACGGAGGGGGCATGGCGAAGGTCACTAGGGAGGGAGTTCCATAATGTGGGGGCCGCCACAGAGAAGGCCCTCTTCCTAATCCCACCAGCCTGGCTGCTCTGGCTGATGGGATAAGGAGAAGGCTGTCCGTGGCAGATCTTGTTGAGCGGCCTACTTGATGTTGCTGGAGGCACTCCTTGAGATAAACTGGGCTGGAGCCGTGTAGGGTTTTAAAGGTCAAAACCAACACCTTGAATTCAGCTCGGCAAGCAACTGGTAGCCAGTGCAGCTCCTTCAGCACTGGCGTGATGTGATCACGCTGGCGGCTGCCTTTAATCAGGCGAGCCGCCGCATTCTGTACCAGCTGAAGCTTCCGAACTGTCTTCCAGGGTAACCCCACGTAGAGCGCATTATAGTAGTCTAGGCGAGAGGAGACCAAGGCATGAACCACTGATGGGAGCAGATTATTAGGAAGGTAGGGGCGCAGCTGCCGTATCAGATGGAGTTGATACAGCGCTGCCCAGCTCACAGCTGACACCTGAGCCTCCATGAACAGCTGGGAGTCTAGAATGACCCCCAAGCTGCGGACCTGGTCCTTCAGGGGTAGATATACCCCATTCAGCACCAGGTCAACATCCCAAAGTTACACAAAAAACAAAGGTAACCGTGTTGGCCATAAGAAAAAAAATCCATATAGTGTAATGCCTTTATTTGGCCA
Source organism: Shinisaurus crocodilurus (assembly GCA_021292165.1). Taxonomy (NCBI): domain Eukaryota; kingdom Metazoa; phylum Chordata; class Lepidosauria; order Squamata; family Shinisauridae; genus Shinisaurus; species Shinisaurus crocodilurus. The sequence continues at coordinate 269,944,854 of CM037876.1, forward strand.
ACTTAAAGATCACACCCACCCACAAGTGCTAGCCTTTGAGATCTCCAGATCTCTTTGTCAGCCAAGATGTTAAAAAAAAAAAAAGCAGGTTGACTGGGTGGGGTGGGGGGGTGAAGGCTGACTAGATGTTGTAGTCAGGATGTCTGCACAGTCAGAGTCTTTAGTTGATCATGGAGGAGGAGGGGTTGCAGACCTTCAGACCAGGCTCTGCCAGGTGATGTGGTGGTTTCAGTTCTTGTCTAGCTTCCTAACAGGTGTATCCTCGAAGGCTTCCATGACCTGCATTCTACTAATGGCACACATGGTGCAAGTTTATAGTTGCAGTATCCCCACGTGGTGAGTGTACTCTTCTCAATTCTTTGGTTTGTTTACCACCTTCAAAATCATGTTCTCCATCTCCCAATGTCACTATGGAAATCAGAGTAATGCAAATATAAATGCAGGTTGCTCTACTCTCTGTCCCCTGAGTGAAAATGGAATGACGGGGGAAGGATTCTAATGCTATGCTTTTGTTGACAGTGGTCTGTCGTCTCGCCCTTGCTGCAAGCTTGCAATGTGCCATTTTAAAAACACACAAAACAACCACTTAGGGCATAGTCCTATGCATGTTTAGACTGAGAAAAGGCCTACAATTCCCAGCATGCCCCAGCCAGCCATGCTGGCTGGGGCATTTATTTATTTATTTACGGTACATTTATTAATCGTCCATCTGGCCGGCAACCGGCCACCCTATGCTGGGCATGCTGGGAGTTGTAGGCCTTTTCTCTGTCTAAACATGCATAGGATTGCACCTTTATTTATTTATTTATTTATTTATTATATTTTTGAATCGCCCATCTGGCCAGTCATCCGGTCACTCTGAGCGATGTACAGTCCAATAAAATACAAGAGGGGGAAAAACAGAGTGTAAAACACAATTAAAAACAGCACAAAACTTAAAAATCCTAACCCACCCCATATTCCCACCTGAAAAGCCATGTTTTTAATGCACGGCGGAAGCTAATCAAGGAAGGGGCATGGCGGAGGTCACCGACTAATCCGGTCCACTATGGTTATCAACATTGCTCCCCAACGTAGGCTTCAAGGAAGGAAACCAAGGCATAAAATGAACATCCACGCCCTTCAAGATCCTATTAAGCAAACTCGTCTTCAATCACTTCTTAAGGAACATCTACCTACAGAACCTCCTGACAACATTGAGGACCATTGGTCTAAGCTGAAAACCTGCATTACTGCAGCTTGTGAACAAACTATTGGATATGAAACTAAGAAACATCAGGATTGGTTTGATGAAAATGATAATGAGATTAAATATATAATTGATCAAAAAATTCCAAATATGGCAAAATGATATTAACTGCGCTGCCAAGAAAAAAACCTACGCTAGTGCAAAGGCTGAGGTCCAAAGAAGAACAAGAGAACTTAAGAACGCTTGGTGGAAAAAGAAAGCTGAAGAAATTCAAGAACTTGCAGAATCTCATGATGCACGGGGCTTTTTTAAGGACCACAAGGGCCATTTATGGACCAAAAACCTATGGTACAAACCCTTTACAATCAAAAGATGGCACCAAACTCTTAAAAGACAAAGAGTCTATTGCACTGCGTTGGAAAGAGCATTATTATGACCTTTTAAATCGTAAATATAAGGTGGATAATGAGATTTTTTCGCAAATCCCGCAAAAACAAATTAGAGAGGAACTTGCAATACTCCCCACTTTGGATGAAGTAAAAAAAGCCATTAATCAAATGAAGAACAACAAAGCTAGTGGACCAGATGGGATTCCTGCTGAAATCTTTAAAGAAGGCCCCCCCGAACTTGTATAACATCTTCATAAACTCATCGAAAAAATCTGGATAACAGAAGAGATCCCAGAAGACTTCAGGGATGCCATAATTATCACCCTCTTTAAGAAGGGTGATAGAACAGACTGTGGAAACTATCGGGGCATTTCTCTCTTAGCTACCACAGGTAAAATATTTGCTAGGATTCTCGCAAACCGTCTTCTATCTATCTCAGAAGAGATCCTTCCTGAAACTCAATATGGTTTCCGCCCCTCTAGAGGGACAGTAGACATTATTTTTACTGCACGTCAGCTCCAAGAAAAATGCCGGGAGCAAAATCAACCCCTTTATATGGCATTTATTGATCTGGGTAAGGCCTCTGATACTGTAGACTGAACCACTGTCTATTACCCGTATATACTCGACTTTAAGTTAGCCCTAACATAAGTCGAGGCTCCTAATTTCACCCCCCAAAACTGGGAAAACTTATTGCCCCCCAGTATAAGCCTAGGGTGGGAAATGTACGAGGGGAGACTCCCGCCGCCACCCCCAGACACCCCCCACCCCCGTACCTACACCCACTGCCGCCGAAGCCCCGCCACTGCCAAAGCCCCCCCAGGACCCCCGCCGCCATGCCACCCCCATGCTACCCCCAGACACCCCCCATCACCGTACCTGCTCCCGCCGCCGAAGCCCCACTTCTTGTGGATTCGCGGAGCGCAGCGGAGAGGGCGCGTGGTGGACCGGCGGCTCTGTCTGCGCGGCGCCGAGGCGAGCGATCCGGCCAAAGGCGAGCGATCCAGGGGGGTGCCTGAAGTTTCCTTCCCCCCCCGCCTCTCTCTCTATTTTTCTTCCGGCGGGGGGCGGCGTTTGCTTTCCCTGGATCTAACGCCGTTCCCGCTTGCCCGGGCGCTGCTTGAGCGGAAGGGAGGAAGGGAGGAAGGACGGACCGTCCGGCTCGTCCTTCCTCCCTTCCTCCCTTCCGCTCAAGCAGCGCCCGGGCAAGCGGGGACGGCGTTAGATACAGGGAAAGCAAACGCCGCCCCCCGCTGGAAGAAAAATAGAGAGAGAGGCGGGGGGGGAAGGAAACTTCAGGCGCCCCCCTGGATCGCTCGCCTTTGGCCGGATCGCTCGCCTCGGCGCCGCGCAGACGGAGCCGCCGGTCCACCACGCGCCCTCTCCGCTGCGCTCCGCGAATCCACAAGAAGTGGGGCTTCGGCGGCGGGAGCAGGTACGGTGACGGGGGGTGTCTGGGGGTAGCGTGGGGGTGGCATGGGGGGGCTGCGGCGCGGCGCGGCTTCGACAGGGGAGGGGCTTCGGCGGGTGCAGGTACGGGGGTGGGGGTGGGGTGTCGGGGTGGCAGCAGGGGTCCTGGGGGTGGAGGGGGGTGCCTGGCGGTCCCTTGCGGTGGCGGCAGGGGTCCTGGGGGGCCGCTGACCCACGTATAAGTCTAGGGGGCATTTTTCAGCACAATAAATGTGCTGAAAAACTAGACTTAAAGTCGAGTATATACGGTATCTTTGAGAAATCATGGAGAAGTGCCAGATGACTGGAGGAGGGCAAATGTTGTTCCCATCTTCAAAAAGGGCAAGAAGGAAGAACCTGGGAACTATAGGCCAGTCAGTCTGACATCAATCCCTGGGAAAATTTTGGAGCAGATTATAAAGAAGTCAGTCTGCAAGCACCCTGAAAACAATGCAGGGATTACTAGAAGCCAGCATGGATTTGTCAAGAACAAATCCTGCCAGACTAATCTGATCTCATTTTTTGATCGGGTAACCTCCCTTGTGGACTGTGGGAATGCGGTGGACATCATATATCTGGACTTCAGCAAAGCTTTCGACAAAGTGCCTCATGATATCCTGATTAGCAAGCTAGCTAATAGTGGGCTAGATGGAACAACTATCAGGTGGATCCACAATTGGCTACAGAATCAGACTCAAAGAGTGCTTATCAATGGTTCCTTCTCAAACTGGGGAGAGGTAACGAGCCGGGTACCACAGGGCTCGGTCCTGGGCCCAGTGCTCTTCAACATTTTTATTAATGACTTGGATGAGGAGGTACAGGGAATGCTTATCAAATTTGCAGATGACACAAAGTTGGGTGGAACAGCTAATACTCTGGAAGACAGAAACAAAATTCAAAGTGACCTCGATAGGTTGGAGCGCTGGGCCGAAAACAACAGAATGAAATTTAATAGGGATAAATGCCAAGTGCTGCACCTAGGGAGAGGAAACCAAATGCAGAGTTACAGAATGGGGGACACTTGGCTCAACAATACTACAAGTGAGAAGGATCTTGGAATTGTGGTAAATCACAAACTGAATATGAGCCAGCAATGTGATGGGGCTGCAAAGAAGGCAAATACTATTTTGGGCTGCATTAATAGAAGTATAGCTTCCAAATCGCGGGAAGTGATAATTCCCCTTTACTCAGCACTGGTCAGGCCTCATCTTGAGTACTGCGTCCAGTTCTGGGCACCACACTTTAAGAAGGGCATAGACAAACTGGAGAGGGTTCAGAGGAGGGCAACAAGGATGATAAAGGGACTGGAAACAAGGCCCTATGAGGAGAGACTAAAAGAACTGGGCATGTTTAGCCTTCAGAAGAGGAGACTGAGGGGAGATATGATCGCACTCTTCCAGTACTTGAAGGGATGTCACACAGAGGAGGGGCAGGATCTCTTCTCGATCATCCCAGTTTGCAGGACACGGAATAATGGGCTCAAGTTACAGGAACCTAGATTCCACCTAAACATCAGGAAAAATTTCCTGACTGTTAGAGCAATAAGACAATGGAATCAACTACCTAGGGAGGTGGTGGGCTCTCCCAGTCTGGAGGCATTCAACGTGCAACTGGACAATCATCTGTCAGGGATGCTTTGACCTGGATTCCTGCACTGAGCAGGGGGTTGGACTCGATGGCCTTGTAGGCCCCTTCCAACTCTACTTTTCTATGATTCTATGATTCTATGACTATCCTTATGAAAATTGGATGCCCCAATAAATTTGTGAATATCTTGTGACTTCTCCATGACAACATGACGGCAACGGTTTTGGACAACAACGGCTCTCATGGTGCTCCATTTAAAGTGGGATCAGGTGTTAAACAGGGATGTGTTATTGCCCCAACATTATTTGCTATTTTCATCGCCATGATTTTACATCTTGTCGAGGGGAAACTTCCCACTAGTGTGGGAATCATATATCGAACAGATGGAAAGCTTTTTAATCTCAGCAGGCTGAAAGCAAAAAGTAAGGTTATTACAACCTCTGTTGTGGAACTTCAGTATGCTGATGATAATGTGGTCTCTGCACATTCAGAGGATGATCTCCAAACTATCCTAAATGCTTTTGCAGAAGCATACGAAAAACTTGGTCTCTCACTTAACATCAAAAAAACCAAAGTGCTTCATCAGCAAGTGCAAGCTAACCCTTTGGTGATGCCATCTATCCAGCTTGGCGGGACAATACTGGAAAATGTCGATCATTTTCTCTATCTTGGCAGCTATCTTTCTGTTACAGCTAACATCGACAGTGAAATCCAGCATCGTTTGAGCTCCACAAGTGCCGCGTTTTCTCGAATGAAACATAAGAGTGTTCGAGGATTGGGATATTTGTAAGAAGACCAAAACACTGGTTTATGAAGCCATTGTATTACCAACTTTATTGTATGCCTGCGAAACATGGACTATCTATAAACGTCACTTCCACCTCCTTGAAAGATTTCATCAACGTTGCCTCCAGAAAATCCTGCGAATTACTTGGGAAGATAGGCGAACAAATGTCAGTGTACTGGAAGAAGCAAAGACTACTAGCGTTGAAAAAATGATCCTTCAACGCCAACTTCAGTGGACCGGTCATGTTGTTCGAATGCCTGACTGCCGTCTCCCAAAGCAGTTACTTTATTCCCAACTCAAGGATGGAAAGCAGAATATCGGTGGTCAATATAAGAGGTTTAAAGATGTTCTTAAGGCTAATCTAAAAAAATGCAATATAAACATCGAGAACTGGGAAGCTCTGGCCCATGAACGATCTAACTGGAGGTTGGCCTTTCACAAAGGTTCCATGGACTTTGAAGAAGCCCGAGTGCAAGGTGAAAGGGAGAAACGTGCTAAGCGAAAAGCACGTCAAACGAATCCTTTATAGGACTATCTTCCATCTGGTAACCTGTGTCCTCACTGTGGGAAGCTGTGTGGATCTAGAATTGGCCTCCACAGTCACTTACGGACCCATCGCTAGAGTCTACACAATTTTCTTTAGAATTTTCCTCCTTTTAAAATCTCCTTTTTGTAATTTTTTATCCTGGAAGACAATCTTACTCAGTCACGAGTGATCGCCTAATGATGATGATCAGGCTGGGTTAGGAGGGAGGGGTATTTTAACATTTCACCTAGGACACAAATATGCTTGAAATCAGTGCTGCCAGATTGGTCCAGTGGATCACAGAGATTTAGGTCAGAGAGACATCCTTCCTCTGCCTTGAACTCATTTTGTATTCTTGGACAAGTTCTAGTTGCGTCTTCCTGGTCTGTAAAACAGAAGTATTAGTAACCTCCCCCCACACTCCCTTCCCCCCTGGATTTTGACTAGCCATAGAGGGGTTGAGAGCTACAGATGCAATGTGGGCAGCGTTTAAACAGCTGTGTGGCTCACAGTTCTTTCTTCTGCCCTGAAGGAGATCAAGTCCAGCTTAGGCCTGATTATCCAAACTTTACTGGTAGCCGCTAAATTGGACACCTGCAGTGTGTTGTCCATGGGGTTTCCTTTGAAGATGAATGGGAAACTGCTAGGATTCTAACTGGGATTGATCACCTCACCTGTGGTGAAAGAACTCCACTGACTATCCATCCATTTCCATGCCCCATTCAAAGTGCTGGGGTGGTGCTAGGTACTGGAAAGATCCGGGACTCAGGCCCACAGGACAAACAAACAAAAAGCACAAATTTCCATATGCTAATTTACATATGCTCTAAAGTCAGTGTATGTGTGTGTGTGTCTTTAAAGGATCCTGTCTCCTAAGGACACCCCTATTTGTAAAAAGGGATGTATGGACAGGGAAGAGGAGGTTCACTTTCAGGGGGGGAAACTCAGGCAGAAAGATTCAGGAGGTGAGGCAGCAGGAGGTGAAGCATATAAAGGCAGCTAATCCAAGGGGCTCAGATGCAACAGAGATCACCAGGACCCCTGTATTTTTATTTCAGCAAGTGCCCATGGACAGCAGGGTGGTGGGGCAGATGGCGTCCCAGAGATTCGGGGCTCCAAATGAAAGATTTGGGGCTCCAGCCCTAGTGGGCCACCCCTTAACACCGCCTCTGGCTGGTGCTCATCTTAAAAGTCCCATGTGGCTTTGTACACCAAACCCTGAGGGAAGCACCTGCTGGAGGTGGCGGGGGTGGCAGGCCCATCTAGCAGGGACAGGGGGGAATGGCACAATTTGCCGCTCTTCCCAATCTGCCGCCTGAGGTGTGGGCACCCTGCCTCGTGAGAGGGCGAGCCCTGCCTTCTCTGCTCTGGTACCTCACTTATGGAACTCTCTCTCCAGGGAGGCTTGCCTGGCTCCTGCCTTTTGAAGCCTGGCAAAGAACTTTTTGTTTCCCTAGGCTTTTACTACCTGAGCTGTCTTATTTTCCAGTTTTATTGCTGCTTTTATTCTGCCGCTTTGTTTGTCATGTTATGGTGTTTTTTTCCTTGTTCTTTTATTTCATTCTTTTCTTTGTCTTGAAGGGCAACGTAACAGCCTAATAAAGAAAGGACAGAGATGTTACATCAGGCATGGGAGACCTCTGGCCCATGTGCCTGACACAGCCCATGCTCCATCTGGTCTTGCCCAAGCGCACCCCCCTCTCCAAGCAGGAAAAACGTCTTATCTCCAATCATGTTGGAATCAATACACACAAGTCTGACGGCTCCTTCTACCTTGTTGAAGTGCTTGCCTTTCTAGACTCCTGTGGTGACCACCTGAAAATCTACCAGCTGTGATGCAATCCCAGCACAGAGAACATCGGGGAAAAGAAGGGATGGGAGCCCCACTGGGTGGGACCATGTGTGGCACATGCTGCCTAATGCACTTTCCAATCCCCACTCTCTCTCTCTACGACTTTGAACTTGTGAGTTCTGTGAGTAAATAACCAAGGGCCAACTTTCTAAAGCCTTCCTCCAACAAGTGGCATGATGATAGTCTCTCTGTTGTGGGAAGCCTGATTGAGAGACAGCTCTCTCAGCGGCCATTTTAGATAGTCCCCATGCTTCCTTGAATGTAAAAAGGAGGTGCCGCCTGATTAAGCATTTTGAAACTGATCAGATGTGGAGAGCCCTTACAAAACAACTTTTTATACGCTTTAATTAAAACCGTGTTCCAGCAGCCAGAGCTGCTTTAGAGGGCAGAGGGGGGACAGGGACTGATCTGGTTGCTATAACTACCCCTAAATCTTTTCAGGCCTTGCTTTTCCTCAGCACACCCTGGCCAACCCGCTCCAGCCATTCATTTACAAGCATATCTGTCTGTCAAACTTCAATCAGTCCATCCCATCATTCACACTTTAATCAAGGTTTTTCTGCGGTTTAGGCTACTCTTTGATGGTCTTTTCTATGAGACCTTATCCTGAGAAGTGCTAAGTGCCTTCAGATGAAATCAATGGTAGCAGCCTTAGTCCAATAACCAGAACTATACCTTTGTCCTTCACATCATGCCTGTGGCTTACGCTGGCTCAGCTTGTCTGAGTGTGGAAAGCTAAGCAGAGTCAGGCCTGGTTATGACTTGGATGGGAGACCCCTCCTCTAGTTTCCTGCACTGAGCAGGGGGTTGGACTCGATGGCCTTGTAGGCCCTTTTCAACTCTATGATCTATGAATCTTCTCATTGCCAGCAGAAAATATCTAGATTCTCTGGGCTACTTGGTTTTTCCAAATGTCTGATAGCCGAAGCATACTGGTGTTCCGAATTTAAGTAGGAAGCACACCTCTCTTGCACGCATTTAGGGTATGGAAAAATAGAATTGTCCACCTTCAACGGAGCCTGTCCCCATGTATGTCGCTGTTTTGGGCTCCTAATTGGAAGCAGAGCTAACATTAGACAAAGTGGTGACTTGGGTGAAGCATTCCTTTAGTCCCCCCCACCTCCAATTGGTCAATTTCTGAATAACGTGTGTGTGTGTGTGTGTGTGTGTGTGTGTGTGTGTTGAATTTGCATTTGTGGCCTATTTCATGCTCTTTTGCATGCATGATTTATCCCTGTCATATAAGTTCAGAGGTGTGTGCGTGTTAATCGTGTTGCGGGACCAAATGCTAGCAGCGGGCGGCCACATCCCAAAGTGAGTGCGGGGTGCTCTGTGGGTGGGTATTTTGGGATCATGGAAACATTTAATGAATTGATTGCTCACAGCACACTCCAGCAATTCTCCCAGGGCTCACCAGTGTCCCTCAGCACCACACAGCTCGGGAACTCCTGCTCTCCTTCATATTTTGGCATGCGTAGTGCAAGAATGGTTTCAAGGCACAGATATCATTTTTAAATGCTATCATAATTTAAGTGATTCATATTTATTTTCTGGGTTGGATCCATCCATACTTAGTCATGCTAAGAATAAACCCACTGAAATTAATGAGATGTAAGTCATGATTTACTTGTCCTGTTGATTTCAATGAGTCTACTCTAAGCATGACTAAGTCTGGATCCAACCTTCTATGTTTTATCTTTGGGGTGCCAATCAATCTACCCAGGTATGCTGCCTCTGTTTCCCTCTGTCTGGGCCCCAGACTCCTGCTATGTGGTTGATGGACTTTGCTTTTCTTACAATTTTAGTAGCTTCTCTGTTGAAACCATTTTACAGTAGTTCTGTTGCAATACAGTAAAGAGATTCTCCTTCCTAAAAATGAAATGAAAATAGGAATTCAATATACACTAACAAAACAAACAATTACTTTGCTTCATGTGTAACTACCAGTGTTACAAATTATTCATTTCTGTTTTTATTATTTGGAATTATATTTTTATTGTTAGAATGTGTTTTTGTTTTTTTTAACTTTGGATTGTAAGCTGCTCTGGTTTGGGGGACTTGGTGTTTTATTGTATTTCTTTGGAAGAAGGAAGGTGTATAAAGTTCTCATAATTACTCCTTTTATAATAATAAACAATTTCATGTTTGTCAAATTTACCTCTAGTGATTGTAGTTAGAGACATCTCTGCAACAGCAAAATCCAAATGTATTATTGAAAATCATATTAGTCTACCAGAGAGTAAGCCCCAGTTGAACTCAATGGGACTTACTTTTCAATAGACAAGCACAGACAGACATGATGTAAGCATGCTAAACTTCCTAGGACCTGGCTGATGTTTACTATAACCAATACAGACCAATAGGAAAATGCTCTGCTACAGATGTGTTTTACAAAGAATTCCTGACACACTAATAAATAATCCCCATTTTGCACGTGCACATACTATGAAAAAATCCATTAGAACGGCAAAATTGTGATTTTAGAGATTTTTTTGAAGTTTATGTACCATAAGAGGAGATAACAGTCTGACTGTCACAGGTATGTGCATTTTAAATATTTGCACACATGTGGCTGGGGACCCCAACTGGATCAGGTTTCCAAGAGGCACATGTATGTGTTGTCCGCACGCATGTACATATAATGGGGATAACTTCTCAGTAGATGTATTTAGGATTTCACTGTGTGTCATTTTCTCTCCAAGCAATTTGTACTACTGCTTCCCCACCTTACTTTTTGAAACTTTTAGACCTTTTAATGCTGCTGAAGCTTTGCTTTTCTGGAATTGGAATTATAATGGAGGTCCCAAACAGCATTTAGCATTATATTAAAAAGCAATGCCTTGCTTTGCCCATGGCCAAGTTCCTTCTATAATGCTTATCCACAAATAAGGCCCATTCAACAAAGGTTCGTCCAATGTTAATTAATTTCCAGAGGGGTAGAGGTGTTAGTCTGTCGCAGTAAAAACAAGAAAGAGTTTTGTGGCCCCTTAAAGACAAACAAATGTATAATGGCATAAGCTTTTATGGATTGCAGGCCATTTCATCAGATGCAGTCCGTGAAAGCTTATGCCATAATAAATGTGTCTTTTTTAAAGATGGGACAGGATCCCTCATTGTTAATGTTAATTACCGTAAATGTTTCTTGTTTGCAGTCCTCCCCCCCCCCATTTAAAACTTCCTGTTGATTGTTGGGGGTTATTAGTGATGAATAACCTCATAATTACCCCTTGCACAGCCTCCCTTAATTGCCCCAATGTGCAATGTCATTTCTATTCCCATTAAATTGTTGGCTTCCATGCTTTACACACACACACACACACACACACACACACTTCATTTTTATGGCAACGTAGCTATATTACTACTGAATACACAGGTTGTAGGCAGTGGCCAGTTTGGGGTTTCCCCAGATTTCCTTTGAGGTAACATGAAAGAAAGGGTGTTAAAGATCTTGAACTATGATTTCTTTGTGCCTTCCTTCACTGAGATGTTGCTGTCATCTCTTGCTTACTATATAAGATTTTCTGTCCATTAATGTGAGTTCACAGAACATCATTCCAACAGAATATGAGCATCTCCTAATATATGATACATACATGCCCAAAGCATATGTTTATATATTGTCCCCCTTCAATCCCCCCTTTAGAGATTTGCCCTCATAGTCCTCATCTGGTTCAGCCTAACAAAAACAATGGCTGAGTTCACACAACACAACAAGCCAGAGTCCGGGTTGAGTATGGGTTGAGTGTGGGTTCTCGTTGAACCATGGGTTGTCATTGAATCATGGGTTGTTGTGTTTTGTGAAGTCAGCCATGCTAAGAAAGAACAGGTTGCTTACCTGTAACTGGTTCTTCGAGTGGTCATCTGTGCATTCACACATATGGGCTCTGCGCCTGCGCGGAGCCTGTTTCAGGAATCTTCCATAGCTGAGGATTTTAGGCAAGAACCCCTCCCCCACCATCCTACTGTGCATGCTAATAGCGGGTTCCCACCTATTCCCTCAGTTCAATGAGACCACCTTTTGTGGCCTCAGAACGGACAGGATTCTCAGTATCAATATCGGTATCAAGAGCGACAGTGATACCAGAAGTGTTCCACTTCATTGAGCCCCATCAGTTGATGGTGACACTGAGGTGGGGACGGTGGGTGGGTTGTGTGAATGCACAGATGATCACTTGAAGAACCACAGTTACAGGTAAGCAACCTCTTCTTCTTCGTGGTCTCTGTGCATCACACATATGGGTGATTTAACAAGCTGGCTTACCAGAGGAGGGCGGTGTCATCAGGTCATCAAAGACGACAAGACTGCTCTTCCAAACACGCAGTCCACAGATGCCTGAACGTCCATCCAGTAGTGCCGAATGAAGGTGAAAGGGGTTGAGCAGGTGGCTGCCTTACACAAGTCGGGCAGTGGGACACCTCTGCCGAATGCGACCGATGTCGAGACCCCTCTGGTGGGATGAGCTCGGATCCCCGGCTCAAGTTCTAGTCTGGCAAGTTCGTAAGCAAGTTGAATCATCTGTACCACCCACTTAGCAAAGTGCTGGGTGGATACTGGACGACCTTTGTTCCAACTGGCATAGCAGAGGAACAATCGGTTGGACTGACGATAAGATTCTGTCCTCGCCTTATAGAATGCCAGAGCCCTGCGAACATCCAAAATATGGAGGGCACACTCTATCAGAGTTGTAGGGGTCAAGAAGAATGCCAGCAAAAGAATGTCCTGGCCGAGATGGAAGTCCGAAACTACTTTTGGTAGGAAGGAGATGTCCGGTTGGAGGACTACATGATCTCTGTGAAAAACCAAGTATGGGTTGTCCACCCGCAGGGCACACAGCTCACTGGAACAGTGGACAGATGTGATTGCCACCAAAAAGGCAACTTTCCAGGTCAGTAGTCTAAGGTCCACTGAAGCCACTGCTTCAAAAGGCTTAGCTGCCAGTGCTTTCAAAACCACCGCTAGACTCCAAGTCGGAACAATCAATTGTATTGGAGGAATCAGATTCCATGCCCCTTTCAGGAATTTTCTGACTAATGGCTGTACAAAGACAGAGGCTCCAGCGATCAGGCAATGATGGGCAGAAATGGCAGCAAGATAAACCTTGATGGAGGAAAGTTTGAGACCTCGCTGCATCAGGGCATTTTCTTGCATACGAGTGGTGGGTCAAAGGCTTGCGCACTGCATCAAGTATCTCTTGGATGCGAGAAGTGGATCTATATGAGTTGTCACCAGAGCTGCCATGCTGTGAGGTGAAGGGTTGGAAGGTCCAGGTGTAAGATCTGACCGTGGTCTTGGGAAAGAAACGTCGGTGTCGAAGGAAGGTGGAGGTATTCCTCTTTGTAGCGGTGACACAATGGGGTGAACCAGGTTGACGAGGCCACCATGGAGCGATCAGGATGCAATCGGTGCCATCTGCTTGGATCCTTGCAAGCACTCTGGTCAGTAGTGGAAATGGCAAAAGTGGGGACACATCGTGTTTGCTTTGGAAGTGAAGAGGTCCATTTCTGGGGTGCCCCAGCAATCAAAGGTGCTCTCCTGAGTTGCTGAATTGAGCTCCCATTCGTGGGACTAGAGGACCGCCTAACTGAGGGCATCTGCTAGGATGTTGTCTTTGCCCGCAATGTGGGTGGCAGGTAGGGTGCTATTCCAGTGAATAGCCCAGTGGAAGAGACGGAGGGTCAAAGCAGTTTGTTTCAATGATCTTGTCCCTCCTTGTCTGTTGACATATGCTACCACAGTAGTATTGTCCGTCATGACTTGAATGATTTGACTGAAGAGGTCTCTCTAGCGCCTGCAGTGAGTTGAAAATGGCTAAGACCTCCAGATTGTTTATGTGGAAGGAGCTCTCTTGGTGTGTCCACTGGCCCTGTACCATTGCTCCCCAACAGTGTGCTCCCCAACCTAGAAGGGAGTCATCTGTCATGAAGCTTCTTGTATGCGAGGGTTCCAGGAAAGGCAGTCCATTCTCCAGATGGGATCTCACCCATCCAAAGCCCTCCACTGAAGCAAGCAACAAACTTTGGGACAGAGATGCAGGTAAGTACGGTGGGCATTGTGTTCGGGATCGAAGCAGCAGATGAGCCAGTTCTGTAATATCCACATCTGGAGGTGTGCAAAGGCCACCGTTGATACCGTGGATGCCATGAGACCTAGAAGCCTCTGGATGGTATGTACTTATGTCCATTCTCCGTACAATCTTGTGGCCAACTTGGTGATGGTAAGCACTCGCTCTTGAGGAAGGAAAGCCTGAACGGGCATCGAGAACTGCCCCGATGAACTTGATAGTCCCTGTTGGGCAAAGAACCAGTTTCTCCTGGTTGATGTAGAGGCCCAGGTTGTCTAGGAGAGTCAGTCTTTCTCAATGCTTTGTGTAGGGCAGAACTGGAAGAGTCCACAAGCAGCCAGTCGTCCAGGTACAGGAAAATCTGCATGCCCTGAGTACGGAGGTGGGCGCAGACAACAGCAACACATTTGGTGAAGATTCTCGGTGCTGTGGAGAGCCCAAAGGGAAGTATCTGGAATTGGTAGGCTGCAGTCCCTACAGAGAAACAGAGGAAGCGCTGACTGTCCCGATGGATCCCAAAGTGGAAGTAGGCGTCCTTGAGGTCAACTGACGCAAACCAGTCTCCCTTGGATAGACTAGATAGACTGGAGCATGGTCATACTGAATTTCCTTGGTGTTATGTAGAAGTTTACCTCCTGTAGGTCCAGGATCGGGCGGAGGCCCCATCCTTCTTCAGTACCATAAAATACTAGAAGGACAGTCGCTTTGATGGTGAGGAGGGAACGAAGGCTGTTGCCGGAACCACTTGCACTGCTTTGTTTGATGGAGCAAGAGGGTACTGGGTCAGACCCATCTTCCTGGCTGTGGTTCTAGCCTTTTGAACGGAGTCCATAGCCTTGTCCGTTTTAGGGTTAAACAGTCCTTCGCCATCAAAGGGAAGGTCTTCAATCCGACAGCGAGCCTCCTGGTTCAGACCAGCCGAATGAAGCCAGGCATGTCTTCTTAAGGCAATGGAGCCTACCATCGCGTTGGCATGGTAGTCAGCTTGATGACGAGCCATGTTGATCTCCTGCCTGGCCAGTTTTGTAGCCTCCGCTTGGAAAATGCGGGGCAGGTCTCTGTGGTCCTCGGGGAGGTAACCACACATGACCCCTATCTTTTCCCATAGAAAGAGCTGATAGCGGGTCATGGTGGCTTGATAGTTGGCAACTTTCAAACTGAGTGTAGCGGAGGAGTAGGCCCCGCAGCCCATAAGGGCTAAGCGGCATCCCTCCTTATCTACAGGAGCGGAGTGTTGGCGTCGGGATTGACCTTGTGCCAACTCAACAATTACTAAGTTCGGTTTCAGGTATGAAAATAGGAAGGTGGTGTCCTGTTCTTATACCTGATACATCCATTCAAGCCGTTTCGAAGTCGGAGGCACTGAGGAGTGATTCTTCCAGGCTGCCTTGACAGTTTGGAGTAAGGTGGGGAGGAAGGGGGTTGTGATTGGTGCTGCTTCCTCCGCATAGGGCATTAGACCGAGTGGCCCCGAAGCACCCTCTTCACCTGAACAGAGCTCGCACAGCACCTTGGTTTACTCCATCGCTGCAAGCTCTGAAGCGGGAGGTGAGAAGGCTAGAGCGCCGATGGTGTAAATCCCACTCTGAAGACGACCGGACACAGGTCAGAGCTGCATCTTCAGCCTACCAGGTGGCGGTGAAGGCAGCAAAGAAGAATTTCTATGCTGCCTCCATCGCGTCTGCAGAGTGCTGCCCCAGGAGGCTGTTCCAAGTGGTCCGGAGCCTGGTCGGTCCAGTTGCTCCGGATCTGTTGGGAACAGTCTAAAGCCTCCTGTGAGGCTTTAGCGAAGCACTTTGCAGATAAAATTGATCGGATTAAGAGTGGGATTCCGTGCGTCGTGGACACAGTGGGTGAACGGGAGGAGGCCAGTGGCAGTCCGGTTTTGTGGAATCAGTTCCAGCTTCTTCCTTCTGGTGAAGTGGACAAGGTGCTTTCTTCTGTTAAGCTGACCACCTGCTTGCTTGATCCTTGCCCGTCCTGGCTTGTTATGAGCTGCAGGGAAAAACTGGGTGGGGAGATCAGGGCGGTAGTGAATGCCTCCTTCGAGGAGGGAGTGATGCCATCAGCCCTTAAGGAGGCAATAATAAGACCGCTTCTAAAGAAGCCCTCCTTAGATCCCCAAGATTTGAACAACTTTCGCCCAGTCTCCAATTTGCCATTTCTGGGCAAGCTGATTGAGCAAGTGGTGGGGGCTCAGTTGAAGGCACATTTGGATGAAGCCGATTATTTAGATCCATGCCAGTCGGGCTTCAAGCCTGGACATGGGACAGAAACGGCCTTGGTCGCCTTGGTGGATGATATGAGGAGGGCTTTGGATAGGGGTGAATGCTCTTTTCTAGTCCTCCTCGATCTCTCAGCAGCTTTTGATACCGTTGACCACGGTATCCTCCTGGACCACCTGGAGGGGTTGGACGTGGGAGGCACTGTATTGCAGTGGTTCTGGTCCTTCCTCTCTGGAAGGTACCAGAGGGTAGTTATGGGGGAGGAGGCTTCGGACCCTTGGCCACTCACTTGTGGGGTGCCGCAGGGTTCCATCCTCTCCCCGATGTTATTTAACATCTACCTAAAGCCGCTGGGAGCTATCATCAGGAGGTTTGGGGTGCGCTGTCATCAATATGCGGATGACACGCAGCTCTACCTCTCCTTCAAGTCCTCACCAAGGTTGGCTTTTGAAACCCTGTCCAAGTGCCTGGAGGCAGTGGGTGGCTGGATGGGAAGGAACATGCTGAAACTGAACTCCGACAAGACCGAAGTACTTCTGGTGGGAGACAAGGGAAGGTTAGGGGATGTTGACCTGGTGCTGAATGGGGTACATCTACCCCTGAAGGATCAGGTCCGTAGCTTGGGAGTCATCTAGACTCACAGCTGTCCATGGAGGCTCAGGTGTCAGCTGTGAGCCGGGCAGCGCTGTATCAGCTCCATCTGATGCGGCAGTTGCGCCCCTACCTTCCTAATCATCTGCTCCTATCAGTGGTTCATGCCTTGGTCTCCTCTCGCCTAGACTACTGTAATGCGCTCTACATGGGTTACCCTGGAAGACGGTTCGGAAGTTGCAGCTGGTACAGAATGCAGCAGCTTGCCTGGTTAAAGGCTGCCATCGGCGTGATCACATCACTCCAGTGCTCAAAGAGTTGCACTGGCTACCAGTTGTTTGCCGAACCGAATTCAAGGTGTTGGCGTTGACCTTTAAAACCCTATACGGCTCCGGTCCAGTTTATCTCAAGGAGTGCCTCCAGCAACATCAAGTAGGCCGCTCAACAAGATCTGCCATGGACGGCCTTCTCCCTGTCCCATCAGCCAGAGAAACCAGGCTGGTGGGGACTAGGAGGAGGGCCTTTTCTGTGGCAGCCCCCAATTTATGGAACTCTCTCCCCAGTGACCTCCGCCATGCCCCTTCCTTGATTAGCTTCTGCCGGGCATTAAAAATGTGACTTTTCAAGCGGGAATATGGGGTGGGTTAGGATTTTTAAGTTTTGTACTGTTTTTAATTGTGTTTTATACTCTGTGTGTTTCCCCCCCCCCCCTTGTATTTTATTGGACTGTACATCGCTCAGAGTGGCCGGATATCTGGCCAGATGGGCGATTCATAAATATAATAAATAAATAAATAAATACACAGCGTCAAACACCTGGTCCCTTATCCTCTCCTCCTCCTGCTATATGGTGATCCCCAACTATTCAGCCATCCGACGTACTTGCTCGGAAAAGTGTCCCATGTCCTCAGATGGCGAGTCCTGAGAGCCAACCGTTGTGTCCAGTGAGGAAATGGAAGGAACAAGTGAGGACATGGAAGACAACTCTGAGAAGTAGCCTTCTGGTGAAGAAGCTCTCATGGATCTCCTAGATTCATAGATCATAGAGTTGGAAGGAACCTACAAGGCTATCGAGTCCAACCCCCTGTTCAATGCAGGAAACTAGAGGAGGGGTCTCCCATCCAAGTAATAACCAGGCTTGATCCTGCTTAGCTTTCCACGCTCAAACAAGCTGAGCCAGCGTAAGCCACAGGCCTGTATCCTAGTTGCTACCAGATCGCTAGCGAGGGGAGGAGCTGAGGTAGACAGTGCTTCGTGCCTTGGTACCAAAGTTGATGGTACATTGGGCCTTGGTACCGAGGGAGTCAGATGTTGTCGAGCTGGCCTGGCCTCTTGCGGAGGCACCATAGGCGGCGCTAGTTGCTGTGGGCTAGGTGGGCTAGCTGGAGACAGGGATGGGGACTCGGACTCGACGACTCGACTCACGAGTCCGACTGAGTCCCCCCTTTGACTCGAGTCCCACTCGAGTCCCAATTTTTTCAATGGGACTCGAGACTCGACTCAGGGACTCGAGCCCAAGGACTCCGCCACCACCGCCACTCACGTCACCGCCGTGGCTGTCTCCCTCGCCGCCACCCGCTCGCAGCTACCGCCGCCGCCATCGCACGCCACGCCGCCATCACGCCGCCGCCGCCATCGCATGCAGCCACCCGCACCGGTCCCGTCATCACTAACGGCGCGGCGGAAGTGACGCGCCGGGACCCTGCTCCGGCGCGCTTGGCCTCCGCCGTTTTAAACAGAGCGGCGGCAGCCAAGTGCGCCGGAGCAGGGTCCCGGCGCAGCGGAAGTGACGCGCTGGGACCCTGCTCCGGCGCGCTTGGCCGCCGCCGCTTTAAACAGAGCGGCGGCAGCCAAGCGCGCCGGAGCAGGGTCCCGGCGCGTCACTTCCGCCGCGCTGGAAGTGATGACGGGACCGGCGCGGGCGGCTGCGTGCGATGGCGGCGGCGTGGCGTGCGATGGCGGCGGCGTGGCATACGATGGCGGCTGCTGCGAGTGGGTGGCAGCGAGGGAGACGGCGAGGCAGCGAGGCAGCGAGGCGGCGGCGGCGGCAACTCAAGCGGCACGGAGAACACTCTCCGCGCCGCTCAGAAGAGCGAGATCAGGCTGCGCCGCCGCCGCGGAGAACTACAAACCCAGGGAGGGCTCGTAATGCGTCCTTGGTGCGGCAGCGGCGGCGGCAGGAGCAGGGACGAGGGAAGGACCCGCCTATGGTAAGTGGGGGCGGCGGCGGCGGCGGCCCATGGAGGGAGCGGGAGGGTCTCCGTGGGAGGAAGGGCAGCTCTTCTTCCTCTCGCTGGAGACCCTCCCGCTCCCTCCATGGGCCGCCGCTTTGGGAGTGACTCGGGACTTGGGACTCGAGACTCGAGTCACCATTTTGGACTTTGGACTCGAGACTCGACTCGAGACTCGGGTCCAAAGACTTGTGACTCGACTCGTGACTCGAGGCCAAGGACTCTTCAACATCCCTGCTGGAGACACAGAGGGCTCTTGCTGGAAACGCGGCGGCTGAAACATGTGAGGATCATAATAGGGATCCTGAGGTTGGCACAGCTGCCAGTTGCTCCAATAATATCGGGGTTGCAGTGGAAACGACCACTCTGATCTGTCTTCCCAGTCAGACACTGGTGATCTTGAGCAGTATCTGGGACCATGGGGCGAGCCTGGGCTCCTCTCCATCTCCGTCGTGTCTCTAGCCAGTGGACTCGAGGAGAGGGGTGTTGTTGCCAGTGAGGCGAAGATCAGTACCGAGGTGAGTCAGTTCAGTCCCATGGCTGGTCTGGAGGAGGAGATGAGTCTTTGGATTTCTCCTTCCGAGACCAAAGAGATCAGTACCGATACTGTCGGTACCGAGGGGGCTCGTGTCTCCACTGAAGGAGAGGCAGTCAGTGATGGAGTCTTTCGCTGTGGAGAGGACTTGTATTTTGAAGAGGGAGATCTTCAGTACAGGCTTGTGGCTTACGTGGAAAGCTAAGCAGGGTCAGGCCTGGTTATTACTTGGATGGGAGACCCCTCCTCTAGTTTCCTGCACTGGGCAGGGGGTTGGACCCGATAGACTTGTAGGCTCCTTCCAACTCTATTGAAAATCTCCTCAACTCCTTCTTTTTCTTCTTCCACTCTGGGCCAGATTTCGGCCAGAGGATCGGGCTTTCTTAGCCAGTTTTTGGCTGTCTGTACAGACAGAGAATGGCCCAGAGTCGGAGGGTCTCTCCCTGTCGCCTGGGTCTGACTTGGAGGAGATACTGCTATTATTTGCAGAGCTAGGAGAAGACAATGCCAACATTGGAGCAGCGGCTGTGGGTTGCTCGATGGGCTCCAACGCCTTTCTCCACAGGACCGCCCGAAGTTGATCAGCATGGTTTCTCCTGTCCTGTTTTGTGAAGGCCTGACAGTGGGGGCATGTATCGATTTTGTGTCCCTCACCTAAACAAAATAGGCACAGGGAGTGGCCATCCATAGGCAGTAATTTACTGCCACAACAGATGCATTTGTGAAACGGGGCCTTGATGGCCATCCGTTTCATAAAGGCTCCTCACAAAGAGACGTGAAGTGGTAAATAAAATAAACAAAAAAGAAAGGCGAAAGGAGGAAATATACTAAGAATATAGAAGGAGAAGAATAAAATTGTCCAATAGACCTCAGTGCTGTAATCAAAGAGACAGAGAAAGCTCCCTGAGGTACCCACAAAGGCGGTCGAAGAGGAACTGAGGGAATAGGCAGGAACCCGCTAGTAGCATGTGCAGTAGGATGATGTGGGAAAGGTTCCAGCCTAAAATGGAAGCCAGTGTCGTGTAGTGGTGAGAGTGTTGGACTGGGACTCAGGAGATCCGGGCCCTAGTCCCCGCTCAGCCATGAAACTCACTAGGTGACTTTGGGAGAGTCACTGACTCTCAGCCTAACCTACCTCACAGGGTTGTTGTGTGGATAAAATGGAGAGGATGATGATGATTATGTAATCTGCCTTGGGTTCCTTGAAGGAAAAAAGGTGGGGTATAAATATAATAAATAAATAAATAAATCCTCAGCTATGGAAGCTTCCCGAAACAGGCTCTGTGCAGGTGCAGAGCCCATATGTGTGATGCACAGAGACCACAAAGAAGAACCATGGTTTATTAAGCATGAACAATCCATGGCTTGTTGCTAGGCTGTGAACTGTGGGTTGTTCATGGTTAACAAACCATGGTTTGTTAGCAGCTGGGTTCACACAATACAATAACCCACAGTCAGGACCGGTGCAGGGCAGTTTGGCACCCTAGGCTGGCTTATATTTAGCGCCCCCCCTCTCATGCCGGGGGGGAGGGCTCTGGAGCAAAGCAGCTGGGAAATGCCTGCTTGCCCAGCGCCCCCCCCGCCCGCCCGCCCGCCGGCTGCCTCCTCCAGCAGCCGCTTTCCCCGCTGCCAACCAGTCGCCACCGCCACCGCCGCGCGCACTCCTGACCCAGCCTAGCTCCAGGCGCAGAGGAAAGCCGAGCCCGACGGCGAGCCCGCCCGGCACCCGCAATCCCCCCCCGCACAGACCTGGTGGTTGCGGACCGGTGCCTTTGTCGGCGAGGCAGCCAGGCGGGGCAGAGCGCGCCGGCGGCGAGGAAGGTGCGCAGCGTTTCTGCGCCCTCTTCCGCCACGCGCCCTAGGCAGCCGCCTGGGTCTGCTTAGCGGTAGCGCTGGCCCTGCCCACAGTTCAACGATGACCCACACTCAACACGTAATGTGGCTTGTCGTGTTGTCCAGGTCAATGTGAAGGAAGTGACAATTATTTCCGTTATACAGGTTAGAAAATAAGATACAGATAGAGCTATTTGACCAAGCCCATGTTTGGAACTTGAACCCAGGCCCACATCCAATGTTGTATCTGCTGGGATACAAGAATTGTCCTGGGAAGTAAGGGAAGGTCATCCTGTGATGCTGTCTGTCTGTTGCAAACCCACTTTAAATGATTACCGCAAAACATGAAGTACATAACTGCCTTTATGGTGACCAAAATTTCTTTACAGATACCTCTAGGATGCAACAGAGATTGGTCCCAACAAGGCACTGCCCCTGAAGGCACATGATGCAGCAGTTCTGCTGAAGCTAAGCAGATCTTGCTTTGGTCACTGCTTAGATGGGGACTACTTGAAAAACCTAGGTATACTATCTTGTGCTCCTTGAGAGAAAAGTGGGATATAAATGTAATACATATATCAAATAAATATTGCATTCCATCCTACCTCCATGTGATCCCTCTTGCCTTGCCCCATTCTATGCCCTATATCAGATTGCTAGGGTTGTGGTGGTGGTGGTTGCTGGAGTACCAACTCAAGCGATAAAACTTCCCAAGGATAAAGGAAAAAGAAGGCAAAGACTGCCTGCTCTGAACTGGCACAAATATCTTTAGGTCTGAGTGGATCAGCAGAAACAAAGGGAATAGGCTATGTAGATATTTAAGGCTACAACCCTATCACACTTACCTGGGAGCAAGTTTCATTGAACTCAGTGGGGCTTGCTTCTGAGTGGACATGTGCAGGATTGCACTGTTAGAGAAGTTTACTTTACAGAATCCTAATGCTATCGGCTCGATTTTCTTTGCCAAATTTGTCTTAAAAACTGGGCTACTTGATATTTAAAATTCAGTGTTTTCTTTACATTCCAAATTTTTCTGACTCTTTCAGTAAATGATAATAATGTAGAAACCAGTACACACACACACTAAGGAAAGTTTAGGCTCATGATTTAGCAGTGGAGTCATCTAAAGTAATCGGCCAGCCAGCTAGCCTCACTCCACACTTGCCTCATTTCAGTGGATTGGAGAAGCCTTCCTAGTGGATACTTTCTGTTGTATGACTAATTAATTCTTTAAGCCTTAAATCTAACCATTAAGCATCCCAACCTGCAGATGCATTCATATATGTAATCTGACAGTGCTGATTAGAGATTTGTGTTCTAGGAAATGAGTCTGCCACATTAACAGCAAGCAACGTGATCCTGTAGAAGTCACATTTGGAATCAAAAACAAAGAAGACTCTTGTGACATTCGGAATCAGTCACTTCTGACTGGATTTACATGAGGAATCAAGCCCATTCAACGACAACTTTTATTTTCTAATTGCTAATTGTCACATCCCAGGATTTAAATGTTTTACTTGTCTTGGCAAACTAATGCTTTGGATGTGATATAGAAACTGCTATACCTGTTCAACAACATAAATTTAAAACATTGCTTTGCAGAGATATTATGATGATGCTATGCACAGATACTTTGACCACACAAACACAAATCCAGTTGATTTTTGACCTTCTCAAGCAGAAACCCCATTGTATTAATTTAAGATGCAAACCTGTACACATTAACCTGGGAGTAAGCCCTGCTGAACTCAACTGGATTTACAGAGTAGGCATGCATAAGATTGTTCAATTAGCTTTCTTTAGTGCCATACAGGCAGCACAGTGTTTGCTGCTGTGGGGAGGAAAGGGTTTGGTGGGCAACAAGTTTTGAAAATACTTAGAACTGATGTGCTTCCACTGAAATAATCAAGGAAATTGGGAATACCATAAGCCCAGTATTCTATACAGTGTGTGTGTGTGTGTGTGTGTAAGGCAGACATCTCAAATCATTACTAATGCAAGTAAATTTCCCACTTGGAGAAAATTGAGAATTCAGCCATCATTCTTAGCAGTAATGGAAGAACAGTCTAGCCCTTCAGTGCAAGGGGTTATGGGTAGGCTCCTAGTTGCCCAACATGGAGTTTGACCAAAAGGACTCTTGTGAAACATTGTCAGGTGCTTGAAATGACAGCAACTGGCTCTGGACCTTGGCTTTAGGTTTTATCTGAAGGACACATTCGCGGGAAGAGAGACAATCTTCACTGCTCTCTCTCTCTACCCCTCCCATTTCATTTGCTTGATGAAGACTTCTGAAGAACTTAGAAAATAGCTCACAATTCTGTTCCATTTTAGTTGATCCTAATAAAACTATTGCTTTACTGTGGAATTTGGATATTTTTTGCCGCTAAAGGACCAGTTCAGGTGCCTGTGCTTTCTGCATGCCTTTGGTGCAATACTATACATTGTGCCCTTAGACACACACACATATATATAATTATTGAGGAGAGTGATGCTGAAAATGGAAGAAAATGGTGCTTCACTGGGGTGTGGGGTGTGGTTTACATATCCTCCAACCACTCAGTAATGCTACCTAATTCAGCTCCTATTGACTTTGTCTCTTGAGTATCACTTAAAAATTAACCTCTAAATTTGCTAATATAAAGACTACCCCATTGGAACCTGTGTGTTTCAACTGGAGCTCAAGACAGAACCAAGTCACTAAGGGATTTTATATCATCCCCAAAACATCACTTTTGTTTTTTTGTCCTGATAGCCTGGATACAACTTCCAGTCCGTCTTGCACCCTTAGAGGCTAATCCAATGAAGATGTCTACAAAATGCCTCCTGCATTTCAGCTCAAAATTGTTACAAACTGTAGCCTTGGGGAGCAGCTTCACCACCTCCCCACCCCCACCCCATTTTGCATTTCCCTTAACATCTTGCGTGAGAACTCAAAAGCCTGCATGTATTTTGGTGACATTTTAGTTTGTCCTAATAAAGGTAATTCTGTTGCGGATTTTGGATTACCCCTTACTTGAGGAGATACATGTTTTATAAGCTCTGATAAAGATTTGAAAAATAAAAGGCTACTTTCTCCTTCTCTGCACATTGGAGTTAAAAAAAGAAAATATTTCCAGCTGTGTCTGACATGTAACCAATACTATGAGGAGCTTAACAAAGTAGTCCTTATCATGTGACCTTGAGGAAGTATTGCAAAGGCTTTTCTTTCCATTGCTCTCTTGCTAGAGGTATCTTCTAATCTTAAATCCCAAGAAGAGTCTGTGCAGGTAACAGCATTAGGCAAAAGTATTAACATCCAAGATACTGGGCCTAGCATGGAGCCATTCTAAGCCTCTTCCCCACACCCAGAATGTAATCCATGAAAGTTTAGGAGGCCCAGTAACCTTTTCTCTAGTCCCCCGCTAGTTAACTTCAAATCTTGCAACTTGCTGGACTTCTTAATTCCTTTTGCATTCAGAGCATTTGAGCTGCATAAAGCCCGATGAGGAGCGAAGGTGCTCAAGAACTTGGAAGAAACTTTTAGCACCTTGGTGGAGCCCTCAGTCATCTTATTCCCGGGAACAAACCCAACATTCCACATTACCAGACCCTGGGAGTCTGGCAATGTGGATACTTCCCGGTCTTGCGATGTGTTGTTCATCACACAGTTAAATGCATATCAGATGCTAGAGCGGGCCAAGACTGTGTGCCTTGCTTAATTTCTGAAAGTGTGGCATCATGGTTAGAGAGTGTTGGAGTGGGACTCCAGAGATCTGGGTTCTAGTCCCCACTCGGCCATGAAGCTCACTGGGTGAATGTGGGCCAGTCACTGGCTCTCAGCCTAACCTACCTCGCAGGGTTGTTGTGAGGATAAAAATGGAGAGGAGGAGGAGGCTTATATAAGCCACCTTGGGTTCCTTGCAGGAAAAAAGACAGGATATAAATATAATAAATGAATAAAATAAGTAAATGAAAGGTGCTGGCTCTCAAATCACACAGGTTGCTCCACAATCCCACCACAGGTGTGGGATGGGTATGGCTGTGGTTGCCTATTGGTGAGGATGGCAAATGCACTCTGCACATACACAGAATCCACTTCATGACATTTATTTATTTATTATATTCATATCCTGTCTTTATCCTTGCAAGGAACCCAAGGTGGCTTACGTAATCCTTCTCCTCCTCTCCATTTTATTCTCACAACAATCCTGTGAGGTAGGTTAGACTGAGAGCCAGTGCCCGGCCCAAAGTCACCCAGTGAGCTTCATGGCCAAGTGGGGACTAGAACCCGGATCTCCCTAGTCCCAGCACTCTAACCACTATGCCACACTGGCTCACACTGACATGGGGCTGGCATTCAAACTGGGCCCTGGGGCAGAACCATAGCAAGCCCAGACACAATTTAAAGGAGAATTGCTTGAGTCCCTCTGCCCCTCCACAATCAAAACATGTAAGTTGAACAGCACTTGAGCTGATGGAATCCAGGCATATACTTTGGAAAGGGGTGACCTACAATTGTGGCTGTTTTGGCACCACCCAGCTCACAACTTAATTCACATCTCCCTCCCCTCCCCCACCCCAGCCCCAGTTTCAGAAGCTGTAAGTTATCAGGTGAAGCAGGAGTAGGCAGTGACCTGCTTATGTTATCGGGATTGATGGGAATTGCAGTCCAAGAAAGGTGAGCCTCTTTCTGTCCCTGAGACCTCCAGTGGGGGCGCCAAAGAGCAGGGGGACGCTCATCTCTGCAATATACTCCGCGCGGAATTAAGTGGGGTAAAATAACCATTTCGAAATAGCAAAGTTGGATTCTCCGGTGTCTCCAGCTAGGAACCATGTTTATCCCTAGAGGACAAAGTGCAACTGCGAGCCCTTTTTAATGCTAAAACTGTCCAGGTAATGCTTGCCCCTACCTCTACACTCCCTGTCCCCAATTGCTGTTTCGCAAACGCAGATATTATTTTATGTAAACTGAAGCTATATGCGTGCAATGGCCTTTTGCTGGGCAGCCGCAAACATCAATAATTGCGGTGCGATGCACCCTAACTGCTCTGCAGTTGCGCAACTTTGAAAGGAAATCTTAATCTATTCTAAATTCTTCCTACAATATACTCTTTCCTGTTCACACCATTAGGATGGGTAAAGAGTGACAGAACGGTGGCGTTTTTCCACATGGACATTTTAAAAAACTCACTTTGGTGACTAGATTTATTAACCTGGTTAAAGACGAGGCCAAGACCCGGATCCCAAACAACTTGTCTGGAAGCCCTCTTGTCACAAGCCTGTGTCTTACGCTGGCTCAGCTTGCCTGAGTGTGGAAAGCTAAGCAGGGTCAGGCCTGGTTATTACTTGGATGGGAGACCCTTCCTCTAGTTTCCTGCACTGAGCAGGGGGTTGGACTCGATCTTTTCAGTAAACTTGTTTGAGGCTAGATAGGAAGGATGCCATCCACGCCCAAGGAAAGCCCATGGCAAAGCTGCTCTTGATTTTGACGAGTTGCCCTCTTAATACAGACAATTTGTGGCAGAATAAAACGGAGGACAAAGTAGTCCTCACATTTGCACTCTGACCCTGAACACCGTGTTGAAGCAAATCCCGTTACATTCAGAGGGCGTCTTGCGCCCAGATAACATGCCTGCCATACACTCCCTTTGTGGCTCCGACTCTGTGTTCAACAGGGCAACATCTCCTAAATCCTTTCCGTGCACTCGAGCGTGAGTCCATCTTTCCGTGTGTGTGTGTGTGTGTGTGTGTGTGTGTTTCCCTGTTTTGCAATAAAGGGATGGCAGACAGCAGAGTCTGCTCGCTGCAGGGGCTGTACCTGCTCCAGCGTTCGTGTTTGTTTACCATCTTCTTCCCTGGCGGCTGAGCTCATTTTAAATGGTCAATAAGATTTGATGTCAGGGCATATGTTCGCACCACGCCCCTGATCCCTCTGGCCACACTCTGGAACCGCCCTTTGCTCAATAGAGCCGCTGGTTGGTTTTTTTTTTTTTTTTTTTTTACAGAGTCCACTTTACGGGGGCCTCGCTCGCCCCTCTGTGTAACATTGACGCGATTAGACACGGAGTGCAAGCCGGCTGCGGCCCACCCACCTGACCGCTCCGAGACAAGGCGAGCGGCCTTGTCAATTTCAGGCGCGCGCGCGTGCGCTCTCTCCCTCCCTGCCCGCGCGGAATGTAGGACGCAGCGCCTGATTATGAAACTGACCCGGTGCCTTGGGAGCGGCTTTCGCCTTCTTTTCCCCCGCAGACCTGTCTTCTAATTGGGGCTACAACCATTCCTTAGCACTCTTGTTTGGGACGCCTGCAAATGCCTGAGCGAGCGAGAGAGAGAGAGATGCAAATTAAAGTGATGTAGAAGGAATTGTTTGCAAAAATGTTTGTCTGCGTTCCATTGCCTTTTAACCCGCACTTCTACGCACACTGACTTGGGAGTAAGCCCCATTAGTGCGACTTACTCCTGAGTAAACCTGGTTAGAATTGCGCGGTTAGGCTGGAATCCTATGTGCTCTAACGGGAGTAAATCCCACTGTTCTAAATGAGGTTTACTTTTGGGTATACATGGATAAGGTTGTAGTATTACTGGAATGTAAATGAATCAAAATGTGGGTAAGAGGATGGGCACCTTCTCCCTTCCCCCCCCCTCTCTCTCACACACACGCACAATGTCCAACATCCTTTTCTGAGAGAGATCTCAGATGCCGAAGCCGGCCAAGTCCTTCCCCCAGAGAGAGACCGGATCCTTTATGGCGCTCCTGCTTCAAGGGCTCCTTCTTGCCCCCTGCAATTGGACCAGCTTCATCGCGCCCCCTCCCCTTCCAGTTGTCCCCCTCCTCCACTTTAGCACTCTCTGGCAGGGCAACGGGGTTCCTTCCGCTTAGCTGGGATTCCACGGAGACGCCTACGGTATTCCGTGTGAATTAAGCGCTTGTCAGTTTGGGGGGGGGGGGCGACTTCAGCCGCCCTGGATTGTCCCAAAGCCACAGTTGAGTTTGCACACGAAGCACTTGTTTGATTTCTTATGTTTTTGAATCCCATCCTTCCTTGAAAGATCTCATGGTAGTGCGCGTGTGTTTTGTCCCTTCCCCGCTGTTTATCTTCACAGCAACCCTGTGAGGTAGGTTAGGCTGAAATCCAAATGAGCTTCAGGACTGAGTGGGGATTCCTTAATCCGAACCGGCTAACCAGTGATCCGAATAGATTCCCAAGCCCAACCAGCCTTCTGGCTGCGCTCCCTGATCTGGAGGGAGTTCCATTTGACGGAAGGTTTTCCCGTTGACTATCCTGGAAAGGGCAGCCGACTCCGGCGCCTTTATTACTTGTATTGCGTAGATCAGCAACCGGGTGTCCCCAGGTGTATTGCAACACCGACCATCTTCAGCCACCGCACTGGCTGGGGATGATTTTATTTATCTATTATCACATTTATATTTCTTTATTTTTTATTTATTTATTTTATTATATTTGTTAATCGCCCATCAGGCTGGTCACCCGGCCACCCTTTATATCCGCCTTTTGACTTACAAGGTCCTCCTCCTCCTCTCCATTTCATCCTCACAACATCCCTGTGAGGTCCCCCAGTGAGCAACGCCTAGTGGGGACTAGAACCCGGATCTCCCGAGTCCCAGGCCAACACTCTAACCACTATGCCACACTGGCTCTCTCCGGGGGTGGGAGTCGACTCGTAATCCAACCCATCTGGAGGCACCGGGGTGGGGAGGTGTAGACAAAGGAATTGCCACCGGTGCATCTTTTCTCGTTCCTGCGGGTCAAGCTTCGCCCTCCAAAATTGCCTCCGTTAACGAGATGGGGGGGGCTCCTCCTCCTCCTCCTCCTCCCAGCTCCTTCTTTGCGCCTGGCCATCCTACTTCCAAGTAAATGTGATTAGAGGCCTAAGTCCTCTCTCTCGGGGAAAGGAAATGTCAAGACCCCGGCCTTGTTAGCCTCGACTTGGCCGGCAAAGGCAGGAATGCGCAGTCAGGGGACCACCAACGTGCCTTGATCCTTGCAATGGGCCACTTAATACACTTCTGCGATTTAAACTTTGCCAAGTCGATTGTCCATCTAGGTGTTTTCTCATTTTTTCGTCCATGCTCCCTTTGAGACGGCCCCTCCGTCCCTTTTCTTCTGAGCCCCTCGCTCTAATTCTAGATGAGTATTACTTTGCTCTTTTCGTTGGCCAAGCACAATTGTGTTATTGGACATAATGAATTCAATCCCCATCAAAGCGTATTAGCAGCGCCCTGGCCCTGTTGTAGGGCCTTTCCTCCCCACCCCCTTCAAGCGGGGAATGAAAGGCAGGCAGGGAAATTCGTCGGGGAGCCTCCCTGATAGCGGCTTTTGAAGTGAAGGGGCCGAGGATGGCGGTTCACTTTTTTGGGGTTGTTTTTTGTTTTGCCCGTACGGCTGAAGAAAGACCGGCCGCTTTTGATGCCAAGATGAGAACCGCCTCGTACATTGCGCAACAAGTTAGATCGGCGGGGCAAAGTTGGGCCGCTGCCGCTTCTGCTTTGCGGCTGAAATATGTCCCTCATTAATTCAAGCTCAAGAGGGATGTATGTGGGTGGGTCGGTGGGGGCAAGCCCCCCAGTGCTACTAGATTTGGGCTGGGGATGGTTAGAATAGCACCCTCCGATGGGCAGCCTATGCCACCACGGACTGCTTAGGAAGCGCGGGTGCGATTTCCTAGCACCGTTCCCACGTGCATTTATACATGAGAACTTTATTTCTCATGGCCCGATTTCTCAACCTTTGGGTGAGTGTCAGCTAAGGGTTGGTTCACATGGGCAAGCTCATTTCTTAATGGCTGCCGCATACTCAAGTGATGACGTGCAGGTGTGAATGGGCCGGCAGTGACCGAACAGCACAGGACAGGACATTGAAATATTCGCACATCACCTCGAACTTTTTCCATGGAGTTCGTCCACACGTTCAGCTGTTACTAGTCACAGCGTGTAGACTGATTGAGTGTAATCAAGTACTGTAGTGTGAATGCATGAAAACAAGACTGCAATCTCATACCACTTACCAGGGACTTACATCTGAGTAGACAAGCATAGGATTGCACTGTAAGTCGTTTTTGTTGGGACTTGAAAGGATTTCACTGGAAATCTCCTTCCCATTAAGGTGTTAACCAGTCTATTGAAAAATAACAGGGACTCTCCGTTTTCTGCTTCAGCTTAACTGAGTGGTGGATCGTATTGCTAAGGATGCATCGATATCCCTCCCATTACTTTCGATAGCTCTGGATTGCAGCCAACGTGAAATCGTCACATGGTCGCCTACCTGAGCTACCTCGCTGACCTTCAGTGAGACCATTGAGAAATAGCTTGTCTGAGGAGCTAACTAAGGCTGTCTTACAAACCCAGTCTTGCTTGAAAATAAATTCCACTGGTGTGCAACATGTGTCTATGCATGTTTACTCAAAAGTAAGTCTCGTTGAGGCCAATCGGGCTTACTCCTAAACAAGTGTGCAGAAGATTGCAGCCTTTGCTTTCATTTAGCCCGTTCAGGCTAAATCCTACCCTAAACATATTTACGTAGTAGTAAGTTATGTGAAAACCAAGGGGGACTTGCTTGTTGCTTCCAAAGCAAATGATCAGGAAGTCAGCTTGTGATCTATAAGCCATTTACTCCAGAACAACCTCGCTACGGAAAACTGGTGAAGAGTACCCAGTTTAAGGATTGCAGTTTATTCCGAAGCAGGCTTGTTGTAAATTCACCCAAGTCTTCTTTTACCTCAGCTTGTGGAAAGCTTTTGTTCTGGGTGCGGTTTGTTACTAAGGGCTGTAATGCTGTACTCATGAATAAGTTCCATTTAATTCAGTGGTGTTTACTACTGGGCTAGGGCTCGTAGGATTGTAACCCAATCCTATTCACACTTACTTCGAAGTATCCCCATCCAACACTGGTATTTTTTTACTTTTGAGTAAACATGCACAGGATCAGGTTGTAAGTCTCACAGGATTCAGTGACTGGGTTCAGACAACACAATAACCCACACACGAGGAATGAGTAAGGTTTGAGCTTGGGTTGTCGTTGAACCATAGGTTGTTGTTGAAATATGGGCTATCATGTTTCAACAACATGATGATGAACCCAGCAGAGACAACCCAACAACAAACCATGGGTTCTCCTTATGCGTTGTTCATGGTTAACTAGCCATTTATTTATTTATTTTCTTTATATCCCACCTTTTTTCCTGAAAGGAACCCAAGGCGGCTTCCATGTTCCTCCTCTCTCCATTTTATCCTCACAACAACCCTGTGAGGTAGGTTAGGCTGAGAGTCAGTGACTGGCCCAAAGTCACCCAGTGAGTTTCATGGCAGAGCGGGGACTAGAACCCGGATCTCCCGAGTCCCAGTCCAACACTCTCACCACTAAGCCACACTGGCTTGTAAGCACAGCTGGGTTAACATTTCAACAACAACCCATGGTTCAACAATGACCCACGCTCAACCCATACTCAACCCTTGAGTGTGGCTTATCATGTTGCCTGAACCCAGTCAGAGGGACTTACTCTCAACTACAAGTAGTTGAAGTGGGAGCACTTTCCATAGACAACAATGAGGAATAATTTCAGAATCAATGGGTTAGTTGAACTGAATTAATTCCCATTGATCCCAATAGGATTTAAGTTATGTCGTCATCACTTGAGGTTGCAGCAGTCAAGTGATCTCAGTGGGACCTAAATTCAACTAACATGAAGTGCAATCCTATGCATGCCTACCCAAAGTTAAGTCCTACTGAGTTCAACGGAGTTACTTCTAGGTATATAGGACTGCAGTCTTGGCCTAAATACGTTTAGAACTCCAGTTTCCGGGCACAAACGACCACTGACGAGTGTTGTTGTTACATGGAGGTAGCCTCGGTTTTTGGACCAGGATCTTCAGCTTCTCCTTTTTGGCGCTGTGGTCGTTTCCCCTCTACCTTACTGGCGACGTTGATACAACCCACGCGTTGTATACGTGGCTCTTAGGCAGACCAGATCAGGGGGGTCGGTCCAGGGATCTTCCTGTCGCCCCCCCCCCCAATACGTCAGGGGTGAGGAACGGGTGGCCCTCCAGATGTTGGAGAGCTGCAAGTCCCGTCGGCCCCAGCCTGCAGAGAAAATAGGGAGTTGCAGCCCGACACCTTCTGGGGGGGGGGTACATATTGCCTCTCCTCCCTCCCACCGTCAGCCCGCGATCTCGACCCCTCGCCAGTTTTCATGCGAACGGGGCTCACGGCTAAGAGTCACTATGGCGAGGGGGGCGGTGGGGGGGGCTTCCCCCTGGGCCTGGTTACCATGCCGCTGCCATTCTCCCCACCGCTCAGGAGGACCGGGAGGAAAGGGATGTCCGATTCAGTGCGGGGCTGCTGGGAGAAGGCAGGCCGCTTTGGGCCGGGAGCAGCGGCTGCTCCGCTGCCCGCGATCCCTTTCAGCTCGAGACGACGAGGCACTGGAGAGCGGTGAAAAGCCTGCGAGGCCTTGTTGAGAGTGGCCGGAACGCGGCCAGGCCTGGGCCAAATCTGGGCTGCTGTTGCCGCCTCCGCCGGAGGCAGAGGCGGTGGGACTCCCCGAGAGTCAGGAAGAAGAGCAGCAGCAGCAGCCTCGGGGCCTGCAGGCAAACACTCTCCTCCGGTGCCACAAAACGGCCTTTGTTGAAGCGAGCAGGCTCGGCGACGTCAGCTGAAGGGGGCGAGCAGAGCTGCTCCACGCGGAGGCCGCAATCCAGTGTACACTTACTCCGGAAGGAACTCGGTGGTGCTTACTTCGGAGTAGGCGTGCCTCGATTGCACTGTGAGATGGCTCGCTCGCGCCTCTGAAAGGGAGTTACGGCCCGGGTCGGGGGGGGGGGGATTTGCTTCTGGGTAAATCTCCACAGGATCGGACTCCAATGGACCCAATGCTGTGCCTTTAAGAGAGGCGGACAGGTCGGAATTCAATGGGCGAAGGTTTTTCTTGCCCACACTAGGCTAGGGAGAAGTTTCACCTGCTGAATTCCCGTGTGCGGTGCTGCTGTTAGAGGCGATGAATCCTGTCGGGGTGGTGGAAAGAGTGAGTGTGTGACAACCGTATAACACCCTTCGATTTCAGGGGAAGGCTGCTTGAATCAGCATCAAATGAGACCATCCTTCCACCTGGCCCCAGCACCGCAGGCTGCTTATTTAGCCCCAACTCTGTTGTCAGTGCCATGGTTCCAGTCTGGAACATGTGGATTAGTGGTGCATGCCCCTGAGCATGTCAAGAGTACCTTTCACTCACCACCGCGTTCTACACACGTGGGATTGGGTGGGAGGGAGTAGAAGGGCTGCCTTCCAGGTAGGGCTTCATTTTTATTGAACATTTTAGGCCAACAACACCGAGTTAAGAGCTATGTAAGGATATTTTAAAGACTTTGTTCTATCACCTTTAGGGGGCGCTAACACCCGTGAAGGTTAGATGCTTCTGTTCTGAAAGCGCCATGATTGCTTTTCCTCTTTAAGTTTGATGGTTCGTCCTTTAAAGAACACGTGGTCTCTGAGTTGTTTATCGTCTCTGTGTTGTGGTCTTGGTGCTGCCTTCTCTACTGGACTTTAAGACTGTGCCTCTAACAGCTGTCTAAGGCACAGAGATTTAGCTGGGAATGCTGTGAGGGGGAGAAATGATCAGGACTATGCTTTTCTAGCTTAATTTTGGTGTGTCAGGCTGCTATCAAAGGCACAGGAACAGAGTCAGTAAGGGTGGTAGATAACCCTAGTCTTATGATGTGGAGAAGCATCATGCAACATACCAAATCACATCCTGCCAGAAACCCCCCCCCCATCCTGACACTGCTCTAGATGAGTTTCTCCCCCACACCAAGGTACCCTTTAACAAAAAATACACACAACAGATAAATATCCGAATCCACCCTTCCTTCCTGATTACTTGCCCAGATTCTCATGGCAGAACCAAAGATGAACAGCTTTTAAATAATTAAGCATTTTTTTTCTATTGTCAGTTAATGTCTTGTTGACATTAATTTAGCTCAAACCATATATACTGAACTTGGTATGATTGTCTTTTATGTTTGTGTTTATTGTTGTGAGCTGCCTTATAAGGGTTACCTTAAAGAAAGAAAAGAAAAAGAAGGTGGACTAGATACTGATGGAAACAAACAAACAAACAAACAAAGGAGGGCCAGGATCTCTTCTGGATCGTCCCAGTTTGCAGGACACGGAATAATGGGCTCAAGTTACAGGAACCCAGATTCCACCTAAACATCAGGGAAAAAATTCCTGACTGTCAGAGCAATAAGACAATGGAATCAACTACCTAGGGAGGTGGTGGACTCTCCCAATCTGGAGGCATTCAAGGTGCAGCTGGACAGCCATCTGTCAGGGATGCTTTGACCTGGATTTCTGCATTGAGCAGGGAGTTGGACTCGATGGCCTTCCAACTCTACTTTTCTATGATTCTATGAAAGATTAGCAGCTGTATACAGCATCAAGGCCCTGCCACAGGGGGACTGCAATCTACAGCAGCCTTCCCCACAGTGCTGGCTGGGGATGATGGGAGTTGCAGTCCAACACATCTGGAGGGCACCAGGTTGGGGAAGGCTCATCTACAGGGATGAGGGGTGAGTAGTGGGGTAGGCTAACTCAACAGACAATGCAGGACCCACTAAGGCAGGGGTTCTCAACCAGGGGGGAATTCCCCCCAGGAGAGGAATTTTAGGGTTGGGGGGGGGAATTGTGACCACAGACTCAAACTGTTGGAATACTGAATTCTACAAATTACAATTCTACAGATTGTACATAATCTACAGGACATCACACCTTATTGTATGGCACAGGTTAAATTAAAAATAAAGATAAATATTTCACTTATCTGTGTAAATATTCCATTTATAGTTATTATATATTATATGCATATTATTTGGAATGCAACTTTTGAGTCAGACAATCTTGGAAAGGGGGGAATGACATTCTGACATATGGTGAAAAGGGTGCATGGGGCAAAAAAGGTTGAGAACCACTGCACTAAGGTGATTTGGGCTGATTCAGAAAACAGAACATGGGTGCAATCTAGACTCTAGAGAGCCAGTGTGTGTGGCATCATGGTTAAGAGTGTTGGACTGGGACTCCAGAGATCTGGGTTCTAGTCCCCACTCAGCCATGAAGCTCTCTGGGTGACTTTGGGCCAGTCACTGACTCTCAGCCTGACCTACCTCACAGGATTATTGTGAGGATAAAATGGAGAGGAGGAGAAGGATTATGTAAGCCACCTTGGGTTCCTTGCAGGAAAAAGGTGGGATATAATATAATAATTCCTATGCATGTTTAGACAGAAAAAGTCATACAGCTCTCAGAATGCTGGGAGTTGTAGGACTTTTTTCTGTCTAAACATGCATAGGATTGCGCAGTAAATTATGCAGATATTGATTTGCATCATTTATATAAGCCTCATAGAGTCATAACCTTGCTTTTCCTGGTGCAGAATTTTGCTACAGAAGGCCCTTTAGGAGGTGTACATGCCTTACTGCAGTTAGGGTTGGACCTTGAAGCCAAAGTCCAGAGCCAAAGGGCCCCCCAAATGACCACCCAGAGAGTGGCAGGTGATGAGACCATCAGGGTAGCAGAAACAAACTCCATTTTATTCCTGGAGTCATGCCTGTGCTAGGATGTAAGTGGACTTAATATGCAAAACTCTACATGCTCCAAGTAGTTTAGAAAAAATTATATTATCAGGGTTGGCAAACATCCCAACATGTAGAAGCAGTTGTAAAGCACCGAATGACAGTTGAGGAGGAGGAAATTAGGGATCTGTTAGTTGTGTGCTTCACATCCGAAGTAATATACAATGCCATATAAAGCTCCCCCCCACCATAAGACCTTTAAATCCAGGGTCTAAAATTACCTAGTTGCACCACTGGGCGCACAGGGTTAATTTCCCCTGTTCTGGCTGTGTGCTCTGAACACACACACACACACACACACACACACACACACTCCCCTTTTGCTTCAGCTGGAGCCACAGCACATGATGTGTTTAGGCTGGAATGTGTGGATTTGTTGACATTCAAATACTTCGCCTTACCCGGGTTTTTGAGAGGGGTGGCAGCAGCTGAGAGTTCATTTCACTGAATCGCAAAAAGCCAGCTGTGCTATGCACCCTTTCTTGGGCGTCAGCTCCATTGAACTCAGTGGCACTTCCCTCCAAGTAAAGATGCCGAGGATGCGGATGCAAAACTGACGTCTGTATACCATTCGTTGGAGATATTTGTGAGGGGGTACTGCAAAGTCACATTGCTGATCTCGGTTAGTGGTTCTCGAATAAATAGCAACTCCGACACTAAGGGTGCCATTCTGTGCATGGTTAGACAGAAAACAAGTCCTACAATGCCCCAGCCAGATAGCTGGCTGGGGCATGCTGGGAGTTGTAGGACCTTTTTCTGTCTAAACATGCATCGGAGTGCACCCTAAATCACCTATATTAGTACAGAAACCTACGTTGAGTGGTAAAAACCCACCGATCTATAACTCGTTGTCTACTGTGTGTAACCCCACCCCCCAGAAAGGCGGTTTGCATGTCAAGGCGGTTTGCATGTCAAGGCGCTCTTCAGCCCTGTGTAGTTACCCCAGTAGTTCGGACAGCTCCTACTACTTGGAAGTAAGCCCCGTTGATTTCACTGGGACGGACTTCCAACTAATAGGCGTGATTCGGGCCAAACAGATGTGAGTTCCAATTATTTCGGTGGCAGACTTCAACATCTCCTTCACTCTTCACTTTAGTGTGTTTAACTTGGGCTGGATCGTGCCCAAAGGTTTTGAATTGGTTGCCAGAGAATTATCTGAGCTGTTGCAAGCCGACATGGCTTTAGGCAAAGAATTCAAGGGCGTTTTGTTCTCAGAGGAGATCGTAGTGGCTTCTTAAAGGGGGGGGGGGCCTTGAGTGCGCTTGGCTAATTTGTAAGCCTATATTATATTTGTGACCTGGTTAACAAGGCTCATTGTTAAAAGTGAAGACTTCGACAGTCTGTTTTCCAGAACGTGCTGCTGCTAGGAACACAGCTCTAGCAAGCAAGGACCACACTCGCCCTCGTTGTGTGTGTGTGTGTTTCCTGTTTGTGTATCTCTATGGTAGTTTACAGTGCCTTCTTTTTGGCTCTCAGATGAAATCCATTTTGACGCAAAGCATTTCGTATTAGCCTCCGTTAGAGATGCGTAGATTAATCCGCTCCATAGCTGCCTGTTGTGCTGACTCTCCTCCTAGAATCTTTTTATGCATTCAGAAGAATCAAGTGGCGCAGGATTTGCTGGATTGTACCACTTCAGGCTGCGGAGGCAAACATGCTCGTCCGTTCCCCTATGGACAGAGTCCCACCCCACCCCCAAACTTCCTGCACATAGGAACACCCCGACATGCATGCATCCGAAAAAAATGCTTTCCCACTCGATTCTACTGGATGTATAAATTGTCGCTTAGAGCTGCAAGAGCTCCATAGCTAGAAGAAACAGAAAATAGTAGAAGTAACTGCAAGTTTGCTCGATTTGCTTAATTTATATGTATGTCACAATTCAGCTTTTGTTGATGGGTTTTTGGTTATTATTTGGCTCTCTCTGGGTGTAGTCCAGCTGCAAACCAATGAATGGGATGTTACGGATGCAATAGGAAGCGGATTGCATTGCAACGTTCTGGTTTGCTGTCCCACATTCTCTTCTCGATCTCTGCTTAAATACGTTATGGTTGGGGCCATTCTTTGGGCGTGCTTCAGGTTCCGTAAGTGGCCTGAGGATCATTAGTGCAAATGTATAGTGGTCCACCACTGAAATGAAGACATATTTGGCAGATGGCATCTTCTCTGTGTTCCAGCTGGAGATACTTCCTGAACACCCATGTCTTCATGTGCAGAGGAGTTGCAAGCAATGCAGTCCGCATGGTCTCCTCTCCACAGCAACACAGTCCGTCTTGTTACACTTGGGATACATACGGCCTGATCCCTAACACAAGTGAAGGGATGGATGGATTTTCCCCTGGCATCCCTTTCCCCCTCTCTCCCGCCCCCACTGCTAACCCATTCATTTGAAAATAAGTGAGTGGGACTTTCTTGGCAAGTAATGTTTAGAAGTGGGGTGCCAAGCAGTTAAAAATGATGGAATCCGTTTAAGACAGCAGTGAATTGAACTGGACAAAGTTGCAAGCTTGTTGCTTGGTTTGGAAAGGGGATACCCGGTTGCTGGTAGTAGTGTGTGTTCTCCTTGTTGGCACCCTGAACCTATATCATATTGAGCACTTACTCTCACGTAAGCGTGCATCGGATTGCAGCCTTAGTTTGCTGTGTGCGATATATGATATATGAGTTTTCACCAGATACACTCTACTCGCAATGCATTGTGTTTGGTCTCCAGCTGTTACAACGTTTGTCTTCTTCTTGGTTTCCAGTAGAAACGCAAAAAAGTTGCAAAGCATTGGATGTGGCAGTTGGAATATATTTTCCAGCCATTCTTTCCTTTTCTCTCCCCCCTCCCTTCTCCCCCCCTCCAGTGGAGAAAAAAACCCATCTCAAAGTATCCTATGGTTGGAGTAGGTTCTATTTGGTTTTCGGTAAAATATTATCTTTTAACATTATAACCCTTACAAACCAATCCTATAAATGTCTACTCAGACGTCAGTCCCCTTAATTTCAGTGAGGCTTACTCTCAGGTAAGTGAGTGTAGATTTGCAGACTTAATAGGCTTCTTTGGAAATAAATCAGCGGGGGCTTGGTACCAAGATGCATTGTTCGCATATTCGTATTTTGTTTGTGTATTTATTTTGTCAGGCAACCAATTACTGCAATCTATAGTATCTTGGTCTTTTCCTCTAACACAACAGTATGGAAAGATAAACAGAAAACCAAGTGGCAGACATTCACATTTCTAATATGTTTTGAAGATGGAGTTTGGCAGATTTTAATGTCAATATTGTAAAACAGAGCAGAGGGAAAATCGAAACATAAAGTTTGCAAATGAGCTCACCAACTATCTTCCGATTTGGATGAATATAAATAAATAAAAATGATCCCCCCCTTTTTTCCCCAAGGGAAAGGATTACATTTTACTTGAAAATAAGTTTCCCCCCTCAACAGACGAAGTCACCAAGGATAATGAAAGTGATTCCGTTAAGGCTGAGATCCTAAGAGGACTGACTTGGAGTAAATTCTACTGAAAGCAATGGGACTTGCAACCAAGTGAGTCTGTTTAAGATTGAGATGTAAGAAATGGACGAGCATTAGTTGGCACTCTCATCCTGAAATTGGTAATGAGCTCTACTGACATCAAGTAGACTTAAACCTAACCTATTTAAGTTTGGAATAATAGAACCAAGGCTGCAATCCTATATAGGGCTGTCCAATGTCTCTGCGGACGAAAAATATGCAGAGGGACTTATACACAGCTGCCCTCTTCTGATAAGGTTTTTCTCCACGTTTCTTGCTAGGTTCATAACTATGGTTAGGATTGCAGCCTAAGGGGAACTCTAAGCAGCTTAAATCCAAGTTTTTCGGCTTAACAAGTTGGGGGATGGAGCTCTTGGATTGCAATCCTGAACACATTTCCTTGGAAACGAGTTCCGTTTAAATCAATTGACTTGCAGTGCGATCCTCTGCATGTCTACTCAGTAGTAAGCCCCACTGAGTTCAGTGGGGCTTACTCCTAGGTAAGTGTGTGTCAAAGGGCAAATATTCCACAACTTTCCTACATTTAATTTGCATCAATTACAACATCTGCAAGGTGGATTTGAGGCCCCGATCCGTTTCAGGGTGAACTGCTACGGCCTTGTTTACTAGGGCGTAAGCCCCATTGAAATCAGTGGGACTTCCTTCTGAGTAAGAAACCATCGGGTTGCTTGCAAGGGCCTTCCGTGGGCATGGCATCCGATCTTCAGCACGTTCTCTTGGAAGTATGTTCCCCTTTGTTTCAATGGAATCTGCTTCCCTGGAAAGCTGCGACAAAACTCCTGCGCGCGCGCGCAGAGCCACTTGGAAAGAAGTTCCACAACTGACTTTAATAGGGCTAGTCGTTAGGTTAGGGACGGGGGGGGGGGGGTCAGATCTTTGCAATTCAGTTGTGCACCTGGCTGCCGATGCCATAAGTTCGGCGGAAGAAGCAAGGAGGGGGGAATTCTCTACCTGGGGTTTATCACTAAACTGAAACTTACAACAAAGGGGAGGTCGGGCGGTTTGGTCTGTTCAAAGTTCAAAGCTGTGAAATCTCTGTACGGTTCTCTCTTGCAGAGGGAAAACACAGGCTTGGGCCAGAAAGTAGCACTCAACTGGGAATTGAGGAGGTGATTTCCACTAATCTGCCCTTAACTACTACATTGTCAGAGGGTGCAGAATAATTAGTGGAAAATAACGCAGAGAGAACAAAGGCAGCTTTCCATTTCGTCACCCTTCCTCCTTCGTTTGGTTTTCCACGACAGGCGCTCTGGAAAGGACGCTTGTCCATTTTTCGCCAGGACAGACGAGAAGATCCACGCTCCTTCTAAGACCTAGGAATCATTTTTTGTGCGTTTGCTGCGAAATCGAGACACCGACACTTTAACACACACACACACACACACACACACACACACCGCAGTCCGATCCTAAACATGTTTACTCGGGAGTAAGTCCTGCTGAGTACAATGGAGCTTACTCCCCAGTAAGTGTGAATAGAATTGCAGCCTGTATCTCTCCTGGGTGTCAATAAGAAAGCTGTTTTGCATTTTGCACCCCCATACTAACAAGTATTTAGAAGTAAGTTGCATTGGGAACCTACGTCCAAATGATACATTCCATTCAATAAGGCTGAAGCTGCAGTCCAATACAGACCTATCAGGAAAGGTATGCCACTGAATTCAGTGGAACTTACTTCTGAGTAAAAATGCTCAGGCTATAAGGCTGAGATCCTACATTCATGGATATAGTTGGAGCCAAGTTACATTGTATTCGGAAGTGGCACTTGCATGGGTTCTAAATAGCCCTCTTCAATATTAATGAGTTAGTCACATTTTATACTTTGTAAGTGTGTGTTAGGGCTGAAGCTCAATTCATAACCGAATTGATAAAGTTGCCTGCTAGTTTTGGCACCTGACTTTGTTTTC
The DNA here is from genome assembly GCA_021292165.1 of Shinisaurus crocodilurus. NCBI lineage: Eukaryota > Metazoa > Chordata > Lepidosauria > Squamata > Shinisauridae > Shinisaurus > Shinisaurus crocodilurus. The sequence continues at coordinate 269,986,162 of CM037876.1, forward strand.
ATTGCAAATATCCGTACAATTCCGTTCAATGTAAAGGCAATGCCATTTAGATTCAGAACACACTCATTAGAAGCAATGCAAATCCATTCAAATCAATGAAAGGTTTCCCACTGACCTCAGTAGGGTGTGGATTGCATCCAATATAAATCAACCTTAACAATCCACCCCAACGTGTTGTTTGAGAACCGGTTGTCCTACCTTTAAAGGATTTGGAGGGGGGGGGGCGAATTCCCGGCAATTGAGATAAAGAAACACAATATTGAAAACCCAGTAATGTAGTGATCAGTATCAAGGGGACTTCAGGTTCAAACCCCTTTCCTAATCTGAAGTTTTAAAAGGTATAATTGTATGTTTTCCCATTCAGAATTGTTTTTTTATGCCTATATACAACGATATCCTGGAACCTGAATCCTGAGGTCAGTCGTGTTGACTTCAGTGATGCTTACTTCTAAGTGGGTGGCTTTGGATCGCATCCTTGGAGTATAACTTGAATGAATTACAATCAAACCGTATGTTGTATCTCAGACCCCCCCCCCCCGTTTTCTGAAGCTTCTTCCTCAAAAAAATTTGGTTTAGAAAGATAGCCAAATCCAATTAAATGATATTTGCAAGGCTTGCAAAATAAATAAATAATTGATAGGGCTTTCTTTTATTTATTACTGAAAGTCATTGGAAACTTATTTTATTGGCACAATGTTCATTTAACAAACAAACGCAGCTTGAACCCACCAACACGTCGTCCTTTCTTTAAATCAATAAACTGAAGATTTGTGACAGTACTGTACGTTCAGAAATAATTCTATTATGTGGGCGCAATCTCTTTCTCCTCCGGGGAAGAATATTTTCTTCTTTTTAAAAATAAAGTGTACAACCCTGTAACTGGATTTCTGAATCAACCACTCAAATCAGCGAATTATTGAAAAATCAGTAAGAGTTGGCCTCGTGGTAGATGGTAGATCCAGGCAGATGATGATAATCATCATCATCTGCAGAATACTATATATATATATATATATATATATATATATATATATATATATTCCCCATTCCACATAGTTTGTTTTGGTGTTTTGGAGTAATTAATTGGCGGGGGGGGGGAGAATGGCATCGACAATACCCCCTTTTTCCGGTTGCATGTGGAATGCAGTAAAGCCTCCTCTAGCAACCCATCCCTCCCCTTGTCTGCCTGTTTGGGTCTTTTACACCAGCCAAAATCCAGTTAGCTCTCTTAAAGGCTTCAGTAATATGCTGAATTGCTCCCTGCTTGAGTTTAATGGAGTTAAATGAACTTGAATGATGGCAACAGTTTTAGCTGTCTAGCACGTGGCTTATTAAGGAAGGTAATTGCATTTGAAAAGGAAAGACGTTTCCTGGATCCACAGGAAGAAAGTCAGAGCTTTCCCCCTGGCACCGGAATTTACCTACGTCCTTGGTATCCTACGGGACACTGAAACAAATCAAAAGCATGCCCTGGAAAATGAATCGGCCTCGAGAAGGATGAATGAATTCGCAGGAAAAAGTAAACAGCCCTTCCCCCTTTATGCATATTATGAATCGAGACTCGCAGAGAAATGCCCCTTCCAGGACGCCTTTTCTTCTTCTTCTGCCGCTGAAGATCCCTTGCTCGGAATGTTCAAGATCAAAAAAACCATCAGAAACAAGTGATGGTGACAGCTGAGAGTTTGGCCGGACAATAAACAGCTTTGCTTGCCTTCTGCTGGCTTGAAATTGACATCCAAACAAACGCAGTAGTGGCTGGAGCAGCGAAAGTATTTTTTTTACAAACGTGTAATGAATGAACACTATTTCCCAGCCTCACACACACACACACACACACACACACACCGCGCCACTCACACAAACCACGCGCAGATCTAATGGAGCCCCTTCACGGTCTCTGTCTCTGCGTCAAAGACATTACAAAAAGAAGAAGAAGTTGCGTAATATTTATCACCCTTACGAAAAACGACCTTAAATGTATTTTCATGGACATACAACTGACACAGGGAGATCGATCCACTGAAAATCATCCGAGCTTCATTTCCGGGTAAATGGTTTTAAATAAAAATGAAAATGAAAATAAAAAACCTCAGTCCATAGCATTTGGCTATGGCGTCTTTATATGCGCAGGCATATACTTACTCTCCGGACCCTTTGATTAAGAATAAAGGTCGTATAATGATTGATTTTTCAGAAGCGCTATGCATGAACCGACCCAATAGAAAGATGTATGCTTATTATTATGCTTAGCACTATGGGGCGGGGGCGGGAATAAAGCCACACAGATCTGGTGAATATATTTTATTACCCAGGTCTGGAGTATATTTTCCAATTCAGTTACGCTGCCTGTACTCCACGGTGGAAGGCTGTACCCCGATACTCTTCTTTACGGTCATCGCTTTATTTTGTGTGAAAAGAAAACCCCACTGTGGAAAATAATAAATGGGGGTGCCTACAGTAAAAAAGTATGGATCGGTAGAATCGAGTAACCATTGTGCCCTGAACTGGCCTAATTTTTCCGGGCTGCTCGCTTTGAAACGATTAGCCTAGCCCAACTCTCCTAGATATTGCCACTAGAAACTATGGGTTGGTTGCAGTCCTATACACACTTACCTGGGAGTAAGTCCCATTGAACGCAATGGGGCTTACTTCCGAGTAGACACAGTTAGGACCACATTCTTAGCCTGGCTTAGAGTAAACCCATTGAAATAGATGGGATTGCAGTTAGTCATTACTTACCCCATGGGTTTCAGTGGATCTACTCTAAGCATGACTTAAGTTTGCATGCAACCCCACCGGCGTTGTCCCCCCAAAAAACAAAACAAACAAAAAACACGAAAAAGGGTTCTTCGCAACATTCCGATGACCTGCAGATCTTTTAACAGGGCCTGTGCACAGGTTGATCCGGCCTGGACGCGGGAGGGCCGCGGTTAACCCCTGCATCTCCCCACGTCTTCTGACACCGATAAGGAGAATCCATTCTGAATCCTATGGGGAAAGGGGGGGAAGCGGGGAGGTGGGCTGCTGTTTACATTCATTTATTTGCTTTAAAATTTAGCCCATGTTGATATCTAGTTCATTATGACTCCGAGGCCTACACCTTAAGTTTAGCTGGACCCCAGTCCATCACCCTATCTACTTCCACCACATATCAGGATTGGAATTCAGCTGAGGATTCCAACCGAACCGAACATGCTGGATGTAAGAGCCGGATCCTTTTGAATATTTACTCAGAAGTAAGCCATACTGAGTTGCCAGTCACTTCGGCTGACCACAGTTGTTAGGCCTTGAAACTGACTTATGGTAAGGACTGCCTTCGACCCCCACCCGCAAAAAAAACAAAAAACAAACAAAAAAAGATTTGGAGAAGAAAAAGGGGGGGGAACCCTCCTTAACAGTGTAGACTCTTCCGAATATATATTTAACGGAAGGAAGCAAGTCCTGTGGATTCAAATCAAAGTATGTGCAACCCGACCCGCTCCCTGATTATTCGGAAGTTGGACTGGGAACGTCAAATGAGGCCCCTTCTCTCCCTGAGCTGCTTTAAAAATAAAATAAAATACCCATTTCCCTTCTTTCCACCTGAAGGAGGGTCTTCAGATCTGAGTATTGGCTGAGAGTGAACCAACGCCGCTAAATTTTAACTCCAGATCCTAAAGGCGTCCTTGCTTGAGCGCCAGTCCCATACATTTAGGGCACAATCCTATGCTTTTTTTCTGTCTAAACATACATAGGATTGTGCCCTTAGTCGCGTTGGACCGGACAGTTTGTCGTCTGTTCCGGGGGCTGATCGCTGGTGGGGGACCAATTATGTGATAATTCGCCAAGCAATGAGGGCCTTTTCCTCAGACGAACTTGGCGGAGAGGGGCTGATCAAAGGGAAATCGACCCCACTTGAAACACACGCGCGCGCGTCCACACACACACATTTTCTGCACGCAGTTCCAAAGCGTGTGCTCCGAGTAGAGGGCTGGAACAGAGGGCGACGTGTTTGCGACGGCTGTTTTATTCTCGGTGCCAATCCGAGCAAAGCAGGCAAAGGAAATGAGAAAGCGAGGAGTGGGACAGCCGAGCGCAGTGGCCTTCTCTCAATTGTGGCCACCTGTTTAGGTATCCCGATCCTAGGCTTGGAAGCAAGTCTAGCGGGCTTCAGGGCCGCCTGACCGCCGCTTAATGGAGTGGACTATTACGCGAATGTAAGCAAAGGCATTTGGTGGTTTTGGGTCCTTTCTGGTACTCCCCCCCCCACTTCCCTAAAGACTTTTATCTAAACTAGAAAGTCCCAAATGACGCCGGAGTGAGGCTTACTTCGAAGCGACGTGAGGATCTTAGCCAGGCTTACTTAACACGAAAATAAGTTGGGGGCCCAGTGAAAGGTTGGGGAACTTCTGAGGTTGCTGAAGGAAGCAGGCATAGACCTGATCTGATCAGACCGCCTGGATGGGAGGCCACCGGGAGCCCCATGAAACAGCAGAAACCGAAGAACAACAGTTACACCCGAAAAGATTTGCTCCCAAGTAAATGGATTTAGAATTGGGTTGTGAATGGGTTTAGAACTCATCGGCCACAGCGGGTCTCTGGCCTAGGAAAAACTAGGCCTTAATACATGTGTAGCAACGCAATCCTATCCATGTTTACTCAGGAGTAACTCCTTTGGAGCTCAATGGGGCTTACTTCCACGTAAGTGGGTATAGGATTGCAGTCTTTAAGGCGCTGCAAGACTATGTTTTTGCTGCATCAGACTTTTAATAGGGCTACCCCCTCTGGAAAGTGAATTTAGGATTGCTAGGTTCTCTATCCCTCTAACCGGAACAACAACAAAGCCCCTACAAAATCGACTGCTTTGCCGGATCCTCACCTGGTTGGTTTTTAAGGGAAATTGCTTTCAAGTTAAAGCTGCAATCCCTAGGCACAAATAAGAATCCAAAGGGAATGAGGGGTTTACTTACTTCCCAGGAAGCATATAGAGGAATGGCTCCGGTGCAGGTGCATGCTTTCCTGGAAGTAAGCTTACTGAATTCAATGGGATTCCCATTAGGGTTGCAGCCATAACTTGAAAGTGTTTTAGATTGTAAACACCTCGAAACAGGGACCTGTCCCCTTCTTCTCTGTGAAGCACACTGATAATCACAATAATGTCTTGCTAAAATGTTTATATTCATATTCCAGTGGCATAGCTCAACAGCATAATCTGAGTTATATAAACAGTTACAATATGGAGCCAATAGAAAGAACACTCAAATGCTACCCAGTTAGTACACAAATATTGCCTACATTTGGAAACTTATGATTTCCGACCCCCCACCCTGCACCCCCAAAAGAGTTTGATTTCCAAAATCCATTGCAAGGAGTGACCTCATCTAATTTCAAGGGAAGTGCAAACCGCACCAGAAGACTGCTTAGTCTGGTGGGGGATCCTACTAGCACGTTAACTTGGTGCTAAGTTCCATTACACGTAAAATTTCCAAGAAATGCGCTACCAATGGAAGTCCTAACCTTTTCACAATATGCTACAAGGTGCGATTCTGCAAAGACTTTGATTTCCAAAACTACAGATGTACCTATAATCCAATAGGAGTTGGCATAGGGAACTACAGGAGTAGGTTAGGATCAGAATTAACCATATCTCATTTGTTTGTTTGTTTTCTGAGGAAAAATAAAATGGAAATGCCATTCTAGAATTCACCTCTAGACTGGAAAACTTCAGTCTACTGAACAACAAAGTCAGGGGGAAAATAGCTAGTTTTAGCATTCAACAAAGCCTGTATTTTAAGAGCTCACGAAGCAAACACAAGCCATTTTCCTCCACTAGAGTCCATGGTACTAGTCCCGTGGACTGGAACTTCAGTCTTGTGAGGTATAAAATGGGGTGGGTGGGACCTGTCCTCCTGAAAAATGAAATTACTAAAATATAACTACAACCTTCTCTCCCAAACGAAAAACAACATTTCTCTGCTGGGAGAAAATAAGGCCCCTTGCCCAATCGTGCATTCTTCCTATGCAAATGAAGAGGGATGTTAATTACACTGCATTTCTTTTCTTTTTCTTACATAAAGAGTGGATATTTCAATTTGTGATAGATTTTTCTGTAGGATTGGTCTGCTGGTTAAATATTCAATATGTAAAATAAATATTTAATATTCATCTAATAAGGCCAGTGTTTGGACATCCCAACCATTAATCATAGCAGCCCCAACACACTTCTAATTCACCAACTCAGAAGGGGGAAAAAGCCAACAATTTCTTTTATTTACCCCTGCTTCTCTCTTTCAACTCCAGTCCATTTTTAATCCATATGGAAGCAACCATTCTTCCAATAATGGAACAAAATAAAAAAATAAAAAAATAAAAAATAACCCCAAAATTGCTCATTGATAATATTTGATTTATTTAAAGTCCTTAACTGCAAATGATCGAAAGAAGGAAAGGGAGGGGGGGACATACTTTACGGATTATATTGTCATTTAAAAAAGAAAATCAAAACATTTTCTCAATTACAATCACATTTATTATAAAATTAAGATTTTTATTTTCTTTAAAATGGTGTGTGTCATTTAAAAACCGTCATTTAAAGCACTTTCAAGCTGTAAAGAAAGAAAGTATAAACCGTGCAAATAAATTAAGAACATCGTGAAAGCGAACAGGAAAATAACAACAAAACAAAACAAAACAAAACAAAAAGAGGGGGGACCCCCCATCTGGCTAGGCTAAAACATCATGTAAAAACCGTGGAAAGTGCATTAACACTGGATGAACGTGCTAACAACGGCGATAATTAAGCGGCCACACGAATTTCGGGGGGAGGGAGAGTTGGGCAATCATGATTGGGAATAGATTGATCTGATGAAGAGGAGAGAGAGAAAATCCCTCTAGTTTACAATATTCTGCGGGAGGCAGGCGGGCGGGGGGCTGCAACAATTAAGGATAGTTATATAGTTCCAGAACGTACGCGAGGAAACGGATTCTGGGAATAAATAACCGGGTCATCCACGTGGCCAGGAGAGTTCCTGATGAAGGAGACTCCTCTCAGTAACAGCTTGGGGGAAAATAATAACCGTAAGAGGAAGAGCAACGCGCCTTAAACGGCTGTGACCTGTGTGTGACTTTGTACCATATATCCCGATCCCAGGCAATTTGGGAGACGCGAGAGTTCTCCATCTTGAACTCCGGTTGCCATCTCTGCCACTTTACAGAGCGAGAGGATTCAGGATCTGGCCCATTGTCCATGTGCATGTGACCTGTACCTCCCAAGGGAGCCATTACTGTTCAAACTACTATGTGTGTGTGTGTGGGGGGGGGGTTGCTGCTGCTGCGCGAGGGACGGGACACTTCTGCCATTGACTTCAACAGTGCGCACAGGGCGGCTCTCAAATTGGGCGGACTTTCAGTTCAGCGACCCCCGTGTGGTGTTTTGTTCTTTCTCAGCACTGTGTGGTGCGCGTCCCTCAAAAGCGGCCTAATTTACTTTCATCCAAACCCCTGCCTCTGGCGCTTGATCGGGACGGGCATGGCTCCCTCGGTGGCAGCAGAGCCCAGGCCTCGCATGCTTCAGAAGGCCCCCGGGTTCGACCTTGAACGAAACCCAGCTCAGGTTGCGGAGAAAGCAGGGCGAAAACCCGAACCATTCTGTCCGGCGCCTCCTGAGAAACCATTGCCAGAAGGCAAAGGCAAGACAGCCTAGACAGTCCAAGGGCCTCGCTCCTCGTTCAGTCTAAGGCAGCTTCCGTGGTTTTACTGGTTGAAATCCCACCACAAACGTCTAATTCTCGCGCGATTGCACAGAGAAGGGAAAAGTAGGCGGGGAATCGACCCATCTCCAACATAATAATAATTTACAAGATGGAAGTCTGTCCGTCTGTCTTTCTATAGTGGTCATGGCAAGGGAAGGCGGGTATATACAGTGTGTGTGTGTAGTTGGATAGGATTTGCTTGCTGGACTTTCCAGGCCAAAATAGAAGAAACAGGACGCATTTGGGATACAATAATAATAATAACAGTAATAAAGTAACAGTCCTTTCTTTTGCTCCCCCGCCCACCCTTTTCTCTTGCTTTTTTTTCCCTCCTCTCGCACGGATCCTGCGGGCTGTGAGTGTATGTGGGGAGGGAGGTGCACTGTCAGTTTGAATAGAGATCTAGGGAGAGAGATAAACAAGACAGGGAGGGAAACTTGGTTCAGCTCGGTTGGCCCTCGAGTGAGTCCCTGCCAGCTAAGACGTGTTTAGGACAGGTCTGGAATACACACCTTGGTAGTAGGACGGCTCCAGGGCCGAGGGCTCAATGCCTCCCCTGCCGCCCATGGAGGCGCTGCTGAGAGGCAACCCGCCAGGCAGGCCGGCCCCGTAGGAGGAATATTGCAGCGCTTGCTCGTAGGCCTTGAAGTCCAGCTTGTGCTGCTGTTCCGACGAGGACATGAGGTTGTTGATGGAGAACGGGTGGTTGAAGGAATAATGGGGGTCGCCCTTGAGGTGCAGCTGCGACTCGTGGTGGCCCAGCGGATGGCCCGGGTGGCCCAGCGAGGCCAAGGCGGGGCCGGAGGAGGCCGCAGCCACAGCCGCGGCCGCTGCTGCCGCGGCGGCGGCGGCCACCGAGGGCTTCAGCTCGCCTCCGTTGCCGTTGTGGTCCAGGGTTTGGGGGCTGCCCGCGCCAGCGTTGGACGGGGCGGCCTCCAGCGGGCCTCCTTTGGCTTGGCCCCGGTGCAAAGGCGGGCTGGCGCCGCCTTGGTCTTTCCTGCCCTCGCCCCCGTGGTGGCCGCCGCCTTGCCCCCCTTTGCCGCCGCCGCCGCCTCCGGGCTGCTTGTCGCACTTGAAGCGCTTCTGGCGCCGGAGGTAGCAGCCGTTCTCGAACATGTTGCCGGAGTCCGGGTGCAGCGTCCAGTAAGAGCCTTTGCCCGGCTTATCCGGCGAGCGGGCCACTTTGACGAAGCAGTCGTTGAAGGAGAGCGAGTGGCGGATGGAGTTCTGCCAGCGCTGCTGGTTCTGGCGGTAGTAGGGGAAGAGGTCCATGATCCACTGGTAGATCTCGCTCAGCGTCAGCATCTTGCTGGGCGCCTGCTGGATGGCCATGGTGATGAGCGAGATGTACGAGTAGGGCGGCTTGGCGTGCGGGTAGCTGCGCTTGAAGCTCTTGGCGTCGCGGCCGCCGCGGCTCAAGTTGGACGGCGCGTAGCCCATGGGGCTCATACAGGGCCCCATGGCCCCGTAGGCGCCCAGGCCGTTCAGCGAGGCCTGCGGGGCGCCCATAGCGTTCATGCCTCCGGGGCTCAGCGCCGACCCCATGGCCGACATGCTGTTCATGGCGCCCCCCGTGGCCCCGGGGCTCAAGCCAGTGCCCAGGCTCGGGTTGGCGTAGGACATGTTGAACGAGCCCGACGTCATATTGCCGCTGGTGGTCATGGCGTTCATGCTCATGTAGGTATTCATCGAGTTCATGGAGCCCAGGCCCGAATTCATGTTGCTCACGGGAACCGTCGAGTAGGCCTGCGGGAGAGACACAAATCAGACCGGAGAAAGGAGACGGGGTTCTGACCTGCCACCCGGCCGCCCCGCAAACACACGATCCCGCGCCCTTCTGGGCCGTCACGGTGAATGCCCAACCACCTTCACAAGATGCCTTACTCACAACCAAATAGTGCGCGTTGGAGTCTCCACGTTCACCCACAAACTGCGCTGAAAGGTCATGAACAAACCCGCTCTTCTTAACCCCACTGACGTCGCACAAGATTCGCTTAAAAAGGAATTCATGTGCCCACGTTTATCCCAAGACACTAGAAATATCGCATTATAATTGTTTAGGGTCCTGCGTGCCAGAAAAACTGCGGAGGGTGTGTGTGTCATCATATACACATGCACTCATGGAGAGAAATCGCTTGCATCTGAAGAACAGCGACATGATGAACAGGAAAATTAAAGCAGAACAAAAATCCCAGCGTCCCGGTTGCAATGACAACGTTGCAGTCAGCAACACCTTATGGTGAACCTATTCACATAACCCCATTAGTTGAAAGAATTTCATTTCCAGGTAAAGAGGGCGTCATCACAAAATAAATAAATAATGTACAGCCTTTCCTCTTCAGGAAGAAGCACCGAGTCTCTTTCGGGATGGGAGCCTCTTCTCATAAATGGGGCCTGCCTTGGGATGGGAGCCTCTTCTCATAAATGAAGGATTGTGTGTGTGCCAAATCATCCCCACTAACTAACTCGCAGTTCGGGGACAATCCCGAAGTTTCACCCGACATCATGGCAGTGCAAAGCACCAGCTCAGAGAACCCACCCCACAACCCGCTGGGCGTCCGAAGTTAGATCTGGGCAAGGGAAGCGCGCGCTCCATAGAATCCCCCTTTCCAAGGCTTTCGTCCACCGCTGAGGGCCAGATAGTTTATTACCTTTTTTCAATTTAAAAAGGACAAAAAAAATCGAGGGAAAGGAGAGACAGAAGAAACTCCTTGTAGGCCCCTAATGAGAATTCGTTTGGGGGGACGGGGGGACGGACGTGAGACGCCATTTCCTCGCAAGGGATCCCGAGGAAGGGTAGTCCCAAGTGCCGCTGAACAAGACACAACAGGGTACTGGGATCTGCCCGCGGCCTAACCCGTAAAGGCGGGCACCGTCCCAGCCCCTTCGCCCTGCTGCTCCGCTGCCCGCAAAGGGAAACGGAGGCCCTGCCTCAAACCCACGAGGGGTTGCAACAAAGAATGTGCCAAAACGGAGCTCTCCGAGGTCGCAAACCTTGATCTCGCCTCCCCCGCTTTCCCTGGGGCCACTGAGATCCGTGTGCCTACGGAAGGCCTCAGCCTCAGCGAGCGCTGGTGGGAAAAACAAACTTTACAGCGTCTTTCACCTCCCCCCACCCCGTCTCCACTATTCTGTGCTACTTTCCTCGACATCTCAATCCCTCCAACAACCACAGCAGCCTAGTAAATGGGGACGTTTTCTAGGAGGAAAAACTCCCCTCTTTTTGTACCCAAACAAAACAAACAGTCTTGTGGTAAGGCTGAAGTTTGTGATCACACTGGGGGGCGGGGATGTCCTTTCCCCCTTTTCTCTTTTTCTTCCAGCCTAGCAGACTAGTAAAAGCCAATCGAAACTCCATTAAACCTTTCAACCGTCTAAATTAGATTCAGAAGGTTTTCCCCCCACAAGCAGTCCTAAATAACAGAGCAGACTAGAAGAATGATAGACTTAAAACGCAGAACCTTTCCTAAACCATCCCATTGCTAAAACACTGATGCATGTTATTGGTTGGATTTGGAAAGCCGAAATATGAAAGAAAATGTTCCTCGCTTGTCTTTTAAACATAGGACACGGACAGGCTAGGTTCTCCAATATAATGACTTCCTAATAGCTAAAATATTTGCAATATGGTGGTATTAGAAATTTCTTATAGGATATCTCCACAGCAGTGTTTGCATACATAGAGGTATTAAGTATTGTGCATGACAGACAGCTACTAGACAGTTCGCCCGTTATTTACAAATTATAGTAAACAAACCCAGGCCTGTAAAATCAGTACTACATATGGACAAGATTCTACCTATCTAAATACACACTTTATTTTTCACGTCTGTCTTGAGCTATGCTTTTTAAAAAATAAAAACAAATATGGAACATATATATTATATGCATGCACTCACTTCCATGTACATGTTTTTCAATATAATATTGAAGCATTACATTTAAAAAAAAATATGGCGCAGCAGATGAATTATGTTTGCAAATGAAGGATCCCTGCATTAGCATGGGAGGGGCATTTTATTATTTTTTTCTCTCCACTGGAGTGCCTATGAGGTCGGGAAAAGGCATACATTTAATCTAAACCCCTTCTTTGCCCCCTGTTGACCTTTCCTTATTAAATGAGAAGCCCGAATAGGACCGCCTGCACAAACACATATGTTGAATTGGAGTCTACAGGGCAGGCTGCGTTTGCAGCGCAGGAACCCCGGACGCGAACTCTGCGAAAGCGCGGCGAAGCAAGAGCCGCTCTTTGTACGTGCAGTCATTTCTGCATGCTCCCTGCTACTTTTATTTTTGTTCATATCATCTTGTTCCTTTACTTTTCACTTTCTAGAAAGCTATGTTCGTGGACTTGAAGCTTTTGTGTGTGTGTGTGTGTGTGTGTGTGTGTGTGTATTTTTCCGCCTTTCACTCCCTATTCAGTAAGAGGGCCCATTCATGCCTCCATTGGGATTTTACATGCTCCTCCGCCCGTTATTGTTCGTTTGGTCGTCTTTGATCTTTTCTTTCAGTTCTTTGGAGCATATTGTAAAATAAGGAACGTGGATATGAATGGACAATGAAAAGAGCCCGGTTCCTGGTTGCACACTCAGATCCTATTCTCGGCAGCGCCACCCGCCGGTCTCCGAGAGAATTGGTCCCATTTTTAATCCCCACCCCCACCCCGCAAGAAGCGTGTGGCAAAGTACACACAAATAATTATTTTGCTCAGCAGAGTACAATATTAGCACAGGTGAGGGGACGGAGAGGGAAAGCGACCGGCAAAAGATAAAGCTTTCCCCAAAAGCGGGGGGGGGGAGAGCGATTGTTGCCCCCCCGCTTTACGCACTCGCACGCAAAGGCCCGCGGCTGGGAGGCAGAGCACTTTGAGGGGCGCTCTTCTCTGTGTTCCAAAGCAGGATCTAGAAGGAGATCAATAACTCCTTTCCCACCCACCCCTCAACTCGATTACCACTGAACTCCCCCCCTCCGGACACACACACATCTCCCCAGTGGGACGATTGGAAATTAGGTGGATTTCTTCCTGGCTTTGAGGCCAGCTGTGATCTTGGAAATGGCAGGTTCACACCATCAGGATCTTGGAGTGGAGACTTGACTCTCTCTCGAGCGGATTGATCCCCCTTTTTGGCTGACCCCCGACCGCCCCCCCCAAATCCCGGCTTCCCCCTACACTCCTTTCCTTTCCAGCGCCACCCCCCAACTGCCAGCGACCTGCCGCCTGCTGCCTCTTCTTGGCTCCGCTCACCTCCTGCGCCTCGCCGTAGTAGCTGTTCCAGTCGCTCGTTTCGTGCCCTTCCATTTTCACAGTCCCTAACATCATGGAGCCAACGTGCCCGGTGTAACCATCCAGCCCTCTGGTGGCGAGCGGCGGGCGGCAGGAAAAGGGAGCCCCCCCCGAGTCTAGCAGGAAGCCGACCCTCGGGGGAGGAGGGCTCGATCAAGCCCCCCGAAGGCGGCAGCGAGCGGTGTGTGGCGCCGAGCCACTCGAGAAAGTGAGGAAGTGCCGGCTGGGAAGTGCCTCGAGTTGAGCTGATGTGGATCTTACGTCGTCGCAGCAGGAGCAGCAGCAATAGCGCCCACCTCCTCCTCCTCCTCCTCCTCCTCCTCCTCCTCTCCCCATTTGTCCGTCTCACAAAGGCGTTCGCACCTACAAAGCCGGAGATGCACCTGTAAACAAGGCAGTTCCACTTCGCTTGCAACTCCCCCGGGCGGCACTTTATTTGCAAAGCGGTGTAATTGGTTTAAGCGGGCCGAAGTGGGGCGGGGGACGGGGACGGACGGACGGGCGGCGGCGGCGGCACGAAGGAGGTAGAAAAAAAGAAGAAAAGGGGAGGGGGGGAAAGACACACACAGAGAAATCCAGAAGGGAGGAGGAAGAGGAGGCGGAGGCAAGGAAAAAAGAGCAGGAAAATACCCTATTTCTCTCCCCCCCCTTCCCCCCCATGCCTACTGGAAACGCTACCAGGGTTAGGGGAGAATTCAATGGCAAAGAGATACTGGGGAGCAACCCCCTCTCTTCGAATAGCAGGCGGAAAAGATCAGCCTGTTTTGTTGCCACGAAGGTCTTTCAACTTGGCGACCGCTTCTGCGGTTGGGGCAACAACGTGGGCCGCTAAGTGTGTCTCCCCGGCTCCAAATAATCTTGTTATTAATACCACGTAATTGCCCCCCCCACACACACACACATTCACTCACTCACTTACTCACAGGCACACACACACACACCAGAAATGAAAAATAAAAATAAATCTCCTCCCCCCGCCCCCCGCCCCCAAAGTCTACCCAGCAGGTGAGTTTCAGTCGGTTTGCCCGCAGGGCTTCCCCTTTCTTTTTGGCCCCGTGTCACGCTGCCCCAGAAGCCCCAGTCGTGTGAATGAGTCACTCCCGTGACGTTAAGCCAGCCCAGGCTCCATGAACACACAGGTCTGAAATGCGGATGCGGATCTCCTACTAGGTTGAAACCTCCACTTGGCAAACAGCCCAGGTGAGTCACTCACTCACTCCGACCGTTTTCATGGCTTTCTCCGCCCGAGCTCTTCCTCCTCGCTCTTTCCCTCCTCGAGCCCCGCGGATTGCCTGGAAGCAGTCACCTTAGGAACCGCCTGGGGAGAATAAATAACAGGTGATCGCCGCGGAAAGTTTGGCGGTTCGGCCTCGCCTCTTCGGAGAAGTGGGCTGCGCTCTTCCTTGGGCCAGCCTGATGGGACTGCTTCGTGCTGGGGCTGCACGCTTACTGAGGAGTAAGTCCCACTGAACTCAGCGGGTCTTACGCCCGAGTAAATCTTGCAAGGATCCCGGCAGCTCTATTGTCAGGACTTCGCAGCTACCGGGAAATGGGGAGCCCTGCTCGTGTGAGGTGGCAATCTACGAACCACTCCCTACAACGCTGAATTTAGGGCTACTTTTGAGTAAATGGGGTGCGGGTCGCAGCTTGACTGCACAGTCTTCATCGGCTCCCCCAATGCTGTTGGTGGGGTGGGGGATAACTTCGTAGGAACACATGAAAAATAGCAAATGAGGAGACATTTGTTTCTGGGGTGCTATTATAGCCTTGTCGGAGGGGCGGCAGGAGATGTTTGTTTTCCTTGGGTTGGAGTCAGGCTAAGTAAGTTGGGCTTCGGGGAGATGTCGCTTGTCCCTTTTATTTCAAAATAACCTATGTTCAACTAACATGGTCTGGATCCCACATTCACTTATAGTGCAATCCTGTGCATGTTTACTCGGAACGGAAGTAAGTTCCACTGTGTTAGACCGAGGCTTCTCAGCCAGCTTCATATTCTGCAGAACTTCTTCAAGGATTTGGACCCGTGACTGGAATCCGTGGCTGCAAACTTTGGTGTAAAACCCCACTGAATTTAGCGGGAGTCACTTCGGATTAAATTTACATAGCCCTGGACTACATATATACTTACTGGGGGAGAGGGTGGTAGGTCCCAGTAAAGTCAATTGGACGTATTTTTAAGGCTGCAAGGCAGTTTCGAGTGTAATCAATGAAATATAACGAGCTTAAATGCAAATACTTCGTCCAGACTGAATATGCACCTTTCCTTCTTTCCCAAGTTGCGTTCTTCCGGTTAGTAAAAGGCGATCGAAATAGCACCCGGGTTGTTGTTGCTGGTTATAGTGGCGGTGGCGAAATTGGCTTCTGACTTCCCCAAGAGTTCGAACATCCATTTCAAGGGGGCATCATTTCAACTGCTCAGTGACGACACAGCCATTGGCTAAATGCAGGTCCAAAACGTTTATCCGATGCAGCAAACAGAACAGCTTTTGCAGCCCCATCACAACCCAGCAGTGAACACACTGGCACTAGGAGGAAATCAAGTTTCTTCGACATTCCGCGGATTCGTTTAATTATCTAACGAAGCGATATCTTCATCCGTTGAAGTACATCTATTTATAGTACCATCTATATAAATGCTAATATAACATTTCAATAACACACACACACATAAAACACACACACATATTTCAATACACCCCCCCCACACACACACCCTTGCTCTAAGAAATGTTTTAACGTGTCAACAAAAAGCGGCCTCTCTTGCCCCTTTCTTTCTTTGTCCCTTCCTCCCCCCCGCCCCCCACCCCAATCTGGCAACAGAATTAAGTTAAATCCTTGAAACAAACAAACAAACGAACCAGCAGGAGAGAACAAGGGATGAAAATGTGCCATTAAGAAAATAAAGGATAAAAGCACCGGTGTACAAACTGCTTTTAAATATGGTCCCACTGTAAATTAAAGACTGCTATTGAAATAACAACATGTTATAGGGAACGCATCCGCCATAGAAGAATGAGAAACGACAGAACCTTTGCTTGTGATTTGTAGCGACAGACAGACCGCCTTGTTTGTAAAACTGGTGCAGCCCTCTGAACCTAAACTCATCACCTAGAGTAAATTCTATTCAAATTAATGGATATTATTAAAGCGCAGCTGAGCGATTGTGAGTCCCATTAATTCCAGTGGGAGGGAGTTCGCTTTGGTAGGGTAATGCCCATCGTACTATAGTGGTCTTTCTTATGCGGAAAATCCCAAGACATTTTCAGTCTCAGCCCAATTGTGGGAAGCAAGCCCCACAGATTTCCATGGGAATGAGGGCCTTCTTGGGGGCTGCTCCCAGATTCTGGAACGCCATGCCAAGGGAGACCATGCTAGCTCCATCTCTGTCGTCCTTTGAGATTTTTTTCTTTATTTTTTCTTTAAAACAGACAGGCATTTGGCTTTTAAGCTAATTCCTTTGCTGAAGTAGGTTTTAATGGGCGGGTGCTATTTATTTCTTTTCTTTTTTAAATGGATGTGTTTTAAATTGATTTTTATGTTTTCATTACTATTCTGTATTGTATCTGTATTTTATTATTGTCTGCCGCGTTGAGTACTATGTTTAGTGGAAAGGCTGGATATAAATTTAATTGATAAATAAAAGACTTTCCGGCTTTAGGATTGCAGCCTTACATGGAATTTAAATTCTATTGAAATCAAAGCGTTGCACTCCATTGTGTATAGGAGCTAGGGGTCTCCCAGGCCTCTTCGAACCTCCTTCTAGCAATCCTGAACGTGTATTTGGAAGCAAGTTCCACTGATTTCAATGGCGCTTACGCTAAAAGGTGTGAGGGGGGGGGGCACAGCCTAAATTACTGACGCACTTGAAAGACCGGGGACTTATCCGTTTCTGTGCTCATTTCCTCCCCCCCCCAGAATTAGGCAAAAGTGCGCACTTCCTCTCGTTCTTAGCTCCATTATATATTTAACTGTCCGAAATGTATTACTCCGGAACAGAGGCACGCGAAGAAAATTATTATTTGTATCATCGTCATCTATAACAATCATAATTCCTGTCTCGATCGGAACATTTTCCCACACTGTGAAGAGAAACACCATCCAGCAATACATTAATTTGTTCGCAACCTCAACAGCAACAAATACAACAGCAAACTCTGTAGGTTTTGTATAATGGCCCTTTACAAATTTTGTGTCCGCTGGCAAACATCAGCAGAAACCTTAGTACGGCAAGGACCTTCCCCACTAATTGGGTGTGTGTGGGTCTGTTCGGAATTCCCTATTGGGAGGCTGGTGTGAGATTCTTGTGAACGTCTGCCGGTAAAGCGGGCGATGCAACACACGCCGGGAGCTGCTGGGTTTGTGCAAACGCACAGCGCCTCCTGTTGTCCCGCCGCCCCGACAGGCGGGCACTCCGGTTCCAACCCAGCTCCTGGGTCCCATCCTACAGCCTGAAGGACCGCGATGCCCAACAGCCGCGTCCCAGTCGATCGGCAGTGTTTGCAGGGAGGTGGAAGTGGGACGTGAGGTTTGCCCCACTCCTAGTCCTAGCCTTTCCTGGACGTCTTTGTGGCAACCAAAGCTGCCCCAAACACACCATCGCGCTCACTGCAGGAAACGTCCCTTCAGACCAGACGGGTCACTACTAGAGCGAACGAACGTCCTGAACGGAACACGCGTCAGCATTTCTAGCCGGCTGGTGTTTACCCCCAAGATTCGATCGTGTTTGAGGGAGGGGTGGTGGTGGTGGTGGGGCTTAAGCAGGAAAAGACAACAACAGATTAGTGGGGGCTCCTTCGCATCTTGCCGCACTTTCAAATGAATCCTCACAGGAAGGGGAGCCGTCGGAAGGTGGGAAGGGGGCACGCTTGCAGGTAAACGCTTTAGGATGCCTCTCACGGCCTGCCAGCCACGGTGGTGGTGGGGCGCTAGACAGCGGGGACACCCCGATCCTTAACGCCCCGGGGAAGATGCTGTTTGTTCCTACGTATAAAGCAGCGGGAGAACTCCCCTTTTTACACAGCGTTCCCCCTGGAGCTGGGGATGGGGTGGGGGGTGGGTGGGGAGGGTGAGGATTTCCGCGTTTATCTTCTGCAGTCATTGCTCCTGCCTTGGGAGAAAAGGGGCGGGGGTGAATCGTGCTGAGGGAAGGGGAGGGTCTGGGACATTCCAGAGGGGCAGCCTTGCTCCTCTGTTACAGCAAAAGAACAAGAAGAAAAAAGGGCAGGCTTGTGGCACCTTGAAGACGAATTGTGGCGGGACCCTCTTGGCCCATTTCACCAAAGGCACAGGGAACTCTAGCCCAGGAAAGCTCGCCCTGCAGATCACCATCACCATCACCATCATCACCATCACCTGTCCATCTTTAAGGTTCCACAAGACTCCTTTTTCACCTTAACACACAGAATAATGTTACAGGCGTCATATTTATGAGCCACTCCTTTACCAATTCATTGTTCACATCTGGGCTTTAGAGACTCGCTCGCTCGCTTTCTCCTAGGCAGGACGCTTCATTGTTTTAAGCGGAATGGAGGCCGCAGGGGCACCCCAGAGCTCCCGCCAGTCTTGAATCTCTTCCTCCCAACTGTTGCACAAAATTCAGACTACTACTTGCAAATAGCAGCGACGGGAAAGGAAGGAAGGCTGTTTGACTCTTTGGGTCCCGCACCTTAAGCCTGATTCACCATCCTGTTGTTGTTGTTGTTGTTGTTGTTGTTAAATCCCGATTCTCAGCACAAAACTGGCTCCTTCAACCCTATTAAATGTTTAATTATTAGGAAGGAAATCCCATTAAATCGGGTGGGATTTTCTTTCTTCCAAGTGAACCTATTTATGAATGAACGGTTGATTAGGAACTGGAAGTACTTTTCGTTGATTTCAATAAGGCAGTGGTTGTTTTAGAATTGGGCGTGCAGGTGCCATCATTGTTTTCCCCCTCCCCAAAATCCGATGGGATTTAAATCCTACTACTTCAGGTTTCCTTGGGTATGGGCTGGCAGAAAGTTCACTAGTTTGGAAGCTGCCTTCAGTTTAATTTGATATTTAGGTACTTCTCATCCAGATAACAAAAACTTTAGTTATTGGTTAAGGTTCCAATAACTAAAGTAGATGCCGGAGAAAGGCTGTATTCGTTTTTCTAATGAGGAGGGGGATAGCCCCTCTTCTATCTTAAAGTAGTAACCTGAAGCTGCTTTCTTCTATGTTTCTATGTTCCTATTAGAATAACTAACCCAAATTGTAGGTCAAGATATTGAAAAAAGGCTAGCCTCTTCTGCAAAAGCAAAAGGGACGGGCAGTAGGCTTTTACGTTGTTTGTTTTAAACCTGATAATGGAGTTCCGGATGACCGGAAATTCGCATCTAAGCCTCCTGAACCATGTCCATAAGGATGAGCTTGCTGGGTAACAACAATGGTCTATTTAGCTCGCTACTGTCTCTTTCCACTGTGGCCAACCAGATGTAACAGTTTCCAAGCAGGATTATCTATCTATCTATCTATCTATCTATCCATCCATCGATCTATCCTAATATTCCCACCACCGCCACCACCTGCTTGTCTTTTTCTTTCTGTTTAGTGTATAATTATCTTTTTCTACTGAAAAGCCAAGTTCGATTTAATCTTTCCAAAATGCAATGCCCTCTCTCCTGTTAGGACAAAGAGGACGGGGAGGGGGAGGGGGAGGGGGAGGACAAGGTCGAGGAGAATGGAACGAAGACATTTGGTTTTGCTAACTTAAAATATCCCCTGCACATTTAGCTCGTCGTGAAGCGAACTCCTACCCGGTCTCTGCTCACGGAAAGAGAATTTGGATGCCTGGCAGAATTCCTGTCATAAGCGAGAGACGAAATGCAATTTCATGGCAAGATCGGTTTTCTGCCGTGGGCAAAATAAATAGCAGTCCTTTGACAATTTTCATCATTTACTCGGCTGAGGAACAGCGGAGCTGGGAGGATAATAACACCGTTTGAAAGGCACTGTGGCTTCTACACTCTTTGGTTGTTGAGACAGGTGATATTTTACTCTAAAATATCGTCTAGACTCACGTAGGTTTTCCCGGCTGTTCCCAGTTCCCTTATCTCAGATCCATTCACCAGTAAGTAAGCTCCAATTCAAAGAAACTAGAAGAAGGCTGTAACCCAAGAACTAGTTTAACTCAAGATTTCAGCCTCTCTTCTCCATTTCCATATCTATTTCCAATCTTTGTCTCTTCTGCCGCTTTTCTCGCGCGTCGCCTTCTCTTTACCTACCCATGTCTCTACTGCCTACTGTCCCTTCAGGTAGCTTGTTTCTGGACTGGACTCCCTGACCTTAGGTTCTTTACCTCCTGGGGTCTCTTGCTAGTCCTCAGCCTGCCCCACAAAACACCTTTCCTATAACCTCCAGCGGAGCCCACAACTTTCCCTCCCTTCGTAGATGCTGCTCTGCAAACATTGTCAACTTTGTTTCCAGAGCGCTTGGAATGTCGGTGAACATTCCGAACTATCTCACCCACTCAGCCAATGGGTGTCCTGGGCTTCACTATCAGATGAGCAATACAATATAGATAGGACGGAGCTCCAAGTATTCATTATGTTTAGGATTGGGGAATAGAAGGGCTGAAGGGTGGATCATCCGGCAGGACTAGGTGAGAGAGGCGACAAGGTTGCATTTACCTTGCTGTTCTCTCTTCGTATCAGTGTACATGCCTAGCACAGGTAAAGCTTGATTTTCTCCACAGTTTCCCTAATTTTTCATGCCTTTTCAGATTTTGAAACCATTTCAAAACCATTACAATAAATGCAAGTTTTGCAAAACTGTAGCCCAGTCCTATAGGTTTATACATAAGTCCCGCTGCATTTCCAATTTGATGCACCGTGCATAGGAACCCTATTAGTAGTGTATGAATGATGAATAGAGCAATTGAAAAGCAATTTAGCTGAGAAAGGGTGGAGTCGAGAAACAATAACATTACCGGGAATTTGTTTCTTTTAAAGATTTCTACCGACCTTCAATTTAAAAATTTCATGCCGGTTCACAGAGGGTCCACCCCTCCCCGCCCAATCTCTGGGGTGTAGATTACACTCACAACAACAACAAATTAAATCTATTTGACTGTCATGGATGTGGATTACATGTTTTGTCCGCTCCCCCAGTACTTACAATCTTCCTTTCTTTTATCTCACCTTTCCTCTAAAGACCTCAGGGAAATCCCCTTTTTATATTACCCCTTTTATATTCATAGGAACCCTGTAAGGTAGGTTGGGCTGAGAGACAGCAACTGTTCCAAGGTCAGTCAGGAGCGCCGTGGCTGAGCGGGGACATGAACCCTGCTGTCCCCGGTCTAAGTCAAACACTTTACTAACCCCAGGACCACGCTGGCTGTTTCTAGACCTCTACGGTGTGCAAAACGAAGCAAAACACCGCCCCACCCCGATCCCAGCGATCTTTACAGCAACTCTGTAAGTTAGATCAGTATTATTAATGATCTCCACAAGGCAGATGGGGTGGGCTGTCTAGGGAACGTTCTGGTTGCAAGGCGCCTGTAAATCATCATCATCATCATCATCATCATCATCATCATCATCATCATCATCATCATCATCATCTTAGGGCAGAAGTGAGATCTGAACCAGGAACTTCGGATCACTGTTAACCAACTCAGTGAAGGGCTGGATAGGGAGCGGACGCGAGAGGCAGTCAGGCAGTCATGTTAGAGGTAGGACTTGAACTCACATCCACACGTCACACGATCGGCTAGGTTCTGAAAATCCCGAGGTCCTTCAGCCTGATTCCTGCCGGCTTTGTTGATCCTGCTTGTCTATTACTTTCCTGGGAGTGCCTTTCCCATAAAAGGGCGTGGAAATCATTCGAGTATTATTCCGTTGCCAGTCTATTGGAAACAAGGCACTCCGTCACCCCACCCCCTGACACGAAATTGTCCCGGGCCTCCCGCTTAGTGGACAGTAGATTATTTTGATCTTAGCCCGGGCTCGCAGCCTCTCTTTCCTTGCAAACAACGGAACAGCATCTCCGACTCACGTCCACTCGATAACGGTATGTGGACACATGCAAATCAACCCGCGGTTCCGCCCAGCCTGCCTTCCGAGCAGCCGCATGCAAAGAAAGGCGCTTCTATATATATATTCACCGTCAGAGATTCACCGGCAGTGGAGGCTGGCGGCAACAACGTTAGCGGGGCGGTGTATCCACTCCGGGTTTCAGTATGAACTTTTAAGGAGGTCTTCATGGTGCTGAACCCTAGCTCCCAGCTAGGTCCAGCACCATGGATAGCTCCTTAAAAGTTCAGGCTGCAGCCCAGAGTGGATATTCCGCCCCACTGACAGTGGAGCCACCAGCCTCCACTGCATCGATCCACGCGGGTGTATTCGCCAACCCAAGGACTGCTGCTGCCGCTGCCATTTTCCCGATCGTAACCAATCGAGGGACTGAAGGGGCCCTCACAAGCGAGGCCCCGGCAGCGTTGACACCCCAGTGCCGCATTGATCTACGTTTCTGCAAGCTTGACATGGTGGCACACGTTATTTCCGTTGCCTAAATAACAGATCCGAATCGACACCTGCTCAAATTCTTTCTGCCATGCAGCTTTCCCCAAGGATGGGCTGGAATACAACTCCCATCGTCCTCAGCTGGGACCCTGGAATCTCTTGCTAGTCCCCAGCCTGTCCCACAAAACTCCTTAGCCGTGAAATCCCTAGCCCGGGATGATGGGAGTTGCAGTAGTGCAACCCATCCGGAGGGCTCCAGGTTGGGAAAGGCTGGCTTAGTGCTTCTCCATCTCCGGACATGTTAAAGACTAACCGATTTCTGCAGGCATCCGCTTTTCCTAGAGAAGAGTTCAGGTAATCTGGACCCAGGTGGTCTCTAGTCCATTGAAAGCTTCAGTTCTGCCGCAAAAATCTGTTACAGCGCAATCCTCTGCAGATCTACTCAGAAGTAAGTCCCATTGAGTTCAATGGCACTTACTCTCAGGCAGGAACGGTGCAGGGCTGTTTGGCGCCCTAGGCCAAATTATATTTAGCGCCCCCCCTCGTGCCGTGGGGGGGCCTCCGGAGCAAAGCAGCCCTGCTCTGCAACCCCCCCCGCGCCGCCGCCGCCGCCACCACCACCTACCTTCCCCCCCGCCCCCGCTGCTGGCTGCTGCTGCTGCTGCCGCCGCCTCCTCCTCCGACGCAGTGATGGGACCCCCGCGCTTTACGACGGGAAGGTAGGTAGGTGGTTGGCGGGCGGGCACGCGGGGGGGGGAGGTGCAGTGGCGGCGGCGGCAGCGGCCGGCAAGCGGGCGGGGAGGCGCGGCGGAGGCGGCAGGCAGGGCAGGAGCACGCCGGAGGCGAGGAAGGGGCGCAGAAACTCTGCGCCCTCTTCCGCCACGCGCCCTAGGCAGCCGCCTGGGTCTGCCTAGCGGTAGCGCCGGCCCTGCTCTCAGGTAAGTATTGTTGGGACTTGAAAAAGATACTAGGAGAGGATATATTGTGGAGTAATATCCTTCCTATCTCATGTTAGTGAGATCAGCAGAGTAGAGTCCCTTTCCAGCTTAAAAGAAGCTTAGATTTGGCTAGTGTTAGCCAGTTAGCATTTGGTAATCCAGGATGCTTTAAAGCAGACTGGATTTCCCTGGTTTTGCCCCCTTTTCTCTCCCTCAGAACAATAATCAGAGACACAGTCTTGTAAAAGTTAAAAGTAACATTTACTCACTCAGATTATGCAGTTTCATTCAGGCAGGCTTAAAAGAGTTTCTTACAGTTGGTTACAAGTTCATTTGGAAATCCTTGGAGTCTGAACTTGTGGAGTTCAGACCAGCAACTCTGGCTACATGCTGTTACAAGGACCACATGGGGACAACAACCTGGTGGTGCCACGCTCACTAGAGTCTGAACAGAAAGGAGGAAGAAGCTGGGAGCGACGCCCACTTCCTGTTCAGGCTGTTAATAATTCAATGAGTACCTTCTAGGAAAACCACCCTAGAAGCAGGACCGGTGCAAGGCAGTTTGGTGCCCTAGGCAATATCAGATACTTAGCGCCCCCCCTTCCCACTTGAGAGCGCTGTATTTTTTCCCAAGGTGTTTCTGGCGCCCCCTTTAGCCCTGCGCCCTAGGCAGCTGCCTAGTTGGCCTAATGGTAGCACCGGCCCTGCCTAGAAGGTATCAGTGATCTTAACCATTTCACCCAATTACTTGGTGAAACATTAGCCATAGGTTTTGACTGCAATTTTAATTATCCAACACACCCTTTCTCAGGCAAAACAACACACATTAATTCACAATTTTATTAATCCACCCACAGTCCCATCTTGACTCGAAGATTCTGGAAACTGTCTCTTAGTAGAGGCTTGGTTAGGATGTCAGCAGTCATTTCCTTAGTATGACAGTATGTCAAGTCCACAAGTCCATCTTGGACAGCCTCACGCACATAATGATACTTCACCCCGATGTGCTTCGTTCTGGCATGGAACTTCTCACTCTGGGACAGTCTCAGGCAACTCTGGTTGTCTTCCATCAGGCAAACAGGCTCCTTTCGCACCAACCCAAAGTCTTTGATCAATTGATCCAGCCAGGCCACTTCTCTGCAGGCTTCTGTGGCAGCTATGTATTCAGATTCTGTAGAAGACAAAGCTATACAGTTCTGTTTATAACTGCCCCATGCAATTGGACCATTTGCATACATGAACACATACCCGCCAGTGGATTTGTAGTCCTTTGAATCACCAGCCCAATCAGCGTCCATGTACCCCATTAGTTTTGGGTTGCTGTCAGCTGGTAACTTTAGCTTACAGTTCATGGTTCCTTTAAGATAGCGAACCACCCTCTTTACACCAACCCAGTCAGATTCAGTGGGATTACTCACTTTCCTGCTGAGAATCCCCACTGCACTCACAATGTCTGGCCTACAGGTGGTGGTCAAGTAGAGAAGCTTTCCTATTGCTGACCTGTACTTGTTGTCAGGCAAAGGCTTTGACTCTTCCTGGTTCTTTTGAAAGTCAGTGTTCATGGGTGTGGCGACTGGATGTGCTTCTTGCATCTCCAGGCTGTTAATTAGTTCAGCAACCTTCTGCTTCTGACTTAGTAGAAAAGAACCATCTTCTTCTCTCTCCAGCTGGATTCCAAGGTAGTAGTGTACTTTTCCTAGTTCTTTGACTCCTACATCCTTGCTTAAATGTTTCACAACCTCTGTGTAGTCTCTGTCATTTGCTGTTGCAATGATCAAATCATCAACAAATGCAAGAACGTAAGAGAGTTGTCCATCATTGCGTTTGGTGTACAAACACTTATCTGCATTCCCTTGTTTGTACCCAGGTTGTGTCAGCATCTTGTGTAACTTTATATTCCAGGCCCTGGCAGCCTGCTTGAGTCCATACAAGCCCTTCTGGAGCTTGCACACCAAATGGGCTTCCTGTGGTTTGACAAAACCCTTTGGCTGTTTCATGTAAATCTCCTCTGAGATTTCACCGTACAAAAATGCTGTCTTTATGTCAATGTGCCTCACCTCCATCTGTTTTGAAGCCGCTATGCTCAAAAGCATTCTCACTGTGCTGTACCTCACAGTGGGGGCAAATGTGGCATCATAATCTTCTCCATATTGTTGGCTGAAGCCTTGAGCTACAAGTCTCGCTTTCGTAGCGCTGTACTTCCCCTTCTGCCCCTTGCTTAATTTTAAAAATCCACTTACTTCCTATGACCTTCTTTCCAGGAGGTAGGTCAGTAAGCGTCCATGTCCTGTTCTGATGCAGTGCATCCATCTCCTCCTGAGCAGCCTTCCTCCAGAGACGGGCTTCTGTGTCTGGCATCTCCTTTATCTCCTCCCATGTAGAAGGTTCTTGGGGTAGCGTCGACCCTGCAGAGTAGGACAGCTGGAGTGGTGGAACATCTCTGTTGGACCTAGATGACCGTCTGACCTGTGGTTCTGGAACCACATCAGCTTCATCGTCCTCCTCCAGTGCAGGCATGTCCTCATCATTCTGCTCCTCTTAGTCTCTGGTGCTTCTGTCAGGGGTTGGGTACGCTGGGGCTTCTCCTCCTCTTGCCAGCTCCTTGCGCTGCAGTTCCTTTATCGTGCTTGTGTCTCCATGTCCAAGTCTTCTGCGCCAAAGCTCCAGATCAGCTTCATCCTTCTTCTTTGGGCACGCCACTTTAGCAGACTGAGATTCTGAAACAATAACCTCATACACGCCATTGATCAGACTAGCTTCAACAAACACTTTACCATTTTTGGACACTTTATACTTGTCATCTTCAAATAGTACTTTGAAGCCTTTCTTTGCTAAAGTGGAGACACTGAGCATGTTGCAACTTAATTTTGGAACGTAGAGAACTCTGTCTACACAGTTCTTTCTGGTTTCACCACCAAACTTGCAGTGTAGAACTCCTGAGCCTGCACCTTGTGCCTTTATCACATTGCCATCTGCAATCTGGATATCCTCACTTTGTGATTCTTCAGTCTCATTGATTTCTTTGAAGAATCCTCTCTCGTGTGAGAAATGGCTCGATGCACCCGAATCTATCACCCATTTGTTTGACTTACTTTTGTAACAGTTAGCTGCTAAACTCTTCTGTTGCATCAGTAAGTTATTCTCATCAATCCCCTTCTTTTCCTTTTGCTGCCTAAAACGTGGGTGCTTCTTTGTCTTCGGGGCCTTACAGAACTTGGCAATATGTCCCTCTTTGTTGCAATTAAAGCAGAATTCTCTTGGATGTGCCTTTCCCATTCCCTTGGGACAAGTAATTTGAGTCACTTTGCTTAGAATGCCTGATTGGAGATTCTTCCCTTCTCTCAATACATTCTTCTCTCAAATGACCAATTATATCTTTTAGGGTTAAATTTGGGACACTGTCCATTCTGGATATAAAAATCTCAAACTTATATCCCAGTGACCCCAGGAAGTAGCAGACCTTCTGATCTTCATTCATCACGTATTCTGCCAGTCTTAACTTTTCAATAATAGTTAAAAACTCTTCCACATGACTTCCACAATCTTTCTTGCACTCAAGCTTCAAATGAAACATATCTCTCACTAGGCGCCTGTGAGACCGCTTGCTTGTAAACCCAAATGCCTTTTCTAGATTATGGAGCACTTCTCTGGCTGTTTCCCCTTCTCCAGCATGGATCATTTGGCAATCAGTTAAATTTTCTATGATAACAGATATTGCTATCCTGTTTTGCTTTTCCCATTCTTTGGCTGCTGCTCTGGCCTCTTCACCAGCACCACTGGGCTTATCTTCCTTAATACAGCCCAGGACTTCAAGTCTGTCCAAAATCACTTTCAATCGCCTATTCCATTGTATGAAATTTGCTTCAGTTAATTTGGGCAGCCTGGAGAAGCTCTCTCCTCTTGAGTTTCCTCCGCTCATCTTCAGAGATGTATTTTCTTTTGGAAATGTAATAAAAATTATTATTAATAATAATAAACCTTCTAGAATGGGGGAAAAACTGCACAAAAGCTGGGAAACCTCAATGGTCAGGGAAAGGGGGCACAGCCAGCTGAAGAACCCCAGAGGGCCAGATTGGGACCTCAGGAAGGCCAGAATTTTGGCCCCATGCCTGAGGTTCCCCTGACATGTGCGCCAGCCATGCCCCTGGCTGATGTGTGATCAGCATCAGTCTGAAAGGGGCCTCCACATGTACAGATGTACACATGTAGGGCTCCCTCCACAGGGATGTGAATTCCTGGTCAATCAGAGTTCATACATATCCTTGTGGAGGGAGCTCTATGCACATAAATCTGTATGCATGTGGCCTCCCCTTCCGACTGATGCCAATTGCATGTAGGGGCGGGGCTAGCCGGGAACGGTCCCTTTGCATGTTCTGTACCCTACAGGGCTAATATTTATTTCCATCTTGTAAATTCTGTAGAACAAACTGCTGTTAAAGCACAGGGAGGGGTTAGTTTATCTTCCTGACAAGGTGGTAACTGCATTATCTGAGACCAAAATAGTAATAATACTACAAATACATAAATCTCAAAGCAAAAAAAGAAAAGAAAAAGGGGTGTGGCCTTCTTGACATAATTGATTTAATGATTAATTTGTAACGTAAACCAAATAATATATTTAGGCCTTGTGTGACAATAAAGGTACCTATCTGGTTTAGGAGGGCTACAATTATGACATACCACAAATCAACATTTAGTTTCTGTTTGCTAAGTGGAGCAAAACTCTCCTCATAAAATGTTGGAAATAACTTTGACTGAAACATCAAAACCATTGATGATGTTACTGACTTTATATAAACATTAAAAAAATATATCAACACCAGCATTTTAGTTTGGGCTACTAAGGAAATGTCTGTGTTTAAATTGGCAAAGAAAGAAAGCAAAAGTGAGGAACTTAGAAGGGAGAGACATTTGACTATGAAATGATTTCCGTTAGAGTGGCAAATACACAGAAAAGACACAGTGTGAGAGTACAGTCATGCCTTGGATTGAGAGCATAATTCGTTCTGGAAACGTGCTTGTAATCCAAAACACTCTTATATCAAAACGAAATCCCCCCAAAAAATTTGTACGGAGATTTTTAATTTAATCCGTACTACAGTACTTGTATTGCAAGACATCGCTTGTATATCAAATAAATAAATAAATAAATAAATATTAAAAAATTTGCTTGTCTTGCAAAACGCTCTCAAACCAAGTTACTTGTAATCCAAGGTATTACTGTATTTGTTGCAAGCTAGCCCTATATAAAATAATTAGAGGGCTGACCTCTTTCAAAGCACTATAAATTTTCAGAGGTAACTGTGCTATTAAGGGACAATCCTGCAACATGTCTTTTGCTGTAGCAGACTTACCATCTTTTTTCAGGCTTTAACACAGCCTTCCCCAACATGGTACCTCCCAGATGAGCTGGACTACCACTCCCAACGGCTATGTGGGCTGGCAACACATCTGAAGGGCACCAGGTTGGGGAAGGCTAACTTAAGGTGTACTGGGCTTTTAATGCTAGAGTAGGATCCCAGTTTTGACACTTAACTTAAACGAGTACTGGGCTTCAGTAAGTTTAAAAGCTATATAAAAGAGAGCATCTTGGCAGGTGCACTTTGTCATCCTGGGGTAAGAACAGTTGCACCCAGGGGAGGCTGGTGGTTCTAATGCAGTGTTCTCCAACCTTGGGTCCCCAGATGTTTTTGGCCTACAACTCCCAGCATGCCCCAGCCAGTGTAGCTGGCTGGGGCATGCTGGGAGTTGTAGACCAAAAACATCTGGGGACCCAAGGTTGGAGAACACTGCTCTAATGTCAGTGGGGTGGTGTATCCAGTCTGGGTTTTAGTTTGAACTTTAAAGGAGTTATCTACCATGCTGAACCCTGTCCCCTATCCCCCAAATAGGTTCAGCACTGTGGATAACTCCTTAAAAGTTCAAGCTACAACCTGGAGTGGATATACTGACATTGGAGCCACCAGCCTCCGCTGGTTGCACCCTCTGAAATTCTCTCTCTTTTTTTTTTAAAAAAACTTTTTTTTATTTCTGTAAAAACACACACACACACACACACACACACACGCACACAACACAAAACATATAACAATAATTAACAATTAACAAAACTAAAATGGACCTCTGAATTTTTCTACAGTAAATATAGGTAACAATTTCTCTACTCGATAATCAAAAAAGAAAAGCTCTCTTTTTTCTATTGTCACAAATTTATCTTCTTATTCTTCTTCTCCCCCCCCATTGTCAGTTCATCTTCTTATTATTCCACAAAACCACAGATCATTGTTTTCTAAACCCTGCAAAAAGACAATTAGAGGTTTCCACTATGCAATAAACGTAGATGTTGTCTTTCCTCTGATTAATGACGTACGTTTGGCCATCTCTGCCAGCTCCACCATCTTGACCAACCATTCTTCTGTTCTAGGCAATACTGGGACTTTCCATTTTTGTGCATATAATAGTCTTGCTGCCGTGCACCCTCTGAAATTCTCTTTTCTACACAACTTCTAAAGATACAGGAGCTCTGTTTCCATCACATTTTCACTTTGACCTGGTCTGGACCCCAAACTGTTACCTTGTTTTGAAAGGCACTCACGGTGCAATCCTGTACACATCTACAGTTACGGTAGGATTGCATTTCTTCCTGAAGGAAATGAGTTAAACTAAATAGGACAACTTGTCTCATCTTGGATATCGGAGAGATGGGGACTGAGTTACAGCCCCTATCTATGACATTAACAGGAGCCATAGCTAATGAGTACTTCTGTTCTTATATGAAGGCATGGGTTTTTTTTGGTTATCCTCTGGATCTTGTCTAGTCACTTTCTGGCCGTTTCAACTAGACCAGCCTTCCCCAATCTGAGGGCCCTGCAAATGTGCTGGACTGCAACTCCCATCATTCCCAACCATTGGCCATAGCAGGCTGGGGAAAGTTGACCTAGAAAATGCTGAATGAATTACTTTGAACGGTTGTACATTTTCCATGTGATACAGTAATACCTTGGATTGCAAGTAACTTGGTTTGAGAGCGTTTTGCAAGACAAGCAAATTTTTAAATATTTATTTAATTTTTTTTTACTTGATATACAAGTGACGTCTTGCAATACAAGTACTGTAGTACGGCTTAAATTAAAAATCTCTGTACACTTTTTTTGGGGGGGATTTCGTTTTGATGTAAGAGTGTTTTGGATTACAAGCACGTTTCTGGAACCAATTATGCTCTCAATCCAAGGCATGACTGTATTTAGTTAAAAGTTTGTATCTCTTGTTGTGTGAATCTGTTGAAATAATGCTTTCCTGTTAACTAAAGGTCAAAAGTTAACACTAACTAGTTTCCCGGGGCCTACAATTTGTTTAGTTTACGGAGCAATCCTTTGCTTTCTGGGAGGGTGGCAGAGGGGCCACGGGATGCTGTAGACCTCCCTCTCTGCTTGCAGAGGGGGAGATCCACCATGGAAAACTTCTCCAGTGAGGCCTTGGAAAACTCCGCCACTGACGCTGTACACCTGGTCATACCTCACCAGTGATGGGGTTGGAAAAGGGGCATTCCAGGGGTCAGGCGGGGGAAGCCATGGATACACAGGATCTTAAGTCCCCTTGTTTTCCTGATATGCCCCCCTCCAGCAGGCTCAGAGTTACACCAGCCTTGGAGCTGGCATAATAAATCTCCTCCCATTTGGAGTCAATGGAATCAACTTTTCTATTATTCTATGAAGGGTGGAAGTTTAAAATAAAATTTAAAAGTCATGGACTAAGATCCCAACCCTCATCCTCAGAGGATCCCAATCCCTCCTTGTCCTCAGTGGAAGCTTCAGAGTTAACAGTTCAGGAAGAGGGTTTGGTCGTGGAAAGGCATCATGAGACTTCCACCTTCCCAGGACCTAGTTCCCCAGAAAGATCCCAGGGGTCGGCTCCCCTGTGTCCAGAGGAGGTTGCCTTGCCATCTTAAGGCTCCAAGGATTCCAGTGATGAGGACACTGTTCCCCACATCTATAGGATTGCTCTGCCTTTTAATGCTAGAGTAGGATCCCAGACTACTCTAAGAATGAGAAATAGCAGAGAAAGGGGCTTGGGCAAATTAAAAAGTGAGGAAACACCTGGCTATGAAGAAATAATAGCTGACATCTGAGAGCCAAATGTACATATTCTTACTAAAAACATCTCACAGTGGGCACATTCTATCTTTGTCAAGCCACATGCAAGACTCCCACTGACTGCAACTGGTGTAACAGCATTTCTTCATATATTAGATATATTATATCTGGAGTTATGTTTTATCTAATCCATGAATCTCTTAACATTTTTTAAATAAATCCCTTTGAGTAGGTGTGTATGTACTTATTGTCCAGAACAAACATTTTCCCAGGGATTTTCTGTAGGACATATTGGGTAAAAATACAGATACTAAATTAAGCTAAGGTTTCATCATCATCATCATCATCATCATCATCATCATCATCATCATCATCATCATCAATTATTATTATTATTCCCAGCCTTTTTTCCTGCAAGGAACCCAAGGCGGCTTACATAATCCTCCTCCTCCTCCTCCTCCTCCTCCTCCTCCTCCTCCTCCTCCTCCTCCTCCTCCTCCTCCTCCTCCTCCTCTCCATTTTATCCTCACAACAGCCCTGTGAGGTAGGTTAGGCTGAGAGTCAGTGACTGGCCCAAAGTCACCCAGTGAGCTTCATGGCCGAGCAGGGACTAGAACCCGGATCTCCCGGGTCCCAGTCCAACACTCATTTAAAGGCACTGATATTGATATAAAGATGTCCCCCTTAACAGGTGTACAAACAAGGTTGTCCTTTCATCTTTTCACTAAATTAGTTTGCACAGACAAAAAAGAACAATCCAATCTGAAAAATAATTATAAGAAATAATAGTAGAACCACAGAAATCTAGGGGAGTAGTAATCATATGCCTGCCCCAGTCCCTGTAAGATAATCCAAACAATTTGGTCCTCCTGCTTACATTGATCAAGCCACACAGTCCAGACTACAAGGTGACACAAGCAGAGAAAAGAAGCAAAAAGGTGCATAATTATAAGGCTTTGTCAAGGCAGCTAGCTCCTCCTGGTGACTCTAGTCTAGCCTTCCCCAACCTGTCATACAACTCCTGTCATCCCTGGCCATTGGCTATGCTGGCTGGGGCAGATGGGAGTTGTAGTTCACAACATCTGGAGGGACCCAGGTTGGGGAAGGCTGCTGTAGTCCCATGTGGTTGACTGCTCATAATATAACAGCAGGAGCAGAATGGAACTCTGTATGGGTGTGTGGCCAACTTGCTGGGTTTAAGTGATCCAGAATCAAGACAAACCAAACCGGGCCCAGAGTTACAAACCAATCTGATTCAAATCTAGGTACAGTGCATATTAAAAGAAACAGACATGAGATAACCCATTATGTAGTTGATAACTTGTCTGTGGCATCCCATCCAGTTTTTGGTCTTTCAGAGTTATATTTTAATTAAGATTCCAGGTAATAAAGTGCCAGTGCTGCTAATGTCTCTTTGACTGATTTCAGATTAACAACAAAACTTCATTCTTTGCTGTTAATCAGGAAATCCTTAGTCTAGATAGAAAATTGGATTTAACACTAGTCCTTCAAAGATGATGCAATTCTGGGTTTTCCTCTTTCCCTTCTTATCTTTCTGGGTTTCTGACCATGTAACTCGAAAAGGAAGGAAGTTTGCACACTGGGGGTACGAGATCCTATTCCCATTGAGGTTAAAAGGGAAATACTTATTAATTTCAATGGGATTAGGATTGAGCCTTCCTTACTGTGCAAATGAATAACTTTGAAGAAGACTCATTTTTTTTGCATTCACTGTGCTATAGTGTAGGAAAACAAACAGTGCCAATTTATCTGAAATGTTCCTCAGCACTGTGCCAGAAGCCTGAAGTAGAGAGCACCTGTTGTGACACACAGACTAATACGGCTACCCCTCTGCCTATTGTGGGGTGTTCTTTGGCTTCCTTCCTGATGCAAATACTGTTCCATTCAGGGCTTCCTTCCTGAGGTTTCCTGATGCTAATACCTCTTTACATTCATTGCCATGTCATCCAGCTCCTGCTGTGACTCCTGCAGAGAGGTGTCATGGCTGCCTAAAATGGCATATGGATGCATTCTTTACTCTTAGTTGCAGATTGAGTTGCTCCCTAAAATCCCATCTGTGTGTATGATTCTTATCCCACTCTCTTACCCTAATTACTACCAGCCTTTCTCCCACTGGTTCCTATATGACTGAATGGAAAACCTCCGAAACCAATTACCGGTATGCAGCAGTAACTGAACTGTAGAGGGCAGTACCGGATGGCAGAATGAGCCATTTCATTTTTAATTAAAGAATGTGAATATCCACATTTAGATACAGAATATCTTCTCTAGCTGTCATAAGAAAGTGCTCCAGGTAATCCTTTCTGAGAAATTCTCAACACACTTAGCTGGTGTGGTTAAGGCATACACATTTCTTTGGCTTATGGTCAGGGCTGTGTTTGTAGCTTGTACACCAGCACTGACACCATGGAAATGAAGTCCCACCCCTCCGGTTGATCTTCCTCATACTGCAGACTTGTAATATTCCAGGCCTCAGCACCTTTTGGAAGTGTTCTCCCATCAGTTTTGGCTGGCCCTTGTGGGTCAGATCTGTCAGGGAAGGCGGAGAAATTCTACTGAATTAGATGGCATCTTATTTTGTTCTTTTTGTTCTTTGCTTCTATGACCTGCCCCATCAGGATGAGACATGCTAGCCATCTAATTAGACAGATTCCACATAGGCTCCCAGTTTAACTACCTCCCCCCAAGTATTAGCTAATATGGTTGTGGAAATTTCTTAAAGACATATGTATAATATCAGGTAAAATATCAGATGAGGCAGATAATCTAAATGGTGTTCATTCATTATGGCAAAAATATAATAAACTAAATACTTGCTGATTTGCTGAATAAGGATACCCCACACAAACCTGTCACCAGATCCTGTCTAATGATAGGGCCAGCACTGAATAGGATGTTAGGACTTCCTGTATTCTGCATTGCTCCTTGTTTCTTTCCTTTACCATGGCTAGCAGAAGACTAGGGTCTAGTTCTCACTGTGGTGGTAAACTGCTAGCATTTAAGATCACAGGTGGGAGCTCATATGGTAGAATGCTTCCCCATGAAAACAAGATTCCTGCACATAGAAATGTAGCAAGTCAGGGAGAAAGCTACACTGGTTGTTTTGTGTGTGTGTCTTGAGATCCCACCCGCCCCGTTTTGTATGGAGGAGCATTTGGCCATGTGAGTTCTGGCCTGCAATCTAAAGTGACACAGCCCAAACAAAGTTTTACTACCCCAATGAAACTACAGCATGCAAAATAAGATGCTAATAAGATTTCAGAATTCAGGTTATCTGGGAGCACAATGATAATTTTGTTTAAAACATAGAGTTTGAAAAGTCCTGTGTGATGGACTTAGAACACCCTAAGCAATTGCCTTTAGTTCCCTCCAATCCAATGGATCAGTTCCCCAATTTTTTGTGTAGATGGGAGACCACCATCCACTTTTAGGACCAAGAGATCTGTGATCAGATCATTCAGTGCCTTTTTCTTTACTTAAAAGTATCTAGGGGTGCGGGGTGGGACAGTTAGATTGGACTGTGCCACTGTGCCACTTTCTCAGTTTAAATCCTCCCCAAAGCTGCTATTAGCCGCAGGGAGGGGGGGGGGGAAAGGCATGTCTGAAAGTCACAACTCTGTAATAATATTGATAATGCTTTCCATCCTCAGTTAATTAATTGATTACATTCACATCCTGCCTTTCTTCCAAAAAGCTCAAGGCAGCATATATGACCTCTGTAATATGCCAAACTCTTAAGGCTGCAAGATGAATTAGAATTAAATTAGATGCTTTTTTTTTTTTTTTTTTTTTAAGAGGGGAAAACCATGGACCCCATGCTTCAGGAATGCAAACAGAATAAAATATATGTAATGATGACTTATTTTTAATTTAAATTTTATTTTTACTAATCCATTTCTTATGGAACACTCATGGTTGCAGTTTACAAAAATTAAAAAGAAAATAGAAGATCAAGGAATGGACAAGAGATAAATAAATTGATTGAAAAATGCACTTTATTTGCAAGGTTCTGGAATATCAAATATCAGGATAATAGTCACCTATATATTTTCTTCTCTTACTGTAAAGTGTTTCTTATTCTCTCTCTCTCTCTCTCTGTGTGTGTGTGTGTGTGTGTGTAAAATGTCATTCTTTGTGTGTGTGTGTGTGTGTGTGTGCGTATAAAATATCAGTTTTATATGTAAGAAAATATGATATATTTGTAGAAGATAAAACTATTTTAAAAAATAAAAATAAATTAAGAAAACACAAAGAGCAACAATTAAAATCAACAATAATAAGATAGTCAGGCACAATACATTCAAATACTGCTCAAGTCAAAGGCCTGCCCAAACCAAAAGATATTTTTTAATGGACTCAGAGCACTATTTTGGAGGGGTCCAGATGGATCTCTTGCAGCAGGAGTTCCACAACCTGGTTACTGCAACAGAAAAAGCCCTTTCATGTGTTGCTGACAATCATAGAATCATAGAGTTGGAAGGAACCTCAGAGGTCATCTAGTCCAACTCCCTGCTAAATGCAGGTTGTGCACTGCAGGGTGCAGCTACAGGATCCCTGACAGATGGCCATCCAGCCTCTGCTTAAATACCTCCAGTGAAGGCAAACCCATCACTTCCCAAGGCAATGTGTCCCACTGTTGAACAGCTCTCAGTGTTAGGAAATTTCTCCTAATGTTAAGCCGAAATCTGCTTCACTGCAATTTCCACCTGTTGGTTCCAGTTCTGCCCTTGGGAGCAACAGAGAACAAGTCTGCTCCATCTTGTGCTGCTGCATGAATAACTTTCAGATATTTGAAGACTGCTATCATGTCTCCCCTTAACCTTCTCTTCTCCAGGCTAAGCATACCCACCCAGCTCTTTCAACCATTCTTCATAGGACTTCGTTTCCAGACCCCTCACCATCCTGGATATTCTTCTCTGGATGGACTCCAACTTGTTAATGTCCTTCCTAAAATGGGGAGCCCAGAACTAGTCACACTACTCCAAATGTGGCCTGACGAATGCTGAATAGAGTGGAACTATTACCACTCCTGGTGATCTGGACACTTTGCTTCTGTTAATGCAGCCCAATATTTCATTAGCTTTCTTAGCTGCTGCATCTCATGGCTGGCCTCAACTTATGATCCACTAAGGCAGTGTTCTCCAATCTTGGGTCCCCAGATGTTTTTGGCCTACAACTCCCAGCTACGCTGGCTGGGGCATGCTGGGAGTTGTAGACCAAAAACATCTGGGGACCCAAGGTTGGAGAACACTGCACTAAGGGCACAATCCTATCAATTGCACCTTTGATGCTTGTAAGCCTCCAGAGGCTTATGAGCATCCAGTGCAGAGTAGAAGGAATGGCAGAGGCGATCCCCGCCTCCCTGCTCATCCTGCTCTGCAATTCAGCCTGCCTGTTGATTTGGTTGTCTAGCTGCAGCACTTCAGAGCAGGAGGGAAGGAGGTTGGAGGAGCACCATCAGAATATCTCATACCCTGGCAGCCTCACCCTTCCCCGCTCCCTTTACACGCTCTCTAAGGTCGATTTTCTGACCTCAGAGAAGTAGCCAGCGAGGTTCTTTCGGTGCCGGCTGCAAGGTGGGAAGGGGGATTGGTGTGCAGATCCCCAGCTCCGAAGTCAGAGTTCTGTTTCTGACCACAGATCTGGGAATCCGAAGTATTCTATGGCCCCCTAGAGACTGTCTAGGGAGCCATAGGATCGCTCTCTAAGACACCTAGGTCCTTTTCACATGTACTGCTGCCAAGCTAGGTGCCCCCCATCCTATACTTCTGTCTTTAATTTTTTGTACCTAAATGAAAGACTTTACATTTATCTCTGTTGAATCTCATCTTGTTAGATTTGGCCCCATGTTCCAGCCTGTGTAGATTCTTTTGAATCTTGATCCTATCGTCTATGGCATTGGCTATCACTTCTAGCTTTGTGTCATCTGCAAATTTGATAAGCAACCCCTTTAAACTCTCATCCAAATCATTTATAAAAATGTTGAATAGCACAGGGCTTCAGACTCCATTTGAGATCTCCCTCCAGGAGGATGCCAAGCGATTAATTAGCACACACTGAATATGGTTGCTCAACTAGCTGGGGATCCAGCTAATTGTAGTATTGTCCAACCCATATTATGCTCTATTGTCAAAAAGGATATCATGGGAAACCCTGTCAAATGCTTTGCTGAAATCAAGATATACTATGTCCACAGCATTCCCATGATCTACCAAACTAGTAATTCTATCAAAAAAGGTGATAAGGTTGGTCTGGCATGGCTTATTCCTGACCAATTCATGTTGACTCCTAGTAATCAAAGCATTATTTTCTAGATGCTCACAAATTGACCACTCAGTCATCTGAGAATTTTGCCTGGTATTGATGTCAGGTCTGTAGTTTCCTAGATCTACCTCTTGAAGATGGGGACAACATTTGTCCATCTGCAGTCTTCTGGCATCTCACCTGTTCTCCAGGAGTTCTAAAAGATTATGACAGCAGCTCTGAAATAATGTCCACAAACTCTTTCAGCACTCGGGATGTAATTCATTTGGCCCTTGAGACTTGAACTCATTTAAAGTAGCTAAGTGTCAAGGTCTCAATGCATCTCTGAAGAAGATGGCGAGAAACATAAAAGGGTATTTCCAGCTGACTTAAGTGCATGGGCAGGAGCATATGGGACAAGATAGTCCTTTAAGAACCATGTTCCCAAGATGTTTAGTGATTTAAAGGCAATACCCAGCTGTGAAGGATTGAGGCCTACTCAGGCTTAAGTTTGCTGAAGCCTGAAGGCCCAAACACTTCCCTAGATTAGTTGAAGCCTGAAGGCCCAAACACTTCCCTAGATTTGTTGAAGCCTGAAGGCCCAAACACTTCAGGATGGGAGGGGGAGTTTGAGAGTTTTAGTTTACCCAATAGAAGTTAAGAATTATATCTCCTGTTCAAAGTCACATGATTATAACCTTCCATTCCTGGGAAGGCTATATATGTGTGGGGTGTGGTCAGCTAGTGTAGAGAGAGAGAGACTGACTGCAGAGGAGAGAGGTAGTCTGAAGTTAAGCTAGAGAACCTTGGATTGTTTGTTTGATTTGATCATACTTGCTTTTGAATTATAACCACTCTATTATGTAAATACCCTAATATAATAAGTAAAGTGCTGTTGTGTACCCTGAGAGTTTGGAGTGACTTATTCACCACGTCTAAAGCCTACACCCATGCTACTGGAAGCAGGCAAAGGATTTGATGTCTTGGAACGGGAGAGGCTTTGAGAAGAGGCAGAGATCTTCCAAAGGCAGGTCGAGGGGTCCCTGCAGTAGCGGAACCTTGACACCAGCATTTAGAACTGAAGGTAGAAACAGAGCAGCAGCCAGTGAAGTTGATATAAAAGAGGTGCCATGTGCTCCAAGAAACCAGCTCTAATCAGAACTTTGGCTGCTACTTTTATGCCAACTGATGTCTCAAGATGCTTTTCAAAGGTAGCATCCCACATAGAGCACATTACAATAATCAGTGTTGGATCTAACCTGGAGGTATGTAATTAAGATGTAGGAAGCTGCCTTATTCAGACTGGCAGCTGTTCTCCATGGTCTCAGACAGAGGTCTTTCACATCACCTGCTATGTTACCTGATCCTTTTTTCTTTTCTTTTTTAAAGTACAGATTAAACTTAGTTATGGCCTCTCCCCAAAGGTATCTGTGACTGTAAATCCAAGTTTTCTAGATAGGTGCAGAAGGAACATTGCTCATTGATAGAGTATATTTATATAAGACTCCAGATTCAACCCCTGGCATCTCTAGCTAAAGGGTCATGGAATTCCTCTGCCAGGAAAAGCTTCTTCTGTTGAATTTTTGACCAGCGAGAAGCTGTTGAAGGCCTTGGAAGGGTGCTGCAGGTAAGAGTAGGCAGCATGGGTCAAGATGGACCAATGATCTGTTTTTACTTTATTTATATAGCCACCCCATAACACAAGTTCCCTGGGTAGCTCAGAAAAATGCTACTAATACAACATTAAATATACAATACAAAACAATAAAAACTATTAAGAACTAAGGGCGCAATCCTATGCATTAGACAGAAAAAAGTCCTACAACTCCCAGCATGCCCAGCCAGCATGGCTGGCTGGGAACAGTAGGACTTTTTTTCTCTCTAAACATGCATAGGATTGCGCCCTAAGACACAGTTAAAACACAGAGTAGCCTACAGAAATCTCCCCCACCAAAGGCCCTCTTTATTGCTGCCTTCCCAAGGGAGGGAGTAATGTCCTGCACAACCCTCCCTTGCCCGAGGGAGTGCCCTCGATAGCTGTGCACCCCCTTTACCCCCCCCCCCCGCCACAGGCCCCAGCCCGTCTCTCTTTCTAGACCCTGCTGTTGCTAAGTGACCCCGCGCGCGTCTCCCCCCCCCCCTTCCGCCGCGCCTGGCCGGTCTCTCGAGTCGCTGCGGTTGGCGGCCGCTGAGAAGGAAGAAGAGTAAGAGAAGACCTTGCTCGAGAGAGGAGGCGCCGCGGCGGGACCACCGCCCGGCAGAGATTTCTGTCGCTTGGAGGCTGAGGGACTCGAGGCGAGGGTCGTCTCGGCCTGGCGGTGGGTGGACTTTCCGTGAGGGGCGAAGGGCGCGAGGGATGTGGCAGCGACCAGGACGGGCGGGCCAGGGGGAAGCGGGCCCGCATTTCACCTCGTCGCCTCGGTTGTTGTAAACTAGGCTGAGCCAATGCTGGGAATCGACTTGAGGAAGGGAGGTGGGAATGGGATAAGAACTGATTTGACTGTCGGCTCGGGAATCGCGCTGGATCTGGAGGGAGGAGGTTGCTTGTAATATTTGGTGTGTGTGTGTGTGTACGTACGTGACAGGTCATAGGAACGGGCCGATGGGATAATCTGTTCCGAAGTCAATGTCAAGTAAGGTTCTTGTGTATTTTTCTTTCTTTTAAACGACAGAAAGCCAACAGCTGCAGGTTTTCCTGTCATGGGACCTCCCCCAATCAGGGAAAGCTTTTTCTGTTGATTTTTTGACTGGCGAAGGCACAGGAGCCCAGGGCAGTGTTGGTGGTGGAAACGAAGGGTGCAATCCTATGCAAGTTTAGACAGAAAGAAGGCCTACAAACTCCCAGCATGCCCCAGCCAGCTATGCTGTCTAAACTTTTTGCTGTCTTAACTTGTTATAGGATTGTGCCTTAAGGCAGTTTAAGCAATTAAGGGCGGAATCCTCTGCATGTTTAGGCAGAAAAAAGTCCTACAGGTCCCAAAAGTTGTAGGACTTTCTGTCTAAATGTGCATAGGATTGCACCCTAATAGGTTCTATTAATCAGTTATAACTTTTGATAGACTAAAAACTTGTTCCCGATTAATTGGGCAGCAGATAAGTACTTGTAAAATGAAGATGGCAGGCAATGTCTTAGAAGAGACTTCCTCTCTCATACTGGAGGCAGTGCCTCTTCTGCTTCAATTTGTACATGCATGGGCTAAAACAAAGGATGTATTTTTATTGCTTCACAACTATTGTATTTACTTATATGCATAGTTGTGCAAATTAATCAACTTATGATTAACTGACTTTCTCTAGTACACAAGTCCTATTGGAAACCATGTAGTCAACATATTATTTTGGACGTTTGTTATAGAAGAGGTTAAACATATTACAGTATATACTTGGATGGGTTGGTGGTGCTCACACATTCTTTCTCTGACTGGTCATTATAAGTTAAAGGTTGTTGTTGCTTTGTTTTTTTCTGGTTTTTCCTCTCCTTCAAACTTCTAAGTATTGCTTCCAAAGATGTTGAGAGCTTTATGTAGACAAGCAGATAAATGACCATAAATATGCTAATTTACACAGTTAATAATATAAAGCACTCACCATCATTTATAGCTATACATTTATTTACATAAGAGCAAAATTATATGTCTCTTTTCCCCAAGGTACAAACAAATGGCTAGAAAACATGAGCATTTTGGATTGAGCTATTTGGAAGAACTGAGTATACTGAAGGAGCGTGAAAACATATGCAAAGAATCTCGGCAGAAATTTCTGAAGTTTAAACAAGAAACAGCTACTGCTCATACAGATCTGAACAAACCTTTATTGGAAGTCACGCCACCAGATCAGTCACCTCAGCTACAGCCTTTTTCTTTCCAGAGCTCAAGGAGTCCATTCCTGCTTCATGAAAGCACATATCCTTCTTCTGAATCAGATACTTCTGACTTTCTTAAAAAAGTAAAGATCTGTTCTGATGTATTAGACACAAGAAATCAAATGGAAGATGTCACAGCTCAGCAGAAGAAAAGTCCAAAGAAAGAGGTCAGTGTTGATAAAAAAGAGAGCCATGGCTCTAGAAAAGCAATCCTAGAATACAGAAATGATAGCGCAGCAGAAGACAGTGAAAAACTCCCAGTAGTAATAGCCCCTCTAGTAGGTACCAGCAAACAACTCACCATATTAAAGAAACCAGAGGCCCCCCCAAAATACAAATACAAAAAGGTTGTTCGTACAAAATCACAGTTTAAATCTCCCATTCCTCTACAGAAAGGCAGTACTGAGACTGAAAAACCGGAGCAAAAAATACTCTCTGAACATACAATTCCTGCCATTGCAGGAACCAGCAGTCTCACTATGGAAATTGATGATTCATACTCTGTGGTTTCCAGTTCAAGTGAAAAGTCTTCTAAAATATGTAAAGAAATTTCAAAACCAACTTTAGTAAGTTCACAGTTTGACTTAGAAAGATCATGTAGTAAAAAAAGCAGTAGCTCCTCTAGTGTGAAGTCTATTCCAGAATCTGTAGAAGAAACTCTGGCTGGAAATAGATCAGACACTTCAAAAGTCCATGTAAAGTCCCGGAGTAAGTCACAAATACATGCTTCTGTTCAAAAGCTGTCTTCTGGAATGGTTCCACGGTCTATT
Organism: Shinisaurus crocodilurus; assembly: GCA_021292165.1. Taxonomy (NCBI): domain Eukaryota; kingdom Metazoa; phylum Chordata; class Lepidosauria; order Squamata; family Shinisauridae; genus Shinisaurus; species Shinisaurus crocodilurus. Next base: position 270,028,585 of record CM037876.1, read on the forward strand.
GATGAAATAATTGCATCCTTGAAATCTGCTGCTCCAACTGCTTCAGACCTAAGGATCAAAGAACTTCTGGAGAGTATTCTTGGCCAGGATTACAGCATAAAAATTGAAGTAGGTGAATTAGAATATGCTAAATATGTTTGGTTGAGTAAGGCTGCAATCCTATACACTTTTAACTGGGAAGAAATCCCATGAATACAATAGGACTTCTGAGTAGAAATGTATAGGATTGCATTGTAAAAATCTTCCATGAATATTGCATATTTTCTCAAAGCCTACAATCTTATATAACACAGAAGTTTGGACAAAAAAAATAACACTAACGTTTCTTCATTCTTCCTTTGCCATTTTGTTATTTTTTAATAGTAAAATTGAACAGATTTAAATGCATCCTGCTTTGAAAAGTTTTCTGTAGTTAAATAGATGTGTCAGCAGAAGTGCATTATCAGCACTGGCACATGTGCTCCCACCTCCTCTCTCTCTCCCCCTCTGCCAGTCCACCCGCTTTGCCTGCCCAGCCTGTCTCCCTCCCCTCCCTCCACCCACTGCATCTGTCTCCCTCTCGCCCCACTCCTGCTTACCCACCATGTTTCCCTCCCTCCCCACCCACCTACCCACCCCTTTGGCACTGTGTCTCCCACCCGCCTCCCTTCCCCTTTGCCACCACCACTCACTCCGCAGATCTTCTCAGAGCGAGCAGCAGGCAGGCAAGATCTCTGAAGTTCTCTTGTTTGGAAAAGCAGCCGGTGCAGCTCTTCAGAGAGCTGGCTAGGCCCAAATGCCTGGCTCTGAGGGCTCCTTCCTCAGAGCCAGGCATTATGGGAGGGGTGTCCCTGGACATCACCTGTGGTACTGGCCATCTCCAGGGACACCCCTTCCAGAATGCTTTTCTGTCTGACTTGGCTCTTATTTATTTATTATATTTATACCCCACCTTTTTTCCTGCAAGGAACCCAAGGCGGCTTACATAATCCTCCTCCATTTTATCCTCACAACAACCCTGTGAGGTAGGTTAGGCTGAGAGTCAGTGACTGGCCCAAAGTCACCCAGTGAGTTTCATGGCCGAGTGGGGACTTGAACCTGGATCTCCTGAGTCCCAGTCCAGCACTCTCACCACTACGCCATACTGGCTCTCTTTAGAGAGCTTGCCCGCCTGGTGCTCACTCTGAGAAGATCCGCAGAACAGTTGGAGGTAATGGGGTAGGGTGGGAGTGGGAGACGCGGCATCAGCAAAGGGAAGGCGGTGCAGCATGTGGTGGGGCCAGTACCTCCTGGTGGGTGGAGGGAGCGTGCAGTTTGCTGCTCCTCCTGCTCTGCCAACTGAGGCGGGGGATTCACCCCACATTATGAGAGGGCTGGCGCTGAGTCTTATATTTACACAAAGGCCATGATTACTCTCTTCAAGAAAGTAACATTTCTTTATTTATATCTTGCTTCATCCTGAAGGCTCATGGTGAACTAAAACAGCTATAAATAAACAAAATTGAACATTAAAGGGATGGCATTAATGCTGCTCTGAAATGTGCTCATGCTAGAGCAGTAGGGAAGAGAGTTCCATAAATGTGAAACACCAATCAAGACTGCTTGTCTACAAGCTTGTGATGTTTGAATTTGATCACGTTCTTAAAACTCATGCTGAAAGATCTACTTTGGGATCTAAGTATGAAAGGCTATGAAGACAGAACTACTCCTTCTTCTTCGTGGTCTCTGTGCTTCAAGCATATATGGGTTCTCTGCGCCTGCGCTGAGATTGATCGGAAACTTCTTTAGCTGAGATGAGGTGGGCGGGAGCCCCTCCCCCTCGCACGTGCTCCTTAGCGCGGCTCCCGCCCGTCTCCTCAGTTCTTCTTCGACCGCCTTTGCGACGAGTCATTAGGTTCTTCTTCTCTTCACTTTCCAATTTAAAAGCTGAGTTTGTTCGTCTTTCTACTATTGAAAAAAATCTTTTTTCCTCTCATAAACCTTCTATTTCTTGATTCTCTATCGGGCTATGCTTTCATTTTCCAAAAAATAAAATAAAAAAAAAATCTCCAAAAAAATCCTACCTAAAACCTTCTCTCCCCCATTCTTGTCCTAGTTACAATATTATCTCTATATTCTATCTTTCATCTAATTTCTAACTATGCCTCTCAAGGCACCGTTTAGAAAATGTCAGCGGTGTGGGACTAAAATCCCCCCCGCTGACAAACACTCGCTCTGCCTGCTGTGCCTCGGGCAGGAGCACATCATGGAGGCCTGTAAGAATTGTCAGGCCTTTACCAAACAGGCCAGAAAGGCTCGCCAGATGAAATTGAGAGCCTTCCTTTGGGAGCAGTCTCTCTCCGCAAAAGGCCCCGCTCCAGAGGAACGGCCTGGGGGATCCCAGTCGGCCAAGAAGCCGTTAACGGATGTAATGGCTAAAAAACTCACCAAGAAGGCCCGTAAGGACAAGGCGAAGCGCCTTAAGGAGAAAATGGCGGATACGGCTGGCGAGATGGCGGGCCCGTCGACTTCGACCACTGTGGTGGTTTCGAAGCGAACGGTGGAAATGATGGAGGCTCTGACTGGTGCTCGGGATCGAGCTTCGGGACCGATTGCCCACCAGTCCACTCCGGCTTCGACAACGTCTCCTCGAGGCTGAGAGACCGAAAAAGAGCCGATGACTGCGGCAGCTTCCCTGTCGGAGGGAGAGCTTGTGGCTTCGCCGGTCCAACTAGAGGAACAGAAGGCACTGGATAGACCCCGTTCGGGCTCGAGGGGTCCTCCACCACATCTGTCTCCGTCGGTTGGACACGCAGAAGAGCGTCGAAGAGAATACCGCCGCCGGTCACGATCCCCGTGCTATCAGGCTCGTGATTCGGTCTCCACGGCTTCGAGCCCTCGATCTCGACTCTCCTGCTACCGAGATGAGAGGTCGAGGTCGCGCTCCTACTACTCGGGATCGAGTTCTAGGAGCTACTACTCGAGGTCGAGACGCTCACCAAGGCGCGAGCGATCGGAACGTCATTATTACCACCGACGTTCCGTTTCCTCGGACAGGCACCGTGGCCGAGGGCACTCTCCCTCACCACGTCGAGATGCGAAGTTGTTGGAGAGCCAATTGCTTCGACATCAACGGCTCAACCACAGACTCTCGTGCGTCTACCGGTTGTGACTGCTGTTGCAGGCCACTCCTCGTCGGGATCGGCGTACCTGTCTGATTCGGACTCGGCGGTTTCCTCCTCCCACTCCACTTCGCCGGACGCGCAAGTGGAGTCCAAGGACGCGGTCTCCCCATCGGAGGACATGGGGAGTTTCGCGGAGCATGTCAGCCGGCTGGTGACAGCTCTGGGAGTTGAGGCGAAATCGTCGAAAGGAAAGGCCAAGGATGACATTTATGCTGTCCTTAAGACGACGCAGTCGAACCAGTTGCTCCTTCCGTTCTTGCCGACACTGCTGGAGACGGTGCAAGAAACCTGGAAGACTCCGGCCTCTACTAAACTGATGGCCAAACGCCTGGAGTCGATGTACAAGATCCAGGAAGAGGGAGCAAAATTTCTGTTTTCCCATCCGACCCCGAACTCGCTCATAGTCAAGTCGGCGCAGTCTCGTGGGGGAAAGCAGCATACCACGCCGGCAGATAAGGAGGGTAAGACACTAGATTCCTATGGCCGTAGGGTCTATTCCTCGTCTTCCCTCGGACTTAAGATATCTAACTACGAGGCGTTGTTAGCTAGATATCAAATGTATATCACAGAGAAGCTGGGAGACCTCTGTGATTATCTGCCGGATGACAAGAGAGACCTGGCGGCTCAATACATCAAGGAGGCAACCAGTATCGGTGCTCTTCAGATGAACACTGCCCGACATCAAGGCGACAGTCACGCCAGGTCGATGATCGGGTCCGTGGCCTTGAGGAGGCACGCCTGGCTTCGCTCTACCAACTTGACTCCCGATGATAGAGCGAAGATCGAAGACCTCCCTTTCGATGGCGAGGGGTTATTCAACGCCTCCACGGATGACTCCCTCGACTCGGCGCAGAAGGCTTTGGCGACGGCCAAGAAGATGGGGCTCGTCCGCCAACAACCATCGCAGTCCTTCAGGCTGCGGCGTTGGTCCCGGTTCCCGTACCCAACCAGACAATATCAGTCGTCGGGTCAGTACAGGGGCGGGAACCGAAGACCCGGGGCACCACAGCCTCAGGCTCCGCAGCAACCATTCCAACAACAGCGGTCCAGAGGCAGCAGGAGGGGGGGCGACTTCAGCCGACGTCGTCTTTGACTCCCTCACCGGCCCGACCAAAGTGCGACCAGCGCTCCAACCACTTCTCACGAACGATACCTCTGCACCACCTCAGACTACTCTCTTCGGCTCTCGACTCCACCACCACCTCCAATCCTGGAGGACCATCACGACGGATCGATGGGTGCTAAGTATCATAGAGCACGGTTACAGGATCGAGTTCAGAGTTCTCCCCCCGTTTCTCGGGATCAAGACCACCCGCCCAACTCGGGTGCTACTGGAGGAAGTTTCAACCCTCCTTCAAAAAGGGGCGATACAGCCGGTTCCCGCAGAAAACTTGGAGGACGGCCTGTACTCCAGATACTTCATCGTGAAGAAAAAGGGAGGAGGACTCAGACCGATCCTGGACCTTCGGACTGTAAATCTTTTTATTCCACCGAAAAGATTCCGCATGGTCACACTCCAATCGATTCTTCCCTTACTCCGAAGGAGCGATTGGTTCGCATCCATCGACCTCAAGGATGCGTACTTCCACATCGCCATCCACGAAGACAGCCGGAAATACCTTCGGTTCCGAGTGGGAGACAACTCCTACCAGTTCGTCGTTCTTCCATTCGGACTTTCCACCGCGCCGAGGGTATTCACGAAGTGTGTGGCGGTGGTGTGTGCAAGTCTAAGGGCAAGAGGCATCACCATCTTCCTGTACCTCGACGAGTGGTTGATAGTAGCGTCGTCGAGGCTTGAGCTTCAAAGCGCACTCGAAGAGACTCTTGATCTCATGCACTGAGTTGGGACTTTGCCTGAACGCAGAGAAGTCAGTCCTCCAGCCCGTGAGAGAGATCCAATACATACGAGCAAGGCTAAGCGCGTTTGATGGTCGGGCGTATCTTCCAAACGAAAGAGCAAGCAATCTAATTACCCTTGCAAACAAGGTATTCAAACAACCAATATCGTCAGCTCATACAATACAGCGACTCCTGGGGCACATGGCCTCGACCATCGCAGTCGTACGCTATGCGAGGCTTCGCATATGACCGCTGCAGACCTGGTTTGTCTGAGTCTTCAAGCCGGAGAAGGACAGACCTTCTCTTTGTCTACCAGTTCCACGAGCCGTAAGAGAGTCTTTGAGGTGGTGGCAACAGGAATCAAACCTACTCGATGGTGTTCCATTTCAACCGCCGGTACCGAGCCGAATGCTGACGACAGACGCGTCCTTGCTAGGATGGGGGGCCCACTCCGACGATCGCGTCGTACAGGGCACATGGTCTCCGACAGAGGCCTCCAAGCATATCAATTGGCTGGAGCTGATGGCTGTTTGGAGGGCGCTGCAAGCGCTGGAGCATCATCTCACCGGACATCACAAATCGTGACGTACAATACCACAGTGGTAGCTTATATAAACAAGCAGGGAGGCACCAGATCTGTGCGCTTCACGCAACTGACTCTGCAATTCTACGAGTGGGCTCTTCCTCGACAAATGTCATTCGTGGCGATACATATCGCTGGGAAAACCAATGTGCTGGCGGACATGTTGAGCAGGGTGTCGCTACAGTCCCACGAGTTGAAGATGGACCGGCAAGTACTAATTTCGCTGTTCCGACGTTGGGGTTGGCCGGACGTAGACTTGTTTGCAACCAGCGAGAACACGGCCTGTCCCCTGTTCTGCAGCAGAGCAGCGTTGGACCCGAACTCGATGACCGACGCATTCCTGCTGGACTGGAACGGCGGTTTTTACTACCTATTCCCTCCAATTCTGCTCTTAACACGAGTACTGGCCAAGATATCATTAAACAAAACAAATTGCATATTGATTTCCCCATGGTGGCCGAGACAGCCTTGGTTTTCCCACCTACTCAATCTGTCCCAAGGAGATTATCTGCAATTACCGATTCAAAACAATCTATTGACACAGCATCAAGGCAAGGTACTTCATCCGAATCTGCATTCCTTAAGCCTCACAGCCTAGAGAATCAGATAACGATGGGTACAGACCTCTCTGAGGCAGTTAAAGATGTTTTGTTAGCAGCACGTAAGCCTTCAACGAGACTTTCTTATGCAAGGAAGTGGCAGGCTTTCTCCGGCTTTGTGTCGGCTTCGGATAAAGACCCTGTAACATGCTCGGTATTGACTGTCCTCGACTTTTTGCACTTGCTGATGGCCCGTGGGCTAAAGTTTTCATCAATCAAAGTGTATTTGGCTGCAATTACGGCTTATCGGACGACTACAACCGGAACGCCTTTATTTATTCATCCCTTAGTGAAACAATTTCTAAAAGGTTTGAAGAACTTATGTCCTCCAACGAGAAGCATTATACCTGGATGGGACCTCCAACTGGTCTTGAAGGCATTAACAAGAGCGCCATTCGAGCCCATGGCGAAATCAGACTTACGCCTTCTATCGTTGAAAACCCTTTTTCTCGTAGTGATTACATCTGCAAGACGCGTCGGCGAGATAGCCTGCGCTCAGAATTGATCCTCCGTATATAACCTTTCATAGGGATAAAGTCATTTTGCGGCCAGACATATAATTTTTTCCTAAAGTAATATCTGAATTCCATCTGGGACAGGACGTTATACTCCCGGCTTTCTTTCCATCACCTGTCATCGGATGTCGAGAGACTTTTACACAGCCTCGATGTCCGTAGAGCCCTAGCCTTTTACAAAGCGCGTACAGAGCCCATAAGACATACTCAACAACTTTTTGTTTGCTACGGCCCACCGAAGAGGGGCTGTCCAGTGTCAAAGCAAAGGCTGTCCTCCTGGCTAGTGGACACTATCAAACTGGCATATCAATTTGCCGATCATGCTTTGCCGGACTCCGTAAAAGCGCATTCTACTAGAGCCATGTCGACTTCGACAGCATTCGGCAGAGGAGTCTCTTTATCGGACTTGTGCAGAGCGGCGACTTGGTCTTCACCCTCCACCTTCATCCGTCACTACCGCCTCGACGTTCGAGCCAGGGCAGCAGAACGCGTTCGGGAGAGCGGTTCTATCATCGGTCACCATCTGACTGCCGACACCGACCCACCTCCGGTAAGTCAGCTTGCTAATCTACCCATATGTGTGTGAAGCACAGAGACCACGAAGAAGAAGGACAGGTTGCTTACCTGTAACTGTAGTTCTTCGAGTGGTCATCTGTGCATTCACACAACCCGCCCTCCTTCCCCTCTCGGTGTCTGCATCGAGTTCGATGGATACCCAGGTGGAAATGGGATGGGCCAATTCTACTATTGTTTTTCGATCTCAATTCCCATCGAGCTCGAAGGAAGGTATTTGGTACTGTAGAAATATATTGAGGTTCTCAATCATCCTCGGTCCCGAGGGTCGCAATAGGCGGTCTCAGGGAACTGAGGAGACGGGCGGGAGCCGTGCTAAGGAGCACGCGCGAGGGGGAGGGGCTCCCGCCCGCCTCATCTCAGCTAAAGAAGTTTCCGATCGATCTCAGCGTAGGCGCAGAGAACCCATATGTGTGTGAATGCACAGATGACCACTCGAAGAACTACAGTTACAGGTAAGCAACCTGTCCTTTCCAGAGAAACATTATTTTTTTATTGTAAACATTTTTACTCTGTCTTTCAGGGCAAATTCCTCACAAGTTAACTTAAATCAGCATTTTAAAAACTTAAACTTAAAAACAGTACAATAGAATAAACAACTATGCAAAGTGAAAAACTGAACAACAGGTAGAACAGTAAGTGGCCAGCATAAAAGCATAAAGGAAAAACTCAACAAATTAATATTGAAAGTCCATTTAAAACATCTAAGGGAGCGGGTTTATACAGATCTTGTGGGAGGGAACTTCACAAATATGGGCCTACTATTGAAAAGGCCCTGTCTCTGGTGGCTTCCAATCTGCTTTTTCCTGGTGGTGGACCATGGGACAGGACCTCTGAGGCTGATCTTAAGGCCTGGGCAGTTTCATACAGGTGCAGGCAGTTCTTCAAATAACTTGGTTTCACACTGTTTAGGACTTTAAAGGTCAAGACCAGCACTTTAAATTGGGCCTAGAAACAAAGTGGTAACGGATATAGATGATGTACAAGTAGATTGAAGTGAGCAAATGATCTGGCTTGATTCTTTAGAGAGCAACCCCATCAGAAACAGGTGGAAATTTCCTTCCAAACCTCCTTCTGAACCAACAACACTTCCTTCTTGCCAGATTAAGTTTTAAGCTTTTTTGCCCTTATACTAGAATTGCCTCCAAACACACGTTCAGGCTTTCCACCACTTCCTTAGGTTTAGGTGACTAAAATGAGAAGTAGAATATGGTTCCTTGCTTAAACATTGGGTTGGATCAGAGGAAGTTGCTCCGGCTCCCTCCATTGAAAGAAGCTTCTCTGGATCCAACTGTTATGTTAGAATAGTCTTGTTTTATTTCATAGAGAATTGAAATGTATAATAATATTATTTGAAAATTGTTTTCCTGCTCATCCCAGTGTGTTACAGGCCTACAGTACTTCAAAGGTGATGGGCTCATACTACCCTCAAAGTCGTAAAACAGCCACTGAGAGCATCTCTAGAGTACCACTCCCATGGAGATGCCACCGAATACCAGTTGCTGGGGAACATGACTGGGAGGGTGCAATTACATTTATGTCCTTGCTTGTGAGCTTCCCATAGGCATCTGGTTGGTTATTGTGGAAACAGAATATTGGACTAGATAGACATTTGGTGTGATCCAGCAGGGTTCTTATGAAATAATATGCTGTCTCCTGCATTGTGAATATAATGTAAGAGCTGTTTATCTTGGGAAATATTCACATGAGAATTGTACTACAGCATTACAACTGTGAACAATTTCTGATCAAATCTAAACATACATTAAAAATTAAATCAAATGATGAACATTTCTTCAATCATGATAGCACAGCAAAACATATCCAGAAAAATAGGATATCATTTAAAATAAGGGATTGTTTGTAATCCTAATTAATTTACAGCATAATTGTATACATGTCCACTGAGAAGTATGTTCCATTGAGTACTGTGGGGCTTACTCTGAGGTAAGTTGGTATAAAATTGCAGAGAGGCAGAGCAATCCTATGAATGTGGTAGTTGGGTGGGGAAGAGTCAGTGGTGGAAGAGCTGCCACTTCCTAAGCCATGCTTGGTTTGTGCTGGCTAGGACTTGGGCATCCTTTGTACTTGAGCATCTTTCTTTTACCCCCCACCCTTTGGTTTCAATGGGAGAGGAAATAACTATGGTAGCTCATAGCATAGTTTCCCCCCCTTATCAGGGGTATTTTAGGGGAATGGGAGGGCTTTGTATCCAAGGCCTCTCCCGATTCTTTCCCAACTAGAGATGTGAAGACTTGGAAAAATTATGAAAAAACCAGTTTTTTTCCTGATTTTTTTGAGGCATTCATATCTCTACTCCCAACATGCCCTGTTTGGCCCCTACCACCATTGAAGCAGCAACAGCAGTGGATGGCAGCAGAGCTTTTCACTGCCCCAACAAGAAGGCCTCTGAAATTTGGTGGACCTCCCTCTTCATGAACAGTGAGGGTGGTCCTTAACATCCAATGACCCCTCGTCCAGGGTTGGCCCTATCATTAGGCAGGGTGAGGTGGCTGCCTCTAGCAGCAAATGTTGGGAGATGGCAGCAAAGTATTGGAGGAGAGAGGTTGTATGCCACACGACCTGTCCTGCTCTCCTTACGTTAGCCCGATGCCCTCAGATGTAGGGGAGGATGCTGTTCCATCGCCAGTGTGGAAGAAAGATTTAACTGCCAGTCCAGTTGGCTTTTGTACATGGAATGGGAGGGGGCGCTGTCTTGTTTTTGCCTTAGGCAGCAAAATGTCATGGGCCGACCCTTGACCCCTTTGGGTGTTTAGGATTGCTTCCTTAGTTCCTTTGCAATGCTATTTTGCAAATATTTAGTTCGGTATGTCAGAAGCCCAAGAAATGAAATTTTAGCATTCTTTGATAATGTTGAATAAACCTGTGGAAATTAGAATTTGATCTTTTGTTTCAGTGTTTGCTAGAGCTTTAGTTCATGTCTATTCTCACGCTATATACTCTTTAGAGGTTGTAGACCAGATAATATTTCCTATTTGGGACAGATAACTTTATTATTTATTGTTGTTAAAGTTTTGTCAAGTTTTTATTCCTTTTATCTCTGTAGGATTACGAGCTACAAAAGAATTATCTGGTTTTATTTTGAATGGATCAGATAGTTCAGGTGTTTGAGAAAATAAAAGTTGTTAATGGCAGAAATATTGCAGATCAGTAAATACTATGCTTGCAAAAGCCTCCAGGATTTAAATGTATTATCACACATTTGTGTTTTCTGATGTTTATATTATTATTTTCTTTGTAAAATAAAGCTACCAGCTATTAAAAAAGAAATTCAGCCAAGTGAACTGGAGTTTCCAATTACAGAAGTTACACCAGTGGAAACGGAACAAATGAAACTGGTAAAGTTCAAAGGATTATTATTATCGGAAAACGTTATTTTTTTTTTCTTACAGTCTATAATAAAGTCTCCATTAGTTCCTTTATCATATTCTCTGTAATCAAAGTAGTTGTAGGTTTGTGTGAGTTGAAGCCATTTAACACATTTAATTGGGACACCGATTCCCCCCACCCTCCAATCTGCAGCCCATTGATTTGCTGAGAAGTTGCTCTGGAGGGTTAGGGGACCTTACCTTCTGGAGCAGCATGTGACTTGACAAGGGTGTGTGCGTGGGATTGGTAATCTCCCCTCCCAGTGTGAGCAGAGTTTTGGATCCAAGCCATAATAGCTTGAAATATGAAAAGAAATCTAACTTATATCACATAGTATCATGTTATTTTTTACATTTATATTCCACCATTCCTCCAAGGAGCTCAAGGTGACATCCATGGTTATCCTCACAACAACCCTGAGAGGTAGGTTATGCTGAGGGTTGATGACTGGCACAAAGGCATCCAATAAGCTTCATGGACAAATGGGTATCTGAACCTAGGTCCCCTCAGCCCTAGTCCTGCCCTCTAACAAATGCCTCCGGTAGGACTAATGTATCTTCAAACATTATACTTCTAATTGTTGGGACTAGAATAAGATGCCAGGAGAGGATATACTGTCGAATATTATCCTTCCTATCTCATGTTAGTGAGGTCAGCAGAGTAGAGTCCCTTTTTAGCTCAAAAGAAGCTTAGATTTTTGGCTGGTTTCAGCCAGTGAACATTTGGTAATTCAGGATGCTTTATGGCAGACTGAATTTTTCCTGGATTTGCCCCCTTTTCTCCCCCTTTTAAAGAACAATTAGACAGTCTTGTAGAGGTTAAAAATTACATTTACTCACTGAGATCAGTTGTTTTAAGTCAGGCAGACTTAAAAGCGTTTCTTACAATTGAAAAAAAGGTTCATTTGGTATCACTTGGGGTCTGAACTTACAGAGTTCAGACCAGCAACTCTTGTTACATCGTGTTGTTGGAATTACAGCAAGCAAGCAACTACTCCTGTGTCCAAGCAGGAAGAGAAGAGCATTGAGCTACGCCCACTCCTGCTAGGGCACATAAAGGAAGGTACCTCACTGAGTCTCTTCTAGGAAATTCACCTGATGAGAAGATACCAGCGTGGTTTTGACCCTTTCATGCACCTAACTGGTAAAACACTAATCATTGATTTTGACTGCATTTTAAATATCCCACACAAATCTTAATACCTTTTTCTTTTTTCAATGAAGGCATCACCTGTTAGAAAAGAACCTCAGATCATAGAATTTGAATCTCCAACTGAATTTGCAGCTGAACAAGTGACATCAGCAGATGCTGAACAAACAAAACTGGTATAGTTTAACTATTATGGAAATACATTTTTGATCCTATGCCCTGCTCTCTCATGCCAGGATAGGGCTAACCTAGCCTTGAGAACATAGAAAAGCTGAAAGGAAAGCTTATTTTTAAAGAAAATTACATTATTTTTTACAGTTCCTAATTTGAACTGTTACAAATTAGTTCGTAATACCTAATTTAGGATTTAAAAGTTCCTAAATTGAAATTGTCTTCTTTCTTTTCTCTTTTGATATGAAAATCTCAATATTCATTGAATGGTTCTGGTTTGTTTCTTTAGCGTTAAAAGACCAAGAATATTGTTATGAAGCATATGCATTACTATCTTTATTGTGGCCATTTTTGAGAATATTCTGTTTGACATCCCTGGGAACTGAGCCATCAAAAGAATGTGGATATAGCTTGTGCGCAGCACATCTCTGCTTTCCCATATAACTGTTGATAATTTTCTACTGAAATCATGTATTGCTTGTAGAAAGTGCATTGCTGTTGTCCTTTATTATTTTCCCCAGGATATACATGGAAGCGTACGAAAGGGGAGTATTTCCTCCAAAGTTGAATCTCCAAAAGAGGGAGAAGATACTGCCACAATTGAGGTGAAATACACGGAATTGTAAACTTTTCTGTTTCAGACGTGTCCCTTCTTTTCTGCTGTTATATTTCTAAGCTGTTTTATTGGGCATATTTTTTCTTATCATTGTATTTAGATGCCATGCATTTTTTTTTTTAAATCAGTGTAGATGTGAGTAGAGTCTGGTAAAATTTTGTAAAACTCTGTTTAATAAGGCGTCTAGTGACTGCGTAGTAATGGTTGGGCTTCTTTCACTGTCAGCTCACAGCAGCATCAAATTGTTAAGAGTACTTCACAAAAGATAGCAAATTAAACAATTTAGTACTCACTGAAAAATTGAAAGCAAAGCTTGTTTTTATTCTTTTATATTATCTGTATAGTTCAATTTCCTGATTGGAAAGAAACTCTGTTTTTTATAGGTTTTTTTTGAAAATCTCATTAATATTCATTGAATTGTTCTAGTTAGTAGTGGTTGTAGAATGTGAATTGTTGTTGTCCTTTATTATTTTTCCTAGGATATACCTAGAAGCTCACAAACAGGGAGTATTTTCTTCAATGTACTGCAGGAAGACTCAAAAGTGGGAGACAATACTGCCAAAATTGAGGTGAAATACTCAGCAGTGTAAACGTTTTTGTTCTTGGTCAAAGAATGAGTAGAACAAACAGTAGAGGGTTAACTCCTCTTATAGTAGAAGGCAGGGCAAAACAGAAATAACTTTATGCCTTTCTCAGAGAGGAGGAACCTGCTAGTCTTTCAGCACTGCCTTCTGTTTATTTATTTATTTAATTTATATCCTCTTTCTGCCAAAAATGGTGTTCAAGGCAGCTAACAATAATGAAATATGGATTAAAAACAAAATCTTAATTAAAACATAGCATAAAAACAAATCTAAAACAATTAAAAACACAACAAGAAATAAACAGCACCCACCGAATTAAAACCTCCTACAGCAACAGGCCAGCTTAAATGCCAAGGGCCTGTCTGAATAAAAATGTCCTTGGTTGCCAGAAAAAGGACAACTGAGAAAGGGCCAACCTAGCCTTCCTCGGCAGGAAATTCCAGAGCCTGGGAGTAGCCACTGAGAAGGCCCTCTTTTGCATCCTCACCAAGCGTGCCTCCAGTGGTGGTGAGACAGAGGAAGGCCTCCTCCAAAGCTCTTAAAACCTGGGTAGCCCTGCATAGGAGAAGGTGGTCTTTCAGGTAGTCTGGTCTCAAGCCATATAGGCGTTATAGGTCATTACCAACACTTTGAGTTATGCCTGGAAACAGACCAGTAGCAAATGAAGCTGCTGTAAAAAGGGAGTCGTGCTCCCTGTAACAGTCAACAGTCTGGCCACAGCATTCAGGATCAGCTGAAGTTTCCAAACACTTTTCAAAGGCAGCCCCATGTAGACTGTGTTACAGTAGTCCAACTGGGATGTGACTAAGGCATGTGTGACTGTAGACAGATCACACATCTCTAGGAATGTATGCAGTTGGTGCACTAGCCTCAGCTGTGCAAACACACTCCTGGCCACTGCCAAAACCTGGGCATCTAGGTTCAGGACTGAATTCAGGAGTACATCTAAACTGTGAACCTGAGTCTTCAGGGGGAGTGTAGCCCCATCCAACACAGGTTGATTCCCTATCTGCCTTTCAACTAACCAGGAGCACCTTTATCTTAGCTGGATCAAGTTTCAGTTTGTTCACCCTCATCCAGTCAATTACTGACATCAGATACTGATTTAGAACTAGAACTGCTTCTTTGGATTTAGCTGGATAGGAGAGATAGAATCTCGTGTCATCATTATACTGGTGGCACTGAACCCCAAAACTCTGGACAACTGGACAAGATGGGACCCTGAGAGACACCACAGGCCAGTGACCATGGTGTTGAACAGGAACCTCCCAGCACTACCTTCTGAAATTGCCCCTCTAAGAAGGACCAGAGCCAGCATAGAACAGTGCCTCCAAGTCCTATCCCATACAGACACTTCAGAAGGATACTATGGTCAATGGTATTGAAAGCCTCCAAGAAGTCCAGCAGAATCAACAAGGACACCCCCTCTGTCCAGTTCCTGATGTAGATTGTCCACCAATGTGGCCAAAGCAGTCAAATTGAAATGGATCTAGGTCAGGGGTAGGAAACCATTTTGGGCTCTGGGCACATTTGGCAATTAGAAAAACTGTCCTGGGTACTGCCACAAAATTGCTGCCATGGGAAGGGTGGTAAAGGATAATTAACAAGGCCAAAAGACAGTGCAAGGCAGATGGGGGGTCTGAGTCCCAACAGACGAAATAACTCCTTTGAATCTACATTTTCAAAACCTATTTCCTATTTCACAGCAATCCCAGCTACCAGCAAGAAAATGTATTAATTTTTTAAAAATAGGAGGGGTAGGTCACCTTGGCAGGCAGCAAGAAAGGTATCCGGGGATGCATGTTGCCTACTCCCGATTTAGATAAGCCGCCTCATCTAGAAACCCCTGAAGCTGAGAAGTTACTACACTCTCCAGCACCTTGCCCAAGAATGGAATATTGGAGACCAGCTGGAAATGATCTAATATGGTGAGGCTCAGAATTTTATTTTTAGCAGAGGTCTTCTTTAGGCAAGACAGAATTACATCTTGCCACAAATAAGTCTTTACCAGTACCCTTACCCACTTGGCCAGTCCCCCCTGGTCACTTATAAGCCGGGAAGGGCAAGCCTCCAGGGTAGAGAAGATTAACAGTTGACCAAAGCATTGACAGCCACTGTCACAAAGAGTTGCTCTTGTCATTCACATAAAAGGAAGAATGAGACAGGCCCCTTGTTTTCAGCTAGCAGTTCTTTATTTTCTCCTTCCCACCCTCCTGACAGTTTTCCTCACACTTTCTTCAGCCCGCAGCCTAAGAAAGGAAGCTCAATGTCCACCAGATGCTGCTGCTTATTCCTGGCAGCTGAGATGCCCTGCCCAGCACAGGGATTAGCAGGCTGCATCCTAACATTATGCATCCTGAAAAGACACAAATTAAATTAGATGGCACCAAGCTCACCCCCACCTACACTGTTTCCTGGGCAGTTGTGGGGTGGGGAGGCTGACCCATTGCCAAGCAAACCCATAACCCATGGTTAGTGCTATGGCAGACAGGATGCTGGATCAGGAGATAGAGAGGCAGTATATCTGATCCAAGCTAATACTGTTGCTTCCCCCAAGAGAGATCAGCATTGCTGCAGGAATGCTGGAGATGGGGGAAGGGACCACACTAAGGCCAACTCTTTTCTTGCAGTGGAGTCATGCAAGAATCCAAGAGAGTACCAGGGGAATCACTGAAGGACTGAGTCCAACCCCCCCAGCCCCACCCTCTGCCATCATCCCCATAACCTACATTATGGTCTTTTCAGCGCCAGATGATAACCTTTTCATTTTTCCTGGGGTTTTAAGATCGTTTTAAGATCCACGGTTCTTTAGCTTTGCTGTGTTAATATTTTGTTGTTGCTGATTTTATTTAGTTAGTTTGTACTGTGCTTGGTTTTATTCTGTTTGATTTTTTTAGGGCCTTCTTGATTGTTTTTATGGTTTTTAACTATTATTGATAACCACCAGAGGACATTGTTAATAGAGCAGTATAGAAATGTAATAAAAATAAATAAATGCCCCCCCCATCCTCGACTACCCAAATATCGGGGGAGAAACCACAAGGACCTGTGGAGGTCTACCTCCTAGGGAGTTCCCACCTTCCCTCATGGGTTGTTGGGTTTGTTCAAGATTTCCCCAGTAGAATATTCTGTGGCAACATTTACCTCTAAATCTTCGGTGCCCAAGGAAGATGAGCCCCTTACCAATCCTGGGGATTGAAAAAACAAGGCTGCACTATTTCATCTGCATGGGACCTATCTCTGTTGTCAGAGCAGCTGCTGCTAATTTTATCATGGAATTATGGGCATGTGCTCTTTTTCCAGATATTCCTTCTTTCTCCAGGCACCTCTGTGAAGGGCTCAACAATTGGCATGTACCACTGGGTTCTTGGCTGATACCTTTGTGGTTTGCCTCCAAGACTTGGTCAGATCTATTGCAGTGGTCTGCAAGGAGGGAATCAACAGTCCTAGCCTAATCTCTTACCCACTCCCCTTTCAGGATGGAATGCTCTTTGCTTCATCAGGGGATTCAAAAGACTGCTCTGCCTCTGGTGACTCCTTGGTCCTGCTTCTGGTGACCCTGCCCTCTGCCCCACCAGCTTCAACGGGCACCAGCCCCCACTGGTTCTGGTTCTGATATATGTTATCTACAAGTGGTTTTTCAGAGCAAATTCTATACCAAAGTTAAGTCCTGTAACTGGAAGGCTCCTCCTCTCTGGGAAGAACATAAACTTTCCCCCCCTGTTTGGCCCTGCCTTCTACTAGAAGAGGAGTTAACCCTTTGCTTCTGTCCTTCTCCTCCCTTACCCAAAGAACACTTCATGTTAAGTCCAACATTCCATTCTCTATTGATCCTTTCTTTGTTGATGTTGTTCTCTTTCCAAACTGTTGTCAGGCATGCTTTTTCTTATACTTGAAATTCACACGTCATGCATTTTTGTTCTCAGCGTAGATGTGAACAGAGTCCAGTATTTTTAAAAATTCTCTTTAATAGGGAGTCTAGTAACTGTCTACTAACAACTCCCATTAGTGTTAAATTATCAGAGTAGTTCCCCCAAAGATAGGAAATTAAAAATGTAGTATTTAGTGAAGAGCTGGGGAAAAAAGCTGGTTTTTAATCTTTTATATTAATATTAATATTTATTTATTTATTTATTTAGTTCATTTCATTTTTATACCGCCTGATAGCCGAAGCTCTCTGGGCGGTTTACAACAATTAACAAGACAGTCCCTGCCCGCAGGCTTACAATCTAAAAAGACACGACACACAAGGAAAAAGGAATGGGGAGGGAAGAAGGGGGGATATTAATACTCCTGGCAGGGCTGGTGGAATGGCCCTGTGCTCCCTCTCTTCTCCCTCTGCACAGCCTGCTGGAATGGCTGGTGGTGGTGACAGTTGAGGGAGGAGGAGCCGTCATGAGGGAGGCCTTTCAGAGGGCTGGTGGAATGGCCCTGTGCTCCCTCTCATCTCCCTCCTCTCAGTCTGCTGGAATGGCTGCTGGTGGTATAGTATAGTTACATTTCTGATTTGAAAGAGAGTCTGTTTTTTATCTTTTCTTTTCAAAATCTCATTAATATTCCTGAACTATTCTAGTTAGCAGTGGTCTTAGAAAGTGTGTTGTTATGTTGTTATTTTCCCCAGGATACACCTGGCAGTTTACAAAAGGGGAGTGTATCCTTCAAACTACAACTGGAAGTCCGAAAGGTGGGAGAAGATACTGCCAAACTTGAGGTGAAAGAACAAAATTATAAATGTTTTTGTTATCTGCTAGTTCTTCCTTTCTTGATATTTTATTCTCTTTTAAAGCTGCTGTTTTAGGCATCCTTTTTCTTATCCTTGATTTCCACATGCTATGTATTTTTGTTCTCAATGCGACAGTAGTCCTGTAAAATATCATACATTTCTGTTTAACAGAGCTAGGGTGCAAATCCTATGGCCCTCTGACCTTGCCTGGGGGGCCATAGGATATTTTGGGCTCCTCACTGCGACCTTGGAAATCCCTTCTGAAGTCGCAGTGGGGAGTCCTGAGTGTGGAGTGTGTAGCCAGCACAGTTCTTTTCTGCCGGCAGGGAACAGAAGGCGGAAGACTGTCTTCGGTTCCCCCGGAGGGGGGGGGGCGTTCCCAGGGGTGGGGAAGGGAGGAGCGAGGCACCGCTGTCTTACGATGGATCCAGGCAGTGCCTCAGCCTCTCCTCCTTGGGAGGAGGTGTAAACACCTAGATGGCTGAAATCGGCTATCTAAATGTTTTTGAGGGCAGGAGAGCATGGTGGCAATTCTAGCCAGAGCGCTCCCCCGCACTCAATAGGATGCCAGTAATCCCCCAGGTTCAGAGGGTTGTGGGCATCCACATAGGATGGGGCTGCCTGAGTATAGTGACTATCTAGTGATGCTTGGCCCTCTCTTGTTGACTTACGGTGGTTTCAAATTGTTAGGGTACTTCCCCAAAGATAGCAAACCAAAAATCTGATACCTACTGAAAAGCTGAAAGCTAAGCTTGTTTTAATTTTTTATGTTATTTGTACAGTTAAAATTCCTGATATGTAAGAGAGTCTACTGTTTTTCATCGTTTGTTTAGAACATCTCATTAATTAATAATTCTAGTTAGCCATGGTTTGATGGTAATTACGTAAAACACAAAACCAGTATATTGTTATGAAGCATAATCATTACTGCCTTTATTATGGCTGTTTTTGAGAATGCAGTCTTGTAAAACTTTGTTTAATAAGGAGTCTGGGCCTCTCTCACTGACTTACAGTTGTGTCATTTTCTTAGGATACTTCTTCAAAATAGGGCAAGCTAAAAATTTGTACTCTTACAGCAGAATGATATGCATGTTTACTAGGACGTAAGTCTACTATGTTCAGTCAGGCTTACTTCCAGGTAAGTGTGCATAGGATTGCAACCACATAGAACAAGATGCCCAACATACTTGAAAAGTCTGAAAAAGGGGACATTTTTATTCCTCTTTCCTGAAACCTGGAACATAAAACGTACCTCATAATAATAAATAGCACCCAGCAGCAGGCCAAATCATACATGTGACAAGATGCAGGGATGTTTGTGTTGCTTTTCATACACTTAAACCAGCTTAGAATGGAAGGACTGGGAATTTGCCATGGCAACCAGGATGTCACCCTTATAACAGGATAAAGAGGTGTGGGAGTTGCCTCTACAAACACTTTAGTAGCTCTCAGATTCAGGGAGTAGCATGGGTCCACAAATTGTGCCTGAGCTTGGTCGCAAAGCCCGGTCATTATCTCTGGCATGCAGCAAGAATTATCTGAAAAGTGCCTCTGTGCATGTGCTTTCCCTTTACACTGAGTAACTACATCTTGGTCCTTCCGCACACAGAATTAATGAAAAAGATAGATGACAGGGCGCCTTTCCCCAACATTTGTATTTTTCGAAATTAAGCACTGCCTCACCTCCTGTGTAAGTACACTGATATCGCGTGAAGTGATAATTCCCCTTTACTCAGCACTGGTTAGGCCTCATCTTGAGTACTGCGTCCAGTTCTGGGCACCACACTTTAAGAAGGATGTAGACAAACTGGAGAGGGTTCAGAGGAGGGCAACAAGGATGATAAAGGGACTGGAAACAAGGCCCTATGAGGAGAGACTGAAAGAACTGGGCATGTTTAGCCTTCAGAAGAGGAGACTGAGGGGAGATATGATCGCACTCTTCCAGTACTTGAAGGGATGTCACACAGAAGAGGGCCAGGATCTCTTCTCGATCATCCCAGTTTGCAGGACACGGAGTAATGGGCTCAAGTTACAGGAACCCAGATTCCACCTAAACATCAGGAAAAATTTCCTGACTGTCAGAGCAATAAGACAATGGAACCAACTACCTAGGGAGGTGGTGGGCTCTCCCAGTCTGGAGGCATTCAAGGTGCAGCTGGACCGCCATCTGTCAGGGATGCTTTGACCTGGATTCCTGCACTGAGCAGGGGGTTGGACTCGATGGCCTTGTAGGCCCCTTCCAACTCTACTTTTCTATGGTTCTATGATTCTATGATATAGTATATAGGACCAAAATAGACATGACACCATTCATATAGTTAGCAATTGCATGCATTTTTAATAGGTGTGGGGGGCCCAATTTGGATAGAGACTCTGGTATGGGGTCTTTAACACTTTCCCCCCTGCTGTGGTCCCAATCCAGATCAGGGGGCTCGTGTATGCTATCTGAATCATAAGGAAAGCTCCCATTCACACCATTGCTGATGTGTTAACAGTCTTCCCCCCAATATAATCTAGTTTTGGTTTTTCCCAACTCTTGTTCAATAGCTCTTCACAAAAATAATTTTCCCACATGCACAACTTTCCCCACTTGCCATAGGCAGGCTCTCTGCAGCATACCTGCTTAGGGCTTCAGTTGGCCCAGGATACAGCCCAGCACAAATCCCTTTGTAATACCAGATCTTAAAAGGCCATATGTACCCAACATTTATTTCTATGAAAGAGGTCTTCTTCAAGCCTCTCCTCCAACATCCCTTTCTTGCAGCAACTCACTTCCAGGGCCGGCGCTACCGCTAGGCAGACCCAGGCGGCTGCCTAGGGCGCGTGGCGGAAGAGGGCGCAGAAACGCTGCGCTCCTTCCTCGCCGCTGGCGCGCTCCTGCCCCGCCTGCCGCTGCACCTCCCCCCCGTGCGTGCCCGCCCGCCACCTACCTACCTTCGCGTCGTTTCCGGAGCCCTGCCGGCGTTGTTTTGGCGGGAGGAACCAGGGCAACAGGGCATAAACAGCCCTGTTGCCCTGGTTTCCCCGGCAAAGAAAAAAAAGCGCGGGGTTCCCGTCGCGTCGGAGGAGGAGGAGGCGGCAGCAGCAGCAGCCAGCAGCGGGGGGGGAAGGTAGGTGGTGGTGGTGGCGGCGCGGGGTGTGTGTTGCAGAGCAGGGCTGCTTTGCTCCGGAGCCCCCCCCCGACACGAGAGGGGGGGCCGCTAAATATAATTTGGCCTAGGGCGCCAAACAGCCCTGCACCAGTCCTGCTCACTTCACAAATTAAAGTCATCATCTTATTAAAATCAGGCCTGGGGGAGGACCGAACTTCTGGTACTGGGTGGTCCCTGGCTGCGAAGTGCTATTTTGTTTTGTTTTGTGGGAAGGGCAAAAGGCCACTGGTGGAGGGAGCTCTTTAATTGCAGCTGTATCTGGGAGATTGGGGGGAGGGAGGGAGAATAAAGAGGGAATTGGAAAAGATAGGGAAGCTGGAGAGCAGCAGACAATGAGGACACCCACAGATGAAGAAAGTAAAAGGTCTGAGGGAATAAAAAGGCACTGCCATGCTCTTGTCTAATCAGAGGATTGTGGGGTGTGGCAGCATTAATAACAAAGCAGCAGAGGTTACTCGGGCAGCATGATTTAGCTGCTCAAAAGGTAAAATGCCAACAGTTAAAGAAAACCAAAAAGAAAATACCACAGTTCCTTGTTAGAGACTGCACCTAAATTCTGCTTGTCAGAATTGAATTCATGGTCACTATTGCAGCAGTGATGACCTTATCTGTGGACTCCTGCAGAAAAGGATTTCAAGTGGCAGTAAGTATTGAAGCCATGTTTGTCCAATGCAAGCTATATTTGCTAGTACAATAACCTAGCTTCTGAAATAAATGTATCTGAAGACGTAAGCAGTTCTCAATTATTAAACAAAGACTTTGCATTTCTTATGAATTGTCATTATTTCCCGTTACATCCATGAGCTAGATATTTTGGCATTTAGCTACGGTAGATTAGAATCTGAAGTGTTGTAACTCAGAGAAAAAAAAACTATATCTAGACTAAATTATCCCCTTAGGCTGAAACATCTAAAGAGAAACCAGTTCATGTGTTAAGAACATCTTCACAAGAGATACAAAGCGTACAAGAAAGTGAAGAGTTTTCATCTTCAGAGGCTGAACAGTTACCAGAGTCAGCTACTCTAGAATCAAGCATTTTTGAGAAGGTCACATGTGAAGTAAAAGAGGTGAGAGAGAAATAATAGTTTATAGTACCATTAATTAATATTTAGATCTAGCAAAAACTCACCACAGCAAAGACTTGCCAGCTGTCAAGTCATCTGATTCCCACTCAGGAGAACTGAATAAGGAGCAAGTATGTTGGGTAGATCTGATCCCATGAGTGCATACATATGGGAAAAACTGTTTTTTACATGGTGTTTTTAAAATGTATCCTAGGACTGATGGGTTGGAAGAAGGGGTGGGTTTTCAGTAGAGTATTCACGTGATATAAGATACGCTTTTAAAATATAAGCCTCCTTGAGCCAGTGGGCTAGGATGGGGCATATAAGGAAAAATAAATGATATGATGCTGGACATCTCAGGAACTACAATTTGGGACCAAAATTGCTTTATATAATCTTAAAAGAAATAGGTGTATGCAACTCTTGGAATCAATTAAAGCAGCAGTGAGGTCTGCTTTGATTCACTACAGTTGCAGCTCATTCAATTGATACCATGTAAACTCAGCTCAAGCAGAAAACTAATTGGATTTAGGCTACTGCTGGGTAATACCTAGGAAGCTGGTAGTTTCATGGAGCAGTATCTTCAGAAGCTTTTTACCTAGTTCTTTACCTCTGATCCAGGTCTTCTTTTCCCCTCCTTTGTACCAGCACATTCAGGAGGTGCCAGAATAGAAACTTGGTTTCTATGATCGTAAAGGTATCATTATTCATTGGTACCATGGGCACCAGTATTGGAGTTAGTGGGATGGCTCATTGGAACAAGTTAGGATTTGTCACACCAACAATGATAGATATCCATGTATTGCCATTTAGCCATGTGTAGTTAACAATTGGCAGCCCAAAATATGGTATATGTATTACATCTTGAAGTTAAACAAAGTAAGCACAGCACAATCCAGCCATACCCCAGCACTTAAGGCAGCTGAACTTGGGTATGTGGGTGGCTTCTACCGAACATATGACCATTGGTCTGTCCTGTCTAGCATTGTCCTCTGGCTGGTAAATAGTTTTTCAGGGTATCAGACAGAGCTCTTTCCCAGCTCTGTAATCTGAGATCCATACACTGGAGATGGCAGAGAGATCCTAGCTCCTTTTGCATTTAAAGCATCTGCTCTAACGCTGAGCTATGGTCCCTCCCACATGAGTTACTAAGGGCGCAATCCTATTGATTGAGCCCTCGATGATTGGAAGCCCCTGTACCTGGAGGCTTCTGATCATCCAATGCAGGGCGGGAGGAGTGGCGGAGGTGATCTTTGCTTCCCCATCCTCCTGCCTTGCATATTTCACTAGATGGGCTTTTTAGCCCATCTAGTGATGGCGCTTCAGAGGGGGAAGGAAGGAGGCTGTCAGAGGCTCAGGATAACTTGTATCCTGGCCTCTCCAGTCTCCTCCCCTCCCTGCCCACTGGAATGCCCCCTTTCCCCCCTCTCCAAGGTCAATTTTCTGACCTCAGAGGGCAGCCTGCACAGTTCTTTCCATGCCAGTTGTGAGGGGGTAGGGTAGGGTAGGGGTGTGTGTCAAATTTCCAACCTTCTTCTGTGCTCGAAGTGCTGTCTCTAACCTCAGAGGGGGTAATCCTGTGAGCCGCCTTGGGTCCCGGTGTTGGGAGAATGGCGGGGTACAAATCATCATCATCATCATCATAATAATAATAATAATAATAATAATAATAATCCCCAGTATCATATGGCCCCACAGACAATGTCTAGGGGCCATAGGATTGTTCCCTCCATTACCTAAGAACAAAAGAATCAAGAAGAGAAAAATATGCTAAGTGGAGAAATTAAAAGAATCAGTGTGAATGTTAAAATTGCTATGTTTAAGAGAAGAAACAGATGAGGAAAGAAAAAGAGGAATTCGAAAGCCAAGAGAAAAGATAAATATTTTCCAGGAGGCAACAAATACCAGCAGCATAAGTAAATGGGGAATAAAGATAGATCCCATAAACACCAAAGGTAGAAAATAATAATACATGAGAAAGAGAAAAAGAAACAATATGCCATTGACAGAATAAAGGAAAAAGAAGACCTGCATCCCTCTGGGCCTTAAAGTGGGAGTGGGAAAAGTAAGCCATCCATAAAACAAAGAAACAGAAGATGCAGTACTTCAGTTTGTGTTAATATAAGTAAAGAAAGACAAGGGCTCAGAAAAAGCAAAAAGAAAAGCAATTTTCCTAGCTACAGATTGACAACGTAACTAACAAATCAAACTTGGCCAAATAAAAAGGGACAGAGATCACTTTAACATGGTTTAAACTTAAAGGAACAGTGTGAAAGCCAGGATTTGGGGAGATGTCTATGGTTAAGATTAAAGCTAGGGAGATAAAAAAGAACAAGCATCATGAAAAATAGAGAAGTCCAGCAATGATAAACAGATTTTATAATGCCTCCCAGAAGGGGTATTTCTGGGGCTCTTCAGGATTGATAGTTTAGCAGTCTCTCCCAACTACTTTATTACATTGCTGGCTTATGCCAGAAATATTTGATCTACTAGGAATTCTTGTGGATAGATTTATACATTGCTATTGCATTTTTCTCTTTTTTCAGAATACCCTCCTTTCTCTGGGTCGGAGCCAAAGGTGCCATTCCAGCAGTGGAAGGGAAACCACTAATACAATAGATTTCTCCTTTCCCCTGCAGTCCCCTGCACCTCCCCATCTGCTCCGGAGGGTTGGGAGACCTCTGGAGCATATTTGGGGCACGCACAGGAACAGGAGAGCACAGGGAAGTCCTGTTGCATGAGTGGACTTCTGCTTGCACTACTGTGAATCCAACCCTCTATCTCCAGAATAACTTCCTGCTTTCCTTTCCTTACAATTGTAAATTGCACTGGCTTGGAATCCTCATTTCTAATAACACTATGGCACACCACTGGGCCCCGTACAGTTGTAAAACTAACAATCTCTTTAATCCTCCGTCGACAGATGGGGTCAAAAGCACCCTGACAGCACTGGGGAAAAAAATTCATTAAAACGTTTGTGGCAGCCTTCCACTACCTGGAATTACAGATAGCCCTTAACCATGTCGAGTTTTGAATTGCCATGCCATGTGGAGTTTCAGCCCCCTTCCTTCCTTAATTTAGTGAAAAATCAGTGTTTTTACTCTTACAGATTTTGGGGGCAGTTTTATCTCAGCCTATTGGAATGACTGGGGCAACTAAAAAGCCATGCACATAAGGTGCTAAGGGTCAAAGTGATCTAGCCAAAAGCTGTTTAAATATATGAATTACTCATCATGTCTACAGATGCTTAGTCCAGAATCTGTTTTGTCCATATTTGTAGTGAAAAAGGAGTACAGTGCATCAAAAAATAATATTTTGTCTATTTTCATAATAGACAAATCACTTACTTTCTGTATTTTATTTATTTATTATTTTATTTCTTATATTTATACCCCACCTTTTTTCCTGCAAGGAACCCAAGGCGGCTTACATAATCCTAATATCACCACAAATGATATCAGGGTCATTCGTAACGACAAGTTTACAAAAACCCTTTACAAACCCAATTTTAAAGCATTTTTTCCAGTGGGAAGCTTTCTTGTAACTCTGCAAAACTGTTTTTATCATTTCGTTCAAAATGTACTAATTCAGCTTTTGGCCTCAACTGCGAGACTTTCCCACAGTATTTTGTACCATGTAAGAATGTTACAATTGATTAATAATTAGTGCCATTCAGTAGAAGGTGTCCAGTAAGGCAGTAGAATTAGAATAGTTTTATTTACAGTCTACCGACCACAAAACTAATAAAACAGTACACATAACATACATAAAATACAGCAACACTCAGTTATAAACATAAGGTAAAACAGAAAAAATAAAACAGAATCAGGTAAGCAAGGAGAGTCTAGTCAAAATAGCGATGTTCAGAAATTTAGCAACATTCTTAGTAATTGCGCTATTTGAACCACCCAGCAAAATGGCCAGTAAGGACTCATGACTCATGAGAGTGTCCAGGGAAGGACTGAGTAATTGGGTGTATTAGAGATTTTCTAGCCCCACAATAAAAACAGCAGTTAAAGAGAACATGCACTTGCACTACGGTTTCCACTTCCACATTGTTACTAGGGCAACATCTATTTTCTGTAAGAATTTTACTAAATCTGCTGTCCAAAAGTTTGGAGGGTAGGACTTTAAACCGGGCCAAGGAAAAAGCTCTCCTGTATTTTGGGACAGAAAGCCAATTTAAATAAAGTATGCCATTTATGGGATAGAAGTCCGGCAGACCTAGCGACAAAGGGGAGCATGGGCCTTTAGCCACTGCGTGGAGCTCTTGAAGGTCAATATCGGTTAGTCTCTGTTTAATAAGAAACAGCTTTCTCCCAAGGCATATTTAATAAATAGAGGGGAGATAGTTCAACAGAGATGATCTTTTGCTCCACTGCTTTATTCCAAGCTGACACGTAAGGATCTGTCATAACCTGGAATGCAAATGAGGCAGGCTTAAGAGAAGAGCAATGGAGCCAGAAATAAATAGAATGGAACCAAGCTAAACAACTGAGAGAATTTAGGCCAACTTCCAAATAAAGGACAGCACCAGCCACACATTTGTTTACACAAAAGATAGCTCTTAGGAAGTAAGATTGAACACTTTCAAGAGGGTCTTTAAAGCTGGGGAACCAAATGGGGGCACCAAAAAGATATTGAGACACTATTTTGGCTTGATAGACACGTATGGCAGCGGGAATAAAACACCCCCCACTGATAAAGAAAAAACGCAGTATGGCACCCAAATTTTGTTCTGCTTTGGCCTTCGCATGCCTTGCCTGAACCCTCCAGGATGCCGACTCATGAAACCAGATACCCAAATATTTATAGGAATCAACTTGGTCAAGTCTACTATTGTCCATGGACCAGGAGTATCTAACCTTTCTTCTTGCAAAGACCATGACTTTGGATTTAGAATAGTTAATTGTTAGGAGATTGTTGGTACAAAACTCAGCAAAACCAGCTAATAAACGCTTGAGACCTAAGCGTGTCTGCGATATTAAGACTGCATCATCTTCATATAGAAGAATATATATTCTAGTGGAGCAGATCTTAGGAGGGTGGGAGGCTAATAGCCCTAGGTGAGAAAATAATTTAGAAACCAAACATGTGTCTGAAAAAATAACCCAATACTATAGGTCTAATTGTTTCTGGAGTGTAACAAGCCATACTCAACAATCTCCAGTTGAGAGACTTTAGAAAGTGTTTTTAGTCATTTTTGTTCATGTTCTTGGACAGGTTGGCTTTATTGTTGAGTTTTTTCTCTATATAGGAGTCTCTGTCCTCAGACATGGATTTGTCAATAAAAGGAAAAGCACTTTCAAAGGCTAAACCAGTTGAAATTGAGAAAAGTTTAGAAGATCTTTCTGAACAGCAGCCTGTCTCTCTACTTTCCACGTGGACTACAAAAATTAAGTGAGTTTAAGAACATTTCACTTTTATTTACAACTATTAATTAATAATAATACTTGGCAGTTTTATAGTGCTTTAGAAGAGTCAAAGTATCTCACATAGATTTTCTTGTAATCCTTACAGCAACTTGTATTATTATATTATTATGATGGTATCATTTATATCTCTATAATTTCATGTGGGTGGGGGACTGAGAGAGGAGTGGTTTGTCTAAGGCCATCTAATGAAATATTGCATTACAGTAACATAAACGTTATGCAAAATGGTTCTAGATTTTTTTTCTAAATGAAAAAGCATCTATTTTAGACTGTGCACAATGAATCTATTTTAGAATGTGCAGAAGATTCCACCAAAATTTCCTAAGTTGCAAAGATTAATTGTTGGTGATATTTCCCTGAGATACTTGCCTAAAGTACAGGAAAGGCTGTAGCTCAGAACACATGATTTGCATGCAAAAGGTGGCAGGTTCAATCCCTGGAATCTTCAGATAGGACTGGAAAAGACTCCTGTTTGAAACCCTGGGGAGGTACTACCAGTCAGTATATAGACAGTATTGCGCGTGTAAAGGCGAGATAAAGAAGAGGCAGACACAGGGTATATGGTTTCAAATCAGGGCCACATTTATTGAATTGAAGATCTGTGAAGGGTGAAGTGCGGTTCTAACCTAGCCCGGCCCTTGGCCAGGAAAAAAGACCAATATTTGGCGAATGCATCCTAGCTGAACCGGAGGCGGGATGGCCCCGCCACCGCCCAGTTGCCCTCCATGTGGAGCTGGAGGGCCTTACCATCGTCACCTTACTTTGGCGCCTCCAGGCTCCCAAAGTAGGTGAGAAAGGTAAAACCCCAAAGCCGTCCCAATCTCCCTTGTGCCAAGCTTCATGGCATTGGCGAGGGCAGCCTTTGGTAAACGTCAGTCACCTTGAAAGGTGCCACTGGATGATCACCATAACCCTAATTGTTCCTGCCTAAACCCGCACTTCCCGCCAATGCGACCAATTTAGCTAAGATCCCCCTGGCGGGATCGAAATCGAATTCAAAAAGTCCCATACCCTGCTTCACAGTGTAGAGTAGGCGAAACACGCCCATTGCCCCGGCCAATTGAGACAATGAGCCAAAATTCCTACTCGGCCCCCAGGAAATGGGCGGCCAGAGGAGCCTACACTGCTCAGAGGGCGGGAGTGGAGGGAGCTGGAAAACAGGAGCAAGAGACAGAGGGCGGGAACCCAGGAGCTTAAATAAGCTCTTACCTGTGTCCCCGCCCTTTTGAGCCATTGGCTCGTTACCAGTGACCCACCTGACCAGCTGCCTGCCTCCTCTCTCCTCCCCCACGCGCAAGCCTTCTCCCCGGCCCCAGGTGAGGGGCCATTGGAAGTTCTCTGAGCTAGTTGGACCAGTGATCTGACTCAGTATAAGGAAGCTTCCTATGTTCCAAAAATATATATTTAAAATACTGCTAAATGTTTTGACATACAAACAGTATCCCAATTCCTTAACAGCAATGCATGGATGAAAGTAGGCTATTGGTACTGCAGATGTTCTATACAGATACTGACATATACCGTCAACTTTGATAGCATTCACCACCCCTTTGGTGGGTTAGGAAATTTGAATTCAGGGTCACCCTTTTTCCTTTTTGTCTTTTATTCTGATCCTAGGAGATGTCTTTGTGTGACTTTCAAAAGTTATTGTTGCAGCTAGTAGCTAGGATCACTCTATGCTAACTTGTCAAGCAACCCATTCCATATGGGGATAAAAGCGCATTCTACCAGGGGGATTTCTATGCTCTCTGCCATCTCAAGAAGCATATCTCTTGCTGATGTACTTAGGGCTGTCACTTCATTGTTGCCTTATATCTTTGTTGAGCATTATGCCCTGATGTGTGTTTGACAGGCAGCCAACACAGAATTTTTGCAGAGTGGTCCTCCACAGATTGGTTGTTTTTTGTTCCCTCCTTCAGATACCTTTGCTAACCAATTATGCACAGAGGTGACAAAGAGGTAAAACAGGTTGCTAATCTGTAACTGATGTCCTTTGATGGGTCATCTGTGCAGTCATACAATTTGCCCTCCTTCGCCCCACCACTGCGGGTGTCTCTTATTTGATGACATGCTGTCTTTTATGTAGTGGCAAAAAAACTGAGTGGGAAGGCCCCTAAGTGCTCCACCTCTCAAGGCATGTGCATGCAGATAGTCAAAATCTCTTGCGTGTTGCGGGTAGGACTACCAACTTTCTGCTTTAGAGCTCTAGAATGTTTTCAGAGATAGCTCTGCCTGTGCAGGTCTAGAACTAGGCGAGAGGGTCCATAGCTCAGTGGTAGAGCATATGCTTTGCATGCAGAACATCTAGGTAGGTTCTCCAGGTAGGAGAACTCCCATCTGAAACTCTAGAGAGCTGCTGCCAGTCAGTGTTGACAGTACTGTTGACAGTATAAGGCAGCGTCCTATGTTCCTATATGTGTAACTGCACAGGTTAGTTACAAGCAAGCAGTTGGTTTTCTTAGCATTTTTGCCAGAAACATGAGTTTCTTTTGTACTCCGTGGTATTCTGTTTCTAAGCCCAAATAATAAAACCTCATTTTTGTTATCGGCAATGTTAATGGTTTCTCTTTTGAGCTTTCATTTTTCCTTACTCACCCACTGGCAAAAATATACTTGACATTCCTTAGAATGCAGCATTTTGCAGGTCTGTCAAACCCATTCTCTGAGTAGATTGGTTACCATTAAAAAACAAAAACAAATGTCAAAATCCAAAAAACTATGGAACTATTTCCATGAGCCCAAGAGGGCTTTAGAGTAGTATTTCTTGAACAGGAGGCCGCATTCAATATTGCAAACTGCTTTTGAAATGGAGGTGCTATTCAAAGAGGGAAAGGTCAAACATTCCACTGGGGCTAGTGCAAGCTCCTCACATGTGCCTATGGAGCAATTTAGATTTCAGCAAAAAGCATTTATACCTTATTTCATAAAATTGTACTGTGCCAAGTGGAACACAATGTTTCTGGAAAGCTTAATAAATATTATATATGTACAACAGTTTCTGTAAATCTTGTATGTCTCAATCGCTACGCTGTAATCCACAGAGAAGATGAAAGAATTTAACCAATTATACGGTATGTTCTGTTCACAAAGACCCCACTATAGCTATTTGTTCTGTTTGTGGCAGGCTGTGATGCATGCATAGAGCTTTCTCTGTGGAATGGAATCCTCATTCATTTTGTGTATGCATGGTTTTAGTAAATTTTTAAAGATGCCATCTAGCTGTGATCTGAAGCATGTTTGCTTGGAAATAAGTTATGTTGCAATCTATGAAACACATTTCATTAAATATGTTTGGTATTAGGCTATCATTATATGATCTGCCTGGAACATTTTCTTTATGTTGAGTTTTTCATTCAGCTTTTCACTCTTTCTGCACATAGGGTAGGCTTATTTGGAATATCCTGGGTTCCTCCTTCACTACTTTATTGAAGTAGGAAAAAAGTTTTAATTATTAGCTTTTGTTGTGTTTCAAACCCTGAAAGGTTTCTTGGACACGGAAGAGAGCCTTTTTATGGCAGGTCTGAAGTTTGTAAATGGATATTACTTTCAATTAAGTAACTGAGAGTAGACTCAGAGGAGAAGAATGCCAAAGTTTATGAAACAGTCAAATTGGCATTTAAGTGACCCTGTGCATGCCATTGCTTATCTGCATTGCTTTAAGTTCATTTGGTTAGCAAGATTATATATTAAAACAAATAATGACAGGAGACAATGAGTATTTTACTCTAATAAAAAGTTACTGTCAGATTATCAATGGTGCAGAAAAAGCATGATTTTGTGAAAAAAAAAGTTATTGAGTGCATTAAGTGAGGTTAATGTAGGCCACACACATAGTATTGGTTTTTCTTGTCTTCTCTTTCAAAGGATGATAAATAGGCTGCTTAAGGAGAGTGTTTGCTGTAAAAACACACACCTTTACCTGCAACGTGCTCTAAATATTTTAGTTTTTGTTAGGAGTGTTTCCATTTTTGTCCATTAAATGAATCAATCCACTTTTGGAGCTATAGCAAAGGGACACTGAAACATATGGTCTAGCTTTTATTTTCTTAGGTAAATTTAAAACTATTAACAAATCATGCTGGACAACTTTTCAAGTGATTGCCATGTTCATTTAATTAAACTTGTACTATATATAAAAAGTATGATTCTGTAATTCTCCAAATATTATATAGTATATAATATTTGAAGAATTACAGAATTGTGTCTTTGTTTGAAAAAGGATGGCATGGCAATTGTATTCTGGAAGAAAACTGAAATGTGTATGATGAGAAGTGAAATACTCTTTTTTTTTTTAATCACTGATGCATAAAAATTGTTCCACAGACCACCATACACTTTCAAGCTGGTCCTACCCTGAAGAATAGTGTTTTCATGAAGAAACATTTATCCATTACCTAGCAATGCTGCTTCTCCTCTCCCTTCACTTTATGCATTTAGTACAGTTCCATCACAGTACATTAGGCTTTTTAATTTGATTGCCTTTTAAACAGCCTACCATGAGTTAGCCATAAGAAAAGAAAATGTGGGGGTCCACAAAGAACAAGCAAACCCGAATAGTGGTTTGCAGTTCAACAAAATGTAAGAATCTGTTTTACGCCATTATGACACTAGAATATGATAGCCCTGCTAAAATAATTAGGCATATTATATAAGTGTATCTACATTTTTGCGTGTAAAATGTTTGTTATTATACTCTTTAAAATTGGTTTAGGTCTGACCTTAGGGTTGGCTATTTGGTTAAATATTTAAACCATTAATTTATTGGAAGTGCTATCAAGGTGCAGACCCTCCCTTGCATTTGCTGCGTGCGGCAGAATGAGAGGGAGATGTTGGTATAGGTAACCATGCATGCAGGAATGGATTCAGAGAGGAACTAGATTAGCCTTCCCCACCCCAACCTGGTGCCCTCCAGATGTGTTGGACTTGCTGGGAAAGATGGGAGTTATAGTCCAACTAGATCATCCCCCTAATTCATTAACTATATTATGAAATAATAACATTAAATCCTAAACAATTGTAATTCATGATTATTTATTACTGCAATGTTGTGCAGATATAAATGTATGTAAATTTATTTATTTATTTATTTATTTATTATTTACATTTATTAATCGCCCATCTGGCCGGCAGCCGGCCACCCTGGGCGATGTACATAGAATAAAAACAATAAAATACATTTAAAACAGTATAAAAATTTTAAAACCTTAACCCACCCCATATTCCCGCCGGAACAGCCAGGTTTTTAATGAGCTGCGGAAGCTCAGCAGAGAGGGGGCATGGCGGAGGTCACTCGGGAGAGAGTTCCACAGTACGGGGGCCGCCACAGAAAAGGCCCTCTTCCTTGTCCCCACCAGTCTAGCTGCTCTGGCTGAAGGGACAAGGAGAAGGCCGTCCGTGGCAGATCTTGTTGAGCGGCCCACTTGGTGTTGCTGGAGACGCTCCTTGAGATAGACTGGACCGGAGCCGTATAGGGTTTTAAAGGTCAAAACCAACACCTTGAATTCGGCTCAGCAAGCAACTGGTAGCCAGTGCAACTCCTTCAGCACTGGCGTGATGTGGTCCCGCCGGCGGCTGCCTTTAACCAGGCAAGCTGCTGCGTTCTGTACCAGCTGTAGCTTCCGAACCCTCTTCAAGGGTAACCCCACGTAGAGCGCATTACAGTAGTCTAGGTGAGAGGAGACCAAGGCATGAACCACTGATGGGAGCAGATGATTAGGAAGGTAGGGGCGCAGCTGCCGTATCAGATGGAGTTGATACAGCGCCGCCCGGGTCACAGCGGACACTTGAGCCTCCATGGACAGCTGGGAGTCAAGGATGACCCCCAAGCTGCGGACCTGGTCCTTCAGGGGCAGATGTACCCCATTGAGCACCAGGTCAACATCCCCTAACCTCCCCTTGTCCCCCACCAGAAGTACCTCAGTCTTGTTGGGGTTCAGCTTGAGCATGTTCCTTCCCATCCAGCCAGCCACTGCCTCCAGGCAATTGGACAGGGTCTCAATGGCCAACCTCGGTGAGGACTTGAAACAGAGGTAGAGCTGCGTGTCATCCGCATACTGATGACACCGCACCCCAAACCTCCTGATGATAGCTCCCAGCGGCTTGAGGTAGATAGTGAATAACATCGGGGAGAGGATGGAACCCTGCGGCACTCCACAAGTGAGCGGCCGAGGGTCCGAAGCCTCCTCCCCGAGAACTACCCTCTGGTACCTTCCAGAGAGGAAGGACCGGAACCACTGCAATACAGTGCCTCCCAAGCCCAAGCCCTCCAGGCGGTCCAGGAGGATACCGTGGTCAACGGTATCAAAAGCCGCTGAGAGATCGAGGAGGACTAGAAAAGAGCATTCGCCCCTATCCAAAGCCCTCCTCATATCATCCACCAAGGCGACCAAGGCCGTTTCCGTCCCATGTCCGGGCCTGAAGCCCGACTGGCATGGAGATTATTTAAATGATATTTAATAGATGGACTTGGCTTGTAGCCATGTTTTTTTCTTACGAATGTCTTAAAAATTTGTAAGAAAAAAACATTTAAAAACAAATATTTAAATATTTATTTAAAAAATAATTAAACAAAACACACACACACACACACACACACACACACAAAACCTGTGCATGGAAGGTATTAAAAAACAAGTCAGTTTTATAATGGTTGTAGTGCCTGCCTTTGCTATCAGGTGACACCATAATGCAATTTAAAAAGTAGGCCACATCTTACTAAAGGGCATTCTTGACTTCATGGAATATTTAAGAATATTGACCACAGTTAAATAAAAAGTGGTCAGTTGACAAGCATCACAACTCTGTTTGATCCGGAATCTGTTTAAGTTAGTGGAATGTGAAGTATTGTCCCTGTAGGCATAATTTTCATTCGGGTCTTGATAATAAAATTGTTTAATAGACTTTGAGCCTGAACCAATTGCAGATCCAAGCTAAGCCAATATTGGCCTAGTGCAGTGATGGTGAACCTATGGCACGCGCGCCACAGCTGGCACGCAGGGACCTCTCTGTGGGCACTCGAGCCATTGGTCGCCAGATCGCGAAAAGACCATCCCCTTCTGCATTCTGCGTCGGGTTTCCATAGTAACTCCTCTCCACTCATTCCTGGCTGGCCTCCACAAGCAGGCACACTACAACATCTCCACCCCCAGAAGCGGACTGCGCAGGCACCCAGCCCTCCTTCTAACTGAACAGACAGCTCAGAAGCACAGTGCACGCGCGCCCGAATCTTTGCGCACCCGGTGAAAAGCCATGCCCTGAGACAGAGCGGGGCACGATTAGCTAGTGCCCCCTCCTCCTTCCTGCCAAATTTAAGGCACTTTGAAATAAATAAGTTGGTTTTGTGTTGCAGTTTGGGCACTCGGGCTCAAAAAGGTTCGCCATCACTGGCCTAGTGATTACCTGGATGGGACACCATAAAGAACTCTGTGCAAACTGCTCTGAGCTTTCTGAAGAAAAAGCTTTCTGAAAAAAAATTTCTGTGTGGATGGGATGTTGATAGGGGACTTGTGGAAGTATTGTGTGAAAGCTAAAATTTGCTTGAAGTATGCTTTGGCTAGTTGTGGAGAAAGACCCTCTTAAAGTGCAATGCTATGCACTGCCAGGCTGAAGCTGGCAAGGCAGGAAGAGTGGTGGAGGCGATCTTCCTCCCCATCCTCCATCTTTGGCAATTTTCACTAGATGGGTTTTTCAGTCCATCTAGGGAGGATGCTTTGAGGGGGAGGGAGGGAAGCTAAAGGAGGCTTAGGATATCTCATATCTTGGCTTCTTCGATGTCCTCCCCTCCCCACCCACCAGAACTCCCCCTTTCCACCTTCTCCAAGGTCACTTTTCTGACCTTGGAGGGCAGCCAGCACAGTTCATTCCATGCTGGCTGCGAGAAGGCGGGGTTGGGGGGGTTGGATCTCTGACTTCCCCTTCTGAGGCTGGAGCGCTGTCTCCGACTTTGGAAGGGTTTTTCCGAGCAATCCTATGGTCCCTGGGACGCTCTCCCAGGGACCATAGGATTGCTCTCTTAAGGTCTTCTTATTTATAGCATGATTAATTCTGTACACACTTAGCTTGGAGTAAGTTCCATTGAACCTCATGGGACTTTCTTTTGAGTAAACATGTTTAGGATTGTGCTGACTAGCAGTAACTTTATACTCAATATCCATATGCATAAAATTCTGACTTGATCTTTTTTTCCCCCACAGAGATGTGGATTATCCACTAATTCACCTTCTATGTATGGCTTCTCCTAGATGTGTATTGCCTGTTGATCTGCAGCTTGTTTCTAGAGTACACCATACTTTAGACAAAAAAGGTCATAATGTTTTATTACCATCAATTAATCTTGGCTATCACAAACCAGAAGAACTCTTCCCAGCCACTGCTGCTCTTGAGGAAC
The DNA here is from genome assembly GCA_021292165.1 of Shinisaurus crocodilurus. Classification (NCBI taxonomy): domain Eukaryota; kingdom Metazoa; phylum Chordata; class Lepidosauria; order Squamata; family Shinisauridae; genus Shinisaurus; species Shinisaurus crocodilurus. The sequence goes on from CM037876.1 coordinate 270,064,507, forward strand.
AGATGGAAAGAGAAAGGTATGAACAGCAATATTTTGTGTAATAGTTGTTTGTAGCACAGTGAGTACAGTGAATATTATAGTGAATATTTGCATGTTGAGCTGTTGGTTGAGTTCCAAATTTATTGTGTCTACTTTCTCTGGCAAGTGTGATGAACACTCTCCCCTCGGTTCTCTTTTGTTGCAGGGGCATCTGATTCCTTCTCTTCCCAGCACCAGCTTTTGCAATATCTTCAATCCTTCTGTTCCTCCTCCCAGCACCAGTTTGTGCTTGGTACATCAGCCATAGCAGCCTGCCAGTGGCACATCCCTGTCCCTTCAATGTTGGACTGATTGCAGCGGGGTGGCGCCACATGATGGGCAGTAATAGCTTGTATGAGGAGCACTGAGTGATGGGCTAATGAAACTGCCTAGAATAGGTTGTCTTGATGAGACTGAGTTTTGAAATTGACTAGACTAGAGACTGGGCACTCTCAGGTAGGATCTGCGACACTGGGAATTCCGTTCCATTTCAGCCCGAGGGATTCTGCAGTGCTTCTGTTCTGGCGGTAGACTGTAGCAGATTTTTTTTTCTGATTCTGGAAAAATGTTGTGCATTTTTTTCAGGTTCCACCTTTTACGAAAATTGTAATTTGTGCAAGGTTTTTTTGGATCTTGAAATTTGCACAAATGTTGTAACATTTTTATAAATACTTTTTTTTAAATTGACAGTCTGGTGCAAGTGTGCACCATAGCAAGTCCACCAGTCTGCTATGTAGCCTCACAGAGGCATATTCCCCTCTTGTAAATATTCTTGTCAGTTTCAGCCTCTCCACACACTACTTTGTTCAGAATCCTCTTGGACATGCACCAACATGGGCCACATTGCAAGCTTTTCTGAGTTTATTTGTAAAATGAATTTTGGTTTTCTGGGGTCTTTTACTATGTATGCTAGGCAGTGGAGGCTTGTCATACAGGGCAAAGGGGGCAGAGCCCCAGCTAACCTGTCCTTCCTAACCTGCTTCTCATTGCTTGTGTCCCAGACCTTGTTTCCCTCCATAGGATGCAATGTAAAGTGGCTGGCAGCAGCAGTACAACACTGTTTGTTCTTCTTTACTTCCTGCTTTGGCTAGGGGGAACACTGGGCATGTGCGATCAATTGCACATGCTCATAACATTCCCAAAGGAACTACTTTTTTTCTATGCAAATGCATAGGGGAAGAGTAGGCCTTTCAGGGAGGGGCCAGGGCTGCCTGTTCCTTCGCCGGCCAAAAGCCTGGATTACTCGAGTGCCCTCTGGCTGTGAGCTGGAGAGTGAAAACTGATTGGTTGTTCTCCCTCATCTATCTCATGGCTATAGGGGCAAAGGGAAGTCAGCCCTCAGCCAGTCAGACATCTGCAAAATCACCCCATCTCACGCCATACCATAGGACTGGAGCCTGTGCAATGCAAGGAGGTGGGGGCAGGGAGATCACATCACAGACACTCACAGAGAGCAGGACTGGAGCAGCAGCAGGGGAGCAGCAGCAGCTTCTCTCTGTTCCACTGTGTATGTAACGTGTCTGGACAGACTCATTGTTTGAGAAGGAGAAGAAGAGAAGGGTAAGAAATGCACATTGTTGAAGGATATGTGTTTGGGGTGATTATTTATGCAGCTTCTCAAATCCATGAAGCTTATGTAGCTTAAATCTTCATCCTGCATCTTGGCGTGCTTTCCTTACCCCAGGCTCACATTCTGTGGTGTAATTTATACATATGTAGACCTACAATCCTGTCTTTTGAGGACTTTGCCTAAAACAGGGCAGTAAAAAATATCCCCAAATTTCAGCCACCTGCCTTTTACAGTTTTCTTTCTATAAACCAAACATGCCTGGGACATAAAATGTCCCAGAAATCTGCATAAGAATAGGCTTTATGGGGATTTTATATCCCAAACAACTGAACCGATTAGGGGGTAACAATAGGAGGTCATCTTAGTCTCTCTTGATAGCCAAGAACAATAGCAAACATCTCCTTCAAACAGAAAATAGATCCATTGAGGGAAAGCTTTGTTATGCTGATTTAAAGTTTATAGGCCATAGAGTTGGAAGGAGCCACAAGGCTATTGAGTCCAAACCCCCTGCTCAATGAAGGAAACTAGAGGAGGGGTCTCCCATCCAAAGAATAACCAGCGTTGCCCCTGCTTAGCTTTCCACGCTCAGATAAGCTGAGCCAGCGTGAGCCACAGGCATTCAGGGGAAGGGGGAAGTCCTGTGACTGCTGCTTCCATTGGGCTCTTTACGCGGCCCCAAACTTGCCCACCAGCCAATTCCAGATGTTTATCTTTTTTTTATTTAAAACTATTTATTTATTTACTTAGTTTAGAGTATTTTTCTCCCACTCCTTAGCCAAAAAGGCTGCTGGAGCAGCTTACATATTATCAGTAAAAGATGGCAGTCCCTGCCGACAGGCTTACAATCTAAAAAGACATGACACGCAAGGAAAAAGAAATAGGGAGGGATGAAGAAAAAGTTACAGATGCAATCCGAGGGTTTGCAAGAGAGAACACTGTGTCACAAACTAGGTATGGTTGGCTCTGCCCCTGTGACCCCCCTTGGCTCTGCCTCTGCTGACCTTGCTGTCCACCCCACCAGTAAGATTGTCCACGAGCTGCCACTGATGCTAGGGCATCAAAACCTTGCTGAGTCACAACATTTCTCTCCCCCTTCTTCCCCCTTCACCCTTGCACAAAAGGTGCCTGGAAATAAGTATAAGAGCATATGGTGCTGGGTTCTTCTCAATTCTTACTTTTTGTTGTACCAGTGCTAGCTAGGTTCTGACCCTTACTGCTTCCACTCCGCCATTTTCGTCTTTACAACAAGGTGCAGGGAATTTATAGTAGAGGAAGAAAAGGAACAAAGCTTTCGCCTTTTGGTGCACCTCTAAGTCCTGATAGCAAGGCACCTGAAATAGAAACATTGCAGCAAAGATTATTATTCCCTTCCTCACTGCTTTCCTTGTTCTCCAAGTGCTCTAACATCTTGATACCAGAGTACCGGGGTGGGCTAGGGTCATAGAGAGAAGCTTTGTGGTTCAGTAAAAACTGGAATGCCTGAAACCCATTTCCATAGTTTGGTATATGGTAGGCAGGGACTGAAGATATATTCTGTTTTGCCTTGTGCCATACTATCAGGCATGTATTGCTCCCTATGTACTTAACTCTGCAGGTCGAGGGAAGCCTGCTCCCCACAATTTTGTTAACCTGGCAAAGATTGCTTGAATTATGTCCACTCTGTTTCAACAAATTCTTTCAGCAGTTTCTTTTCATAAGAATGACAATGTGACAGATTAAGTTGACTCATGGAAATTGTTTATGTGAACAAGTGCAGGCATGCCTTTAGGAAAGTGTCTCTTGGGCAGTTTGAATAATACAGCTTACTTTACCTACCTGCTTATATTTTTGATAGTGTGCTAGAAAGATTCTATACACTATCACTATTCTCTTATGAAACTAGAGACTATCAAAGTGTAGATAATGGTTCAGTAATATCAGGCAAGACTCTTGAAAGGCCTTTTATGGTTCCACATCTGCATTATTACATTATTTTTTAAAAAAACATATTGCTTCTCCCAGGAAGCAAGGTATGAAATCAATATAACTTAATATTATATTACTTTGGAAAGCTGGTTCTTGGGTTCTGGAATTAAGGGAGCATCCTGCTCTGTATGGGGTTGCTCTCCTCCTGAAGGAGCAGGCACATAGTCTTGGGGATACTTCTTCATTCTACCTGATCACTGGAGGCTCAAGTGACTGCAGTGGCTCACCAGCTACATCTGTTCCTGGACAGGGATAGCCTGTCCACAGTCATTTACAGTATACCTTAGAAACTTTCAGGTTAGACTATTGTAATGCCCTCGAAGACAGTCTGCAGATTGCAGCTAGTGCAAAATATAGCTGCATGGATGTTTATGGGTTCAGCTGTAGAAGCCCATATAACACCAATCCTTTATCTATCTTTATGGATTCCGCTGTGGAAGCCCATATAACACCAGTCATTTGTTTGTTTGTTTGTTTGTTTAAACTACCACTTGATATCATAAGAACTCTAAGTGGTTTACATAAGAAATTATATCCTTAAAGCAGCAGGGGTACAGAACTACTTTGGGGGGGGCAGATGACCCCCCCCCCCCGTGGTATGATGTTGGGTGGGTGTAGCCACACCTCTGATGTCAGTGGGCATGGCCACGCCCACCCAATGTCATTGGCTCCCTGGCCCAAGTGTCAGGTGGATCTTCCACCTAGTGCTTGGGCCAGGGGCCAGGCTTTGCTATGTGCAGGTGTTCCTGCTTAGGGAAGCCTGCATGCAGCAAGGCAGAGCTGGACTAGCCCCCATCACTCCTCCAATGGGGAGTGATGGAGACTAGGTCAGCTCTACCCCCATCTTCGCACACCCTGTCTCCTTCCTGCAATGGTGGAAAGAGATGGGGCATGCAAAGGAGAAGTGGCTGAGTCCCCCTTGCTTCTCTGAGGTGCCCACCGCCATTCATCCATGTTGCTATCTCTGTTCTCAGATTGGAGTTAGCAGCAGGAATGAGGGGCATTGGTACTTGCCCGTGCCATTTTCCCCAGCACAGGCGAGCCCCAACACCACCGCCCCATCATCTCCCTGCTACTATCTCTGATCAGAGATAACAGTGGGGGTTCTACAGCAGGGGAATCCCAACTATTCTCTCCAATGCCAGATCGGAGACAGCAGTGAGGGGATGCCCTGTGAGTGGATTCCTCCAAGGGACGGCACTTGGAAATTAAGCCCTGCCACCTAGTAGAACCTCGGTAGGCTGTGTGGGCTGGATTGTGGTGCCCCATGGGCTGGATTAATCCCGCAGACTGGAAGTTCTGCATCCCTGCCTTTAAGAGTGACGCTGGCTGCATATTTCTCACCAAGCCCAATTCAGGGTGCTGGGTTTTACATATAAAGCCGTAAACGGTTAGGTCCTGGCTACCCAAAGAAGCACCTCTCCTTGCCCATGAATTGAGATCAGCAAGGGAGGCCCTTTTGGTTATATAGCATTATCGAACTAAGTCCGGACTTCCAGAACTTGTAAGAGGCCTTCTTGGTGCTGGCATCTTGATTGTGGAATGGCCTCCCTTTGGAAGTTAGACTAACGCCAACATTGGTCAGTTTTGAACACCAGGTGAAAACAATCCTTTTTCAGTGGGCCTTTTGATGAGATGATTGGGCCTATGTATTACAGTGAGATACTTGACAGATGGTGCATATGACAATTTTGATACTGACTGGTTGCTGTGCATTTTTATTGGTTTTGTGCTGATATATTGGATTTTGTGACATGACCTGGGGTGTGATGTAGATTATAAATAAATAAATAAATAAATAATGTTATTATCTTAATTTTTAAATGTATAATATCTGGCTTTCTACCCACAGGGCTTCCAAGGCAGATTTTATGTTATCTGTGTAACATATAGATCAGTGGAGACTATAATCTTGATATGTGTTGTAATACTTGCTGCTGAACTGGCAGTGTGAGTCCATCTCCATACTCAGTAATGCGACACATATTAGATTATTGTCCATCATGCATTGTGGACAGACATAGGGACCAAATAAAAAGGTGACAACCCTTTTAACCTCAACAGAAGTTCAGCTGGCTTCCCACTGTTCACTGCTGGTGCTGTAGGCCTTGCTTGTCTTCATGGCATGGGGGTGGGGAACATCCTCGCTTTTGTGTGTATTGAATCATTGCCTGTGGAGAGACAAGAGAGACATAGGGAAGGTGATGAATAACAGGTAACAGCTGCAATAAATTGGACCAGTGACTAGGAGTGCATTAGGGGTTGTTGAGTGAATAAGTGAGAGGGCATGCAATCACCTAAGAGCTCTTTCATTCCTTATACCTTGGCCTAGATCCCCATACTCCCATTGTGCAGTCTTGCTGATATTTTGTTCCTAGATCCATCTGTTGAGGGAGATAATACAGTAATCAAGACAATGTGCAGGATATGAGCCAGAGTGCATGGAACCGAGCAAACAGAAACTGCAGACAGAGTTCAAGTAGAACTCCTTACAGTCTTCCACTGTAAGGAGTTCTACTTGAACTCTGTCTGCAGTTTCTGTTTGCTCGGTTCCATGCACTCTGGCTCATATCCTGCAAGGAGGAATGAGTCATATGTCCGCCATGAAGGATTGTTTAGCCACTAGGCTGTTTTGCCTAATTGTAGAGGGCTGTCACAGTAATGGTGGGGCCATGCAGGTATAGATTCCTGTGCTGGCACATCTTTTGCCTCCACCAGCACAAGACGACCTTCATTATTATTATTTTTTTAAATTGCAAATATAACAATACCAAATAAACCACAAAAACAAAAAAAGGAAGGGAACAACAAAAAAAAGCATTTGAATGTATCTCCTACAGCTGTCAATTTCGTATGGATGCTTAGATATATGGACTGCTTATATTAACACATATATTTGAAATGGGAGTGTTAAATCCTTTTTTCCTCTTTTTCTTTTTATATTAAGGGTGATGTACATGATTGTGCATGGATATGTTTTATGATCGCGCAAGGTGACTTATGAATGATCCTATTGCCACCCAGCTGGCACAACTTGGGGATAGGATCATACTGCAGAGCATTACATTGTAGAGAAACAGGAAGATATGACTTGTTCTATGTGCAATAAGAATGTAATTCCATGTATTAAATTACTGAAGCATGACTGTCCCAACTTTTGAAAAGTTGTTCCAGAATAAAAAGGGCAAACATGCTTATCGTTACCAAAAAAATAAATTAAAAAATTACATGAATGCCTTTAGTCCAGTCAGAGAAGACTTTCTTTGCATTATTGTTTCAAACTATTTGACTGAAACATAAAGCAGTAAAAGTGTTGAGATCGATAGGAAAGCTCATTAACTTTTTATGTTTTTTATTTACTGCTATGCTGGAAGCATATGAGGAGCTCCCCTAAAATGTGCCTTCCTAAAAACTGGGTCTAATAGGCTATATTGGAGAACCTTATGCTGACATGACCTATTTGAGTCAAGAAGTACACATCCTATTATGTCCCACATCAGCAGTGCAAAGTTGCAGGGGATCAGCCTGGGTTCAAGATGCAGCATGCATGGAATGGATAATGATTGAATAGGTTTCCCCAGTCAACCTCTGTATAAACACATCCTTAGTGTGATATACTTACTAAACAATATTTTTATGTGAAATGTGTTTTTGTATTTTATTTGTTTCCTGATGCAATGTTCATTGCAATTACTGGAAAAATGTCACACAAGAATGACAGGTTGTCACAGAAGGTAAAACACTGTTTGGAACCACAATAGTGGCATAAAAGGCCACATTGTGAAGGTAATTCGGTAGGTCTTTTTGTGTAATAATTATATTTCACTACACTGGCAAAAGATAACACATAGTTACAGAAACTGACTGTTTGCCTCCTTAGTTGTCTAGTGAGAGAATTTGTGAATCACCAGTAGATGTCACTGTTAGCATGTACTAATGAGACAAAAATAATAATGACTTAAATCTGTATTGTAGGGCTTTATATTTCTAAAGTCAGTATGTGTCTATTTGTCATTGTTTTGTTTCCTCTGCAATGTGAATCTTATCAGTATGACGTTTTGATCTCTTAATTTGTTTCACCTTAGTTTTGTTAATTTTAGGAAAGGGATTGAAAATAAAACTGCCAATATCATAATGCCTTTATACAAATCCATGTTGTGACCACACTTGGAATACTGTGTACAGTTCTAGTCACCACACCTCAAAAAGGATATGGCAGAACTGGAAAAGGTGCAGAAGTGGGCAACCACAATAATCAGGGGGCTGGAGCAACTCCCTGTGAGGAAAGGTTACAATATCTGGGGCTTTTTAGCTTAGTAAAAATTCTGAGTAAGGGAGAGATGACAGGTGTGAAGAAAGTGAATAGGGAAAAGTTTTTCTCCCTCTCTCATAGTACTAAATGCAGGATTATCCCATGAAACTGAATGGTGACAGATTCAGGACAGAGACAAGAGCAAGTACTTCTTCAGGCAGCACATAGTCGAACCGTGGAATTAGCTACTGCTAGATGCAGTGATGGCTGCCAAATTAGATGGCTTTTAAAGGAGATTAGACAAATTCACAAAAGATATGCCTATCAGTGGCTACTAGTCATGATGGCTAACATTACCTCCGATATCAGGAGGCAGTATGCCTCTGAATACCAGTTGCTGGGGAACACGAGCAGGAGGGTGCTGTTGCACTCATGTCCTGCTTGCGGCTTCCCACAGGCATCTGGCTGGCCACTGTGTGGGAACAGAATGCTGGACTAGATCAGCCCTTGATTTGATCCAACTTGGCTTTACTTATATTGTTACTTTTAACAGCAGAAACCTAGCATGTCCAAAGCTAAATCAGCAAAGAGTATCAAGGCACTTTAAAAATTAAACAAATTTGTTATGGTATAAGGTTTCATGGACTAGAGCCCATGTCATCAGATGCATAAAGGGTTATTCTTAGTTGGTTGTGTGGGGGGTGGGGGTGGAGTTGTAAGCAGTGAAAAAGTTTAATGCAAGAAGTACAGATTATGATAATTATATTAAAGCTTAATTATAAAAATGGTTACAGTTACCATTCACAAAGCAGTGTTAATGATAACACAAGCATCCTGTCATCGATAATTTAATTAGCACCTGTAGTGGGATTAAAAATACTTGTTACCTCAATTCAGACCACTATCCTGTTCTGCTGGGGCTTGGGGGTCACAGGGAAACTGGTAGCAGATTTACATAGGTAAGGTCATGTCAAGTCTCTTCCAGTATGCTTATGTCAGGTAAAGTCTCAGTAAGCAGGGTCATGTCAGGTAAAGTCAGGTTCAGTAGAATGTAGTTTGACATGGCAAAATATGTCCAAATTCAGGCATGCCTTATCAGGACCACGGGAGGCTTCCACTGAGTCCTGCTGGCTGTAGCTCTCCCTTTTTTCTTAAGTAACAGAGGAATGCTGCCTCAGCCAGAAGCTGAAGCCTTATGGTGTGTTGGCAGGCTGTGCTTGGCAGGAATGCCCAAGAAAAACTTCACTCCAATACCTTGTATGACTTGATACTGTCACTTTAAGAAATTCAGCTAGCATGGAGTAAGTTAAAGCTTGGAGAACTTACAGGACCAAGTTATATTCAGCAAGCCATTTTCCCATGAGGTCATCAGCATTTGGTCACATATCCAGGACAGAGGTTTAGCAGAATGATCTAATCATGCAGTATTAGATTGCCTCACAATTAGATTAGTCACAGTAATTAGAAATTAGATATGAATAAGCCCTTGCAAAGAACCATAATTGGTGGGGACTAGGAAGAGGGCCTTTTCTGTGGCGGCCCCCATACTGTGGAACTCTCTCCCTAGTGACCTCCGTCATGCCCTCTCTCTGCTGAGCTTCCACCGCTCACTTAAAACATGGCTGTTCAGGCGGGAATATGGGGTGGACTAAGATTTTAAATTTTATACTGTTTTCAGTGTATTTTATGCTGTATTTTATCATGTTGTACATCGCCCAGAGTGACCGGTTTGCCGGCCAGATGGGCGATCCATAAATGTGACAAATAAAATAAATACAGTGATCAGGCAGGGATTCCCCACTCTTAAGCACTACAATCTCAAGGAAGTACTGTCTTGATTAAATTGAGAAATGTTCGGGTAAAGGATTGGTCCTATTGAAACTTCTGTTCACCTGGTCCAAAGGTTTTCTCCCCTCTTTTGTCAGCTCTGTCTTTGTTGGACCCAGAGCTTTTGTCCCTTTGTTCAAACTCTATAAAAAACATGGGATCTGATGCCCAAGTAGTTCCTGGCCACCCAAGGTAAGGTACCATTCTGCTACTAAAATCACTTAGATCCTGGCCTACCCCACAGTTACCTATTCTACTCCTATGTATTTTAGCCACTGTACCTACTAACTCTTTCAGGCACTTGTGTGAATGTGTGTAGGAATTCTGTATTTCTTTTTAACAAGCTCTTTGTTGGAAGCCCAGCCACTTTAGTACAGCCTTTGCCTTGATCATCCAGTGGGAAGGATTGCAGCCAGGCCTCCTTCACTTCTCTATGCTCCCTCTACATACCCAATTGTGATTACCCAATTCCTCAAGAAGAGTTGGTTGCCACACAAGTGGTCAGGAAGAAGAGCCTTTGTTGGATCTATATGTCTGAACTCCATTTCCCTGAGCAGAAGCTGGAAGAAATGGATTATGAATGAAGTGCTGGAAGTTGGTGTACATGTGCTTAATTAGGTACTCCATTTGTCCTGCCCTCCTATCTTGCCACAGTAAATGTGTGCAAAGTACTTGTGTTTGCCAGGAATCTTTCTCATGTCAAACCTGCTGGGACTCTACAGTGCTCAACCAGAAGTGTGGGCGATTGTCATGTGCCTATGTCGTTAGTAAAAAATAGTTCTGAGATACCATAGAGATTAACTGGCTTATTATTGTAGTGTGAACTTTCACGATAACCATTTGTTTCATCACGCGTGGCTCCCGCTGGCTGGAATAGGATATGATGCTCCAAACTAGCCATGTCCTAGGCTACATGAATTAGTCTTGTTCTCTTTTTCTACCTCTTTCTTCCTATAGGCTTGTTCTATCTATCTGGGGCTAATTACATGTTACATACCAGTGTGTGTAACATGTAAACTAGGTCATACTCGCTGGATTATCTGTACCTTTTCCATGCTGTTGCTGTCTGGCTTACCTTAATTGGCTGTTCTGAGACATAGAAAAATGTACTGGATACATAGGACTCTCATTATGCATATAGAAGTTCAGTTGGAGAAGGGCTGCTAATGCCCTTTACTGCAGCATGTACTCTTCTGTACATGCTGCAAGTCTAACCAAAGTGCCTTTTTTGATCTTTGAATGAAGTTTCTATCACTCAGTAACATTTACAGAATAATATTTTGGGCAACTAAAATAATCAAGGGGCTGGAGCTACTCCCCAGGTTATAACAGCTGGGATTGGGGGGGAAAGGTGAGTAAGGGGCGATATGACAGAGGTGTACAAAATTATGCATGATGTGGAGAAAGTGGACAGGGAGAAATTTTTCTCCCTCTCTCATAATACTAGAACCTGGGGTCATCCCATGAAGCTGATTGGTGGGAGATTCAGGACAGATAAAAGGAAGTACTTCTTCACACAGCAATAGTTAAACTATGGAATTCACTTTCACAAGATGTAGTGATGGCCACCATTTGGACGGCTTTAAAAGAGGATTGGATTCCTGGATAGAGAAGGAAAATATCTTGGGGGAATGAACAAGCAGGTTTCAGGAAGGGCAGATCAACCCTTGACCATTGCCTGGTTCTAAGTCACTTGGCAGAGAAGTATATGAATTATTTTAGCAAAGGTCTGTTTGTTGCTTTTATAAACCTGAAATCTGCCTTTCATACAATATCAAGAGACAGATTATGGGTGAAATTATATATCATCTATTGATAAAAGACTACTCTGTCTTATTAAATGTCTCTACCAACGCTCTACGCTCTGAGTAAGGTTTGGAGGGAAATCTGACAAAGCCTATTCTAGCCAATAAAGGAGTTCGACAGGGTTGTATATTAGCACCTACACTATTTAATATTAGAAAATGTTTAGCACCTAACTTCCATATACCCAAACTGGCTGAGACTAAAGTCCCTCTATTGTTATATGCAGATGATGCTCTCCTAATGTCAGTGTCTAAAATAGGTCTTAAACGTTTATTATGTGTTTTTATGACTTATTGTAAGGTTAATCTGTTGATGGTCAATTACAGTAAAACAAAGATCATATTTTTTTCTAGACTTAAATCAACAAATAATTGGATAATAGATGGACAGCATATAGAGCAAGTCAAGAAGTTTAGATAGCTTGGTATTACATTTTCTTCTACACTTTCTTGGGCCACACACAGACAGTCTGTAGTCCAGGCTGCTCAGTATACTACCAAGGTAGTTCTTCGATTTTTCTATACTAAGGGGGCTCAATTTATTTCTTCTGCTCTACAAGTATTTAAGGCTAAAATTTCGTCTCAATTGTTATATGGTGTACCAATATGGATCCAGGGATTTAATTCAACGGTCGAGAGTGTTCTTTCAAACTTCTTGTTTACGCATTTTGGGATGCCAAGATGTGTACCATCTGCTGGTTTACGGTTAGAGGCTGACCTTGCCACTATGGAATGCAGAGCTTGGTCCCTTGCTTGTCGATACCGGCTAAAGGTTGTTTACGTTGACCAACCTTCAAGTTACCTTTATCTTTTATAAAAAAAGACGTTTTTACCAGTTTATGGTTTAAAGGATTTACCAATAAATTGCATTTATTAGGCCTTTCTATGGACTTTCTCAGTACATATGATTATTCTGCTATAAAATCTATTTTAGAACAATGGATCAAAGATATTGATTTTCAGTATTCTATATCAAATGTTCATAGATCATGTTCTCCATTGCACTCTGGCTTAACTTTTGAATTTCCTAACTATGCCAGATATCTGGATAATCTGACTACTCCCAAATATCGTCATGTCTTTTCCAGGGCTAGATTCAATTGCCTTCCTTCTGCAATATTGGAAGGCCGTTATCAGGGTGTCCCTTATGAGGAACGCTTGCGTCCCTGTGGAAATGAAGTACTCGAAACTTTAGGTCATGTCTTGTTTGAATGTAGCCTTTATAGACAAGAATGTAATAGACTACTTTCCCCTGTTATGGAAGAATGCCCTAGAAGGATGCCGGAACAATATCTGGACAACAATTTATTGGCTGGTACAAATAAGTCAAGGACAGAGACAGTGGCCAAGTTTCTCATAGGTATTAATGATTATGCTTGTGATTGCGCACAATTAATTTTTATGGCTCTGAGGTGCACTGTTTGTTTGTTTTAATGGGTCTGTGACCGCATAATAAATTGAAAAGAAAATTAAAAAAGCACTTTGCATGGATCTTGGAGGAGCAGCTCAGCAGTGCTGTAGTTCACCTGCTGAAGTCCTATCTTCAGTTTGGGGTTACAGCAGTACTGTGTTGTTCCCTGCAGTTTTTATAAGAAGTGTCCTGTTGGATCAGATCAAAAGCACATCTAGTCCAGCATCCTGTTTCTATAGTGTCCAGCTGGATGCTTCAGGAAAGCCCACAAGAAAGGCATGAAAGACAGCCCCCTTCCTCACAATTTGTTCCCCAGCAACTGTTATTCAGAGGAATTCTGGCTCTGAACCTAGAGGACCATTTAGCTATTGTGGCTCATAGCCATTGGTAGGCCTATCCTAAATTGACTTCTCCAATCCTCTTATGGATAGGTGGAGGGAAATGGTAACAGCATGTCTGAATCTTATCAGGAAGTAATCTGAGCATGACAAGGGAGTCAGCAAGAAACTCCCATTCTCAGACCACCATTCTCCTTTCTGGTTGAGAGTACTAGATCTGGAGAGTGACCCATCACATGTATTGGGCCAATGATATGCTGGAAAAGCCCATGGTTGTTATGTAGCCATGAAGTCCTAAGCCACCCCTGACAAGGGGCCTCCAGCATGAATATCGATATCCTCTAGAACCACATGCTTGTGGGGGCGGGTTTCTCCACACCACATCAAAGACCGCTGTTAGGCAGTAGGGTGATTGGCACAGTATCTGTAATCGTTCCTGATTTCCCAACATCAGATACACTCAAAACCTGGACTTGCCTTGACAGGAATCTGGAGCAGGGCATGGAATTTCCTTAAGACCACACCAACCCTCCCCCTCCCTGACCTTCAAGCCTGTGTTGGTGCTGCTCGAAGAAACTAGGTAGACAAACCTGGGAGACATCAGTTCCACCCAGCTCATTACCCCAGATCTCAGTAGTACAATCCAGGTCAGCCCTTTTCCCCAGGATCAAGTCCTGAATGTCAGTTACTGTATTGCAAACCAGTCTGGCATTTAAAAGTAGCACCGCAAGGTTTGAGGACAAGTTGACAGAGCAAATCTGGTTACCATGGCTGAGAGAAGGACTGGAAGGTAAGATAGGTTAAATATATCTGACCATCTACCCCCAATGGGCTCATCCTACATCCATTGTCATATCTCTCCTGATAGTATGCTGTTTTCAGTGCAATTTTATTGTAGAAAAGTGAGATATAAAAGAAAAATAAATAAATAAAGCTACTACCCTTTAAAAAAAATCTTAGGTGCAGTGTTGCACTGCTGTTCTTGTTCAGCCTCATGGAGTACAGCTGGAGTGGATAGTGCCAATGGTTGATGTTCTTTCAGTGCTGGCACAAGACTCAGTCTTAGTGCTTGCTCTTCGGCTAATATGTTTGGAACAAAAATCATAGATTTCATAGATGATAGAGTTGGAAGGAGCCTATAAGGCTATCGAGTCCAACCCCCTGCTCAATGCAGGAAACTAGAGGAGGGGTCTCCCATCCAAGTAATAACCAGGCCTGACCCTGCTTAGCTTTCCACGCTCAGACAAGCTGAGCCAACGTAAGCCACAGGCCTGTATAATCAGTATTAATCCTTCATTGCTTCTGCTATATCAGCTAATAACTGTTATTGTTATACCCAGCAATTTTTTTGTTATGATGTATGTGCTGTAATTTTCTTTTTAATATGTGAATTCAGTAAATAGTTTATTTTGTAGTGTGCATTAGAAATAGCCCAGTAGCTGACTCAGAATTTATTTTGTTTCAGAATTTGTAATGATGGACTTCCTATTTCAGAAGTATACCAATGCAATCAGGAAGATGGAATTAAAGTTTTACCTCCACAGTCACCAAGAAGTATGCCGGAATGGAAAAGAGTAGCTGAGTTTTATGTTGAAAAACCTCAAATGGAATTGTTAGGAGAGAAAGTAAGGGTTACTACTTGCCTCTGATAATATCTTTTGATGAACTCCCCCCTTCTGAAATATATACTATTGTCTTCCTGGATCGCTTCTGCTATATTTCATGAAGAAGAAGAAAAGAGATAGCTTTACAAAATTCCATTAAGTAGGTACCCTATCTGCAACAGGGGGTTTAATTAGATGAATCACTGAATTCTTTCAACCAGTATTCTGGGAATTCAGTTTTATTGAAAAGGATTTGTCTATCTTCAATAAATTTATTCACAATTACTTTCTTTTATACACCTTGACAGATGGTGCAGTGTAGGCAATGGTAAACATTGACCTTTAAGAAGCCATTTTTTTTTACTGTAGAAATCCAAGAAGTTGTTTTATCTCCTAAATCTGGGTCTCCAACATAGTGCCCATGGGCACCACTATCCCTGCAGACACTTCTCTTGGCGCCTTCCAGGCTCTCTGCCCCTCTTGATTTTTATTTTATTTTTAGAATGGTTAACTATTTTTTTTTTAATTGGGAGGCTGGCATGCTGCAAAGCCCTGGTCTCCAGTGCCAGCTTTATTTCCAAGGATACCTCTGGTCCCCATGTGGGCCCCAGAGGCATTCTTAGAAAACAAAAATGTTGGGGGGCTGCAGCCATGTGCTTCATTTTAAAGTGTGCCCAGCCACCAGAAAGGTAAGCTGGGGTGGTAGGAAGTGCCCTGTGGAGCTAGAGAGGGTGGGGACAAATATCTGATCTGGCATTTGGGGCTCAGACTCCACCTCTGCCTTGTACTCAGTTTCTTGCCAAGTTATTTGTCTCTGAACCTCAGTAGTTTGCTTTCTTTGAAATGGGTGTTTTGCAGGGATGGGGACTCGGACTCGAGGACTTGACTCGTGAGTCAGACTGAGTCCCCCCTCTGACTCGACTCGGACTCGAGTCCCAATATTTTTAATGGGACTCGAGACTCGACTCGAGACCAAGGACTCGTCAACATCCCTGCTTGATGCCACCTGCAGGTGCTGCCTGGACCCAGTTGCAGTAACAATCCAAGTTTATTTTTAAAAATCATTTTCCTAATGGAACCTTTCAGACATTTGGGGTTTGGCTGCCTCTGCCTGCCTGTTTGGGGTCCCCAGCCTCCTCTGCCTGCCTGGTCTCTTCTTAACCAGTTCCACAGTTTGAATTGTCCAAGACAAAGGCCTCTGCCTGCCTGTTTTGGGGTTCCCTGCCTCCTCTGCCTGCCTGGTTATTTTGGGTTTGTCTGCCTGGTCTGTTCTTGTCAAAATCAGTGGCAGAGTTTTGAGATAAAAAGGCACACTTGTGCCTAGAATTTATTTAAGCCACACATCTGAAGTAGCCTTATTTTGTTGGGGGGAAACCCCATTGATTTTAATAGGGACTCGTGGAGTCAGCTTTGGGAGTGACTCGGGACTCGGGAGTCACCATTTTGGACCAAGGACTCGGACTCGAGACTCGGGTCCAAAGACTCGTGACTCGACTCGTGACTCGAGACCAAGGACTCTTCAACATCCCTGGTGTTTTGTGACTGGCCACACCCACCAAGGCAATCATTTTGTGAATGCACAATCCCCCCCGGTAGCCATTTCACGAGAGTGCCCGCAACTGAGTGGATGACGGAATGAAAGATGCCTGACAATCCATGAATCACAGACCGAACGGATTTAACAAAATCGTTCATCCCTACTCACACTCAAAATTCTAAATGTGCCCACTGACCCAAAAAGGTTGGTGATCCCTGTCCTAAGTAGTGTCCGTGACCCATCAACAGAGTATGAGTATTTTGTTCCTACTTACATTTCTTAGACTCCTATACAGGACCTGCTTGGAGGTAGATAAGGAAGGAGGTTCAATAGACATGACTATTAGGGCTTTCTTTATCAACCTTAGTGACTTCCTTTCAGAACAGAGTCACAACAGAGCTTGTGTTCTTCTTTCTGGCTGCCTTGAAGGCTGGGCTTGTTTAGACCTTTCTCTTTCATAAAAATGTATTTCCTTCCTCTCCCCACAACCAATTTTTAAAATTATTTCTTTGCTGTATTTCTGAGGGAGTGGCATTTCTATAAACTTTCTTGAGTTGGACCTTGAATGAAGAGGGTTTTTAGGGTTTCTCCTTCTCTTGCTGGAATTGTTATCCCTGCAGTCTTCTGGCTTTTCCTGTTTTATGTGGGATAGTTATTAAGTTTGTGAGGTATGTAAATATGTGAAGGGTTGGAGCTTTAGGATATAATCCTGGACATAAACACCCTGACAAACACATCATGTGAAAGTAGGGGACTTACTTTCTTCCATTTCTTCCATGGAAGGGGTTCTTCCATTTAGATTTCCTGTTGTTTGAAGTGGTCCTTACTCTGATATAATATGATTAGAATAAAGATTTCATTTCCAGAGAATGCAAATTTCTACATACAAATCAGTTCTATGTCTTTGTTGCCAAGGGGTACCAGTGCTACTTCCATTTTGTGTTCCTTAACCTATCACCTTGGCTCAGAAGTCTCCTGGCAAAATGGAGATTTTTGAGCCAAGGTGATAGGGTGAAGTACACAAATAGAAGTAGTACTGGATCTCCGCCTGAGTACCTTATGAAGGCACTCTGCTGTCTAGACTTTATCCCTAAGTTACACACACACACACACACACACACACACAGTGTATTTTTGTAAACATGCTAGTTTCTGGGCCATTTCTACCATGCAAACAGCAGCCTATCCTTCAGCAGAGTAGAGCCAGGGCCATAGTAGGGAGAGGTCTCCCTAGCACTTAAGCTAAATCCCCCCCAGTAATTTCTGATCTAGAAGGGCTTATCCTCTGAATATGGAGTAGTTTGCAGATGTAAACACACAGCTGTCTAGAAGGTAGGTCCAATCTTGGTCTCACAGTATTGACTACCTGTTAAACAGTGGGTGCCAATACTTTGGCCAGGTGCTTCTCCTTGTGCTCTCCTAACAGTCAGTGCTGTAATAGCACTTTGGGCTACTTGTGTTTAGAATCAAAGTTTAGTGATGGGTCATACTAAATAACTATTTTTTAAAATTAATTTGAAGGTTAAACTTCACCCAGCATCTCTGAAAATGTTTTGGACGCCAGCTCCACAAAAATTCTCTGCTCCTCTCTCTCTTATGAAGAAAACCTTATTTTCAAAGTTTGAGGTAAACATTCTGAACATAGAAACCTACCTAACACTTCGTTTAACATCCCATTTGTTTATTATTGAATATATAGTGCAGTATCCAATGCTGTTGCTGTGCCTCCGCTAGTTCTGGTACACCTGCACGATCTAGTGCTAGTGCAACAGAAACTAGCATTTCCAAAAGCAATCCCCAAAATGACTGGAAACACTTGTTTCTGGAACAGGACAAATCAACAGAGCTCCTTTCTGAGAGTTCTGGTGACCTGCCCTCTTCCGGAAACTAGTGTTTCTGCCCTTTCAGGTTGCCTTACGAAGTGCTAGCTTCCTGTTGCACTAGTGGGTGGGTCCCACTAGCATGTGGGCATGATTGGATGCTTCCCGTAATTTGTGCAGATGGAGTTTCTGTACCAATATCTTGTGTGTGAAATAGTCTGCGGACTTATTCAATAAAATGTGTTGTTGTTGTTGTTGTACCAATATCTATAATTTAAAAGTGTAAGTTACCATTACTAATTGCATAGTATATTGTCATATGGACTTGGGACACATTCTCCAAAGCACTGTATTTATAAATATGTAATTGAATTAATTGAGGATGTTAATATTGAAATAACTTCAGGATTGTATTGTGGGACCTCAAATCTCTGCCAGTGCTTTCATGGTAACTGTTAGTGAAATTGCTGAAGGTCTTATGAACCTTGGTGACTAATGATGTCTTAAATACAAGGTATTACAACTCCATAATTCTTTTCAGACTTATTTATTTATTTATTTAATACATTTTTATACCGCCCAATAGACGAAGCTCTCTGGGTGGTTTACAACAGTTAAAACCATAAAATACAATATAATGTAAATATAAAATTTAAAACCATAGGTTAAAAAACCGCAAGGCTAGCAGCAGCAGTTCAAATTACAATAACAGTTAAAAACAACTACAAGATTAAAATGATTAAAATGCTTAAAATGCCTGGGAAAATAGAATGGTCTTCACATGGCGCCGAAAAGAGTACAATGTAGGCACCAGGCGAGCCTCTTTGGAGAACTCATTCCACAATCGGGGTGCAGAATGAGCTCATTTAGATTTTAATGAGCTGGAGAAGAGCTTCCTCTCTTCCACATGCTTACCTGGTGGCTGCTTCTGCAGCTGCAGCTGTGAGAGGGAATGCCCCTGTCTGGCAGCTGTAATTCTGCTATGGCAATGATCTAGATGCTAAGAGACCTGGGAAAAGCACTTTTTCCATGACTCTTTGTGCCCTGAGACCCAGTGTTGTAGCAGTGTTTCAGGCACTGGGAAAAAGTGAGAGAGACCTCTTGCTGCCACTGCTGCAGGTAAGGGGCTTTAGTGGACAGAATTTGGGGTCTTGGGCATAGTTGATGCAGATTGTTCATATCAAGTTGTGCTCTATGATTTCATATGCATCATCATCATCATCATCATCATCATCATCATCATCATCATCATCAGGCGATCACTCGTGACCGAGTAAGATTGTCTTCCGGGATAAAAGGAGGAAATTCTAAAGAAGATTGTGTAGACTCTAGCGATGGGTCCGTAAGTGACTGTGGAGGCCAATTCTAGATCCACACAGCTTCCCACAGTGAGGACACAGGTTACCAGGTAGAAGATGGTCCTGTAAAGGATTCATTTGACGTACTTTTCGCTTAGCACGTTTCTCCCTTTCACCTTGCACTCGGGCTTCTTCAGAGTCCATGGAACCTTTGTGAAAGGCCAACCTCCATTTAGATCGTTCATGGGCCAGAGCTTCCCAGTTTTCGATGTTTATATTGCATTTTTTTAGATTAGCCTTATGAACATCTTTAAACCTCTTATATTGACCACCGATATTCCGCTTTCCATTCTTGAGTTGGGAGTAAAGTAACTGCTTTGGGAGACGGCAGTCAGGCATTCGAACAACATGACCGGTCCACTGAAGTTGGCGTTGAAGGATCATTTTTTCAATGCTAGTAGTCTGCTTCTTCCAGTACACTGACATTTGTTCGTCTATCTTCCCAAGTAATTCGCAGGATTTTCCGGAGCCAACGTTGATGAAACCTTTCAAGGAGGTGGAAGTAACTTTTATAGATAGTCCATGTTTCACAGGCATACAATAAGGTTGGTAATACAATGGCTTCATAAACCAGTGTTTTGGTCTTCTTACAAATATCCCGATCCTCGAACACTCTATGTTTCATTCGAGAAAATGCGGCACTTGCGGAGCTCAAACGATGCTGGATTTCACTGTCGATGTTAGCTGTAACAGAAAGATAGCTGCCAAGATAGAGAAAATGATCGACATTTTCCAGTATTGTCCCGCCAAGCTGGATAGATGGCATCACCAAAGGGTTAGCTTGACAATGGAATGTGCTGAAATAATATCACAAGCAACACAACAAAAACCTGCTTCTGTTAATGTAATATTTTTACCTTGTAAAATATTTTTACCTTGTAAAATTGAAATCTTCCTAATGCAGTTTTGCAAAGGTCAAACTTGAAATCTTCCTAATGCAGTTTTGCAAAGGTCAAACTATCAAAGAAAAATAATTTATCTCCTGGTTGTCATTGTAAGTACAGTAATACCTCAGATTGAGAGTAACCCGGTATGCGAGCTTTCTCGTAAGATGAGCAAAATTTTAGCATAAATTTAAATTTGAAAGAGGAGCAAGTCTCGCAACATGAGCCACACGCTCTGCCGTCGCCTCCCACTGCTTTGCCTAAAGGCAGGGAGCCACCACTCACTCTGCAGGTTGTTGATCCTCCACATCTCTCTCCTTCTCTCCCCCTTCTCTCTCTCTCTGAAATTTTCATTAGCTGCTTTTGAGATACTCTGTCTAAAGGCAAAGCAAGCCGGCTCCCTAGCAGGGAGCCCCGTGGAAAGCTTTTTAATCTCAGCAGGCTGAAAGCAAAAAGTAAGATAATTACAACCTCCGTTGTGGAACTTCAGTATGCTGACGATAATGTGGTCTCCGCACATTCAGAGGATGATCTCCAAACTATCCTAAATGCTTTTGCAGAAGCATACGAAAAACTTGGTCTCTCACTTAACATCAAAAAAACCAAAGTACTTCAACAGCAAGTGCAAGCTAGCCCTTTGGTGATGCCATCTATCCAGCTTGGCGGGACAATACTGGAAAATGTCGATCATTTTCTCTATCTTGGCAGCTATCTTTCTGTTACAGCTAACATCGACAGTGAAATCCAGCATCGTTTGAGCTCCGCAAGTGCCGCGTTTTCTCGAATGAAACATAGAGTGTTCAAGGATCGGGATATTTGTAAGAAGACCAAAACACTGGTTTATGAAGCCATTGTATTACCAACTTTATTGTATGCCTGCGAAACATGGACTATCTATAAACATCACCTCCAACTCCATGAAAGATTTCATCAATGTTGCCTCCAGAAAATCCTGCGAATTACTTGGGAAGATAGGCGAACAAATGTCAGTGTACTGGAAGAAGCAAAGACTACTAGCATTGAAAAAATGATCCTTCAACGCCAACTTCAGTGGACCGGTCATGTTGTTCGAATGCCTGACTGCCGTCTCCCAAAGCAGTTACTTTATTCCCAACTCAAGGATGGAAAGCGGAATATCGGTGGTCAATATAGGAGGTTTAAAGATGTTCTTAAGGCTAATCTAAAAAAATGCAATATAAACATCAAAAACTGGGAAGCTCTGGCCCATGAACGATCTAACTGGAGGCTGGCCATTCACAAAGGCTCTATGGACTTTGAAGAAGCCCGAGTGCAAGGTGAAAGGAAGAAACGTGCTAAGCGAAAAGCACATCAAACAAATCCTTTACAGGACCATCTTCCATCTGGTAACCTGTGTCCTCGCTGTGGGAAGCTGTGTGGATCTAGAATTGGCCTCCACAGTCACTTACGGACCCATCGCTAGAGTCTACACAATTTTCTTTAGAATTTTCCTCCTTTTAAAATCTCCTTTTTGTAAATTTTCTTTTCTTTTCTTTTCTTTTTTATCCTGGAAGACAATCTTACTCGGTCACGAGTGATCGCCTGACTGACTGACTCCCCGCCGAGTTTCCATTATTTCTTATGAGGAAACTCGCTTTGATATACGAGTGTTTTGGATTACGAGCATGGTTCTGGAACGAATTGTGCTCGTAATCCAAGGTATTACTGTACAGTAATACCTTGGATTACGAGCATAATTCGTTCTGGAACCATGCTGGTAATCCAAAATACTCGTACATCAAAGCGAGTTTCCCCATTAGAAATAATGGGAACTCCACTGATTCGTTCCACAACCATTTAATCACTGCTTTGCCCCATGGAGCCCCATGAAGGGAGCCGGCAAAGCAGTGATTAAATGGTTGTGGAACAAATCAGCTGAGTTCCCATTATTTCTAATGGGGAAACTCCCTGATGTGCCGGCTCCCGGCTGCGCCTCGCCTCCACTCGCTCTGCCAGGAGTGGCCAGGAGGCAGGGGCATCCCTGGAGGCGAGGCGCGGCTTGGCTCGGCCGCCACCTCGCACTGCTGCTCCGGCCGGCTGAGTAGCCAGGAGGTGGGGACTTCCGTGGAGGCGCGGCCGGGCTTCTTTCTCCCCAAAAGGCAGCAGCATCGGCAGCACTTAATCCTTTCTAAAAAGCACACAAATCCTTACAAATTCTCACAGTATGGACCATAATCTCTCTAATACTGAGACAGACTGAATGTATTTCAAGCATTTTCTGTCAGGAAAAGGGGTGCTCCCTTCCACCCAACTCCACCACCTTTATACCCTCCTCTTTCCACCACTGGAAAATGTCGATCATTTTCTCTATCTTGGCAGCTATCTTTCTGTTACAGCTAACATCGACAGTGAAATCCAGCATCGTTTGAGCTCCGCAAGTGCCGCATTTTCTCGAATGAAACATAGAGTGTTCGAGGATCGGGATATTTGTAAGAAGACCAAAACACTGGTTTATGAAGCCATTGTATTACCAACCTTATTGTATGCCTGCGAAACATGGACTATCTATAAAAGTAGAAAGCATGCAGAAATAAAGGCAGGAAAATAAAAGATTACGCCAAACTAGTTGCTTCCTACACAGCTGTTTAATTGCATTACATTTCCTTTGCCAGGGTCAGAAAAAGAAGTGAGAGAGGGAGCCCAAATGCAGCCGGCATTTGCAAGTTAAAAAGCATCTTCTCCTGCCGCTTCGTACCTTTGAAAGCAGCTCGCCTCTCCGCCGCTGTCCCGTCGCGTCACATCCGGCCGTCACCGACGGAGCCGGATGTGACGCGACGGGACCGGCAGCGGCGCGGGCAGCTTGCTTTCAAAGTGAAATTGGCATGAAGGGTTATAGTGCCTATTGATGTTAATAAAAATTTGTTTTATTTTTGCAGAGCAACATGATTAATGGGGTTATTTACGAAGATTTTTCCTGTGATCTTCGAGAGGAAGACGAATCAGACTCTGAAGATGATTTTAACAACTTGCTTTCTGTGTGTATTGCCATAGTAGGCTATATATTGTTTTAGTGCGCTGCTATTAGTGTTCTGTTTGAATAATAGTTAGATATATTTTCTAAATAATTGTTTTATTTGTTTCATGTGAGCCACCCAAGGAAGGCTTTGCCTTGAAAAGCAGCATAAAGATATTGGAATGAATAAATAATATATAGTGTAGCTTCCAATACAAATTGTGAATACTTTCCTCATTCACTGAAGGCTTAGCAGTATCAGAATTTTTTTAAAAATCTATTCCTTCATTGGAAATTTAGTTTATGATAGGCTTCACTCAGCCTTTGTTGCATTGTATTTGAGTATCAGGAATTCCATGCAGGTGAATGCATGGAATGGAATTCCATGCAGATGAGCAAGTGGGCTGGGGGAAGAGGGATGGAGTGCTCCATCCCTCTTCTGCACCCAGCATAGAAACTAAGCAGTCTGCTTGAGGAGGGAAGCCTCCTCCTCTTCACACCCAGCATAGCAATGCAACTCTCCATCCCCCTTCTGCCAGCCACCAGCAGGCTAAACACTTTTGCAGGCTACTACATTTGTGGACCTCTTTACAAGGTTGCTTTATACTGTAACTCCTTAGGGCCAAACTGGGCATTGCCCCCTCAGTCTTTACCTGATTGTTACAGCCTTTGCACTGGCTCATCGGCTCATCAGCAGGACCAAGGGCCAGTTAATTAGTGTACTTCTAGTCCCTGTCTTAGAATTGCTGTAGAATCATAAGCCAACTGAGATGGGATCATTCGTCAGTTACACCATCATGAATTCTGTGAAAAATATCATGAAGAACTGCATGTAGCGATGCCTATAAAATAGTAAGAAAACTGCCTCAACACTGTAAGTGTTAACATTGCCTCTTAACACTGAAGATTTTCAGGGTGTCAAATGTAAAGCTCCCAGATATGAAGAAAAATATGAGGTGGTAGATTGAAACAAGTATAAGAGTTCAAACTGAAAATGAATTATTTTTATGCTATGAATATTACCAGCAATACATGTAAATGCATATGGGGAGTAGGGAATCATGCCCCGTGCCCATCCATCTTTGCTTCCAGTGTGTAGCTGTATGCCGTATATGTTTCCTGCTAATGATGTAAAACTGAAATGCAGTGGAGTGTCAAATTCTCCATGTAGCAGATGCCCAGAGTCAGTACCTATAATTTTTTTAAAACAAAAAGTCAATTCTACCTCAATTTTTACATACATTCCTAAACTCCTCATCCTGATGCCCATCATTCACTACTACTTTCCACTCCACAGTGAAATTTAAAAGACATGGGAACAAAGCTGATCTCTGATTCACAGTAACAGCTATTAGAAAGTCAGCATTGTTGTTCTAGATGAGACCAGAGGATTCCTGCCCCTGAAAAATAACTGGATTTAGTTTAGGCAAATAAGGATACCATGGCCTTGCTGGAGACTTCAGTAGGCTGATAAATATCTGGGGCCTTATACTTGACATTCCTCCTTTATATTGTCACATGTGACATAATACCACCCCATTCTCAGATAACAGAGTGGTGTTCAGCCTGCTCTTTTGTCTACTAGAGATCCATCCATATACACTTACAGGGTTGCTTGCAATATTACAATTTCATGCACAAAA
Source organism: Shinisaurus crocodilurus (assembly GCA_021292165.1). NCBI lineage: Eukaryota > Metazoa > Chordata > Lepidosauria > Squamata > Shinisauridae > Shinisaurus > Shinisaurus crocodilurus. Next base: position 270,089,510 of record CM037876.1, read on the forward strand.
GTGTTCTTGAAGTTAACTCCTGTGCTGAAAAAAAGTAATTTGGAATTGAACAGAAGTATACCAACAGACCCAACTTCTTAATACACTCGTGTCTTATTTGTATATATCATCCCAATATTATGATGGCTGGATCTTATTTGCGTGAAGACTGTATTCCTGTAAAAAATAAATATGACCAAATTCCCTTTCCCCCACATTCAAATAGCTTTTTGTTGAGAGACAATTGTGTTTATGTGGAATAGTGTTTCGTTTTGGAAACCAGCTTTTGGAGAAAATTTGATCTAAATTAGAAAGAAAATCCACTGTGTGCACCTCCCACCACAATTTTTGGACCTCAGTTATACATACTAATGTCAGTTTATCTTTATGTAAAGAGAACACAAATTATTTTTAATTCTGTATTCTTAATGTAAAATTAACATAGTTTTCATACACATTCACAATCTAAATTCTGCTTTCAGGTAAAAATTATATTAGGGCAATTTGTTGATCTTACTAACACAAAAATCCACTTTTTTTTGGTAGAGTATTACAGTAAATGGAAGATGCCCTTCTTGTCCACAACTTTTATTTTCTGCAAGTGCAAGTGAAACATCAGAGGTATTGTAATTTTTAAAAACTATTATTGATATCTCATACCTTCAATTTTATCCTCAGTCTGGTAAAAAAATTTCATTGGGAATTCATTTAAAAAAATAGTACAATTTAGACTGCAATCCTATGCACTTACTTGAGAGTAAGCCTCAATGGGACTTGCTTCTGAGTAGACTTGTATAGAATTGCACTGCTGGAAAACAATGAAATCTATATTTAATGTTAATTTTTTGTTTTAAGTCAGGGTTAACCCACCCAAAATTACTTGAGTTGGATGCAGACCTGCTGTTTTGTGAACTGAAGGGCTTCTCTTCATAGAAGTCACCCAGATCCAGCAAAAGCTCTTGCTCCACCAACTAGATACTCCTGCAGGTGGAAGGAAAGCAATGATTTTTGCCAATTTCGCCTTCCCCTAGTGCCACCTTCCTCACTCTTCCAGAGGGTCTCCCCAACACTTTGGAGCAGATATTAGGGGGAGAAAGGTTTGTGGAGAGAGGGATGGGGAATAGGGAAAAATCACCTCTTTCCCTTCACCCATGGGAGTGTCTAGTTCATGGAGTTCTGCTCTGTGCAACTCTGAATCAAACCCATTGTTTATTTTAAACTTTAATATTTTAATTAATTATTGATACATATATAACAAGGGAAACAAAAGGGGTATATGTTGGGCTATGCAATGAATACATTACAAATATGACTATAAATGTTTATGAATAAAACATATGTATGGAAAGATTTGCAATACAGAAAACATTGATACACATTTATATTATTATCATACTTCTCCAAAATTTGATTAAAGATCACCATTCTGTTGCAAATTTATCATTACTTTGTTGTCCATCTCTCGGTTTAACAATTCTACTTAGTTTTATCAACTGAGCTAGCTGCTACACTCTTCTTATCCATTCTTTACATATTGGGACAATAAATTTCTTCCAGTCCTTATCTCTTACTAAATTTGCCGCAGACAATAAATTAGAAATTGAAGAACAAGGCTTATAATTTACTATAGGTTGCAGAACTTGAAGCAATATATATATATTTGGTTCTAAGGATAGATTGCAATTAGTCATTCTTATAATATCTCTTTTTACTTGATAACAAAACCTTTGTATTACAGGATGAAACTGCCACATGTGTAAGTAGTCTGCTGTGGAAGAGTTGCATCTCCAGCAAATATTTATGTTGGTTTTATAAATCTTATTCGATTTATATGCGGTTAAGTATCAACAATATAGAAATAATTTCTGGGAAGATTACTATCAGAACAACAAAGGACTACCTTAAAATATGACAAGGGATGTATATACCCTGAGACTGCAAACCCAAGTATACTTACCAGGAACATAGAATAGCACTCCCTTTTTATTTAGTTTCCAGTTATGCTTCTTATAGAAATCCTTTGAAGTGATTAGGATCAATTCTATATTATTAACAAAAATGTCAGTTTTATTTACCATTATAGTTGTGGTGCTCAGGTGCTGATTCTTTGTTTTAAAAGAATTCTAGTCTACAAAAGCTAGAAAAGGTGAGTTAAGTTATCTATGAGCTTATCAGGTTTTATTAACCGACATCACTGGCATAGTTCAGCCTAAGTTAGACAAGTTTGGGAAAATGTTAATTATGTATACTGTTGAAACTGATGAGACTTAAAAAAGCATTTTTATTTGGTTGGGTCAAACTTTCAGCACATAGCACTATTGTTTGGGGAATTAATAGCATATTGGAAATACACATTAATATATTTTCTCCTAAGATTTTAAGAGGTTTCTAAAATCTAAATTTGAATTTCCACATTTTGAAATAGAGATTTTCTATATTTTTGTCATGATAATGTCATACTTTTCACCTTATATAGTTATTTTATCTAAGCCCTTCAAATTATGGTCCTTGATTATTAAAAGCCCAAATTAAAGCCATCTCTATTTAATACATACACACTTTATTAATGGGAATGTTTGCAACTAAGGTAGTTCTTCATCTGTAAAAAATAAAATCTGTATGACTTTTTAAAAGGTTGTAAAATCATGCCCCGATCCAGCAATCTGGCTGGCTGAGTTGTGCACATGGAACTCTAGATCGGGGATGTTTCTTAGTCTAAATAAGTATCAAAATGCCAATATTCTTTCGTTAGGATATGTCAACATGCATCTCAGCGTGATTTATAGCATTTCATAGTGTTTATGTAGATCGCTGCTTGGAACATTCCCCAAAAGGCATCAAATAAATTAAAATTTTTCTTGCAGGTCGATTTGGTAAAAAGATCAATTAGTGCACCAGAATTGTCATCATATAGAGACAAAGCAATTTTAAAGATTTCTGCAAATTTCAAAACCACTATGGAAGAGATCAGTGTTATGAAGAAGCATGAAGAAACAGCAGATATTAAGGTTACGCTACAAGAAGCTAAAGTTTCTCCAGCGAAGATTCAGCAAAGCTGTCCTAGCCCTCGGAAAAGTGTTCCTAGCCCTCGGAAAAGTGTTCCTAGCCCTCGGAAAAGTGTTCCTAGCCCTCGGAAAAGTTCTCTTAGCCCTGAGAAAAGTTCTAGCCCTCAGAAAAGTTCTCCTAGCCCTCAGAAACATTCTCCAAGCCCTGAGAAAAGTTCTCCTAACCCTCAGAAAAGTGTTCCTAATACAGATAAAGATTCTGGTTCAGCAAGTACAATAAAAGGACAAACAGGAAGTCTTGCCCCCTCCAATGCAGAACCTGCTCAACCTGTTCAACGTGCTCAGCTTCTGGATGACAATTCTCTTGCTGCACAATCTCGAAAAGCTGGGATTAAGTACATCATTTTTCCAAAGAAAACACACGGAAAGAAAAGGCGATTGAAATTAGGTCGATTTGTTACCCCTCAATTATTGGGGATTATAACTGACAAATTAAATGAACCTCCAAGGATTATTAAAAGGTTATATTTTATTAACATTTGCAAAGGATATATTTATAATTTAATTTTTAAATATTAAATTCATTTAACTATTTGGACAGAGCAATCCCAAATTGCAGATTCACTGGCTGGAGATGGGTTGGATGGGGCATAAGTGCATCTCCACTGCAGAGGCCCCTCCACTCAGTACACCTGAGGAAAGCTCCATGCACTTAGATCTACCATTGGCAGTGTTTCCAGTGGCAGCAGGCTCTGAAATGGGGTTTCTAGGGGTGGGGTTGGTGTGGGTCAGAGGTGGTCTTGGATCTGCTGGATCCAAAGCCCCTTTGTTCCACTGAGAATTGCCAAGATTGGACCCTTCAACTACATCAGCCTGGAGCTGGCCTAGTTAATTCCCCTTTGAAATGAATGGGATGGAGGGAAGATTCCCCTCCCCTTTTAACTGCCAGTGAAATCATCAAAGGAAAATCCCCCCTGCTACCTCCTGTCCTGGCTGGTGTGAGATGGCAGGGCTTTCGAATCCCTCTTAGGATTGCTGTTTTACTCAAGATACACAAGTTGCTATGCTACGCTTAACCTCTACCCTCCAGCCCAACTCTAGCAAACACCACACGTTCCCGAGTTTGGGAGATTTCACAGCCTAGCAGTTATACAGCCCTTACCCTCATCCCACCCTAACAAACAAATATTATGTGCCAATATTATGTACAAAGTAGATATTCTCTTAACATACAATGTTACAATGCATAACTTGCTTTTCAAATTTATTTCAACAAATAGCTTATGTTACTATGTCTGACAAAGCACTGACAAACCGTGACTACAGCTTTGCTTCTTCTTTTCTTGACTTAGGTCTGCATCTGTTGGAAAGCTTCATACACATAATAAGTTCAGTATCAAAGTATCTCGAGCAGTTCGATGTTATCGAAGCCCCAGCCTTCCTTGTAGGATAGATTTTGAAAAATTTGCAGAACAGCAAGGCAGAGAGCCAAAGGACTCTGATGATTATCTTTGGGCCAAAACAATGTGGATTAAATGGTTTGATGAGCTGTACCCTCCCAGTAGGCAATCTGTTGAAGATAAAGAGAGACCAGTGTCAACAAGCAAAAAGGACATGGAGGGGATAACAGAGGAAAAAGAATTAATTGACTTGGTGAATCCGCTTCTCTACGAAGGCAAAACAGATGAACTTGAACAGTATCAGTCTGAAATTGATAGAATAACTGAACTGATAAATGAAAATGAAGGGTGTTCTTCTGCATTTCACTACTGTAGACGTGGAGCAATATACAGGAAAATAGGCAAATTGCAGGCAGCTATGGATGACTTGGAAAAAGTTAGTTTAAAATACATACTAACTTATTTTACCTGCTACTAATGTCTTTGTATCTTACTGATAGCTACAGCCCTCTAGAGGTGCCAGTTGGATTTAAAAAGAGGGAAGGGCATCTGTCTAATAACCCAGTGGCTGGATATCTCCTTGTATCCACTTCTATGCTCATGAAAAAAAAAACTTTACAGGCTCTTTAAGGGGAAAACCCCCCACCTTGGGCAGATGTCTGGAATGTTGGCTATTTAGCAGATAATTATGTCACATCTGTTACTGTATGTCCTCTATCTCATGTGCACTTATATACACATGGACAACCAGACCAAAATTGAACTGACCTAGGTTGAACACCGAGTTTCAGAACAAGATAACTATAAAGGTTTGGTTACTTAAACCTATAAAGGTTTGGTTACTTGAGGGACAAAGCTTTACAGTAGAACAAAGAGAAGAGGAGGCATTCAAGGTGCAGCTGGACAGACATCTGTCAGAGATGCTTTGACCTGGATTCCTGCATTGAGCAGGGGGTTGGACTCGATGGCCTTGTAGGCCCCTTCCAACTCTACTTTTCTATGATTCTATGATTCTATATACTGACATTGTAATCAATGTTTTCCCACCATAGATGATGATACTGCAAAAGGTGTGTGGATGTGAGCCCAGATAACTTTAATGGTTGTTAATGACTGTTGATATGTTTATCATAGCAATGCTTCAGGTATGGTATTTTCCCTTATCAGGGCTCTTGATTGGCCAGCTCAGGAGATCCCATGAGCAGCTTAATTAGATTAGTGATCAGGTGATAGGTGAGGCACTTGCATCTTCTCGAGGTTTCATGCTACTATGTATACCTGGTGAGAGTCCTTCCTGCTTTTATCTGTCTTTTGGTCATGATAGTTGTATTGTTGTTTTGATTTATTTACTTTTTACTGTACATTGCCTTGAGCGCTCTTTGAGCAGGTGGGCAATTTATAAATATGTCAATAAATAAATAAACAGCAGAATAAAAAGTTCAATTAAAATCAGCTAACATCTCTAAAATGCCTGGGTGAACAAAAACAACCCCTCTTAGCCTGTGTCAGGGTTGTCTCTCCCTCTTTTCTTCTGAAGGCAGAAGCAGACACTGACCTCCTAACTATTAGCTTTTACTATGGTAATACAAACCAGCATAGTGGGCTTTAGCGTACAAATTAAATGTATTGCAGAGATCAATAACAAAAGAAGCAAGCTTAGTTAGAATGCTAGATAATCAATACATTAAGGAAATGCAACATGGAAAGAAGTTGATCTCAGACTGAGGGCCCCTACTCCCTTCCAAACTCAAATTGTCAAAACCCCTCCTTTATGGCAGTTCCCCGTTGCTTTAGAGCAGGGTTCTCCAACCTTGGGTCCCCAGATGTTGTTGGACTACAGCTCCCAGGATCCCTTGCCATTAGCATACTGTCTGGGTATGCTGGGAGCTCTAGGCCAGCAACATCTGAAGACCCAAGGTTGGAGAGCCCTGCTTTAGAGCCAACTGCTTAGAACATCTTACACTCCTTCCTTGATCTTCCCTTTTCAATTGATACCTTACTCTGGGATCAGCCACACCCATTCCACCCACCTGCTCCTTGTCAGGCATGCTTTGGCTTCCCACTGTATTTGAGGCCAACTGACTATTCCATCTCCCTGTTTATCTCTAGTTCAGGGCATGAGCAAAGGCATGAGATATGGTTATTTGCTTCCCTCAGGGAGAGAGCACATGTTGTTTGTTTGAGAGGCGAAGGGGAGGGAATAGGAGAAAGGAACCGATCAAGTTATAGGACAACAAGGGGGATGAACAAGACAAGTGGCTGTTGATACAACACATTCTCTATCGCCCCCTAGTGTCTGGAAGCATGTGGAGTTGATCCTACTATCCAACATTCCCCTGCTTAATTCTGCATGCTCCAGAGTCCATGAGAACTAGTTTTTCTCACAGACCCTGATAATTGTCTTTGGTTAATGGCTTGATGAATATATCTGAAGTCACGTTTCCCATGGGACAATAACATAACTTAACAAGCCCCTATTGTTGTAGATCTGTTATTATATATGTTTAACATCAATGTGTTTGGTGCATGCACTGTTGGCTGGGTGAGTTAGTTTTCCTGCATAGTGTGCCTACTTCAGTGGCTATGTCAGGTCTAGTAGTTGTGGCTAAGTATAGAAGCTTACCTATAGCCTTTCTATAGCCATTGTTTTCTGGTAGTGATTCACTAGGTTTCCTTTCCTTATGGATACTTGTTTCCATTGGTGTAGGTATTGGATTAGCATCTTTTAGTACTAGGCTCTCTTGTTTTTGACTAAGAAGATAACTGCTATCTCCTTCCCTATCAATCTATATGCCTAAGTAGTAACTGGCATCTCCTAGATGTTTGACTTCCACCTCTGCTTAGATGAAGTACAGTTTTTGCACTGCCCTTTGGATTGTCATGGCATATAATCAGGTCATCAACATAAATCAGTATAAATGTCCATCTGCCTTCTCTATAACACGTATAGACGCAGGGGTTCTGCTTTAGCTTGCATAAAGCCTTGGTTGGTCTTGTTCCATGTATAACTTTTCTTCAGTTTTTCCATGCAAAAATGCATTCTTTACATCAAGATGTTCTACATGCATGTTTCTTGAAGCTGCTAGGCTTAAGAGCATTACAGCTTCTCCCCAATGTCTGTCGGGAAGTTCTGCATGTAGCAGCATACACCTCACCATGTCCGTCAGTGAGCGATTCTTTCTTTCTGCAACCCCATTTTGTTCTGAGGTTTATGCAACTGTGAGTGCCCCTTTTTGCTGCATTTAAAGCATGTGGGTGGCTCCTTTCTTTGAGCTTTTCTACATGAGGCATTTATCGTGTGCTCGTGATTCCTTACGGTTGTTTATGGGCTCGTTAGATGACATAATGATCCTCCATTTTCCCTTCTGTTTTTTAAGAGCACTTTCCTGGGTTTTTTTTTTAGAATGGGGGAAATGAGGTATTATTTTAGAACAGGGGAAATGGCGTGGTTTCTCCTTGTGTGTATGAGCTATTCTGCTATAGCACACCTCTACCTAAAGGTAGACTATGTGTCTGCTTCTGGCTGACTTGGACTGGCAATTGGTCCACAAGTCCTGGATCCTGATAGCCTGGAGTCTGACCTTTTCTGGAGGCCTGCCACTTATACATGATTTTGGGTTTTTTTGTGCTCCTTAGTGCAGTGTCAAGATGTGCCTACTGGTGCATTGGAATGTAAAAACAATCTTTATGCTAAGTAACAATTTGTTTCATTACCTTCACAGGCAATAAGTTTAGAACCAAAGCTGCTTAATGCTTATTGGCACAGACATTTACTTTTCCTTTACCAAAATAAAACTCTTTCAGCACTAGAAGACCTGAATTTCATAATTAAGTGCAACAAAAACAATGCAGGCAAGTATCTTTGAAACCCTGTTATCTAAAATTTGGTTCTCAGAAACCTCTAGTTATATGTCCTCCATATCAAAATAGTGTAATGTTCAGAATATTCTTACTTACTTGAATGTCTGGCTATCCAAATTTTCTGTGCAATGGCCTCCACAAATACTGCGTATTTTTAAAATGAGCATTAAAAAACAATAACACTGGCTAAAGCAGTGCAATAGTTCCCAATTATTTTGTTTGTTTGCTGTATAATTCATTATGATGGGTTGTATCTCATATACAGTGGCAGGGGTGTTCTGCAAATTGTTCCACACCAGCTGGTGGAAGACCATGTAACATTGAGTTGCATCTTGAGATGTTGTGCAACACATTATGCAACGTCTTGTGCTTACAGAAGCATACTTCTCGATTTTAGCTGTCTTTTCTCACAAAGGTCTTGCACTAAGTTGGGAAAGCCTTTCTGCTCATAGGAGACACCTTCCTCAAGTGGAAGGACACCTCTGGATTGAACCCAATTAATGTATACATTTAATATTAGGGTTCTCATTCAGTTGAAGGAATCTTGGTTGATTTTATTTATTTATTTATGTATTACATTTATACCCTGCCTTTTTTCCTGCAAGGAACCCAAGGCGGCTTACATAATCCTCCTCCTCTCTATTTTATCCTCACAACAACCCTGTGAGGTAGGTTAGGCTGAGAGTCAGTGACTGGCCCAAAGTCACCCAGTGAGTTTCATGACCGAGCGGGGACTAGAACCCGGATCTCCAGAGTCCCAGTCCAACACTCTCACCACTACACCACACTGGTGCCACTATGATTAATTGTATGGTTTCGTCAATTAAATTTGCATATGAATAAATATCATCATCTGTTTATTACGGTCATATGACCCAGCATATACACTTTACATTCCAACTCTCAGAAAGAATAATCATACATAATAATACTACATGACTATAAACAAAACAGCTCTCACTTGTTCCCTACCAAAAAAATCCCTCCTTTTCATAGCAGCTAGGAAGAATTTAGTAACTGAAGAAGTGACAGTTGGATTTTGGTCACATAAACAAAAAGTGACCAACCATTCATCAGGTAAACCACGAAACCTCCTTAAGAGGTTGGCGAAATTATGTCCTCCCTCAATTTAGTATAAAATTTACAGAAAAGAAGAACATGCATCAAAGATTCAGGAACCCCGTCCATACATGGGCAGTGTCTCTGCTGATATGGTATACCCTGAAATCTTCCCTGAAAAATTGCTGAGTGTAAAATGTTAAATCTTGTTAACATGAATGTTCTACGGGCTTGTGGAGCACTAAGATTTGACATATATGGCGCTAGAAGACCATATATCGGTGATAACCCACTTGCAATGGGAGAGCAGGTTTGTTAAATCAATAAAACACCTTGTGAAACATTTTTAAGGTCCACATAAAGGCAGATACAGACCAGGCCATACATACTTCTCTAGGAAGAGAATTAGAAAGATGTTGGCCCATCACTAAAAAGGCCTGGTTTCTGGAACCTACCAATCAGATAAACCTTGATGGCAGGTCAGAGAGCAGGGCCACTGAAGCTGATCTAATGGCCTGGGCAGGTTTATATGATGCCCACATTTTTCAATTAATCAAAATATGTTTAACTGATAAATCTAACTGACCATAATAATTTATTTATGTAGATATTTTATAGCCCACTTTTATTTATCAAATAAAGCCAAGGCACCTTACAGTTTAATAAAACATGATATACTAAATACAAAAATAACCAATTAATCAACAAAATATTGCAGTTTTGCTTAATATCTACGTATGTAATATTTTCCATGCACTTTCCTTTATCTCAGAACTTAAGATGGTGCACAATATATCCTTTTTCAATTTTTAAAAATCCCCATACTATGAGGTAGGTTAGGGTGAGAGATGGTGACATGCCCATGAGCACTGGTGGGTTTCATGTCTGAGGAAGAGTTGCATCCAAGTCTTCTGTATACCAACACTAGCCATTCTATGATACTGACTCTCAAAATATAAATATTATCATAGATGGTAATTTGTGGTCTGGATGCCACAGGTGGCACTGGTAATAGAATTGGTTGTCTTTGTGGTCTCTCTGCATCACACATATGGGCTCTGCGCCTGTGCTGAGACAATTCGGGAAACTTCTCAAGCTGAGGAAAATGGGGCGGGAACCCCTCCCCCATGGTCTCACGGATCATGCTTCTGCGGGTTCCTGCTCAATCCCTCAGTTCCTCTTCAACCACCATTGTGGCTAGACGAAAGCGGGGACTTCTCTCGACTTGTTTTGAGGTGTTTGGTGCTGAGGCATATTATAGATTAATTAACTGACTATTACTAATAATTAATCAATTTAAAATGTCTTTAATCAGCTTATAGCCCTGCTCTTTACTTATTGTAAAGAGCACTGTGCGCCATTTCTGCATAGTGGTTTTAAACAATGTGATTGCAAGGACTTTGGCTATCAGGGCAAATTTATAAAATACTTGTTTCTAACTTGCATATCAGTAGTATTACATGCTAGTAAGGATTAAGAAAATGTTTAATGTTCCTTTGGTTATTTAGACGCATATCTGTCAAGAGCTGATATATACAAAAAACAGGGAGATAATTCATTAGCAATTATAAATTACACTCTTGCTATGAGATGCAGACCTACCGATGATGAAATATATTACAAGAGAGGTGAGGCCCGTGAAGAAGATGGTGACTTAATATTGGCAATGGAAGACTATTCCAAAGTAAGTATTACTCTGTAATTTCACAATATATTCCGTTGGCGAGAATCTAAAGAACTGCACAAGTTGTGCTGTGCACCCAACAAACTTGTTGAAATTGTGTTTCTCAAACAGTGTTTCTCAAACAGTGGTCATATGTCATTTTTGAAACCGAGGGGAGTTTCAAATGTCGTTTATGATAGGGCATGATGGTCCGCTGTTCAAAGAAAAACAGTAAAAACTCCTACTAAACAAGGGCAAGCTTTGAGTGCAGCTAAAGTAACTACGGTACTTTTTGACCTTTGGTTTTGCAAGCACCAAACCAACCTTTTGATGCAACATATCTTTGGAATGGGGCTGCTTTATTCTTTCCTTTCTCGTTGTTTATCTAGTCAATATTGCTCCCAGCTTCTTTTCTCTTTTGTGGGAAAGACACAGGGATAACCTTTTCCCCACAGGTGGAAAGTAGTTGAGAAGAATAGTTAGAATGGACAAATGGCAGGAAAATAAATGGTTACATACAGGGCTTTTTTTCTGGTGGAACTCACCGGAACTGAGTTCCAGCACCTTTTCTTCTATTAATTGCATTACAATTTAATCGCCATCTACTCCCGAGGAAATGTAATCCAAGAGTTCCGGTACCCTTTTCTCCAGAAAAAAAGCACTGGTTACATAACCTCTCCCACCTCCTTTGCTCCTCAGTTGTTTCTTTGCTCTGAGGCTGCATTCCATTGGGAAAAATGGTGAGTAGAGTACACTGTTTGTCAATCTCCTGTGTAATATCTAGTTTGGCTCCAAATGATAAGGTCTTTGAGTTTTTTTCTACCATAGGAGACAAACACCAGTTCTAAATAAATCTACTTCAATAAGTTATTTTGATTTTAGTGGAACTTTTTTTCTAAGTGATTGTTTAGAATTATAATCTAAGAGAGGCAGAGAGGGGGGCTGTATCCCAACAGGATGGGAGCTAAGCACCTGCTTCCTTGTTTCCCTTTTTCCTCCCCTGCAGAACAAGGATAGGGACTCAGCCCAAATTCTACTGGTTGTGTAGCAGGTTTGGAACTAAGCTACAATTCACCCCTCTTTCTAAGTGCTGATCAGTCAAGGGGGAAAGGCTGCTACAGTGATTCTGTGTGTCCCTTTGCCATCCAACAGATAAAGCAGTTATCTTCTATTGCTTAAAAGGAGGTACCTGGATTTGAATTTGGATGCTGCTTTCCCCTTCATTAACTCTTTTTGAGTCTTCCCAGATACAGCACATAGAACTTGGGAGATGGGCGGGGAGGGGGTGTCGTTGAACTGAGCTTAGGGAACATATCCTCCAACAGAGGCCACCATCTTAGAAACTTTTTCTACTTTGCCCCATTTACTGAATCAAAAATGTCTAGGGAATCTTCAAGCTAATTGGAAATAATCGAGCTAGTTCCTCAGTTTCCAATTTGGGTTCCTCTACTACAGCAGGGCTCTCCAACTTTGGGTCCCCAGATGTTGCTGGACTACAGCTCCCAGAATCCCTTGCCATTAACCATGCTGGCTGGGTATGCTGGGAGCTGTAGGCCAGCAACATCTGGGGACCCAAGGTTGGAGAGCCCTGCTCTACAGACAAACAAACAAAAAAAAGGCAATGATGGGGCAATTTGGCTTTTAGTTATGTTTCATGCTCTAGTATGACTTACAGACATTTCCTGAATTCCATGGTGCTATATTACAAAAGCACTTGCAAATAATTTCTGTGGCCAGAAGAATCCAAAGACTGCACTATTTCCACGTGCTCAGTTTTGGCTTGTGTGTCTCAAATGCAGAAGTGCCAAATTGCAAGCCAACTGAAACTGAGGGGATCTTCCTAAGCAGTTTGTGACAAGGCATTGTGTCTGCTGTTCAAAGGGAGGGGAAAGTCAAAATGTGATGGGCATGCATTAGCCCTTCACACCTAAAGAAGCTCTTTGAAGCCAGGCTGTTATCTAAACTCTACCCATCCGGCATGAGGATGCTGTTTTCAGCAGGGATGTTGAAGAGTCCTTGGTTTAGAGTCACGAGTCGAGTCACGAGTCTTTGGACTCGAGTCCGAGTCTGAGTCCTTGGTCCAAAATGGTGACTCGTGGAGTCACGAGTCACTCCCAAAGCTGACTCCACGAGTCCCTATTAAAATCAATGGGGGGGGGGTTTCCCAACAAAATAAGGCAATTTCAGATGTATGGCTTAAATAAATTCTAGGCACAAGTGTGCCTTTTTATTTCAAAACTCTGCAACTGATTTTGATAAGAACAGACCACACAGACAGACAAACCCAAAATAACCAGGCAGGCAGAGGAGGCAGGGAACCCCAAACAGGCAGGCAGAGGCGTTTGTCTTGGACAATTCAAACTGTGGAACTGGTTAAGAAGAGACCAGGCAGGCAGAGGAGGCTGGGAACCCCGAACAGGCAGGCAGAGGCAGCCAAACCCAAAATGTCTGAAAGGTTGCATTTTAGAAAAATGATTTTAAAAAATAAACTTGCTGTACTTCCTAAACCTATCCATATTGCATTTGAGGAACACGATTTTGGAACACGAGTCCTTGGTCTCGAGTCCCGAGTCCTTGGTCTCGAGTCCCATTAAAAATATTGGGACTCGAGTCTGACTCGAGTCAGAGGGGGGACTCAGTCCAACTCACGAGTCGAGTCCTGGAGTCCGAGTCCCCATCCCTGGTTTTCAGGCACTAAGTAGTGCCCTTGATGAATGGATGGAAGACTCAAATGAAAGCCAGATGCTCAAAATGCTTTGTGAGTACTTATTGGGATGGATTGGACCTGCTGGATTTGAGGAAATAAGCTAAATTCTCATGTCTAAACAACAGTATTATACATCTGATTATGTATAATTATATATAACTTACATAGAACATATTTATTTAGTAACACTAATATATTTACAGTGCAATCTTGTACAAATCTATTCAGAAGTAAGCCCCATTGAGCTCAATGGGTCAACTCCCAGGCAAGTATGTATAAGGCCTGTGGCATATGCTGGCTCAGCTTGTCTGAGTGTGGAAAGCTAAGCAGGGTCAGGCCTGGTTATTACTTGGATGGGAGACCCCTCCTCTAGTTTCCTGCATTGAGCAGGGGGTTGGACTCGATGGCCTTGTAGGCTCCTTCCAACTCTATGATCTATGAAGATTGCAGCCTCTGCCACTTCTGGTAGAAAATGAACTAATCAAAAACGTAGAAGATACATATTGTCCATTAAATAAATTATTTGTGACCTGTTTTAAGCCAAAATAATATTTGCATTGTGTAAAATTCTTACGAATATAAAACCAATCATAATAATTATGGAAATATTGGGTGTGTGTTTTATTTCATTGTAGTGCCTTTACTATAACCCCACAAGAACAGATGCACTTATGAAGCATGGACAACATTACTTTAACAAATCTTATTGGATTACAGCAATTAATGATTTTACAACTGTGATTAAAGAAGATCCAAGCAATGCTGAGGCAAGGTAATCATAAATGATATCTGAATTGAAAGAATTTTAGATGACTTCTAACTAAAGGGAGGAGGAGCTCCAGATGTGCTGGCTCTCTGACATGTGCATTGTGTGCTATAGATGGAATTGGCATTATTTATTTATTTATTTATTATATTTATTTATTATATTTATTTATTATATTATTTATACCCCGCCTTTTTTCCTGCAAGGAACCCAAGGCGGCTTACATAATCCTCCTCCTCTCCATTTTATCCTCACAACAACCCTGTGAGGATAGGTTAGGCTGATAGTCAGTGACTGGCCCAAAGTCACCCAGTAAATTTCATGGCTGAGCGGGGACTAGAACTCAGTTCTCCCGAGTCCCAGTCCAACACTCACCACTATGCCACACTGGCTCTCTTTTAGAAATTAAGCAAGGTGCACAGTCTTGGCCCGCTCTAGCATCTGATGTGCCTTTACCTGTCCTTCATGTGTGATGAATGCATAGCCTGAGAACTGCCAGAAATGCTGTTAAGGCTCCGGAACTGCTGTAGAGGTACAGGAGCCATAGTACTGGCCCACTGCTTGATTAAATTAAAGAAGGTTGTTCCCTGCATCCAGGAAAACATGCAAATGCCTGCCTGATTGATATGCCACCACCCCGCTGAGAGTAACTAATTCAGGAGGCCTCCTTTCCTGAGAGAAGTTCCATCTCCCTCAAGTGGAGGGAAACTCCCCTGAGGCCTGACTGATTGGAAATGCCTGTCACCTGGGTTTTGACTCCCAGCAGGACTTTATCTGCCAACCTGAAGTGGGGCAGCAACCCCGAAGGGGAAGCTGCTTCGGGGGGATGCAAGGGCAAGGGCCACTCCTATAACATTTTCTCTATTGGTTTGCTCAGAGCCCTTGGTGGGGGATGATTGCTTTTTCCCTTCCTAGGGCCTGAGGATGTGCCTTGGAGGGAAAGTGTGGGGATTCATGGGGCCCCAATCAGTGTAGTTGCGGGGGAAGAGAGATATGACATTGGGAGGAGGGCTAGCCAGGTAAGGGGAACGTGCCCAGACACTTAATGGTTGTGCCATGTTCCAGTCCTCCTCGCACCTGCAGGTTTGGTGATTGCCCTATCAGCCTGTCCTCAGGTCTCCAGATGCTGCTTCTAAATGCCGTATCGGTCTAAAATAAGACCTCCCTCATCCATGATCTAATAGTGGATGAAGTGGCCGATCTGGCATGCATTACTGAGACCAGGGTAGGCGAACAGGGAGGAGTTAGTCCTTCTGAGTTATGCCCACTGGGGTACTTGGTTCAGCATCAGGGTAAACTTGAAGGCCAGGAAGGGGGGGATTGCCGTGGTCTATAGGAATTCTCTCCCTCTCTCCAGGCTCCCTGTCTGTCTGACTACTGGTCCACAGTGTTTGGATCTTGTATTGGGGCTGTGGGACAGATTAGGGATTCTGTTGGTGTACTGCCCACCCCACTGCTCAACAGACTCCCTATCTGAGCTGACAGAGATGGTCTTGGTTGTGATGCTGAGGTCCCCCAGGCTGTTGGTCCTGGGGGACATTAACATCCATGCCAAGGGTGTTGGATTATGATTCAACATGAGCTTGCTTAAAGGTTTTTCTTCTAGTGGAACTTGGCGGCCAGCAATTCAGCAATGCAATACTGAAGGTCTTTGGAACAGGTATTCCTCGTTCCCATATCTAGATGTCCTTGGCCATCTAGTAGGAGAAAGTGGGTGTTACAATATGACAGTTGCTATACTGTCATATGCCTGTCTTGATTCCCATTGGCTTTCAAGCACAGCTGGGTGTGTATTTTTGCTGTGCTTGCTTCTTCGGTCTTTTCTCTTCTTTTTTTGGATGTCTATGTTATGTAATGTTCTCAGAATTGACTCTGTCTTTATTTTGTAGTGTGTAATTGTTTTATGAAAATAATAAAACAATTAGAATAGGAAAGCTTCTGTTTCCTGATTGCTGCAACAGAGCAGGAGAACTAAAGGTCGGACTGTGGTGGAATTTGCTCTGTGTTTGCTGGAAGCTAAAGCAAGGTTGCAGTTAGCAGGCACACAGGTGAACCACAGGACTTTGGGCAGGCATGTAAATGCCAACAGTGGGCACCCTATCTGGGGCGATTCAGGATTTCATGGACTCCATGATGACCATGGGACTGTCCCAACATGTCATCGGCCCAACGCATGTAGTAGGGCACACTCTAGATCTGTTTTTTTTTCAGCCGGGCATGGGGATAGTGACTTTTCAGCCGGGCATGGGGCATGGGGTGAGGGACTTTGAATCAGTCCATTTGTCATGGTCAGATCACTGCCTGGTGAGATTTAGAATAACAGTGACTTTTCCCCTCTGTAAGGGTGGGGGACCTATTAAGATGGTCCACCCCCAAAGGCAAATGGATGCGGATGGTTTCCAGAGTGCCCTTGGGGATTTTCTGGATAATATGGCTGGCGTCCTGTTGAATCCCTGGTTGATCTATGGAATACAGAGATGACCCGAGTGGTTGACACGATTGCTCTGGAGCACCTCTCTGTAGTAGAGCTCATACATCTCCGTGGTACGCCCCAGAGCGGAAAGTGATGAAACAACACAGGAGACGGCTTGAGTGCAGATGGAGAAAAACTCCTAGTGGATGCAGTCGAGCCCTGGTATGAGCCGATAGTAAGATATATTTAGCAGCAGTGAGGGCAGCAAAGAAACAACATCTCACTGCCTCTATTTAATCTCTTTGCTGCCCAGCGGAGCTTTTTAAGATTGTCCAGGGCCTATTATATGCTGGACCCAAGGACATCCTAGACCCATCTGAGGCCAAGTGCAATATATTTGCTAGACACTTCCAGGAAAAAAATCTCTTGTTAGAGTTATAGCAGTTCAATCAGGCGAGGTACCCAGAGCACAGCCTGGTCAAGTTTTCTTGGATGAATTTCAGTTGGTACAGCTCGAGGATGTTGACAAGGTGCTTGGACAGGTTTGTGCAACCACATCTGTACCACATCCTTGCCCCTCTTGGCTTATAGAAACCAGCAGGGAGGGAACAGCTGGCTGGGCCAGGAAGGTGATCAATGCCTCCTTGCGAGAGGGAGTGGTCCCATGCTACCTGAAGCAGGAGGTGGTGAGGCCACTCCTGAAGAAACCCTCTCTGGAACCGGAAGATCTTAACAGCTTTAGACCGGTGGCAAATGTTCCTTTCCTGGGCGATGTCCTCTTGAACTGGTGGTGGCCAACCAGCTTCAGGTGCTGTTGGATGAGTCTGATTATCTTGATCCATTTCAGTTGGGGTTCAGGCCAGGTTTTGGCATGGAAACAGCTTTGGTCACCCTGTATGATGACCTATGCCGGGAGAGAGAAAAAGGGAGTGTGACCCTGTTGATATTCCTGGATCTCTCAGAGGCTTTCAATACCATCAACCATGGTATCCTTCTGGTGCGGCTGTCTGAGTTGGGAGTGGGGGGTACTGCATTGCAGTGGTTCCACTCCTACTTGGATGGCCGGCTCCATAAGGTGGTGCTTGGGGAATACTGTTTGGCCCTGTGGACTCTCCAGTATGGGGTTCCTCAGGGGTCGGTCTTATCCCCCATGCTATTTAATATCTACAAAAAACCACTGAGTGGGGTCATCCGGAGTTTTGGAGTGTGTTGCCATCAATATGCTGATGACACACAGCTCTATTTCTCCTTTTCATCTCCAGCAGGTGAGGCTGTGTATGTGCTAAACCGGTGCCTGAATGCGACAATAGACTAGATGATGGCTAACAAACTGAAGCTTAATCCAGACAAGACTGAGATGCTGCTAGTGGGTGGTTCATCTGACCTGATGGAGCGTGTTCAACTTTTTCTGGATGGGGTTGCACTCCCCTTGAAGGAGAAGGTTCGTAGCTTCAGGTCTTCCTTGAACCATCTTTGTCACTTGAGTGGCATGGAGTGCCTTCTACCGGCTCCAGCTGGTGACCCAGCTGTGCCCCTATCTGGACAGTGATAGCTTGGTTTCACTAATCTATGCTCTGTTAATCTCTAAACTAGACTGCTGCAATGCAGTCTATGTGGGGTTGCCCCTGAAGGCTGTACAGAAGCTGCAGCTTGTGCAAAACACAGCAGCCAGACTAATAACTAGGACCAGATGGTCTAAACACATAACACCAATTCTGGCCTGCTCACATTGGCTGCTTATATGCTTCCTAGCCCAACTCAAGGTGCTAGTTTTCATCTATAAAGCCCTACATAGACTGGGACCGCAATGCTTGATGGAACGCCTCTCCCAACCACAATCTACCCAGACACTATGCTCAATATCTGGGGCTGTCCTCCCAACTGCCACCTTGGAGGAAGGCTCAGTTGGTGGCAATAAGGAGGAGGGCCTTCTCAGTGGCGGCCCCCCAATTGAGCTCCCCACTGAGGCCCGCTTGCCACTAACTCTACTATCTTTTTGGCACCAGGTTAAGACTACTCTCTATGCCAAGGCATTTAATAGCCCTAATTAGTACATGAGGGTGGGTGGGTTATGTCAGCTGCAGGCCTAGTTGTATTAACTTGCTTTAGTTATTTAAATTATTTTAAATTTGGTTTTTAAACTTCTGTAATGACATTTTATATTTTTATTGTTATTTGTATTTTATAATGTATTTTATCATTGTTGTAAACTACCCAGAGAGCTTTGGCTATGGGGCGGTATAGAAAATAAATACATACATAAATACATACATAAATAAAAATAAATAAATAATGAGAGTAACTTTGAATTGGCCTGTCAAAAACCCTGATGGGCTTTTATTCTGAGCTTCTATTCAGATGCCAGAAGAACCAAACAATGTTTCCATCTTGGGTGCAGCCTCTGAGCCATTGAGCTGTTTGTTCCTTTTGTTTCAAACCCTATAACTGCCTTGGAGTTTGAGCAGCTGATGTTCATTTTTTTTCTGCTTGGGCATCTCTCATATCAGTGTATTTCAGTTCTGAGAATCACCCAGGGTCTGGTTGACTTTTAATAATGTTCCTTGTGACTCTTTCCTAGTGTGATTCTCCAATCTACTCTGGTGCCTATCCCATGTTTCCAGGGCCAGAGTACCCACTTTCCTACCTTGTTTGCCACAGATAGATTTGTTTGCCTTGTATTCCAAGAGAAGGTTGCCCCCTGGTAAAAGCTGGGTTCTGCTCATAATGCTGCACAGCCAGCTATACAACCATTCTAGTACCTGGGAAGGGATTATGACATGTGTGCGAGTCGTCAGTTCTGGGTCCAAGGAGTAGAATTGGTCTCAGAGGAAGCATGGCGCAATGGGAAGCAGCTACCAAAAATTTTGAGCTGAGTGCCAAATTTCTGAATCTAACTGGACACTCTTAGCAGAAGCCTCATTCCCTAATAACAGGGAAGTCCCTAGTAACAGCTTAGCGTCTCCATCGTTGTCCATCGATCCAGGCCACCCTGCCTCTGTCAAGTCACTGGTCTGTAATTCTAAGCAATTGGCTTTTATTATGTAAAAGGCACAAGCAAGCCAGTCTTGCTTCAGTCTACATAATAGGTTGTTACAAACAATGGCTACAAAAGAGTCAAGTGTTTTAGCAGCTGAGAAAGCCAGCTTCTTAATCTAAGGCGGCACATTAGTAAGAAAGCTGATAACAAAGTATTGGGAAATTGTTACAGTCCTCCCATTCAAACTAGGCCCTGCCTTCAAGGCAGCACCTTTCCTTGAGGAGTCTCTTGGGCAGCGAAGCACTTTGACCAGCATAATACTCTATGCTACTCCTCCCTTCTCATTTGACATCTAACCCTGGGGTCTTTAATATGCAACCCTTCCTTGCTCTGGGTCGGCGTTCCCACAGTTTCAGAATGGCTTAATGGGCTATCAGTGATATTCCCACTTAACTCCAGCTGCTGTGGCCTTGAGGCCTCAGCTGCTTTAGCCACCTCCTCCCACTCCTCATCTGAGTCAGAATCAAATCCCACGTCTTCTTGAGGTGCCTCTGCAGAGGTGCTGGACTTAACCCTTACACTATCCATTGCCCCATCATTGCCCTTTTTCGGGATGTCTCTGGACAACATTGTGCAGCCTGTTTTCAACAAGTTCAGGGTGCCAAGAGGCTTTTACCCCATTTTGTAATTTAGAACTAAAGCTGAGAAACATAATGGTAGTCTGTGTCCACAGCATTTTTCTAATTTTTGGAAACGAAGGAGGAGGTGAAGTTGTTTGGGTTCCCCTTCTTATGAAGTCAGCTAAGATGGATGCAACTACTTTTAACAATGTAATTAGGGCTGTAGTCTACAGAATGAATGAAAAAAAGAGTATGTCTTGTTTTGAGTGTATGTCCAAGTCCACGACCTGTACTGTGTATAAGAATGAGTGACATTGTGTCTGCCCTATCTTCTGTGTGTATGAATATATGAGAGTGACAGAGATTGCCTGTGTGCTTCCTCTGTCTGTTTGTGTGTCCTATATATGGATATGAGGGAGAGAGTCTGGATATATAACACAAAGAGTGCCTTTCTATAGTGGTGTTGAGTTGTTTTTGTGCTTTGCAATCTCTGCTATTAGTATGTACATCTTCTGAACCTGCAAGTAAGCAGACATGAACATAGTAGTGAAAGGGGAGGTGGAGGAGAGAAAATGGAAAAGAAACTATATACGCGTACCTGTTGTGTCCCACTTGATCACGCCAGACAGTGCAGTTCCAAACAGATTCTTTATTGCTACAAGCAGTAACGAAAAGTCCATCCGCCATACACCAGTCCAAGAAACAAGCCAAAGTCGAGACAGTCCAGGGTTCAGAGGGTAGGAGATCAAGGGGAATCAAGGAGCGTAGAAGCCTTGCCAGGAACAGCGTTGTTGCTTTCTACACTGAGCAAGGGTCCGCAGCTAGACTATAAACCCTGACCCAGCCTCAATCTCAGTCTGAGTCTGATTCTGGATCTTGGCACGGATACCGGGCCAGGAGACGCCTGCTACGCCTCCTTCTGCTCACGAGCCTTTCAGCCAGGTGTTTCTCCTGTCGTCTTTGGGCCGGCCGCAACCCTGAGGGGCCCTCCTCCCCTGAGGGAGCCCTCCTGACAGCCCAAGGTCAGCGCCTGCAGCTGAGAATCCTTACTCCACTCTCCCGGCTCCTGTTCCCCAACGGAGGGAGAACTGTCCAAGGTCGCCTGGCCTTGGCTGCAATCAGCCCCAGGTGTGAGCCCTTCACCCAGCTCCTCTTCTGTGTCAGAGCTGTTACTGAAGCAAGAACCCACAGTACCTGTAGTGATGTACGCGTACCTGTTGGGGTGCTCGCTGAGCCACCCCCACTGCTCAATTCCTCGCGTGGCGACACTGAGGCTTCCTTCCGACTTTCCGGGGACCCGGAAGTGATACAGGTCCTGGCACTGTGCCAGGAACTGATGCGACGGGACCCTGGCGCTGCTTTTTTCAGGTAAATATAATAGAAAACCACTGTTTTAAGGTGGTTTTCTATGGTATTTATGTGAAACATGCAGCGCTGGGGACCCAGAAGTACATGTCCCCGGCTCCTCTCCCGGGAGATATGCCGAGCCGGGGAAAGCGCCGGGGACCCAGAAGTACCTCTCCCTGGCTCCTCTCCTGGGGGAGGTGCCAAGCCGGGGAAAAGGTAAGTGCCGTGGGGCTTGGGGACTCAAGTGGGGTGAGTTTGCCCCGCTTTCACCCCCTATCGAGATCCGCACACATCCCTACTCTCAATGCAATTTAAAAAAACTATTTAAGAACTTTGGTTTGCTAGAAGTTGAAGCTCCTGCTCATGGAAGGTACTTCTTTGCCTGATTTTCAGGGATCCTCCCTTCCACTCAGCTCTCCTGCTCTACAGCCCACCACTTTAGGGAGGGTTCTCTGACCTTCAGAAGAGGGTTTTCAGGTTGCTCTGGGGCTGCCAGGAAAAGGAGGGAGTTGCAATTGAATGTATGAAAATTCAAAAAAAGTTGGAAGGCTGTGAAAGGTGCAAACTCAAATAGCACTTTAAAGTAATGCAGCTTTCAATGTTAGGACCAGATAGACCTGCCCTACCTATGTGCAGTGATCCTGATGTGAATCAGGGCCCCATCCTCCTAACTTGGGAGTAAAAAAGAAAGAGAGGGTCAGTTACATGCTGTATATTTAATGTATCATGTAGTTTGATCTTCACTTGGAAGTAAATCCCAATTCCATGTACGGTAAATGTGCTTGATTATCTCTTTGACTTGATTACATGGGCTTGATTACACCCCCGGCTTTTAAAAATGATGTTAAGCACATTGGAACAAAAATAAACACAGTCATGCATTCAAACAGCATAGATATAAATACAGAATATTGTAAATATGGTAAGGAAAATAGAAATTTGTTTTCTTTCTAGAACCTATCGAGGAAGAGCGTATATTAAACAAGAGCAGTATAAAAACGCAGTTGAAGATTTTGCTGCTGCAATTCACTTGAACCCTTGCAATTGGATGGCATACTACTACAGAGGTTGCATTTTGCGAAAGATTAATCCAAAACAAGCCCTACAGGACTTGAGTATTTCTGGTATTACCCTTTTGATTTTCATGTATAGGCTAAACTGGTTTTATTATGGCTGTAATTTTTAAAAAAAGTTCACAGTGAGAGTTACTATATATATATGGATGTTACAGATTTCTTTTTCAAACACTAGAAAGACCTTTCACAATTGAGCACTTCAGTCAATTAGATCCATATCTATTTAGCACCTTCTTCATGGACTCTGTGATTCACACATATGGGTTATGTACCTGTGCAGAACCATCAGTTGGAACATTCTAGAGTTAAACAGAACTTTAGGCAGGAACCCCGCCCACCTCTTCTGCACACACCTCGGGTGTGGTTTGCGCGTGTAAAGGCGAGATAAAGAAGAGGCAGACACAGGGTATATGGTTTCAAATCAGGGCCACATTTATTGAATTGAAGATCTGTGAAGGGTGAAGTGCGGTTCTAACCTAGCCCGGCCCTTGGCCGGGAAAAAAGACCAATATTTGGCGAATGCATCCTAACTGAACCGGAGGCGGGATGGCCCGCCACCGCCCAGTTGCCCTCCATGTGGAGCTGGAGGGCCTTACCATCGTCACCTTACTTTGGCGCCTCCAGGCTCCCAAAGTAGGTGAGAAAGGTAAAACCCCAAAGCCGTCCCAATCTCCCTTGTGCCAAGCCTCATGGCATTGGCGAGGGCAGCCTTGGGTAAACGTCAGTCACCTTGAAAGGTGCCACTGGATGATCACCATAACCCTAATTGTTCCTGCCTAAACCCGCACTTCCCGCCACAGGGGGAGACAAGCTATCGCTTAGTCAAATCCCCCCCACCTGCACGATAAAAGAGCGAGCAGGGCCCTTCGCAGATCTCCAATAAACATATCATTGCCAATATCGGATAGGTGGACCCCATCCGGCCGATACAGCTCCCTCCGGACCAAGGTTATATTGGGATGGGGAATACAAAACCCGATCCCACCTATGGCCCTACATATTTCTCCATTCACCTTCCTCACCGCCCTATTCAAGGCCTTAGGCCAACTGAGGCGCGGTATGATGAACGACCAAAATATCCGAACCCCCGGCCACCGGTGTCGGATGGATGCTATGTCGCATAGCACCTGGCAAATCAGGGCCTTGCCTTTCAGCAAGCCCAAGTCATTCCCCCCCAAGTGCAGTACCAGGACATCTGGGGGGGACGAAAATTGGTCAGTCCGGAACAAACTGTGGAGGAGGTGGTGCCATCTCATGCCTCGGCGACCCATCCAATGGACGTCAGCCGAACGCTCGACCGCCAGGTGAGGCCCAAAGTCCGAATTGGTGGCTCGTCTTGCTGCCCAGTACACCATACTGTGCCCGCAAATCAGCACACGGACAGTCCTGCCTCCACTCCGGTGACCTGGAAGAAACAACACAGCCCACGGCAGTACCTTCAAGGCAGCTCTCGCACATAGGCCCGGTAAGACCGAGACCTCCAACGACCCATTGCTTGAACCTTTTCCTGAGAGAACCCCAATTCTGCCACAGTAGATGCAGCACTGATCCGGAAGGAGTGGGTACCAAAGTGCAAATGGGCCCAACCCGCCGCCGCCAGGGCAGACTTCGTTACCGACCAAAATTGAAACTTGGTTAATGGCGCACCATCTTGATGGCAAAACAAACTGCCATCAGCAATACCCCATATAGCCACAAATGCATGTAGGGCCTTAACAGGACACAGCTCTGTCATTGATCCTGCGTGTAGGAAGATGATAGAACCTTTACCCAACTGATCAGTCTTGGATCTTCTCACTTTTATTGTCACCCACGAGGCGTGCAGGGAAAGGTCTAAAAATTGTAGGGCACATGCAGATCTATCAGTGGGATTGCACCACCAATTCAGAGATGCGAAGAGCACCGAAAAATGCCGTCAAGGCTGTTGCATGAAATAAAACCACCTCATGAGGAGAACGGCAGACTGTAGGCCATTGTTCGTGGACCTTGAGTAAAACCTCGGGTGACACCGGGGTCCTTGAGTCAGGTGAACGAGGGCACACCCTGGACCATCCTGCCAGGATTCTTTTTACCATAAAATCATACGCTCAATTAATCGACTAGTTTTTCTCTTGGGGGGCGGGAATACTGCTGCACTGAATCTAATTCTATTCCAAGAAAACTGAGTGTGGAAACGGGACCCCCAGTCTCCTCGACTGCCAACGGAACACCTAGCTCTGAAGCCAAGTTATTAAACTGGTCCATCAAGAATGCACATTGCTCAGAGCAGGCTGGGCCTGCGAACAAAAAGTTGTCCAAATAGTGGACAACCTGTTCGAGGCCCGTCCCGTTCCTCAAGGCCCAATCAAGAAAAGAGCTAAAACATTCAAAAGCAGAGCACGATATGGAGCAGCCCATTTGCATGGCTCTATCGAAGTAAAATTTTCCTTGGAAACAAAACCCAAGAAGGTCAAAATCATCCAGGTGGACAGGCAGCAATCTAAATGCTGATTTAATATCAGGCTTTCCCATGAGGGCTCCAGTACCGCAGGAACGAATCATATCAACCGCGGAGTCAAATGACGCATACCAGACAGAACAAAGGTGTTCCGGTATAGCCTCATTCACTGAGGCCCCCATGGGAAAGGACAAGTTATGAATCATGCGAAACTCACCCGGGGCCTTCTTAGGAACTATTCCCGAAGGCGATATGCGCAGGGAGGGCACGGGTAACCAAGTAAATGGACCCAACACCCTCCCTGCACGCACTTCTTTATCAATTTTGGTTTGGACTATATACTCTGCTTCGATTACTGATTTTTGATTACGGGACATCATGTGCACATGAGGACCTTGAAAAGGAATTCTGAAACCATCTCTGAAACCACTTAGCAAGTAATTGGCATCAGGCTTGTTGGGGTACGTAGACAGTAATGCAGCTAGCGTGTGTAAGCTAATTGGGCTGGGGCCCTTTTGTTGAAGGGTGTTGACCCGTCCCGTGTTGCCGCTTGGGCCCTGCACCCTTGAAACCGCCCCTTGAGCCCCTCAAACGGAAACAGGATGCTGACGTGTGGGAGCCTCCACAGACTGCACATGCATGCTTGTACGGACACTCCGTGCGCCCACAGTGCCCTTTGTAGGCATAATCCCAGCACGCCTGGTGGGGTTGAACCACCTGCCCCGTGGAAGCACGGGGGTTGAGGGCAGGCGCTCCCTTGGACAAAACATGACCACTCTCAGACCTCTCACCTGAAATAGGCCTGGCAGGGATCATGTATTCTAACCACAAATCATGATCTTTCTTGTCCCATCTTATGTCATCATGGAAGGCAGCCTTTTTCCTAAACCCTTCATCGTATGCCAACCAAGCACCACCCTCAAAACCAGAATAAGCACGATAAATAATATCTAGATATTTGGTGATGGTGGTTGCTCGATCAGGAAACTGCTGCTGAATGATACCCATATAAATGATAAACCCGGGCAACCAATTGGCCCAATTGCGTGCTGGTTTTTTGCGTTTTACTGCCTCCTGGTCTTTATCACTGGTTTTATCATTATCAGCAGTTTCATTTTCCCTTGTCAGGAGGGAGAAAATATCAATATATTCACCACGGAGTATTTTCTCCTTGGTTGCAGGGGCCAAATGGTATCCCAACGGAAAAGAGGGGGCGCCAGAGGGCATTGCGCCCGCCCCTACCCGAGGATAATGGTCCACCATATCAACTGTGGACTTCTTTTTTGACTCGGTCACAGTATGGCCCAGCGGGCCAGCCCACACTTTTACACATGCCTTCTTCACCTGCGAAGACTCCCCGTCACTATCTACTCTGCCTGCGGAATGAGTTTTTGGTGCTCTTCTGGAACGTGAGGGGGATCTTGCAGGCGAAGAAGGTGGGTGACCCCAGTAATACGGCCACCCAGGTGGGGGTGGCACAGCTGGGCCTTGATAATAATGATTGAAACCACGTGGTGGACTTGTGTGCCTATATGGCCATGATGCCCTGCCCTTGTGTGGGTAATACTCACCCCTCTCTGGTGAATATGTCTCATCAAATTCTTGGTCCCAAGCCCGTGGAGGCGATTCCACTGCGTGCTCCCTAGAAAATCGGCTAGTGCTGGGCTTTGACGGGGCCATGGCACTAATAGTGGCTGCCATTTCTTCTAATTGAGCTGAAAAAGAATGCAGAACATTATCTTTTGATCTGCTATGCATGGATAGGCCCTGCCCTGCCCACCCTTTCTTAGCAACCCCTGAAGCATCATGGTCCTCTTCATCTGAAGAGGAAACACGAGTCGGTGGCGGACGCTTTGCTGGTTGCCTAGGGGCACGTCCTTTGCCCTTCTTGCCACCCTGATTTTTCTTAGGAGGCATCTGGACCGGGACCTCAAACTGAAACACTAAAAGAAATTGATGAGAATAGTAACAAGATTACAGTAAAACTGCTTAACTTTCCCTTTCGGACTGGCTGTGCCCAAACAATAACGCACTGCAAAATTAAGAAAGGGAAGACTAATGGGGGGGGTTTTGAATTAAATCAATTGATTCAATTAATTAATCTAATTAATTACAGTTTATTTAAATTGATCAACTAAATTGATTAAATTGAGTAAAATTGAGTATAATTTATTCAAATGATTAGCTGATTAAATTGACTAGTTGATCAAATTGATTAAACCACTTAATTGAAATTGATTAAACCACTTAAATAACTTTGCAGCTTAATGTATTGAAATTATCAGATGCTTCTTTGTGAGCCCAAAGGCGCTGCAGCCCGCCTCTAAACAAAAGGCACAAAGGGCCAGCTGTTTAGCATTGCTTCTCCCCCCCCCCAATGCAGCTGAGAAGCAGTAAGCTAGAAGGCAACCAGCCAACAGCAAGGTCTTCAAGCCCCTGTTCAAAACGGAAGGGTAGGAAAGAGAAAGAAATAAACCAGCTGGTTGGAATCAAGAGTTTTCCAACTGCTGGTCAAGCTGGGGGGGGGGGAAGGAGAAAGGAACAGAATCCTCGTGCTAGAACAGCTGATAGGTGGTGCTGCACCCTGATATGTGGTGGGAGGCTGGTGAAAACAGCTCAACCTAAAAGGGGAGCTCTGTTTAAAATGGGGAAGCTCTGAAACGGCAGAGCAATTCAACTTAAAAGGGAAGAAGGCAACCAGCCAACAGCAAGGTCTTCAAGCCCCTGTTCAAAACGGAAGGGTAGGAAAGAGAAAGAAATAAACCAGCTGGTTGGAATCAAGAGTTTTCAAACTGCTGGTCAAGCTGGGGGGGGGGGAGGAGAAAGGAACAGAATCCTTGTGCTAGAACAGCTGATAGGTGGTGCTGCACCCTGATATGTGGTGGGAGGCTGGTGAAAACAGCTCAACCTAAAAGGGGAGCTCTGTTTAAAATGGGGAAGCTCTGAAACGGCAGAGCAATTCAACTTAAAAGGGAAGAAGGCAACCAGCCAACAGCAACGTCTTCAAGCCCCTGTTCAAAACGGAAGGGTAGGAAAGAGAAAGAAATAAACCAGCTGGTTGGAGTCTAGAGTTTTCAAACCGCTGGTCAAGCTGGAGGGGGGGGGGGGAGGAGAAAGGAACAGAATCCTCGTGCTAGAAGGAGAAAGGAACAGAAACGTCCTGATCCCTGATATGTGGCGCGAGGCTGGTGAAAACAGCTCAACTTAAATGGGGAAGCTCTGTTTAAAAGAGGAAGCTCTGAAACGGCAGAGCAATTCAACTGTAAAAGGGGACAGAATCAAGCTCTGTAAGGGCAGAGCAGTCCAACTTAATCTCTCCTCCCCCATTAAAAGGGGAAAATCACAATAGCAAGCAGAAGATTACAATAGCAAGCAGCCAGGATAAGCTCACCCCAGACAAAACAACCATAAAACAGCAGCGCCACAAATCTAATCAACTCCAATAATAACACTGTTTAGCACTCCTTATTCTCCTTAAAGAAATCAACCCACACACCCAATCCCATCCCAACTCGCACACACGCGCACACACACACACAAAGGAACGATACCATGAGGAGATCAGGGATGACGATGTGATGAGGGTCAGCTGGAAAACAGGAGCAAAGAGACTGAAGGCGGGAAACCCAGGAGCTTAAATAAGCTCTTACCTGGGTCCCCGCCCTTTTGAGCCATTGGCTCATTTCTCGTGACCCACCTGACCAGGTGCCTGCCTCCTCTCTCCTCCCCCACGCGCAAGCCTTCTCCCTGCTCCCACGTAGGGACCATTGGAAGTTCTTTCTGCCTGCTTCTCAGTTCCTTTTTGTCTGCTGTAGTGACGAGCAGCATTTGGAATGTTCTCTCACTTCACAGCTAAAAAATAATCAAAAATCTTTCTGTCCCCTCCTGGGACACCGAACAGCGCTCCCTTCTTTTTCTTCTTTCTCTCTCCTTTCCTGTTTTCTCTGCATTTTCTCTCTCTCCCCCCCCCCCCTTTAAGGGTGCATGGCCTCCAAGGCCTTCTTCAAAAAGTGTACCCACTGTGGATGGAAGATACCGTTGACCAACGGGCACTCTAACTGCCTTCTCTGCCTAGGAGAGGCACACAGGGTCGACTCCTGTACATACTGCCAGGCCTTCACTAAGAAGGCTCACCATCTGGAATGATCTGAAGCGACTTCTAACAATGCAGTGCATTCTCACACTATATTTAAACCACCTGAAACTCAGTTACTGGAACCTAGCACAGTACCAGACTTTATCAGTTTACCACTCCCTCTTCATCCTCCTCCAGCCAACTTCTTTCAGGACATAATCCTGAAAAAACTCCTAGAATCACCGGCTGCTACACAGTCCTCACCAGCAATACAACTTATTCAGCCATCTTCGGCCCCTAATACACAAACACCAAGTAACGACCCTGGAGTGGGGTGTGTGCTTGAAAGGATGCTGTGTTTTGGCAGCAGCTGTTTATCATCCACGTGCTGCTAGGAGCCTCAACTCCACCCCACCTCCTCCACCCTCTACTGCAGGTATATAAGACTGGGAAGGGGCAGCCAAGGCAGCGACTTAGCATCGCACTTGGAGTCGTCTATGTGTTGACTTTAATGATGAAAGTATGGTGTTTACCAGAAAAACATACAAAGAGTTGGGAATTACCACGTGGTCTCCCTGAGGCACATACAGGGAGACCACGTGGTCTCCCTGAGGCACATACAGTCATGTGAAAAAGAAAGTGCACCGTTCTCGAGTTCCATGGTTCCACGTATCAGGACAGAAGAAAAATAATCGGGCCCATAGCAGGTCTCAAAATTAGGTAAAGACAACCTCAGATGAACAACAACACATGACAGAGTACACCGTGGCATTATTTATTGTACAGAAATACAGCCAAGATGGAGAAGCCATGTGGGAAAAACTAAGTATACCTTATGATTCAGTAGTTCCCCTGGTCCTGGTAACCTTCAAGTGGGTACAACTGGATCTTGCTCCACCGTTTACTATGCTTCCTACATTACTTCACATAATTATACGATTTTGGGCAAAACCCTCTACTCTCTCGCCCACATCTAGAAAAAATAGATAATCTCTACAGAGTTCGAGAAGAGGATTGCTCCTTCCTCTTTAAACACCCTATGCTGAACCAGGGATGTTGAAGAGTCCTTGGTTTAGAGTCACGAGTCTTTGGACCTGAGTCTCGAGTCCAAGTCCTTGGTCCAAAATGGTGAGTCACGAGTCACTCCCAAAGCTGACTCCACGAGTCCCTATTAAAATCAATGGGGGGGTTTGCCAACAAAATAAGGCTATTTCAGATGTGTGGCTTAAATAAATTCTAGGCACAAGTGTGCCTTTTTATTTCAAAACTCTGCAACTGATTTTGGCAAGAACACACCAGGCAGACAAACCCAAAATAACCAGACAGACAGAGGAGGCAGGGAACCCCAAAACAGGCAGGCAGAGGCCTTTGTCTTGGACAATTCAACTGTGGAACTGGTCAAGAAGAGATCAGGCAGGCAGAGGAGGCTGGGAACCCCAAACAGGCAGGCAGAGGCAGCCAAACCCAAAATGTCTGAAAGATTGCATTTTAGGAAAATGATTTTAAAAAATAAACTTGCTGTACTTCCTAAAACCTATCCATGTTGCATTTGAGGAACACGATTTTGGAACACGAGTCTCGAGTCGAGTCCTTGGTCTCGAGTCCCGAGTCGAGTCTCGAGTCCCATTAAAAATATTGGGACTCGAGTCTGACTCGAGTCAGAGGGGGGACTTAGTCCGACTCACGAGTCGAGTCCTCGAGTCCGAGTCCCCATCCCTGCGCTGAACTCCATAATAGTAGAAGCATCCCAATCAAAGACAAAACAAAATCCTCACTCTGCGGCTGTGGACTCCAAAGGAAAAGAATTAGACTCATTTGGTCATAGAATATACTCCACGGCAGCACTGTCACTCCAAGTGGTCAACTATGAGGCCTGCATGACAGCCTACCAACAGTTCTTATGGAAAAAAGCAGCAATTTTCTTTGAACATCTTCCAGAAGATTTTATGAACCTGGCAATGATATTTCAAACTAAAGCCCACAGGCTAGCAGGTGAGCAGATCAACACAGCCCACCACATGGCTGATTACAGCACCTGACTCCATACTGCAGGACGTCACCAATAAGCCAGTTCAAGAGTACAGGACCTTCCATTTGACAGCGAAAGCCTTTTTGGTGCATCCGTGAATGACACACTCAACTGCATTTACAAAATGAAAACATTCACCTGGAAGATGGGATTGGGCTCCCAATCATCAGCAGCCTCCACCAACTGACCATGTCCATACTGGGAAACCAATGGCTACCTAGGCGCCAACGCAACTCAGGCCCTACCCATGCTCCCAAACAAGGCTTATACTCCTCCTTTCAATCTAAGTGACCGCTTCAGAGCAAATACTGCCAACCCTCTCATGGAAAACACCCTGACCAAACCAAATGGTGTCTTTGACCCCTACAGAAGAGCCCAACCTTGGGCTCCCTCTCACCAGAACAATCTCAGACCCTTTCTCCACGCCTGGAGGTCCATTACCACAGACAAATTGGTACTTTCCATTATCGCCCGTGGCTATTCCATCAAATTCAAGGATCATTCCCCTATGGGGATCTTCTGCTCTACTCGCCCTACTCAGGTTTTCAGGGAAGAAATCACTATTCTGTTGAGCAAGGGCATGATAGAGAGACTTTCTCCTGCTCAAAGGACCACCAGTTTCTTCTTCATGTACTTTACAGTCCCCAAAAGAAATGGCAGTCTTCACCCTATATTGGATCTTTGGGATGTAAACCATTACATCCACCCCAAAAAGTTCAGGATAACTATGCCCACCTCCATTCTTCCCCTCCTACATCCAGGAGACTGGTTTACAACAATAGATCTCCATGATGACGCTTACTTTCACATTGATGTACGCCCTGCTTCTCGCCTTTTTCTCAGATTTGCCTTGGGCAACAAACTCTTCCAATTCAAGGTTCTCCCTTTCAGCTTAATCACAGTGCTGAG
Organism: Shinisaurus crocodilurus; assembly: GCA_021292165.1. Classification (NCBI taxonomy): domain Eukaryota; kingdom Metazoa; phylum Chordata; class Lepidosauria; order Squamata; family Shinisauridae; genus Shinisaurus; species Shinisaurus crocodilurus. The sequence goes on from CM037876.1 coordinate 270,121,833, forward strand.
TTTTTACAATGTGTCTAGCAGTAGTTGCGGCACATCTGAGACTTCAAGGGATTGTAGTTTTTCCATACATCAGTGACTGGCTCTTCATGGCCCTTTCTTACCACCGCCTCTCTGCCAATGTCAACACCTCTCTATCACTTCTAGATCTCTTAGCCTGCATGTCAACAAGGAAACACCTTGCCTCATCCCATCTTGAACCCAGCAGTTCATAGGGGCATTTCTCGACTTAACTTGAGCTCATGCCTATCTCCCAGAGGATAGAGTGGACACCCTATGACACCTCACATGGGAGCTGCAGACTCCTCCCTGATGCTGGGCAGCCAGCATCCAATATCTTCTTGAGCTCATGGCCTCAACCACCTCAGTAACTACATTTGCACGCCTCTGTATGAGACCAGTCATGGTTCCTACGAATCTTAAACCCAGAAACGGACCTCCAGACTCATCTTTACCTCATCCTGATTTAGTTCAGCATTTCCTACACTGGTGGACTGATACACCTCTTATGGGGGCTCAACTTCTGGACTCCCTGTCTGCCTCTAACAGGGCAGACAGGGATGCATCCCTTCATGGTTGGGGAGCCCACCGTGGGTCACTTGCAATCCGAGAATTTTGGTCCTGCTGGGAGAGAACCCTACACATCAATCTGTTAGGTTTAGTGTGGTGTGTAGAAAGCGGATGGTGTGCAGAAAAGGATGCTGAAATTTCATGCTGTCGTCAAAGCCCTATGGGCACTCAAATCCTGTATTAGACACAGATCCATCCAAATTGCGATGGACAATACCACCATGGTCTTTTATATAAACAAACAAGGTGGGATGAGATCCCTTCCCCTCCTCCAACTCGCCCTAAATTTTTGGGACTGGTGTGTACATTGCCGGATTACCCCCGGCACCATACACCTCACAGGAATGGGCAACACTCTTGCCGATTCACTCAGGTCGGGAACCTCCCCTCACAAGTGGGAACTCTCCCCAACAGTCACATTAGAACTCCTCAACAGGTGGGGTGCCCCTGCTATCAACTTCTTGCTACAGCACTGAACACAAAATCCCATTCCTTATGCATCAGAGCAGGACATTATCCAGGCTCTCTAGGAGATGCCTTCTTTCTTCACTGGGGAGACATTCTGACCTATGCGTTCCCCTCTTTCATCATTTAGAATATATACTTGCTTATTTGTCTGCCATTTGGGACCGAAAAAGGGTCACCCAGTGTCATCACAGCGTTTGGCCAAATGGGTTGTTTCAGCCATACTTCTCGCTTACCAACTGGCATGCTTACCCACTACAAGTATGGAGTCACTCGTCTAGAGCCATAGCATTCTCTGACACTTTCCTCAGAGGCACTGTGCAGCATAGTGACCTGGGCTCAACCTTTTACCTTCATCAAACATTACTGCCTGGATATCAGAGCTTGCGCTGATGCGGGTTTTGGCAGAGTGGTCCTTTCCTCTCCTTACCTTCTCTGGTAAGTCTCTTGCTCTTCAGTCAGCTGTATGTGTTAGTTACAGAGACCATGAATAAGGAGGACAGGTTGCTTATCTGTAACTGTGGTTCTTCAAGTGATCATCTGTTAACTCACACAATCCACCGTCCTTCTTGCTTTGATGCCTCGCTCGTTTATTCCTCCATTGTGGTGGACCTGGAACTGAGAGGCAGGCGGGAATGACGGTTCTGTGCAGGCGTATAACCCATATGTGTGAATTCACAGACAACCACTTGAAGAACTGCAGTTACCTGTAAGCAACCTGTCCTCCCAATTTCTGTCTCTTCCGTGTGTTGGAGCAAATGCTTCATGATATGATTCCATTGCTCTTTTATGATCAGAGTCCCTTCCTTCCTTCCTTCCTTCTTCCCTAACCTGATTTTTTCCACATCAATTTATCTCCCCTTCTATTATTAGAGCATTGCCCTCTGTTCAAAGTTTTAAAAAACAATGTGTGTATATCCACTTATTGACAATAACAACTTCAATAATTTCTTGGGAAAGATATGGAAAGGTTTGTCTTTTGAATTTTCTTTGTGGTTTCTGTGCAGTAACACATATGGGTTCTGCACCTATACAGAGCTCCACTTGGGAAACTTCTCTAGGCAGCCCCACTCCCACCTTCTAATTGCATGCTCAGTAGTTGCTTCAGGGAATTTTTACTCGAGGGTAGGTGGAAAAGATCACAATAAACATGTCTATTTTTATTTAGCTCACAGATATTTCAAGGTCATCACCTCACCCCCCCATCCAGATTTTTCCCCCTCATCACATTAAAATTATTTAATTTTAACTGGATGCAATTATACACACTCAATTTTATATATATTGAGTGTGTATAATTGCATCCAGTTAAAATTAAATTATATATATATATATATATATATATATATAGCCTGCAATTCTGCAAGGAGAGTGTATCATGCCAGATCAATGAAGGACAAAGTAAAACAGAAAGAAATAATTATATGAGATGCACATAATTCTTTTAAAAAGTACAGTTAATAAAAGGCATATATCAAACAGCTAAACATCTGAATTTCCTCCCTTCTCCAGTTCTTCTCAATCACAGCTTTGATAATGTCAGTGCTTTCCTTCACCGTGGAATTTTATATTCAGAACTGAAACAGTGGGTACTGGCAATCTGTGATTTTGACAGTGCACTAGCATTGGACAGGTACACTTCTATTTTGTTATTAAATTATTTGCTTGTTTATTTGCGTCAATTATTTCTTGCCCTTTAGATTAAGGATTTCCAAGATAGTTGATCAAATAAATTCAGTTGAGAAAATCATACATTAAAATAATAAATTAAGACTACAGTTAAGGAAACATTAAAGAACAACAAGAACAGTTACTCTCACTAACTTGTAATAATAGGAAGAAAAGCCTTCTTCAATCTACAGATGTATAGTGGAATTAAACACCTATATTCTACTTTATGATCATGGTGTCTCCACTGCCAGGTAAGGGGGTGTCTGAAAGCATAGTCCAAAGGAGCAGCCAAGAGTCTAGGAATCTGTCCAGTCCGGTGTAACAAGGCAAAGCACGAAAGTTAAAGCACTGTTGTCTGCAGTAACAGGCTGACCTCAGCTAGGCCAATTTATAGCTGGTCGTAAATCAACACAGCTGGTTAATTAGGTCAGTGTGTTGCTTTCAAGGGAGGCCCCATGCTGGAGCTTCCCTTTGTTCTTTTGCTGCTTGCATCTGAGCCTACGTTGTTCAGAGGGATGAATTATCTCAGGGTCTGATTCCTGTGTTTGGGGGAGTTCAGGCACGGCACAGGAGGGGCCACGTTGCTCTTCTGATGGCTCCAGGGGAGGGCTGTCAGCTGAAGCCTCTAGTTCCTCATCTAGTTCCTCCGGCTGGGGCCCGTTATGCTGGCTCTCCCCTTCCTGTTCTTCATCAGAAGAATCCTCCTCCAGGTAGGTCATGACAACCGTTGTGGAGAAAAAAATTTTTTAGGAGGGAAAGACAACAGTGGTTGATATATCCATTGCCAATAATTTATTAAACACGCCTTTAGGATCTGTTCCTCTATGCTTCACAGTGAGAGTGGGCTCTAACAACTACCCCCTCTGATACAGGTTCAGCAGGTGACCACCCTGAGACCACTTTGAAGGCCGTTAGTCCAACTTCTGCATCATCACTGGCCACTTCAGTTAACCCTTACCTCAGTGCCCATTCATTTTGCAAAAAACTCAGCTCCATCTGCTAAGGCTAAACATCTGGCCAAGTCAGCATCTAAATACTCAGATCTATCTAAGGACAAGGGACTTCCCAATTTCAAATTTGTCTGATTCTCAGATATCTAATAAGCCAGAGCAAAAGCATGGTACCAAAGGAGTGACCATTCTATCCTCTTTACACACTCAAGTCCTAAATTTGCTTTGTCAACTAATTCAGTTCTCATGTTGGCTTCTGAGAAATCTGCTGCAGTACTGACACTTATGGGCCTACTCCTGCTTCTGGCCACAATTCTATCACCACAGCCTTTTTCTCAATCTGAGCCCATCTTACAATATTTCACATCTTTCCTACTCTTACCTTATACTCCATTCCCAATTTTTAGTACTATCTCAGATGAACATATTGTGAGTTCCATGTTAGTAGGAGAGAGGCTGTATGAAGTGCTGATGCCATATTAGGAAGAGCTGTTCTTAAGAGTCTCTTTCAGTGATGTTATCAGTGCCCACCTCTAAGTACATGAATTTATTTGTTATTTGTACATGAGTAGAAGGGGGGCAACATAAGGGAAAATAGGTTTTCTTGGATAAGCTTTAAAACCCGACATGGTTTGGATAGAGGGTAATACCCTGAATTGATGCAGAAACATAACTGGTAAGCAGTGGAACTCCTTAAAAACTAGTGATATGTGGCTAGCCCCTAATAATATGTAGGCAGACTGTTTTCAAAGCCAGTGTTGAAATGCCATACCATGGTGTGGGAAGGAGATCATGCTCACCTCGGTACTCTACAGTGCTTTTGACTCATTGCAGAAAGCAGGGTGGAGATGCGGGAGAGAATTCAAAATATTAGTTTTACTTTTGACATAAGTTCCGCTATAGGTTTACTTTTGCATAGGTCTGTCATGTAAACGGGTTTTTTTAACAGTATGCACATACTTTAATGCAATAAATACTATGAAATTAAATGTAGGACAAACATGTTACATAATGTAGAACTCATAAAATTATCTCTGTTTTTAGGTGCCTTATCACAGCTTATGTAAACATTGGACTGATTTTGATGTTACATCTAGATCTTTATTTTGAATCTATTCGACAGTTCACTCAAGCTATTCATGTTGATCCCTTAGATATTAGACCTTACTTGTGCAGAGCTCAAGCATATCACAAGGTATCTATTATTTACCTATACTTTAGAATTTTTGTGATAAGTATTTAACATGTAACTAGCTAATGTCCTGCCTGCCTATTTGACATGGAAGCAAGTGGATGATCTTCAAGACTTTAGTTCTTTGCCTCCTCTGTGGTCCAGCTTCTTTCCCTTCTAGGCTTGGAAGCCAACTGGCAGCCAGAGTAGTTGAAATAGAACAAGTCTTATATGTTGCTTCCTCCCTGTCTCATAAAGAGACAGGCAGCTGCATTCTGCACCCACTACAGATTCCAAACATCCTCCAAAGACAGCTACATGTAAAGTGCTTTGCAGTTGTCAGTTCTGGAGATTATTAAAGTGTGAATGATTTTATTTATTTACTTACATCCTAACGTATTTGTAACCGACTCCAAGGCAATTAAGACACATTAAAAACAAAATGTAAAAACATACCACATTTGGCAAACACCCTATAAATACTAATTAACAGCAACACTGATTGGAAGAGCAAAACAAGAAAAGAAGCTAAGCAAAGCAACTCATCTTTTTTCCTGGCACACCCCTACTAAACCTATTGATGCCAAGGAAAATGGCATTTAACTCCTCTCTCACCTCCATAATGTCTAGTAAAAGTTGCCTGGGTCTTGATGTCAAAATATTCTGGTTTTCTCCACACCTCTGTTCTATGCAATTTACTGGTGGTGGTGGTGTGTGTGGGTGTGTGTTGGTGGGTGGTGGTGTCAGAACACTGGTATATTCTACTAGATGTTATGGGGTGATGGGAAGCTGGATAGCTGCTGTTTTAGGCAACAGTCAGTTCTTTAGTATCACATATAGTTTGACCGTAAATGTTCAAAAAGGAAGGAGATGTTCCTTGTACAGGAGAATGCACTGAAGGACATAGCAGTATCCAGAGAGTAGGAATAACAAATAGTTGTCTTTTTGAAAATAACAGGTTCATGATTTACAGAGTGCAGTTAAAGATATAAACAGAGCCATTCATCTCCAGCCCAACTCACCCCATTTATGCTTAACAAGGTAGGATATTATTATCAGGACTTGGTGATGTTTTTCTCCAGTGTCTCCGTCCAATTTGTTTCTTTCTCACCTTCCTTATAATCTGTCTTTACTATAAGCATATATCTTAGCAAGCCTTAGGGCAGTGGTTCTTAACCTTTTTGGTGTCACACCTCCCTTGTGAAAAATCTTATGACCCATGCCTCCCATGTGTTAACGGCCCAAAATTTAGGCTTAGGCAGAACGAGTTTGCATTTTTTAGTTTATGCTCTGTCTCTGGACTAAAAAAAAAAAGCATATTCAATTAAATGAATGGCGTAGCTCCCAAGATTAGTAGAAAGAAATAAGGTTGGGCCAACCACCAAGCTGCATTGCTATGTACTTGTAAAATAAACAATTTATAGTTGAGGGGCTACTCACACCTCCCCTGGAGTCAGTCCAAACCTCCCCTGGGGAGGTATACCCCACAGGTTAAGAATCCCTGCCTTAGGGCTAAAGTAGAGATGGCATTCAATGCATGAATACATTTAACATTTCTTCTTTTTTTTAATTTTCAGAATAATGGCAGCAGGGAGGGTGTCCCCCCTTCCACCTTTCCCCACCATGGTCCCAGTGTAAATTGTCTCCTGCACCTGCTATTTCCTTCAGGAGGAAAGCTGCCATTCCTTTAGTGAATTTGCTTGGAGTGGGGTGTCACCAGGACTGTAGTGTGGGTAGGAGGGGGGAAAGGTTTAAGTCTCCTGATCCCGGTCCCCCAGCTTAAAATGTTTTAATGCATTTAATGTCACTTCTAATTTGGCTTTCATTGCCTGTGTGTGGACACTGAAGGTTATTAACAGGGGTTCTGTATGCTAGGTGAGGTTCTCTACCATTTCAGAAGAATCACATGGCCTAGCACAAGTACGTTTACCCTCCCTTTTGGTCCTGAAGCCATCTTGACAGCTGAAGCACTGCATGTATCCCTTCAGCCCAAAGAGAAGCCTGTGTAATGGCTTTAGAGCTGAAAGGAATGGAGGAGCAAACTCACCGCATTCCCCCCATATTAGCATTGAAGCCAGTGCAGAGACTGGAGCATGTCAGGGAGAGAGAGCCCAAAAAGTGGATTCTTTCCTTCTCCTTGCCCCTCTTCTCTTTGCCAACCTTCCTTCTGCAATTACTTTATATCACCAGCAATCTGGATAGCTTAAAAGACTGTGGGCCTGCAAAGAGAGTTTGTCTCCTTATAGTATTTGTGCTTAGTTTTTAAGTGTTATAGAAATAATACTATTCATTTTGGTCTTGGTGCATTACACATATGGGTTCTGTGCCTGCGCAGAGCCTTTGTCATGAACCTTCTAGAGCTGCGGACACTCAAGTGTTAAACTGGTTTTTATAGTGGAGATTTCTCAGTATGTATAGCTGATGCCATTTTTCAGAATATATGAATGGAAATAAATAAATAAATAAATAAATGCCATTTCTTAGGGTTTCATTTGACTATATGAATTTGCACTAAACTGAAAAGAAAAGAGCTTGATCAATAGAATCAGGTGGAATACACCATTTATTCCTGGTAAAATTTTAGTAAGATAGTTGAATGCATGATGATTGAAAAGAAATTATATTTACTAAATTATTTAAACAGCAATCTTAACCCCCAGATCCATTGTTTGGAGAGAGCTAGGATGGGATGGAAATGTCTTTCCACCAGCAGAGAGGAGTTCTGCTGTCAAGGGGTCACATAGGACCATAGAGTTGGAAGGGGCCTACAAGCCCATCGAGTCCAACCCCCTGCTCAATGCAGGAAAGTAAAGGAGGGGTCTCCCATCCAAGTAATAACCAGGCCTGACCCTGCTTAGCTTTCCACACTCAGACAAGCTGAGCCAGCGTATGCTCACCGAAAGCTTTGTGGGTGTAGAGCTACTGTGGACAGTATTCTGCCAGTGGTAGGCGCTAAAACACGGAATTCTGGGATGGGGCAGAGGAAGCCTTGGATCCAACCCTTTCATTCCCTTGAGAGGCCTAAGGATTGGGGCCCTCACCTACACTAGCCTTGAGCTGGCATTGATATTTTCCCTCCTGTTGAAACCAATAGGAAGTAAAAGAAAAAAAGAACCTCCAGAGAAGAAAAAAGGTACGATTGTTTTGCTGCCCAGGCCGGCATGACCCAGCAGGGCTTTGAAGTGGTGGACAAGCTGCCATTTCACTCCCTCCCTCTACTTAGAATTGCTCTGTTAATGTCTGTTACTAAGTTATTGATAATTTAAAACACTTAAATAGTTCCACTGAAATTCCAAGAAATTCTTGTCCGTTAAAATACTTTTTTGCAGGGGACAATATTTACTGGAGATGAAGAATTACGAACTTGCTACTTTCTGCATACGCCAAGTGGCAGAAATGGGTGAAGGTACAGTTTCTTTCTTTTTGTTTTTCTATGCTCTGTGAAACTATGGGCAGGGTCCAAAGAGCCTACTTGAGGCATGTCCAGCAGGATTTTCGACTTTTTGCTTTGAACAGCAGACTCTCAATGCTCAGTCACTGTTTTCTTTTGGAAGTCCCCTCAAGTTCAGATGTGGTTTGACCTATGGCACAGTTGGCTGTTGCTTAAGAAAAATAATCCCAAAGTCTCCTTGAGCATGCAAAACTAGTGATTTCTTTGGATCCTGGCCTATTATCACAGATTACAGGTGCTATCCTATGCATGTTTAGACAGAAAAAGAATCCTACAACTCCCAGCATGCTCCAGGCAGCCATGCTAGCTGGGGCATGCTGTGAGTTGTAGGACTTTTCTTTCTAAACATGTATAGGATTACATTCTAAGGAAATTATTTAAAATACAACATAGTGTTATTGCTACTAAGTGCTGAATTTGATGTTGCTTACTTTTTTCTTCTATTTTTGTCCCCTTGATCCTAAGTGTTCTTAATTGGAAGTATACTTAATTTACTTCTAATATGTGGTTCTTTCCTCAGCTGCTTGCTACTGCAAATAACCCCCCCCACACACACACACACTGCTGCTTTCCTGCTGTATCATGATGACCTGGGTTCTGCTAGCAAACATCTAGTTTGGGCCTAAAAGCATTCAAGAATGAAATTGCTTGATGTAATTCTGCATTCTCCCTGCATTTTAAAATATTTTCCTGTATTTTCTTTGTGTAGAAATTTGTTGATCCTGAATTTTTTAAAATTTAGAACTTGTATTAGTTTCCAAAGTTTTTAACAAATCTCTTGAAAAACCTCCACAAGCTTCCCAACCTCCCTTTCCCCCACCTCCGAAACTTGAGTTTTATGGCAGAAAACTTGAAAAACAAATGTAAAATAAATTAAAATACATTTTAGTCAAGTATGCAAAATAATTTTTATTAACCTACATGTCCACATGTAGCAAATGTTAGTCATTTGTGGCACACTGACAGCATGAAAGAAAGGAATGCAGACTGGCAGTTAAAGGGCCCAGTTTACATTTCAAAATTGAATCTTAAAAATATTTAATATTACTATTAGCTATAATAAAGCAGTGGGACTTACTCCCAACTAAATGGTGCATCAGCTTGTTGCCTTAATTGTTTTATAGTGGAAGTCTATGCATGTCTACTCAGAAGTAAGCCCTACTGTGTTCAGTGGGACTCCCAGATAGGTATATATAGGATTGCAGTTGCAGCCTTTTTTTTTTTTTTAAGTTTTATTTAAACTACCACATGAGATGCTACAAGTGCAGGGAGAGAAACTATAGAAATTTTTTACCCTAGTGGGGAAGACTGTGACCAGGTGACCTGTGTGTCTGCTAACTGTTGAAGGGCAACTTCAAGACCTCTTCTCTCCTATCTTATGGTTCTTTATTTTTAAACCAGACCTGGATTGGCCACCTGATTTAGAAGAGACTTGTATGAGGTTTGCCCATATCCAGTTTGAGGCTATAATTTTCCATTGGCTGTTTGAAGTTTCTCTAAGGCTGGGGAAGGGTCATAGCTCAGTAGCAGAGCACATGTTTTGTATGCAGAAGGTCCCATGTTCAATTCCTGACAATATCAGATAGGGCTTGGAAAGACACCTGTCTGAAATCCTGGAAAGCCACTGCCAGACAATACTAAGCTAAATGGACCAATGGTCTGACTCTGCATAGGGCAGCTTCTTATGATCTTATATAAAAGACTAAAATAAAAAATGGACTTTAATAAGTTTCATTGGCATTTATCATTTTAAAATGATACACGTATAACTATTTATTTTAACAGTTTATTATATCTACATTATGCACTGGAATGCACAGTAATAAATACTTTGGCTCATAATGACTTCATCTTTAAATATTTTACAGGATCCCTTGAGTGCTCTCTTGTTCAAAAAGCACTTGTTCAGTCATTTTGTCAGAATCATAAGAAGGCTATTGAATGTGCACTTGCGGTTACCAAAAAGCAACCCGAACCTGCCATGTTTGTTCTACTTGGAAAAATCCAAATGAAAGCCAAAATACACAAGGTTAAAGAAACACTCTTACATTTGTGGGGTTTTGAAGGAAACTGTTTTTTAGAAGCCAGAGGAAAAATTGGTGTGGCTGAAATAGACTTTTATTCACTTATTTATTCATTTTTGTATGGATTTTGATCAACCCTTGGCTTCTTGTTCAGTCATAATTTCCTACACCTAAATGCTTTTGTTTTTCTCCCTTGACTATTGATAGACAGTGCTGTGTTAGCTAATCTGTCACCCTTTTGGATAAGTAGATTTGTTCTAAGTCTGGCTTCTTCACCTGTTCTAAGCCTGGCATTCAGGTGAAACATGTAATGGTACCTTTCAAGAAGTACTTGATCACCCATTTGTTTGCTGCTTCCTGCTAGGAGACACAGGGCGTGTTTGCACATCACGTTAAGTCACCCTGCGAATAAGCTACAGTGAGTTGTTTGTTTGTGGAACAGACCATGGTACACCCAACAGACGATTGGGCTTGCTGTGGTTTGTTCTCTCCATCCTTCCCCCTCTGTCCTCCAGCCAGCTCTGGCACGTATCTCAGGGGACTTTGCAGCCAAATCTGTCTTGTCTCCCCCTCCCTGCTCCAATCACTACCCTTTTTGTTCTCCAGCTTTTTTATTTTTATTTTTCAGTGCCTCAAAATGTGCAAATGGGGTCGTAATTTTTTAATTCTTTTCTGTTGGTCTTTTGTAAGTGTGTACTTAAGGCTGTCTGATATGTGTAGTTTTGCCTGGTCAATTTCCTTGTATGTTTCAGCTATCAAAGGGAGTGGAGAAGTGGAGTAGGTAACATACAAGGAAATTGACAAAATGAGGTTGCATATAGGCTAATTTGCGAAGGATCAAGGTTGAAATAATAGTAAGAGAAAGGAGGGACCCCATAGTGCAAATGAGAAGCATCAAAAAATGGCGGAGGCAAAGGTGTAAGTGCACCAAAGAGTGTGCGTGTGCGTGTGGACAACATCTCTCCCTTGGCAATGTGATTCTCTTTAAGTGTTGAACTGACGCTTCTCACTGTCCCCCTCCTTTTCAACACTTCCCCAACTCTCCAGCTACTCCCCCCCCACCCCCCGCTTTTCACAGCTCCTTTTCAGGGCAGTTACTGCTGTGATTACTGCATTTCAGGGGATGTGCACAAATCTCTCTCACAGTAAATGGAGGCGAAATTTGCGCACCTGTAGTAATGGAGCAGTTACTGCAGGTATGCAAATTTCCCTTCCCTTTACTTCCCAGCTCTTAAATTTGTGCAAATATTCCTGACAATTTTTTTTAACAAAAACCTTTAGAGGGGGCAAAATGGGATGGAACAAATGGGGCACGTGCACCAGCAGTACATACATCTCTCCCTCCCACCCCGGGCCCCGTTCACTCCAGTCCCATGCAGCCACCTTCTTGGGGTTTCTTTTCAAACTGTCAGGGTGTTGTCTGTTGTAAGTTTTATTTTCTGCTGGTATTTAATTTTTTAAGAATGTTTGTGATTGATGCTGATTTTATTGCTGTTTTTATTGTGTTTTTACTGTTTTTTTTTTACTGCTTTTATTACCACATGGGTTTTTTTATTATGGGTGCTATTGTTATATGCTGCCTTGGGAGGGCGCTCTTGCCCTGAAAGTTGGACAATAAATATTTTAAATAGATAAAATCAATAAAAACTAGCATGTGGTTTACCCCAAATAGCTAATTTTGAGCCCTCTCCAGCACTTATTTTTCTTGGGAGCTTTTGTTTGTTTACAAGGGATCAGGATGGTTTTGGTGGGTAAGGTGAGATAGAATCTTACATAAAGGAAAGACCACTGCTCAATGGTAAAGCACATACTTTGCATTCAGAACTTCGCAGATTCAGTACCTGGCATCTCCAGTTTAAAGGAGCACATGATGTGAAAGAGGCAGTAGGTTTTGGGCGGTAAGGATGGGTGACATGTTAGGGAGTACCCCCTGAAGATGATAGTGTGAAGAAGGGAGGAGAAGGAATAGGAGGGATCTGGTGGGCTAGTGCACTATTTTAGTATAGTAAAAATCCCATTTTGGTGTATAGGCACTATATAAGAAGCAGACATATTTTAGACTTGGGCTAGCTTGCTGCAGGGCTTTTATCCCTTTCCTATTGTTCATATTAACTTAGTTAAAAACTTTAACTTGGTTTAAAAAAAATGTGCAGAATTTACAAGTTTGGTTGTTGTTTTTAAAGACGGAGGCAAATTGCTACTCAAAAATGTGACTGATTCACCACTTCTCTCCTCTTAAGCAACTACAAACAGGAGAGCAGGATCATCCTCAAGACTAGTATTGCTAACATGAGTTAACAGTGTTTTACATTTACTTTTCATTACAGGATGCTGTGGCCAGTTTCAAGGAGGCCTTGAAGCTGCTGACTGGTACTGCGAAAGCTCCACCTAGTACATTTGAGGCTGCAGAAATATATTTATTTATCGGTCAATGCTACATGGAGCAAATCTCTTTATTAGAGGTATGTTTTTCTTTTTTATTTTAAGCATTGTGAATCGAAGTTTTTATTTGTTTCTTTTTCTATAAATTTTCAATACCATTAGATACATTAAAATCAACACATATTCAAGCAATCCAAAGTCACAAGATTGCCTGGTTTGTGCCTGTTCCAGTAATTAATAAACAGAATCCATTTTTTAAAGGCTGTACAGAGTTCATCTTATTCTCCCATAACAGTTTATAACTTGTTATGTTATTCATCAATTTGATAGCCCAGATTGTCTTTTTCCATCCTTACCCCCAAAACCTACTGCCTCTTTCACATCATGTGCTCCTTTAAACTGGAGATGCCAGGTACCGTTTGGGGAGGCCCATCTAGCTCCTTTCTATTGGCCTCCCACTAATTGGCAAAGATCTTTCTATTCCAGTGGGCTTATGACCTGCCAAGTTAATCTTGCTCTTGTCCCTAGGTATGGTTTTACTGCTCTATTGCTCTTAATTTTTTAACTGGTTGCTGTTATTCTCTTCTCTTAGTTATGGATATGCAATTGATCGTACTTCTTGTTCTTAGCTTTTTTGTTGTTAGCCATATATGGAAAGGCAGGGTTTTTTTAATTCTAATAAATTGGTAACAATAGTGCATGTGTTGTTTCATGAACAGACCATCTGGCAAAGCAAAGTAAGTGCTTAGGATCAAAGTATTTCCAATTTGGCATTGTTCTTCCCCCATCCCTGGTTTCTTGCAGAGAAAGATCATTAAGGGGGATCATTAAGATCATTAGGGGGTTGAACTCAATGGCCTTATAGGCCCCTTCCAACTGTACTATTCTATGATTCTATGAAAAAATACCTGTTTTATTAAGCACTTTGCAGTGATGCAAATAACATAAAAACATTTCTATTTCCTTCTTTCTAATAGTACTGAAATTTTGTAGAAGAAAATGTGTTGGTATTGGTTTTAAAGAGTAGAACAATTTATCTCACATTGGCTGTGTTCCCTCAATATACCAGGTTTATATTCATGTTTAGTATAATTTAAAGTAAGTAAAAAGAAAATATGAAAACTATAGGATATTAGCATTAAATGTTGATATTGTAGCCATTTCATAATAGCACTATTTATTAAAACCTACTGTCTTCTCTTTTTAGGCCTGCGATGCTTTTACTTCTGCTATCAAGATATATCCACGTTATGCGGATGCATATTATCAGCGAGGACTGTGCAGAATGCAGCTCCAGCAAGCTAAATGCATATTAGATTTTAACAAAACACTTGCTGTTCTACCAAGACATTTTCAGGTAAGCACTGATGATTTTGATTTGTGAAGATACTGAAATAAATAATCTTGATGTTTTACATTAAGTGGTAATGGTAGAAAACTTCCAGTTTCTAGTAAGATTAATTCTAGTTGCTCTTCCTTAAATTCAGCTTTCCTCATCTAGCTACACACCTTCCGATCAGCACAGGTACATGTATTTTAGGTATTCTAATGAACAATACTATTTTCATTTGTCCTGTAACAGCACAAGCTGCCAGGAAGTAAAGCAATCCATCCACTGTCCATGGATTAGAGATCACTTCGAGAAATCCATCCGTCCTCATATCTCCTTGCACCAGCACATAGCCTCATCATTGTGCCCTGTGTGAGGGGTTTTCTCCAGAACATTCTGTGTCTATATAGTAATGGGTATTCATTAATAGGCAAGCTGATATCAAGCCTGTTTAACATCTCTTGCCCTCTTCTTCATTACTCTCTCTCCTTCCCTCATTCTTTCTTCTGTGTGATGTTCCCTCAGGCACTCTTATGTTCATATATCTAAGTTGTTCAGATGCACCTCCTTCCTCATTTCAGCCCTTTCCACCAGTTCCCATATTCTCACGCTTTTGTGACATCACAACAAGCTAGCCAATGGCTAGGGAAGACTTACAGATAGACAGATAATAAATAGGTTGCTGGTGCTTATGTCACATTTTGATTTCATTAGAAATTCCTGAAAATTGCTCCTTTGAAGCTGCTATTTGTATTGGGCAGAAATCCCCAAATGACTTCACTGCGGGATTTACTCTCAATGAAAATAGCAGCTTCGCCAGCAAGTTTTAATGTCTTCCTTACACTCCTTGCTAGTTGGGAAAGGGAGACTTTTTGACTGGGACCCAGACACAGCCAGCTTGCTGCTGCAGAGGTTCAGGTGGGCCTCCTTGCCCACATGACAATCCATGTATGATAATGCACTAGTGGCTTGTGCACATCAGTTGTTCCACATTTCCACTCTTAGGCTGCGCCTGTGGCTTATGCTGGCTCAGCTTGTCTGAGCGTGGAAAGCTAAGCAGGGTCAAGCCTGGTTATTACTTGGATGGGAGACCTCTCCTCTAGTTTCCTGCATTGAGCAGGGGGTTGGACTCGATAGCCTTGTAGGCTCCTTCCAACTCTGTTATCTATGAAATCTTCTATGAAACGTGTGCACAGTGTGATTTACTTTCAAGTAAACATGCCTAGCACAGGCTGTTGGAGCTTTTCTGCATGATCAGTGGAAATATGCTCCCAAAAACTCCTGTAAGTCCCCTTAATATCCCATCTGCACATAGTATAATTTTGTGGAGTGAATTTCACTATGTGGGAATGGCTCTGGTGTTGAATGTTTAAAAATATCTGGCTAAATATATGCTGACATACAGGAGAAAGGAAGGTCACAGCATACATAGAATTATCAATAAAGTCTAAGTGGAAGACTGAGAAAATGATGAGGAAAGGGAGATTATTTATTTATTTATTTATGATTTGCTGGGGAATGGAGATTATTTATTTATTATTACATTTATATTCTGCCTTTTTTCCTCTTGCAAGGAACCCAAGGCAACTTGGGTGAAATCTTCCTTACATTTGCCACTTAAAGGGGAGCATAGCTGAGCACTTCCACACCAGGGCTGTATTTTGGGGAAGCATACAGCTTAAAAAAAATATAATAAAACTGAAATAAAACGTTCAGATAGTACAGGGATGGGAGAAAGAGTTATGTCACTTGTCATGAATCACATTTCTTGACAATATCTAGTAGGGGTCTGTGATACTTGTGTATCCACACTCCACCTAGCAATCACACCAGCAATAAATGCACTATTGGGGGAAATGAAAACATTTTCCAGGTGCAAATGATAAACTAATTTGTATTTACTGTACAACTGCTGATTGTATAAAAAGGCTTTCAGCCTGTGTGCGTGCGTGTGTGTGCGTGTGTGTGTGTGTGTGATATTCATTGTTAATATAGCTGATTCTAGTCACATTTACAAATCGTTACAGACAAGTCAAAGCTTGAAAACGTTGAACTCTATGCCCTGCTGTTACACATGTAAAACAATAAGATGTACACATAAGGCTTTGGAGTTTTCCCACCCAGTTTTGTTCTGTAATGTGTTTGTCTTTTTCTGTAAAGGCATATTTAAGTCGTGCTGCTTACTTTGGGAGCAAAGGAAGATACTCTAAGGCAATAATGAATTGTACCGAAGCCATAAAAATTCAGCCTAGTAGCGTGAGAGCCTATCTCTACAGAGGAGCACTGAAATTCTATAATAGGGTAAATATTATAACCCCTACGGTGTGCGTGTGTGTGTGTGTGTGTGTGTGTGTGTGTGTGCGCGCTCATGTGACCAAATATATGTGCGGTCCCCTGGTACTGCCCTATGTAGCCGTCAGGGCCAAAATGTTTGTGTACCCTTGGGGTACACCCTTGCAGTGCAATGTACAACAAAATAATCTGTTCAGTCCCTGAAAAGCTCAGGGGATTGCTTAAAATACTTCAAGTTTTTGCACTACAGATTGTCAAGCCACACTGAATGTCTGCTATCTTCTGCTTCCAAGTAATCAGAAGCTGCAGGGCTCAAAAACATGGCAGGCAAAGGGAAATGTGATGATTAGATCCCTTCTGAACTCCTAAATAGAAGGGAACCAATCAGAGCCAGCATCTTGGGTAGGCATGGTTGGGCACCCACCAAGGATCCACACCCTAGCAGGGGCCCACTGACAAGAGCAGTCTGGACTTGCTTCTCCTCTTCACCATTGCAACTTGCCCGTTCACCTGCCTTTTGCTCTGGCCCAGACAATGGTGATGACCACTGTCTACTTCCTCACTGGCTCTCTGCCTGTCAAGCAAGCAAGTGGTAGCAATGATGAGAAAGAGGATCAGGAGCAATAGCAGCTGGTGACAATGGCAGTGAGAGGGTAAATTCACTGAGGAAGGGGCCCCATTGAGGGTGTCCTGCCCAACAGTTCTCAGAAACTTGGAGCTGGCACTGGAGCCAAGTTAGGTGCCTTGGCCATGTCCCCAGCTCTAAGTCCCAGGCAAATTCTGGAATTGTGTGTACACACAACCAAATTAATGCTGGACTGAAGTGTTGGCATGAAGAGAAAGCAAAAGTGACCTCCAAATATTTTTGTGAACTTTGGGGCTTGTTATAAATTGTCATATTTTTCAGGGTGGTGGTGGTTTACCGTGATAGATACAAGGTGGCAGAGGGTTGCATTCTTTCTTTTACTAGAAAAAAGTTTTACCAGTACAATAAGTAGCAGCAGCCCAGCAGTGTTCCTCGTTGAGAATAGCCCAGTGGGAACGATGCGCTACGTCATGATGTACCATCATTCCCAGAGGCAGTCTTGATCAAAAATAATAGCTGTGGGAGGCAGCCAACTTTTCTTTTTAAACCAAGAATGCCCCTGGAACAATGCTGTGTCATGACATAGTGTTGTTCCCATTAAGCCATTCTCAGTGGGGGACACTGCCAGGCTGCTGCTGCAACAAAGATCAATAGAATTTCTGCCGACTTAGGGACCATGATACTTAGTTATTAACTTCTATGTAGATTATGTGATGTTTTCAATTAATGCTAATACTATGCCATTTTTTTCTACAGACTTACAAACATGCCATTGAAGATTTAACTACAGCTATAGACCTGGACAATGCATGCATTTTGGCATATTACAATAGGGCAATTTCCTTCCACAAATTGAAGGACTGGAAAAATGTATGTTTCAAATTTTTTTAGAATGAGCAATAACAGTGTTTAATTGCTTTAATTGCTATTAAAGCAATTGCTATTAAAGCAATTAACAGTGTTTAATTGCTATTTCTGAATATAAGTATCCTGCTTTTATTTTGAATTATCATGTCTTCTACAACTTCATTTATGATAGCTGGTCACATATTGCATTTATTACCCCCAATCCAGTTCTATGTACACTGTAATATGCACATGGAACTCCATACATGCAGCCTTTTTCATTCACTTTGGTGGAGGGGAGCTCCATACCCACATTATGTATATGAAGAAGGCTTTCACTGAATATATGGAAATCCTTTGTAGGCAAAGAAGCTCTGTGTCTACCCCTGAGTCACTATGGTTTCATAAGTTTACAGTATCAGAGTAACAGACCTATTAACACACTGGTTCTCAACCTTTTTTGCCCCATGCACCCTTTTCGCCAAATGTCAGAATGTCATTCCCCCCTTTCCAAGATTGTCTGACTTAATCTGTGCCATACAATAAGGTGTGATGTCCTGTAGATTATGTACAATCTGTAGAATTGTAATTTGTAGAAAGATCAGTATTCCAATCAGTTTGAGTCTGTGGTCCCAATTCCCCCCCCCCCGAAACCCTAAAATTCCTCCCTGGGGGGAATTCCCCCCTGGTTGAGAACCCCTGTATTAACAAATGTCCTCTCTGAACACATGTTTAAGGATTCTCATGTTCAGAGATACATGAGTCTAAGGAACCTTTTAATGTTGGTCATAGGATGTCTTGGCAGATTTGTCCCAATGATGTGTGTGTTATTCAAAAGGGGGTTATTCTATGGAACACACATGAATTTTTTAAAAAACACAACTATACACAATAATTACTTTTGGAATTAGCTAGCTGGTATTAGGCACTATATGGACTCCTGGATGGGATTAATCAGAGGATATACCACAAACAATCCTACACACACTAAGTAAATAAGACAGAATACAAAATGAATACATGCACAGGGTTTGAACGATGGGGTAATTAGCTTAAAGGCCCACTCTGTGTCTAATCTGAAGGCTGCTGGAGGTTAGGCCTTGAACATGTGCAGTGGGTCGGGACTTGAATGGGCTGGACTATGGTTCTGGAGGAGCTGAAGAAAACGGGGCTAGGGAAATCTGAGTTCTAGGGCTCTCTGGGAGAGAGGAGGAAAAAAAGAAAAAGGTGGTAACAGAGGATAATGAGGCTGGGGAGACAAAGGGGATGTACAGTGGTTTGTTTCTAGCCACAGACAAAGCGCAATGGCTAGTCCTTGCACAAAGTTGTCGTGGCAAGAGAAGAAGGAAAGATGTTTGGGGCATCTATACTAAGCACACTCACACCAGTTTCCAATGCCTTGTGCGCTACTTCCTGCTTATTCCTGTTTCATGTTCCAGATTATGTTGTGTGTCAACCAAATCCTTCTAGAGGACTTGGCTGACCACAATGGGCATGAAGAGGAAACAAGGAGCACCATGGCAAAGGGAACCTGTCCGCAATCCTTCCTCCTGGTAAACCAGAGCAAGGTTGCACTTGCACTACATCGCTTACTACTATTACCTGTTTATTGTGCCTGTAAATCGTGAGTCACTCAATCTAATCATCATCATCATCAGGCGATCACTCGTGACCGAGTAAGATTGTCTTCCAGGATAAAAATTTACAAAAAGGAGATTTTAAAAGGAGGAAATTCTAAAGAAAATTGTGTAGACTCTAGCGATGGGTCCATAAGTGACTGTGGAGGCCAATTCTAGATCCACACAGCTTCCCACAGTGAGGACACAGGTTACCAGATGGAAGATGGTCCTGTAAAGGATTCATTTGACGTGCTTTTCGCTTAGCACGTTTCTCCCTTTCACCTTGCACTCGGGCTTCTTCAAAGTCCATGGAACCTTTGTGAAAGGCCAACCTCCAGTTAGATCGTTCATGGGCCAGAGCTTCCCAGTTTTCGATGTTTATATTGCATTTTTTTAGATTAGCCTTATGAACATCTTTAAACCTCTTATATTGACCACCGATATTCCGCTTTCCATCCTTGAGTTGGGAATAAAGTAACTGCTTTGGGAGATGGCAGTCAGGCATTCGAACAACATGACCGGTCCACTGAAGTTGGCATTGAAGGATCATTTTTTCAACGCTAGTAGTCTTTGCTTCTTCCAGTACACTGACATTTGTTCGCCTATCTCCCAAGTAATTCGCAGGATTTTCCGGAGGCAACGTTGATGAAATCTTTCAAGGAGGTGGAAGAGACGTTTATAGATAGTCCATGTTTCGCAGGCATACAATAAAGTTAGTAATACAATGGCTTCATAAACCAGTGTTTTGATCTTCTTACAAATATCCCGATCCTCGAACACTCTATGTTTCATTCGAGAAAACGCGGCACTTGTGGAGCTCAAACGATGCTGGATTTCACTGTCGATGTTAGCTGTAACAGAAAGATAGCTGCCAAGATAGAGAAAATGATCGACATTTTCCATTATTGCCCCGCCAAGCTGGATAGATGGCATCACCAAAGGGTTAGCTTGCACTTGCTGATGAAGCACTTTGGTTTTTTTGATGTTAAGTGAGAGACCAAGTTTTTCATATGCTTCTGCAAAAGCATTTAGGATAGTTTGGAGATCATCCTCTGAATGTGCAGAGACCACATTATCATCAGCATACTGAAGTTCCACAACAGAGGTTGTAATAACCTTACTTTTTGCTTTCAGCCTGCTGAGATTAAAAAGCTTTCCATCTGTTCGATATATGATTCCCACACCAGTGGGAAGTTTCCCCTCGACAAGATGTAAAATCATGGCGATGAAAATAGCAAATAATGTTGGGGCAATAACACATCCCTGTTTAACACCTGATCCCACTTTAAATGGAGCACCATGAGAGCCGTTGTTGTCCAAAACCGTTGCCGTCATGTTGTCATGGAGAAGTCGCAAGATATTCACAAATTTATTGGGGCATCTGATTTTCACAAGGATAGTCCAGAGAGCTGTTCGGTCTACAGTATCAAAGGCCTTAGCCAGATCAATAAATGCCATATAAAGGGGTTGATTTTGCTCCCGGCATTTTTCTTGGAGCTGACGTGCAGTAACAATCATGTCTACTGTCCCTCTAGAGGGGCGGAAACCATATTGAGTTTCAGGGAGGATCTCTTCTGAAATAGATAGAAGACGGTTTGCGAGAATCCTAGCAAATATTTTACCTGCGGTAGCTAAGAGAAAAATGCCCCGATAGTTTCCACAGTCTGTTCTTAAAGAGGGTGATAATTATGGCATCCCTGAAGTCTTCTGGGATCTCTTCTCTTATCCAGATTTTTTTGATGAGTTTATGAAGATGTTGTACAAGTTCGGGCCCCCCTTCTTTAAAGATTTCAGCAGGAATCCCATCTGGTCCACTAGCTTTGTTATTCTTCATTTGATCAATGGCTTTTTTTACTTCATCCAAAGTGGGGTTAATCAATCTAATATTGTTAATTGAATCATACTACTAATCTTTGGCTTGAATAAATGACCAGATGTTAATGACCTCATGGCACGATCACTTGCTTTGGCCTCTTCACCCATTCCAGTTGAAGACATCCCTTTCAGGCTTGCCTTTACACTGGGTGCCAGGCTGGACTTCTTAAAGTTACAGCACAATGTCACACAAAATACTGGGGCAGAATATCTCCAAGGTTTTCATGCCAAGAAGTGGGCCAACAGATTCTAGTACACCTAAGAAGCAAATTTGCAATGAGGCACACAGATGACTGCAAGACTGTATTTCATATGCTGAATGACAAATGATAGTTCTGTCTTTGAGTTCTTTTTTATGGATTTCTAGCTGTGTGCTGCTCGTGACTATTAGACAACAAAACCCATCAGATTTTAGTATTTATGCCCTAAGGCTATTAGTGTATGAATGTCTGAACTATGTCTCTCCTAGAAATACATTTGGAACCAATATGATGAATATTTTGATTGTTGGTTTATAAAAGCTTTGCTGGATTCTGCAACCTAATTCTACAGTATGTCGAAAGAAAGCCTATTTCTAATAACTTCCTCAAGTTCTTCATATTTTTTAAAGCCAACATTTGAAAGATTAAGAGTAAAGGTCAAATGCCACTTTATCAGACATGGGTAACCATATCAGTTAATGTCAGAGTTCTAAGAAAGCAAGAAGTGGTATGAAATTAATTATTTTGTGATAGTGCAGATCAATCTTTTTGGGATTGAACTGAGGAATTCCAGTGTTTTGACTATAAATTCAACTCCTTAGAAGGGTAAATCAAGGCAGTCCCCTCACCCACAATGCTATGGTCAAGGTTTTCTTCTTTCCCAAACTGGCCGTTTGAGGAAGACATAGGAAGGAAGAATGATTTGCTTCCTGAATAAACATAATATATATGTTTTAATTTCTAACCTGAATTTTTTTACACCAATCTTTATAGCATATTTTTATAGTAACCTTAGTTCATTTAAACTAATGCTAGAACAAAATCTTGAAATTTAATTTTTATCTCTGATCTTTGCTGAAACTTGGAAAATATATTTTCTCTCTCTTTGTTATAACCCCTAGTAAAGTTATATAGTAGAAACCAAATTTCTGGAGCCTTTTTTCCATTTGAAAAGTGCACAGGTCTTTAATCAGGTAAGGAGACTGGAATGTCTTTATAAAGGAGAGAATTCCTTACACTAACAAATGCATGCCATGTTTTACACTTTTCAACAGTTAACTATGTGGCCTCTGTTTTTTATAGGCGTTGAAAGATTATGGGATTGTTCTTCTTCTTGAGGCAAACAATGACACTGTCTTGAAAGTGTTGATCAACCGTGCACTGCTCTATATAGAATTGGATCAGCATAATAATGCACTAGAGGTATTGAATCCCCCCTCCCCCCATATAGTATATGAGAAATTATAGATTTCTTGTTTTTGTATAGACTGCAATACAGTCATGCCTTGGATTGAGAGCATAATTCGTTCCGGAAAGGTGCTTGTAATCCAAAACACTCTTATATCAAAACAAAATCCCCCCCCAAAAAATTTGTACAGAGATTTTTAATTTAAGCCGTACTACAGTACTTGTATTGCAAGACGATGCTTGTACATCAAGTAAATATATATATATATATATATTAAAAAATTTGCTTGTCTTGCAAAACGCTCTCAAGCCAAGTTACTTGTAATCCAAGGTATTACTGTAACTTGAAAAATGTGGTTTTGTGACTTCCTTTGGCAGAGGTAGTGGGCCTTTAAGGGCAGAAGGAGCAGAGCACACCCAGGAGAAATGTAAACAAAAGCAAAGCAAAAGAGGCTCTATCAATTAAAGATCCTCTGCAGTAAATTCTAGAAGCCTCTTTTCCTTCCCTTCCCTTCTCACCTCTGTCCATCTAAGCTCCTCCATCACTATTAACCAACTTTTTTTTTAAAGGCAAGAGCAGCTACCAATGTCTTGCCTTCTTTATCTCCCTGCCCTGAAAGCTCCGTGGCTTCCCGGGCTAATACTGAGCATGTGTGCTAGATGCACAGGCTCAGTTCTTCTTCGTGGTCTCTGTGCATCACACACATATGGGTTCTCTACGCCTGCGCTGAGACCGTTTCGGGAAAAATTCTATAGCTGAGTAAAATTGGGTGGGAGCCCCTCCCCCATCGCACGTGCTCCTTAGTGTGGCTCCCGCCCGTTACCTCAGTTCCTCTTCAACCGCCATTGCGATGAGTAGTTTGGGTTCTTCTCTCTCTCTAGAGTTTTTTCAACTGAGCTATTCTCTTATATATCTTCAAATTTCTCCTCAGATTTCTTTTACTTCAAAAAAATTGTTACGATCTCCTCATATCTCCCCCATTCTTGTCCCTCTTTGCTAACTTTACATTTCCAACTATGCCTCCTAAGGCACCTTTCAGAAAATGTGTATGGTGTGGGACTAAAATCGCACCCGCTGACAGGTATGGGGGTTACACGAACCTGTCTGGTGCTTGCTGTTCTCCGTGGCTCGGCTCTCCGCCGCCCGAGCTCGATCTGCCGGTGCCGGTCAAGCCTTGGTCCCCCGTCGTGTCACTTCCGGCTGCTCCGGCACGCTGGACCCCCGTGCTATGTATTTGGCAGGGGGAACCAGGGCAACAGGACTTAAACAGCCCTGTTGCCCTGGTTTCCCCCGCCAAAAACATAGCACGGGAGTCCAGCGCGCCGGAACAGGGTCCCGTCGCATCACTTCCGCTGCACTGGAAGTGACGCGATGGGACCAGCACGGCTGGCGCGGATGGCTCGCCGCGGAGAGCCGAGCCAAGGAGCCACCGGACGCCCGCAGGTAGGCCCGCACGAGCCTCGCGTGGCGTGAGCGGGGCCGAGTTCAGTCCCGTTCAGCCCACGTGAGGTGAGCGGTTACATCCTTACGACGGGCACTCGTGCCTTCTGTGTCTCGGGCAGTCTCATATAATGGAGACTTGCCCACATTGTCAGGCCTTCACAAAGCAGGCCAGAAAGCACCGCTCAACTAAATTGAGAGCCCTCCTATGGGAGCAGTCTCTCTCTGCGGTGGCTCCTACTCCAGAGGAGAGACCTGGGGGCTCCCAGCCACATTCATCTCCGACGCACACCCAAACTTCTGAGGTGCTACAGAAATCGTCTAAGCCGCTAAAGGCCTATGCAGCAAGAAAGCTTGCAAAGAAGGCCCGGAAAACAAAGGAGGAGCTTTTCAAAAAGGATAAGGCGGCTAAGAAGAAAAAGGACAAGTACCATCCTTTGCACTCCCCAGCTTTGACTGCCTCTGGCCCAATGGCCCCGACTACGGCTGTGCCGACAGAGGAATGAACTCGGGCAATGGAGTCGGAACATCACCGATCTCCATTGCCCTCAGCATCGAGTTGCCAGGAGCGAGAGGCCCGGCCAAAATCTCCGCTAAGGGTGCTGGTGACGGTGGCAGTGACATCTCTTTCTGAAGGGGAGATTGTCGAATCTCCGGCTATTCACCAGCTCGAGAGACAGCTGGTACTGATGAGTCGATCTCGATCCAGAGAACCCCGTAGCAGACAATCTGCCTCACCACAGTACTACACTAGAGAGGAAAGGATGGAGTCGGTTTCTCATTGAGCTCGATCCCCCCTATACTGAGAGCAATCTCTATGGCGTCGACTATGTCGCGAAGACCCATGGACTCGCCAGGTGTGCTGTCTCCCCAGGGCATGGATTAAGGATTGTGACAGAGCAGCTGCCGAGGCTCATACAGCCCACTGACACATACCCCTTCTCTTCCACGTGGGTACAAATGATACTGGCAAGCGGAGTTACAAAGAAATCACGGCAGACTTTGAAGAGTTGGGAAGGGAACTCAAGAACTTTGGGGCCCAGATAGTCTTCTCATCCATCCTTCTAGTACTTGGAAGAGGCATAGAAAGGGAAAGAAAAATACTCCGAGTGAATGACTGGCTACGAAGGTGGTGCCGACGTGAGGGATTTGGATTCTGGGACCATGGGCTACACTTCCTGGAAGATGGACTGCTGGCAAAGGATGGGTTGCACCTCACAAGGACTGGGAAGAATGTGTTTGGCCACAGCATGAGGAACTTAATCAGGAGGGCTTTAAACTGAATCCAACAGGGGAGGGAGACATAAACTCGGGGGTAACAATGGAAGAAGGCTTCTGTGCCACAACGGAGAGAACAGCTCCAGCGGTGGCCAATGATAGTCTACCACAAAATGTAGGGAAAAAGTCGGACTATAAAGCACATAGTCTTCGATGTCTCTATACTAATGCCCAGAGTATGGGCAACAAACAGGACGAATTTGAACTCTTGATACATGAGGGCAAATACGACTTGATAGGGATAACTGAAACCTGGTGGGATGACTCCCATGGCTGGAATACAGCAATTGAAGGGTATAACTTGTTCAAAAGGAACAGTAGCAACAGAAAGGGAGGTGGAGTTGCGCTGTATGTTAAAGATAAGTTTCTCTGCACAGAGATACAGGAAGAGGAGCTTGGCAGCACCATTGAGAGCATCTGGGTTAAAATAAAGGGGGCAAAGAATGAGACGAACATGGCGGTTGGAGTCTACTACCGACCACCCAATCAAGGAGAAGACGAGGATGAAACTTTTGAAAAGCAAATTGCAAATGTTTCAAGGAGGCATGATGTGGTAGTAATGGATGACTTCAATTTCCCTGATATCTGTTGGGAGACTTATTCAGCCAAGCATGGCCCCTCCAAGAAATTCCTGAGTTGTGCTGCTGCTAACTTCCTCCTACAGAAAGTGGAGGAAGGAACTAGAGGATTGGCTATCCTTGACCTGATTCTAACCAACAGAGACGAGTTAGTGGAAAAAGTGGCAGTTTTGGGAACTCTGGGAGAAAATGACCATGTTATACTTGAGTTCTTGATTCTAACGGAAGCAAAAGCTGAGTGTAGCCAAACACGTACCCTGGATTTTAGGAAAGCCAATTTTAACAAACTCAGAACAATGATAAGTAAGATCCCATGGCAAGTGACTCTAATGAGAAAAGGAGCCCAGGATGGGTGGGAGTTTTTAAAAAAGGAAATTTTAAAGGCACAATTGCAAACAATTCCCACAAGGAAAAAAGGCAGAGGGCAACAGAAGAAGCCAATGTGGCTTCACAATAAACTCAAAGATGACCTGAAAACAAAAAAGGACACGTATAGGAAGTAGAAGGAAGGACAGGCTACAAGGGAAGAGTACAGGCAGGTAGCACAGAACTGCAGGAATAGTGTCAGGAAGGCTAAAGCTGAGAATGAGCTAAGGTTAGTGAGGGATGCTAAACACAACAAGAAAGCTTTCTTCAGATACATGCACAGTAAAAGACAGAAGAAAGATCTGGTGGTTCAACTACACGATGAGGATGGCAAATTGATAACAGAAGACAAAGAAAAGGCAGAAGTGTTCAATTCCTACTTCAGCTCGGTCTTCTCCCAAAAGAGGGTCTATGACCCCCCTGGCAAACCTGAAGTGCAGACTGTAGGGGCAGGATTGCAGCTTGAGATTGATAGGCAAATGGTCAAGGAGCACCTGATTACTCTGAATGAGTTTAAATCTCCAGGGCCTGATGAACTGCATCCTAGAGTAATAAAGGAACTGGCAGAAGAACTCTCAGAATCACTGTCTATTATCTTTGAGAAATCATGGAGGACAGGTGAAGTGCCAGATGACTGGAGCAGGGCAAATGTTGTTCCCATCTTCAAAAAGGGCAAGAAGGAAGAACCTGGGAACTATAGGCCAGTCAGTCTGACATCAATCCCGGGGGAAATTTTGCAGCAGATTATAAAGAAGTCAGTCTGCAAGCACCTTGAAAACAATGCAGTGATTACTAGAAGCCAGCATGGATTTGTCAAGAACAAATCCTGCCAGACTAATCTGATCTCATTTTTTGATCGGGTAACCTCCCTTATGGACTGTGGGAATGCGGTGGACATCATATATCTGGACTTCAGCAAAGCTTTCGACAAAGTGCCTCATGATATCCTGATTAGCAAGCTAGCTAATAGTGGGCTAGATGGAACAACTATCAGGTGGATCCACAATTGGCTACAGAATCGGATTCAAAGAGTGCTTATCAATGGTTCCTTCTCAAACTGGGGAGAGGTAACGAGCGGGGTACCACAGGGCTCGGTCCTGGGCCCAGTGCTCTTCAACATTTTTATTAATGACTTGGATGAGGAGGTACAGGGAATGCTTATCAAATTTGCAGATGACACAAAGTTGGGTGGAACAGCTAATACTCTGGAAGAAAGAAACAAAATTCAAAGTGACCTCGATAGGCTGGAGCGCTGGGCCGAAAACAACAGAATGAAATTTAATAGGGATAAATGCCAAGTGCTGCATCTAGGGAGAGGAAACCAAATGCAGAGTTACAGAATGGGGGACACTTGGCTCAACAATACTACAAGTGAGAAGGATCATGGAATTGTGGTAGATCACAAACTGAATATGAGCCAGCAATGCGATGTGGCTGCAAAGAAGGCAAATGCTATTTTGGGCTGCATTAATAGAAGTATAACTTCCAAATCGCGGGAAGTGATAATTCCCCTTTACTCGGCACTGGTTAGGCCTCATCTTGAGTACTGCGTCCAGTTCTGGGCACCACACTTTAAGAAGGGTATAGACAAACTGGAGAGGGTTCAGAGGAGGGCAACAAGGATGATAAAGGGACTGGAAACAAGGCCCTATGAGGAGAGACTAAAAGAACTGGGCATGTTTAGCCTTCAGAAGAGGAGACTGAGGGGACATATGGTAGCACTCTTCCAGTACTTGAAGGGATGTCACACAGAGGAGGGCCAGGATCTCTTCTCGATCATCCCAGTTTGCAGGACACGGAATAATGGGCTCAAGTTACAGGAACCTAGATTCCACTTAAACATCAGGAAAAATGTCCTGACTGTTAGAGCAATAAGACAATGGAATCAACTACCTAGGGAGGTGGTGGGCTCTCCCAGTCTGGAGGCATTCAAGGTGCAACTGGACAATCATCTGTCAGGGATGCTTTGACCTGGATTCCTGCACTGAGCAGGGGGTTGGACTCGATGGCCTTGTAGGCCCCTCCTTCCAACTCTACTTTTCTATGATTCTATGATTGTATGACTTCGAGATCGTACTACTCTCAATATCGGTATGAAGGCCCGTGTCGCAGATCTCCATACTACTCGAGGTCTCCTTTGCGTGACAGCTATTGGTCTCGATCTCGAGAGTCGCCTTGGCATCGAAGGGAGTGCCGCTATTTTCCTCAGGCTCAAGGGGAATTGCCCCGTCGGTCTCAGAGATGCCAAGAGAAATTGCTTCTACCGCTGCAACTAACAACGCCGGCGAGAGAACAGCAGGATCAGGCAGCGATTGTGCGGCCAGGACCTTCAAACACGATGGTTCAAGAACCGGCTTCGGTACCTGTTCCTTCTTCAGCTCCAGTCCATGTAGAAACGTCATCTGATTCTGTTTATACCACTGTCACAGAATCAGTTGTGTCCACGGCACACTCAACATCTCTGGATGCGCAGGTGGAATCCAAGGCAGCAGTCTCCCCTTTGGAAGACCTGGGGAGTTTTGCGGAGCACATAGACAGGATGGTGAGAGCCTTAGGAGTGGAGTCGAAAAAGGAAGAACCAAACGTAAAGGACCCAATTTTTGATATAATAAGGACAACGCAAACATCGAAGATGCTGATCCTTTTCTTACCTACTCTCCTGGAGACAGTACAGGAGACATGGAAGGCTCCAACGACCACTCTACCAACAGCCCGTAAGTTGGAGTCTATGTATAAAGTGCGTGAGGAAAATGCGAAGTTTCTTTTCTCTCATCCGGCCCCAAACTCGATCATAGTCCAATCTTCCCAGTCTCATGGGGGAAAACAACATAGTACCCCAGGCCCAGCGGATATGGAAGGCAAGCGATTGGATTCCTACGGCCGCAGGATATATGCTTTGAGTTCGTTGGGATTGAAAATTTCCAATTACCAGGCGATGATGGTGCGGTACCAAATGTTCATCACAGAGAAATTAGGGGATCTCTGTGACTACTTGCCGGATGAGAAGAGATAATTGGCTCGAGTTTTCCAGAAGGAAGCTACCAGCATGGCTGCGCTTCAAATGAATACCGCTCGCCATCAGAAAAGTCAATCCTTCAACCTGTAAGAGAGATTCAATACATCGGAGCAAGACTGAATGCAATAGATGGTCAGGCATATCTACCAAAAGACAGAGTAACAAATATTCTTACCTTGACGAAGAAACTCTTCAACCTGAAGGTCTGTACGGCTCACATTGTTCAGCGCCTTTTAGGACACATGGCTTCGACGATGGCAGTCGTGCAGTATGCGAGGCTTCACATGCGACCACTGCAAAATTGGCTAATCCACAACTTCAAACCAGAGAAAGACAAGCCTTCCCTTCGTCTAAAAATCCCTCAAAAGATAAAAGAATCATTGAGGTGGTGGATGCAGGAAAGGAACCTTATCCACGGCATGCCCTTTCATCCTCCGGTACCGACACATATGCTAACGACAGATGCATTGCTGTTGGGATGGGGAGCCCACTCTGACGAGCATGTTGTGCAGGGCACATGGACAACGACAGAAAGCTCTATGCATATCAACTGGCTGGAGCTGATGGCAGTATGGAAAGCTCTAAGAGCTTTAGAACATCATCTTGCAAATTGTCACATACAAATTGCATCCGACAACACGACAGTCGTCGCTTATCTAAACAAGGAGGGAGGCATGAGATCGACGCGCCTAACCTGTCTAACCCTACAAATTTACGAATGGGCAATACCTCGATGGATGTCATTCGTAGTGATCCACATTGCAGGAAAGGCCAATGTGCTTGCAGACGCACTGAGCAGGGTGTCAGTGCAGTCACACCAATGGAAACTGAACCGGAAAGTTCTCCACTCACTTTTTCAGCGATGGGGTCGACCACGCATAGACCTGTTCGTCACCAGCGAGAATGCAGTTTGCCCTCTATTTTGCAGCAGAGCAGCATCGGACCGGAACCCGCAAACTGATGCATTCATGATGGATTGGAGCGGGGACTTCTTTTATCTGTTTCCACCAATTCTACTTCTAACTGGACTGCTAGCGAAGATATCTATAGACAAGACAAACTGCATTCTAATATCCCCGTGGTGGCCTCCTCAACCTTGGTTCTCTCACCTCCTCAGTCTCTCTCACAGCGATTACCTTCAATTACCAATTCAAAAGAATTTACTGACTCAACATCAAGGCAAAGTGATGCATCCAGATCTACAATCACTAAGCCTGATGGCTTGGAGGATCAGATAGCACAGGATACAGACCTTTCTCCCGCTGTTAAGGAAGTTCTGTTGGCAGCAAGAAAGCCATCAACAAGGATGTCTTATGCGAGGAAATGGTCAGCTTTTACTACCTTCGTAACTGCCATGCACAAAAATCCGAATGTTTGCTCCATATCAGTTATTCTCTAATTCCTACCTTCATTGATGGTTCGTGGATTAAAATTATCTTCCATCAAAGTGTATTTGGCTGCAATAACAGCATACCGGACAACATCTTTTAAAGGATCTTTGTTTACAGACCCATTAGTAAAGCAATTCTTGAAAGGTCTCAAGAACCTACGGCCTCCAATTCGAAATTTAGTGCCTGGATGGGACCTTCCATTAGTTCTAAAGGCTCTCTCAAAAGCACCATTTGAACCTATGGCAACAGCGAACTTGAGATTGCTTTCATTTAAAACAATTTTCCTAGTAGCAATAATGTCAGCCAGAAGAATCGGTGAACTGTGTGCTCTAAGAATCGATTCTCCATATACGACTTTTCACTGAGACAAGGTTGTCCTTCAACCAGACATACAATTTTAAACAAAGGTGGTTTCTGCCTTTCATTTAGAATAGGACATTGTTCTTCCTGCTTTTTTTCCGTCTCCCATCTTTGCCTATCGAAAGAGCACTACACGGTCTCGATGTCAGACGGGCACTTGCCTTCTATAAAGCCCGTACGGAATCGTTTAGAAAGACTCAACAACTCTTCATTTGCTATGGTCCTCCCAGAATGGGCTATCCAGTGTCCAAACAACGACTGTCATCTTGGATTGTGGACACTATTAAACTGGCATATCAACTCGCTAACCGCATCTTGCCAGGGTCCGTGAGAGCTCATTCTACCAGGGCTCTCTCGATGTCAACAGCATTCGGGAGAGGAGTCCCTTTGTCAGACTTATGCAGGGGGGCGACTTGGTCTTCTCCCTCGACGTTTATCCGACACTACCGCCTCAATGTTCGAGCCAGGGCGCAGAACGCATTCGGCAGGGCGGTTCTTTCATTGATTACTCAGTGACTACCGACACCGACCCACCTCCAGTAAGTCAGCTTGCTACTCAACCCATATGTGTGTGATGCACAGAGACCACGAAGGAAGGAGGACAGGTTGCTTACCTGTAACTGTAGTTCTTCGAGTGGTCATCTGTGCATTCACACAACCCGCCCTCCTTCCCCGCTCAGTGTCTACATCGAGTTCGAGATGGAGGTTGTATGGCAACTGTTTTTTTCTCTCGATCTCAAGACGGACATAGATGTCGAGGCAGACATTGATGTTGAACTTGTAAATGTTATACTCGGTTCCGAGGGTCGCAATAGACGATCTCAGAGAACTGAGGTAACGGGCGGGAGCTGCGCTAAGGAGCATGCGCCATGGGGGAGGGGCTCCTGCCCAATTTTACTCAGCTATAGAATTTTTCCCGAAATGGTCTTAGCGCAGGTGCAGAGAACCCATATGTGTGTGAATGCACAGATGACCACTCGAAGAACTACAGTTACAGGTAAGCAACCTGTCCTTTCCAGTAGTCTCCCCAGCCTAGGTGCATCGTGGGGAAGAGAGGCTCAGGCTGGAAGGGCGCCCTGGGAAGTGATCCCACACACAGTGCCGTATTGGCATTCTTTGAGTAACACAGAGGCTCAGCACTAGGTGGAGGCCGGGGCAATCCCAATCAGCAGGGTCATCTGGCAAGGAAGGGCTCGTCCCAGCAAATCCTCATTTCAGTAATAAATCATGTGACTGCAAAGGGCAGCCAGAGCACAGGAGGGGCAGAGAGCAGGAGCTCCATCCATTATTAAAACAAAAAACACTGGATTTTTTTCTTGGGAGGAGGAAGGAACGTGTGCAAGAGAGCTTGTTCCTTTTATTATTTCAGAGTGTGTGAGGACCAACCAGCAAGAGGGTCTGAGTGAGTGAGAAGTGTGTGTATTTATAGTAATAAAAAAAGGCTGTGTGTGTGAGAGAGAGTTGCTACTGCTACTGCCACCGCAGTAGCTGCCCACCCAGATTCTTCTAGATCTAAAAGGTAGGTAATGGCTCCCTCTTTGTTTGGGCCATTTTCCCTTTTCTTTTTTTGTGCATTGCAGTGCAAGCTTATACACATTTACTCAGAAGTAAGCCCCATTGAGTTCCATGGGACTTACTCTCAGGTAATTGTGTATAGACTTGCAGCCTTGATCTCCTTTCTGGCCTTCCCCCATGCCATTAATTAATTGTGGTTGCTCAGACATTTCCCCTCTTTTTGGGATGCACTGTAGATGTGGAAAGGGGTGGACTTTGGATGCTCAGACCTTGCTTAATCCATGCATATACTTGATTTCTCAGAGGCATGGAGAGGGGGTTGTGGTGAGGAGGCATGATGATCATGTAAAGATATGTATTTTGGGATGCTCAGAACTTGATGGCCAATGCTTGCCAGCATTTTGTATGCTTTTCTGTGTGGCTCTGGGGATGTTGTTGTTGTCATCGTCGTTGTCATCATCATCATCATCATCATCATCATCATCATCTTGGTGTCCCCTTTTGCAATAGGAAATGGCAATTTTGTCCCAGCGAGTACAGCACTCACAGCTTTGTGTATTAATAGAGATGCTAATTTCACAGGCACCTATTGCATGCTGCTTGTGACATCAGTGTCAGGTGCATCACAAGTAGGGATGTGTGACACTGGAAAACTTGTTCTGTTTTTGCTCAATGGATATTTGACACATTTCTGATCCAACAGCCAAAACTGGGCCGAGTTGGGGGGTTTCCCCCCGTCTTCCGAGAAATTGCTTGAAATATTGGCACAAATTTGGAGCCAAGAACTGCGTATATCTAGCACAATTTGTGCAAATGGCGTAAATTTGCTCAAATTGGGGCCCTCATGAGATTTGAGTCACTGTTGTTGTTCCTGTTGTAGCATTTAACATGAGAAGTATGGAAGCACCCTCCTCTCACTGCACATGCACACATGCCACCTTCAATTTTCTGACAGTTAATTTCAGATTTGTGCAAAATTCAGGCCTCTGCTCCTCAATTTGTGCAAATTTATGCAATTTGTGTAAATTTGTGCAAATTGCAGAGTGGAGGCCCGAAATTTGCACAAATTTCCCTAGCTTTTAAAAAATAATAATACACAAATTGTGGCCTGTTCTAAAAACTGTTGGCTCAACTCACATCAGATTGAGTTGGGGCCAGTACAGGGTTGACGGGACGGAATTTGTGGGGCCGAGTTGAGAAAATCCATTGGATCCCCCCCCCCCATCAGATTCCTCACACATACCTAATCACAAGTGTTCCCTTTCTTTATTTTTAGGACTTTACAGAGGTGGCAATGAGCAAACCAAAAGACTGTCGACTACTTAAAGTTATTGGACTCTGCTACCATAGGTAATATTAAAAACTGATCAGAATGAATTTGGAATATATGTTTTGATGTCACAGTTTACAATAAAGCTTACAGGAGAGTTTATGAAGTAGAAGTGGAAGAAAGTGAACAAAAAAACAGTGGCAACCCAAGACATTTTACTGCCTGAAGTGGAGCCCACCCCCATCACCAGCTAGGGCTAACATGGAAAAAAGTATTGGTGCACCACCATTCAGACACCAATTAGTCTTCCTCTATCCTGCCCTCATGTTGCTATCGGAAGCAGGCTGCTTCACTCTGCTGGATGATAAGTCTGGCCTTGATATAAAGAAAATAAATTTCGTATTTCTCAGGAGCCATACATCTTCTTATTATCAACTTTTGTTGTGCAATGGTTCATTGTGTTTTTGCTCACTTTCTAGTGGTTGCTAGGAAACAGCATTCCATAGAGAGCCTGTTGGACCTGTTCACAGATCTGAAAATTAATGGGCTTGATATATAGTTGTCTAAATGCTATTTTGACAAATTGAGTAATTCAAATTTCTCTAAAGGTATATATGTGGCCGAATTACTCAACACTTACTTACTCAACGAATTACTACAAAACATATTTTATTATGTTTATTCATTCATATTTCTATTGCTTCTTTTAACAACAGCAAAAGGATATTTATATCTAACTGCAAAACAAGAACACTTCCAGTGGATGCCTAATACCTACTGGATAGGCAGGGCTTATGCTTTATCCTCTAATTTTTTAAGCTCGTTCTATGATAGTGTTAGACTGGGGCTGTTGTGGCACAGTCTGCAATAGGAATAATGCTTCCTGCCCTATCCTAGCTATGCAGAAGACGCAATATCAGTTCAAGAGGAATTATTTGCAGTCTTGCACTCAACTCTTTGAGGGCATACCCAGGAGCCTCATGTGTACCTTGTATGTATGAGTATTGTAGAATCCCCTTGTTAGCTGTAAAGAAGATTTCATTGGGCAAAATGGAAAATTATCTGGTACAGATAACTCTTTGTTAGATTAAGAGTTACAATCATGCCTTGGATTGAGAGCATAATTCGTTCCGGAAACGTGCTTGTAATCCAAAACACTCTTATATCAAAACGAAATCCAAAAAAAAAAATTTGTACAGAGATTTTTTAATTTAAGCCGTACTACAGTACTTGTATTGCAAGATGTTGCTTGTATATCAAGTAAAAAAAAATTAAATAAATATTTACAAATTTGCTTGTCTTGCAAAACGCTCTCAAACCAAGTTACTTGCAATCCAAGGTATTACTGTATGTTTAATTTCTTACATGAACAGACTTCTTACATGAACTTCTTACATGAACAGCAATAAAAGTTACCTTTTAATTTTATATTTCTTGTGCTGTGAGAACAATGTCATCTATCCCAAGTATTTAACTCACTCACGCAATACACACATACACATCAATCCAGAACATGTTTCCTGTCAAACGCTTTGTAAAAGGTCACTTAGACCCTAAGATAAACAAGGTTTGTCTGAAACTCATGTGCTTTGACATTTCAAAGAACCAGCAAACTGTGGTTTGTGCTTGTCCCGCAAACTAGTATTGGAGACCACTGTTTGACCCTGGTTTTCAATCCTGGTTTGCAGAGCAAGCACAAACCATAGTTTGCTGGTTTGGATGAAACAGCAAACTGTGGTGTGCATCTGAGCCAGCTCACTTGACTGGTGCAATCTGTGACATAAATCTGAATAGGAAATTTTGATAGTTATATAAATAAATGCTATAAACCTTGACAAAGCAAGCCATGTGAGCATGTGTCAGAGATGAGAGAGATGTTTAGAAACTGCTGATAATCTTGTTTTCGGTACCATTGCTTTTTTCCTTGTTAAAATATGTATACCTTAAATTATACAACTTCAAATGTTTTCTAATAAAACAATAACTTTCAAATGTATATTGATTTTAGACTTCAGAAGTATGAAGAAGCCGTACATTCATTTTCTAAGCTTCTTAAACTAGATCCCTTTTCTCTGGATGGCTATATTGGACGAGGGAATTCATACATGGAATTTGGTCATGAGCAAGGCACTAAACAAGCTCTGAAGGATTTCTTGAAAGCAATACATATGAATCCAACGTGTATAAAGGCCAGACTTTGCGTAGGATACAATTTGCAGGTAATGGATTTGTGACTATGTTGTCATAATATCCCGCTGAACATAGGAAGTTAATCAGACAATTCACTCTGTAGTTGTTTCATGGAGTAGTTCACTTATAATACTTAAGCAGGCTTAAAGTTTTAAATATTTTTCTTGAGGACAAATAATCTGCACATATAGTGAGTGTGAAGGAGTGAATGACCACACTCCTGCAGGGCAAGCCACTCAAACCCTTATAGTAAGCTGCCACCACCCCTATCCATTATAGCTCGAGGAAGGGGAACCTCGAGCTTCACGGATCTCTTGGAGGAAGTGAGAATAATGGTGCAAGCCACAACCCTCTATTCTAGCTTCTCCAGCTTAACACAATTTTAGGTAGCTGGTCACTGGGTCTAAGACAGTGGAATTAGCA
This sequence comes from Shinisaurus crocodilurus, assembly GCA_021292165.1. Classification (NCBI taxonomy): domain Eukaryota; kingdom Metazoa; phylum Chordata; class Lepidosauria; order Squamata; family Shinisauridae; genus Shinisaurus; species Shinisaurus crocodilurus. The sequence goes on from CM037876.1 coordinate 270,158,278, forward strand.
CTGAATGACTTTGGAAGAAAACCACACACATTAGAATAAGTTTATTTAAAAGGGATAAAAAGGAAGGGGGGGAAAGAGGCTAGATAAAAGAAACAGGTTACAAATGCAGACTCCTTTGGTACATCTGAGCCAAGAAAAATAACAAAGTCTAATCTCACCCAAGCAGCTGTTCACCCAAGCCAAGGGGGTCTCTCTTTAGACAGAAGTCTGGCCAAGCCTTCATGGACCGTTCTCTCCTCTCACTTCACCAGGATGGGAGACACAAGAACCTTCCCTTGAGCAGTCTTTTAACCCCCCTCCCTGGCAACTGGGCAGATTTCGGTTATCCAATCACCTTTTGTTCTACCATCTAACTTTACCATCTCGAGCTGAGGGCATCTCCTGACATTGCTCCCAGCTGAGAATTATTGCCAGCAATTTAGCCAGATGGCCTTGAGTCCAGAACTGCCCAACACCAACTTGATAAGGAGGTGCTAAAACACTGCAGCTTGCTAGAGCCATCTCCAGCCAAGAGGCCCAAAAAATGGACAGGCTCTGCCACAGAACTGGATTTCTTCACAGTGAGAATATGGGTCACCTCCTTTCCATTATTGTTCTGTCTCTTTCTGGGCTGTCAGATAAGATTAGTAATAAAAACAGTACTGTTTCCCTGTGCAGTTCATAGGGGAAAGGGGCATGGTGGGAGCTCTTTCTAGGGTAAAGTAATGTTAACATAATTTAACATAAATATAAATTACATTAGCACTTACATTGCATTGGATACTGCCCACAGTCTATTAACTTCCCCTTCTTCTCACTGTTGATACAACATTTATCTGCTGGCATGGGGAAAGTAGCTCAGTAGGAAAAGGCATATAGACTTGCAGAGGTGTGGTTCATTATTATAGAAGATTGATCCTGGCTTACTGAGATGGCACTGGACAATATCCAGTGGGACTGCTGTGCTCCCACTGATTGTGTTGCACCAGCAGGACCCGCCTCTTGCAGAATGAGGAGTTAGTGCTTCATAAAGGAACCCCAGAAACAAGCAGAAATGCTCATTTCTAGATCAGAACAGTTCAGCAGATCTTCCTTCTGCGAGCTCTGCTGACCTGCCCTGTTCCAGAAATGAGTGTTTCTGCTCATTTCAGGTTGCTTTATTTTTATCTATCTATCTATTTATTTATTTATTTTATTTATACCCCGCCTTTTTTCCTGCAAGGAACCCAAGGCAGCTTACATAATCCTCCTCCTCCTCTCCATGTTATCCTCACAACAACCCTGTGAGGTAGGCTAGGCTGAGAGTCAGTGACTGGCCCAAAGTCACCCAGTGAGTTTCATGGCCAGGCGGGGACTAGAACACGGATCTCCCGAGTAAACTGCTAGCTCCCCATTGCACTAGCAGTGGGTCCCACTGGCACATGGGTCCCACTGGCACGTGGGCAGCATAGGATACTGTCCATTGTAATTAGGCGTGTGCCTGTCTCTGAAATTGCTTGAGGTTTTTTTTAAAATGTCCAAAATATGTAGAGCTGCTTCAGATCCAGAGGTCTTTGCTAATGGGATGCTCCTGCTGGTGGAAAGAATAATTTTCACTACCCCACCCACCCCGCAGAAAACCTGCTGCAAAGGGCTAGGGGACCCTGCAGAACAGTGTTGGAGGTTCCATGGCGGGTTGCAGAGGGAAGGGGGAATAGAGAAAATCAAGCAACCCTCCTTCCACCAGCAGGAGTCTCCACTGAATCAAAGATCCTTTCCATGAATGGAAGAAAAAATGTCGATCCAAGCTAATGAAAACACTGATATGTGAAATATAAATGAAATGTTTTGCTGTATTGCTATTATGTTTTATGTGCTAGTGACTCCCTTTTAAAATTTTGAATTAATACTCATTTAAATTAGGAACTAATTTAACTGGCTTCATGCAGTTTTGCTAGTACACTTCAGTCCAACTAATTCATGTTCATACAGTGCTTCTGTATAAGACTGCATAAGATTTGTCTGAACACTAACAAATGACTATGACTATTGTTGTCAGTCTTCACAAGCCTATGTAATGCCACCATATAGCCATTGTGACCCATCCCTCCAAGCAAACACCATAAATGATGAGAGTATCAGGGGAGGTGCCCAGGCAAGTTGAACTTCTCTACTGTTAGCACAGGCCTTACAGGCTTACAAAAAAAAATAAGATAAAAATGTGTGTGTGGGCATGGTGGTGGTGAGACTGACACCATCCACCGCACTTCCCTCCCTAACTGCTGCTGGGGAACATCAGGAAAGGTTGGGGTGAATAGATTAGGGTGGGAATCTCTCACTCTGAGGTGTGTGGTCAGTGTTAGTAGGGGGAAGAGAAAGAGAGAGATTAAAGCCATTTAGGCTGCAGTCCTATACCATCTTACCTTGGAGTAAGTTTAATTAAAATCAGTGGGGCTTATATCTGAGTAGACACGTGTGTTGTGGGTTTCAACTTGCTCCACTGTATAATAGATAATGATCCTGTTAACACTTCTAGTTTTGCTGGATAAGATCAAGCTATCTTGATACAATTGTAAAACGTATTTTACTTCACTAAAATGTGAATATAGCAAAATCATGTCCCATAAAATTTAGTTCAAGGTTTTCCAACATTAGCTCACCCACTTGACTTCTCTGGACTCATTGCCTTCTCAAAAATCCTTTCTTATAGCACCTTGATTTACAGAATCAGAAAAAAATCTGGTGTGCCCCTGAGAGTGTTTAGTTGCTAAAACGAGAAGTGCTGGATTTTGCCATTTTTACCCATAATCCCAGATGTATGCAGACTCAGACACTGAGGACAGGCTTTTGAATGCCCATTCATGATTGATTTACCATGCCTAGAGTCACCTCTGTGCAAATATTTAGGGAGGATTACTGGAACATTCCCCTCATTAGATGAGAATGGTTTCCATGTTGTCTTCCTTGCCGGTTGTTACTCTAGGCCAGGGGTGCTCAATCTCTTTCAGCCTGAGGGCCAAATTAAGTTTTGGAGTAACTCTTGAGGGCTGCATTCTAGGGGGCAGAAGGCAAAAGGGAGCAGAGCCAAAGGCAAAAGGTATAGTATGGGCCAAAAAGACCAGCATATTTTAGCTTAAAGCATTTACTGCCACTAACTAAGCCTTCAGAAAAGCATTTCAACCTTTTAATGAGAAGAGACCACATACAAGCTGGAAAAAAAACCAACAAGCAGTGTTGGGGGAAAGGGGGGGTGGGTCCGGGGAAAGGGAGCCTGGCCATCTGAGGGACCCTGGGGGGCTGGATTTGGCCCACAGGCCAGAGGTTCAACACCCCTGCTCTAGACAAATCTTTACAGAGATGAGGAAGCCTGTTACTACATCCCATTTTGTTAATGATTATGTTCAACTATTTTAGGCTCTTGGAAAGTTTCAGAAAGCTTGGGCCCAGTTTACAGCAGCCATTCTTATTGATCCAAAATGTCACTTAGCTTATGATGGGCGAGCTATAGTCTGTCTTCAGATGGGTGATAAGTTTGCTGCCTTGCAAGATACAAATACTGCACTAAAGGTAAATATTTGCTCTATTATTAGCCAGAATTGAAGATCATCCTTCCTTGTTGGCAAACTTACACCCTTCTCTCTCTTCCCATCTTTTTCCACATCACACACACACACACACACACACACACACACACGCACACACACCATCTCTCAATCAGTCCATGAATCCTCAAATCCTTCACTTACTTTCCACTCCAACCCACTCATTCCCCATCCAACAAGTGCCCTCTGTGCAGGAGGATAGATTTCCAACTGTAGATTGCTCTTCTAAGTTCATGCTCATGCATACAAAAAAGTGTGGAAGAGGGGAATTGAAAACTCTACATCCAGTGTCTTGCTGTGCCTAAGAATCCCTCTATTTAGGCTATAATTTGAAGCTATTCAGATTGAGATGTACTTTTTGTTTCTATCAAATATTTTCTTTATGAATTTTATTCTTGCAAATGTATTTCTCTGAATATATTTCAGATAACTACCAGTGCAGAATTGCTTACAAATCGAGGTGTCATTAACCAGTTCATGGGATTTTTAAACTGTGCCATGAAAGACTATCAGCAGGCTATCACCATTGACCCCAGCTATGCGTTGGCATATTTCAATGCAGCAAATATCTACTTTCTTAACAGGCAGTTCTCACAGGTCTGTATTTGATTCTATGCTCACAAAACGTTTATTGAATACTTTTCCTTGGGTGTAACTATGATTTCAGCTAGGCGTATTTGCCTCTTTAAGAAAGATGCACCACAATCCTTAGTAAAATACTTTAGTCTTAAAGGCCAAAGATAGGTGACACACAGCCTACTCTTCTAGGCTGAACAGAAGCTTTCAAGTGGGAGCCACTTTGGCAAAAAAAAAAAAATCCAATGTGAGAGCCACATTAACTTACTACTAAAATTAACACAGAATAAATGCAAAATTTACTTTAATGTTTTGGACTTCAACTCCCATCCATCCGAGCCAGCATGACCAGTGGTCAGGAATACTGGGAGTTGTAGTCCAAAACATCTGGAGGGCACTAGGTTGGGCAAGACTGATTTAGGCTGCAATCCTATGCACATTTTCCTGGGAGTAAACACCATTGAATGCACTGGGACTTCTGAGTAAACATAAATAGGATTGTACTGTTGATGTATTCGCCCACTACCACGCACAGACAGGCATTCAGCAAGCACCTATTGCAAAGAAAGAAGCAAGTGTTGCCATGCTAGAAGGAGAATAAAGAAGGAGGTGGGGGAGGTAACCTCGAGTCCCAATATTTTTAATGGGACTCGAGACTCGACTCGAGACCAAGGACTCGTGTTCCTCAAATGCAACATGGATAGGTTTTAGGAAGTACAGCAAGTTTATTTTTTAAAATCATTTCCCTAAAATGCAACCTTTCAGACATTTTGGGTTTGGCTGCCTCTGCCTGCCTGTTTGGGGTTCCCAGCCTCCTCTGCCTGCCTGGTCTCTTCTTAACCAGTTCCACAGTTTGAATTGTCCAAGACAAAGGCCTCTGCCTGCCTGTTTTGGGGTTCCCTGCCTCCTCTGCCTGTCTGGTTATTTTGGGTTTGTCTGCCTGGTCTGTTCTTGCCAAAATCAGTTGCAGAGTTTTGAAATAAAAAGGCACACTTGTGCCTAGAATTTATTTAAGCCACACATCTGAAATAGCCTTATTTTGTTGGGGAAAACCTCCATTGATTTTAATAGGGACTCATGGAGTCAGCTTTGGGAGTGACTCGTGAGTCACCATTTTGGACCAAGGACTCGGACTCAGACTCGAGACTCGGGTCCAAAGACTCGTGACTCGACTCGTGACTCGAGACCAAGGACTCTTCAACATCCCTGGCTGCTACCCACTCTGGCTCTGCCACCTGCCCTCTCCTCTCCTCCCCTTTCTTTTCCTTTCTCCACCTTCCAACCTTCCTTCCACTCTGTCCATCTCTGTAACTCTATAACTCCTCTGTCCATCTCCCTCTGCTATAGTTATTTCTCTCTCCCTCGTCTTGTTAGTGGTAGCCCTGCAGAACTCTGTAGAACTGCCACCCAACTGTGGTATGCATGGCTCCATTAATTCAGGCCTCCATGCAGGTTTTAATGAGCCACTTATTCCAAGTAGTCTTTTCCTAAAGAAATATATGTTATAGTTACTGCTGTGGAAATGGGGATGAAATCAGTTTAATTGAGTTTTAATGGTATGATGCTGGTCTGTTGCTGTTACTATTTATATGATTAATTTTATCATTCTGTTAGTTTTACTGGATTATACTGTTTTGCGACTGTATTTTATAAGTAAGTATATTGTTGTATTGATTATATTTTGAATTTTAATGTTTTATAAAAGTGTCCTTAAGAGGGCTTTGCCCTAAAAGGCAACCTAAAAATACCTAAATTAACAAAATAAAAATAACAGCCCTGTACTGTTCTGGTTCTAAATTCAAGGAAAATAATGAGAATTAGAATAAACTCCTGGATCACTCTGTAACTTAGTAATCAGATATGCCCGGGTGCTTACAGATAACATGTGATTTTGTGGGCCAACATTATATGAGTGCTATGTGCTAATGCTAATCCTGTTCGGTGGTGATTGTGTATTACCTAGTCTTCTCCCCACCCCCACGCCATGCAAAGGGGAAGGGAGCCCTTTGGAAGGGAAGGCAGCCCCCTCCAGCAGCCATCCTGTCTCCTGCCACCACCATTGCTGCTGCTTCTTTTTTCTTTTTCAAAAAGGCCATTTGTGCATATCACTATTGGAGCACAACTTTTTAAATATAGTTTTCAAAAGCATCAAATGAAATTGATAAACCTTCCCTACCCCCGCACACACACTTTTTTTTATGGTAATCTAGAAACATTTGCAGCTGAGAAGGAGGAAAACTTTTGACAGTTTCACCACTACTTTTTTTCCTTTTTAAATGATGACAATGGGGTGTGTGTGCTGCTGCTTGAGCTAGAGAGGTGGGACAAATAGTCACCAACAATGTTTGCAGACTATTCCTTTGCTCCAGGTGAGACAATAGCACTACAGTCAGTTCACACCTGATGACCGTTCTGTAATTGAAGTGGAAGTATAAAAATGTGCATCAGTCAGCACTTGAAAAAACAGGACAATAGAGAAGACATAGGAATGCAATTATTTGGGAATGGTGTTTATCTGAATTCTCAGGAATAAATGAGTAAGAGCTTTTCTACACAAGGCATTTCTTGTGCTCTTATGATTTCTTACTCATTGTTGTTTATGGGTTCTTTAGATGACATCATGATCCTCCATTTTCGCTTCTGTTTTTTCAGAGCACTTCCCCAGGTTTTTTTAGAATGGGGAAAATGGGGTACTATTTCTGAAAACGCTGTTTCTACTTGTGTATTTGCACCATTCTGCTATAGCACAGATCCACCTAGAGGTTATGTAGCAGAAAAGCAGGACAGGAAAAGTTCTTTGTGCAGAGCTCAGATAGATCTCAATTCTTTGACAAAACTGAAAGTAGATACAGCAATTAACAAACTCGTATAGAAAAGCTCTATGTTTAATAGAGTACTTATTGGAAAGTGGAACAGAACCAACTTTTCTGTTGAAGGAATTGCTTACTGTAGTAATATCCTTGAAGATCAGGTTACAACAATGTCATTGTACATGTATTTCCCAAGTTACTAGTTACAGTCATGCCTTGGATTGAGAGCATAATTCGTTCCGGAAACATGCTTGTAATCCAAAACACTCTTATATCAAAACGAAATCTCCCCCCAAAAAAATTGTACAGAGATTTTTAATTTAAGCCGTACTACAGTACTTGTATTGCAAGATGTCGTTTGTATATCAAGTAAAAAAAAATTTAAATAAATATTTAAAAATTTGCTTGTCTTGCAAAACGCTCTCAAACCAAGTTACTTGCAATCCAAGGTATTAATGTATTTATAAAACAAAATTAATAAAGAATTTCAAAAGGTGTATACATTTTTATTCAATTAATTTTTATAGGCAAATAAGTATTATTCCAAGGCACTGATGCTTGATCCAAGAAATGAATCTGCATTCCTGAATCGAGCTATTATAAATACGCTGTTAAAAAACTTTGAAGAAGCAAAAGAAGATTTTGAGAAGGCAGTTTGCCTCTCTCCTTTCTCTGCAGCAATATATTTTAACAAGGCAAATCTCTACAGCACATTACAACAATATGAGCAAGCTGAGGAGGACATTTCAAAAGGTACTAGTCCCTCGAGATCTACATACCTACTGTCACTTATTTACTTTCCTCTTCATTTAAATAAGCATTGCAAGACTCCAAAATAGACTTGTAAAACTATCTCTATGACCCAGAAGGGCAATCTATGCAGACCCAAGAGTGCTAATGAGGTGGGGAGTGTGAACTCATCCAACATCTGAGTGTGCATGTACAGTGCTACATCCCCAATCTTGCAATCATCACCAGTCATCCAGTGTCAGCTTTGACATATCAAATCACTTATTGCAAGTGGGCAAACTAATTCCTAATGTTAGTGTTCCTTTTATCCCCCTTACAAATAGGTAATCAACACTGTTGGGACTTGAAAAAGATACTAGGAGAGGATATATTGTGGAGTAATATCCTTCCTATCTCACGTTAGTGAGATCAGCAGAGTAGAGTCCCTTTCCAGCTTAAAAGAAGCTTAGATTTGGCTAGCGTTAGCCAGTTAGCATTTGGTAATCCAGGATGCTTTAAGGCAGACCGGATTTCCCTGGTTTTGCCCCCTTTTCTCTTCCTCAGAACAATAATCAGAGACACAGTCTTGTAAAAGTTAAAAGTAACATTTACTCACTCAGATTATGCAGTTTCATTCAGGCAGGCTTAAAAGCGTTTCTTACGGTTGGTTACAAGTTCATTTGGAAATACTTGGGGTCTGAACTTGTGGAGTTCAGACCAGCAGCTCTGGCTACATGCTGCTACAAGGACCACGTGGAGACAACAACCTGGTGGTGCCAAGCTCACTAGGAGTCTGAACAGAAAAAGGAAGAGGCTGGGAGCTACGCCCACTTCCTGTTCAGGCTGTTAATAATTCAATGAGTACCTTCTAGGAAAACCACCCTAGAAGGTATCAGTGATCTTAACCATTTCACCCAATTACCTGGTGAAACATTAGCCATAGGTTTTGACTGCAATTTTAATTATCCAACACACCCCTTCTCAGGCAAAACACACATTCATTCACAATTTTATTAATCCACCCACAGTCCCATCTTGACTCGAAGATTCTGGAAACTGTCTCTTGGTAGAGCCTTGGTTAGGATGTCAGCAGTCATTTAGTATGTCAAGTCCACAAGTCCATCTTGGACAGCCTCACGCACAAAGTCTTTGATCAGTTGATCCAGCCAGACCACTTCTCTGCAGACTTGATCTTTGAGCTACAAGCCACGCTTTGTAGCGCTGCACTTCCTCTTCTGCCCCTTGCTTGATTTTGAACTTCCACTTACTCTTCCTGTGGCCTTCTTTCCAGGAGGTAGGTCAGTAAGCGTCCCTGTCTTGTACTGATGCAGTGCATCCATCTCCTCCTGCGCAGCCTTCCTCCAGAGACGGGCTTCTGTGTCTGGCATCTCCTCTATCTCTTCCCATATAGAAGGTTCTTGGGATGGTGCCGACCCTGCAAAGTAGGACAGCCGGAGTGGTGGAACACCTCTGTTGGATCTGGATGACTGTCTGACCTGTGGTTCTGGAACCTCATCAGCTTCATCCTCCTCCTCCAGTGCAGGCATGTCCTTATCACTCTGGGGCTTCTCCCTGTTCATCGTCTATAGAGGGGGCTATAGCTTTTGAAGTAGGGAGCACAGAGTCATAAGTTATAGGTGGGAAGTATACAAGCTCTTGCATTTCCTTTTCTGACTGATCAGGAAAATCCACAACAGTTCCCCTTGTCTCAGCCTTCATGTGTTCCTCAAAATGGACAATATGCCTTGGCCTGACTTGTCCTGTTTTTAGATCCATTATCTTGTAGCCTTTTCCTCCAGTAGCGTACCCGATGAGGATACCTGCTTGTGCTCTGGAGTCAAGCTTGTGCCTGTTTTCTTTAGGAACATAGCTATAGGCAACACTTCCAAATACACGTATGTGCGACAGATTGGGAGTTCTCCCGTGCCAAAGCTCAAAAGGTGTGCGTGTAGCTCCCTTTGTTGGCAATCTATTCTGGATGTACACCGTAGTGGCAGCTGCGTCTCCCCACAAACGTTGGGGAAGAGATGCATCTTTTAACATGCATCTTATCATCTCCATGATGGATCTGAATTTTCTTTCTGCTACTGAGTTCTGTTGTGTGGGGTATATGGAACAGTTGTTATGTGTTCAACTCCTTCCTCTTCCATAAGGGCTTCCATGTTGTGTGAACAATACTCACGCCCGTTATCCGTCATCAGGACCCCTGGGCACCTCTGGAATTTGTTCTTCACCATGGCAAAGTACTTCTTGGTCATCTCCAGCACTTGACTCCTTTCCTTGAGGAAGTATGCTGCACAATACCTTGAAAAATCATCAATAAATGTTAGGATGTATTTATTTTTCCCCAATGATGGAACATTCATTGGACCACATACATCACTGTAGACCACGTCCAGTACTTTGGTGCTGCGCTGCTGAGTACAAGGAGGAAAAGAAGGTTTAACTGCCTTTTCAGTGACACAACTCACACACTTGGTTGTGCCCGATGCACTCTGGGTTACTACTTCCACTCCTCTTGCCAGCTCCTTGCGCTGCAGTTCCTTTATCGTGCTTGTGTCTCTTATGTCCAAGTCTTCTGTGCCAAAGCTCCAGATCAGCCTCATTCTTCTTCTTTGGGCACGCCACTTTAGCAGACTGAGATTCTGAAACAATAACCTCATACACGCCGTTGATCAGACTAGCTTCAACAAACACTTTACCATTTTTGGACACTTTACACTTGTCACCTTCAAATAGTACTCTGAAGCCTTTCCTTGCTAAAGTGGAGACACTGAGCATGTTGCAACTTAATTTTGGAACGTAGATAACTCTGTCTACACAATTCTTTCTGGTTTCACCACCAACCTTGCAGTGTAGAACTCCTGAGCCTGCACCTTGTGCCTTTATCACATTGCCATCTGCAATCTGGATGTCCTCACTTTGTGATTCTTCAATCTCATTGAATTCTTTGAAGAATCCTCTCTAGTGTGAGAAATGGCTTGATGCACCCGAATCTATGACCCATTTGTTTGACTTACTTTTGTAACAGTTAGCTGCTAAACTCTTCTGTTGCATCAGTAAGTTATTCTCATCAGTCCCCTTCTTTTCCTTTTGCTGCCTAAAAGGTGGGGGCTTCTTTGTCTTTGGGGCCTTACAGAACTTGGCAATATGTCCCTCTTTGTTGCAATTAAAGCAGACAATTCTCTTGGATGTGCCTTTCCCATTCCCTTGGGACAAGTAATTTGAGTCACTTTGCTTAGAATGCCTGATTGGAGATTCTTCCCTTCTCTCAACACATTCTTCTCTCAAATGACCAATTAAATCTTTTAGGGTTAAATTTGGGACACTGTCCATTCTGGATATAAAAATCTCAAACTTATATCCCAGAGACCCCAGGAAGTAGCAGACCTTCTGATCTTCATTCATCACGTATTCTGCCAGTCTTAACTTTTCAATAATAGTTAAAAACTCTTCCACATGACTTCCACAATCTTTCTTGCACTCAAGCTTCAAATGAAACATATCTCTCACTAGGCGCCCGTGAGACCGCTTGCTTGTAAACCCAAATGCCTTTTCTAGATTATGGAGCACTTCTCTGGCTGTTTCCCCTTCTCCAGCATGGATCATTTGGCAATCAGTTAAATTTTCTATGATAACAGATATTGCTATCCTGTTTTGCTTTTCCCATTCTTTGGCTGCTGCTCTGGCCTCTTCACCAGCACCACTGGGCTTATCTTCCTTAATACAGCCCAGGACTTCAAGTCTGTCCAAAATCACTTTCAATCGCCTATTCCATTGTATGAAATTTGCTTCAGTTAATTTGGGCAGCCTGGAGAAGCTCTCTCCTCTTGAGTTTCCTCCGCTCATCTTCAGGGATCAAAAATCAAGAAAAATGCCCAAAAATTTAAAATTGGGAAAAATGCCAAACTCAAAAGTGGAAAAATGTGCAAAACTGAAAATGCCCAAAACTCAAAAACCTTCACTGCCTTACTACTGCCTTCTGAGGAAAGGGGGTTTCTCTTTCACAAGGAGACAATGGAGTCACCATGTGCTCACCAGGGAACAAAGAAAAAATATGGCCGCTTTGGATTCCTCTTCTCCCTGAAGAGAATCCAGTGGCATCCACCAAAATGCTACCAAAACAATCTATTCTGGGCCCATAACCCGTGTTGGGACTTGAAAAAGATACTAGGAGAGGATATATTGTGGAGTAATATCCTTCCTATCTCACGTTAGTGAGATCAGCAGAGTAGAGTCCCTTTCCAGTTTAAAAGAAGCTTAGATTTGGCTAGCGTTAGCCAGTTAGCATTTGGTAATCCAGGATGCTTTAAGGTAGACTGGATTTCCCTGGTTTTGCCCCCTTTTCTCTTCCTCAGAACAATAATCAGAGACACAGTCTTGTAAAAGTTAAAAGTAACATTTACTCACTCAGATTATGCAGTTTCATTCAGGCAGGCTTAAAAGCGTTTCTTACAGTTGGTTACAAGTTCATTTGGAAATGCTTGGGGTCTGAACTTGTGGAGTTCAGACCAGCAGCTCTGGCTACATGCTGCTACAAGGACCACGTGGAGACAACAACCTGGTGGTGCCAAGCTCACTAGGAGTCTGAACAGAAAGAGGAAGAGGCTGGGAGCTACGCCCACTTCCTGTTCAGGCTGTTAATAATTCAATGAGTACCTTCTAGGAAAACCACCCTAGAAGGTATCAGTGATCTTAACCATTTCACCCAATTACCTGGTGAAACATTAGCTATAGGTTTTGACTGCAATTTTAATTATCCAACAAACACCGTCAAAGCCATCAGCACTGATCATCTGTTCAATGGGGGGAGAGCCTTGTGTGCAGCAACTTGCTGCTGTCTGCAAAGATCTCTGAATCAGAGCCAATGGGATTTATTTATTTCCCTACCTAATTGGTTTCAAATGTCATATTACAGAGCTGCCTCCTCCTGGAGATGCACAAAATCACAACTAGAGGATCTTCTTGTAACAATGCAAGACCTCTTTTATTTGGGATTTTAGTAACTGGCATTAAGCGCATATTGAACTATTTAATTTCTTGACGCTATGAGATAGACTAAAAATGAAATAAATCAAATAATACTTAAGTCACTATATCCAAATTATGCATGCACTTTTGGGTGATTTTTTAGCATAAGGTGATTATTTATTTTGAGAAGTCTAATAAAAATACTATTTTTTTACAGCACTGTCAATTCAACCTTATGATGCCCTGATGTATAAGCTTAGAGCTGATATTCGTGGCAAAATGGGTTTAATTAAAGAAGCTATCGCTGATTACAAGAAAGCCATCAGTATCCAAGAGCTTATTAGCATTGGGTAAAAAGCTATCTTTCAGTGTATAGTAACAAGATGGCTTACATTATAGGGACTTTTTTAGTTTATAAGATGACCATTTGTGTTTTGCTGCTGCAAGTAGTTTACACTAAGGTCCTGTATTTGTAACAATTTTTTTTAATTGTATGTGAATTATAACATAACTGAATAGGAAACATTAAACAAAATGAATCAAAGTAATGTTATTTTGAATTATTATATTAATTTTTGTTTCCCCCCCACAAATTGAATGAAAGGAGCTATATGTTCTAATTAATTAATTAATTAAAATACATCCTAGTATCTTGAATATATTACAGAAAATATGTACATAGGTTACCAGTACAATATAAACAATAAACTATACTTGTTGTGTGTCTCCAGTCTTAAATGCTAGATTTGCTGTAATTTCTTGCAACCAGATTTTGTGTTCATGTAATTTACATCGGAATACTCAAAATATAATATGGAGGATAAAGTGAAATTCAAATAAACAACAATTTTAAAACATAGTGGCTCATAGAATAATGCTCAACTACCCTAATACAGAAGAGGCTGCCTACCATAAACACTCATTCAACAGTGAAAAAGCTGAGAATCCAGACTTCAAAACATTGAATTGAGTTTGAGCGGTGAGAGGACTTTGAGGGCTGGAAGTGCCTATTCTCCAAAGCGCTTATGTAGAAAAGATAGTAGAGTTGGTGCCAGGCGGGCCTCAGGGGGTAGCTTGTTCCACAGCTGGGGGTTACCACAGAAAAGGCCCTCCCCCTTGTTGCCGCCCTCCAAGCCTCCATCGGAGGCAGAAGTTGGAGGAATACCTAGATGTTGAACGTAGTGTCCGGGTAGATTGTGGTTGGGAGAGGCATTCCATCAAGTACTGTGGTCCCAAGCCGTGTAGGGCTTTATAGGTTAAAGCTTTATAGGTATTCTAGTGGATGTATTTGATCTGTCTGAGAGAAGCACCCTAGAGTAATGGAATAGGCAAGCTGATGCCCTCCAGATGTTTTGGACTGCAACTCCCATCAACCCCAGTCAGGATGGCCAGTGGTCAGGGATGATGGGAGTTGTACTCCAAAACATGAAGGGCACCTGGTTGCCTACTCTTGCTATAGTATATTAGTTCAGCCTGCCTCTGTGTTTTTGTACACATGACCTGCTTTCACATGGCATTGCCTTATTCTTGGCAGAAAATACCGAAAGGGGGGCAAATGGGAAGGCTTGAGTTGATCATAACATTGGGAAGTTGGGAGCAGTGATAACAACCTATTTGGGAAAATAGAGTTCTTGGCCTCCAACTTTAGAAGTTGAAGAAATGTGAGTAAAGGCCACATTAGCAAACTTAGCTTGAGCCAGAAAACCCCTGATTTCTTGCTATATGCAGAAAAAAGATATAGTATGTGCTTGAGGTTCTGTCATAAAGTCAAAATTCCAGTGACTATCAGTAGATGGCAGCATGGCACTTCTATTTATATAGTCTTATAAAATATAAACTGCACTGTGAAAGCTGTGGTAATTATACATTTTGTACTATGGGTTTTGGTTGCTAATATATTCACTTTGGAAATATATGTACTATATATAAATAACATAATACAAAGAAACAATTTTTTCTCCTTTCTTTTTTAGTATGCAATATAAAATGCATTGTTCTTTAAAATAAAATCCAAGATATGAAAGCACCATAGCACTTGCACAATCACTAATACGTTGGTCTGATTTCATATTAGCCTGAGTTGAACTTATTATGCCCCCCCGCCGCCGCCAAAAGGAAGGAAAACAACCCTTAATTGAAATCTTCAGATATGTTGTATTCTTTTTTTTCTTGATGTTGGTTCAATGGATTTATTTAACTTTCATGCAAGAACTGCCTTGTTATGCCCAGGATAACATCAACAGAAAAGCAAAGCAAGGGGTCATGCCTTGATAGACAGCTGGTATCTCCCTGGATGTTTCTTTCTCCCCATCCCCTTTCTTACTTTCTTCCCTTTCAGAAAAAGTTTTTAATGGACGGGTATACTGAGGAGTACCAGTCAAACTAGATGTGACTTGGGAGTTCTCCGAGCATCTTTTTTCACACTGAGAAGAAGCTGTGGGGTTCCCTGAATTGGATTCGGACTATGGAGCTGCAAGGAGGAGTTAATTTAATGGCATTTAAGGGTATTTAATGGCACGATGGGGCATTTATGTCAGCTATTTTAACAGGTCTAGTTTGTCCTGAAATTGTTTCTAAATTTCGTATATTGGGGCGGGGGGGGGGTATGCTGTATTTTATTGCATTTGTGGTCCATGTTTTTGTGAATTGTTGTGAACCGCCCAGAGAGCTTTGACTATTGGGTGGTATAAAAATTAATTAAATAAATAAATAATAAAAATGGGTCAATTCCAACTCCTTTCGCTGAAATTCTATATCCCAAAAATTCTAGGGTTTCTAGATTGAACTTTTCCAGTTTGACAAAGAGGTGATTTTCACAAAGCCTTTGTAGCACTGCTTTCACGTAGAATCATACAATAGTAGAGTTGGAAGGGGCCTATACTACAAGGCCATCGAGTCCAACCCCCTGCTCAGTGCAGGAATCCAAGTCAAAGTATCCCTGACAGATGGCTGTCCAGCTGCACCTTGAATGCCTCCAGATTGGGAGAGCCCACTAACTCCTTAGGTAGTTGGTTCCACTGTTATATTGCTCTAACAGTCAGGAATTTTTTCCTGATGAATGTGTTGTTCATGTTGCTGCGGGTTGCTGGAATAAGTGAGCAGATCATCCAGATACACAATGAGGAATCGATTCATGAAGTCCTTAAAGATTTCGTTCATAAAATGCATGAACACTGATGGAGAGTTGGCTAACCTGAATGGCATCACCAGTTATTCAAACTGGCTGTACCAGGTCTGAAAAGCTGTTTTCCATTCATCCCCCTCCCTTATCTGCACCAAGCTATAAGCCCCCCTGAGATCCAACTTGGTGAAGATCTTGGCTTTCCTAGTCTTTCTAGTTCGGAGATAGGGGGAGGGGATACTTGTTGCAGTAATTTTATTGATTGCAGGGAAGTCATTACCAAGACACAGTTCACCTGACTTCTTCTTTACAAATAAACAGGGGGGCTCCGCTGGAGACGTGGAGGGTCAGATAACCATGCTTCAGGTTTGAGTCTAAAAATTCTTGTAGAACTGCCAGCTTGGGCTTGGACATGGATTACAACTTCCCAATGGGAACTGGGGCCCCAGGGATCAACTCAATAGCACAGTCATAAGGCTGGTGGGGTGGCAGTTGATCCACCTCCTCCATGTCAAAGACAGAACAAAACCCAGCGTATTTCACAGGGAGGGAAATGGGTGGGGGGGGGGCTGGCTACTGTGGTTAGCCTCTGGAGGAGATGTGGAGATCACAGCTTGTGCTGTCACCTGTCCGTCACCTGGGTAGCAGTGCTGTTGCCAATAGCATACTCTCCAATTGCCCCAAATTTGCCGGGACAGTCCTGCAAACACTTAAGCCATCATGGCTTCTTACTTTGTTATGCAGTCAGGATTCGTTATGCAGAGCCACGAATTCCCCTGTCTCCTCCCGCAGGCTATTTAGCTTATCTGCGGTTTTGCCCATGGCCCCTTTAAGCAGGAAGGGAACAGATCGAGGATGTCTGTGTGTGTGTGTGTGTGTGTGTGTGTGTGTGCGCGCGCGCGCATGCGCGCACTCGCTCTACCTGCTGCCTCTGACCAGGCCCCCAGGGTAAGTAAGACCCATTGAAGACATTTGTACTTACTTCTGAGTAACTGTACATAGGATTGCACTGTTTGTTTTAACTTAATTCAAGTTAGTTAAATTCTGTAAGATTATTTCAGTTTTAAGTGTTTCTTTAAATCCAAATTGTGTGAGTAGAACACAAAAAATGCTTTAAACGGGCCTTTCCACAATAACAAAGAATAACAAAGCTGTTCAGCCCCTCAAAGTTACTCCTTGTGCTTAAAAAACAGAGCTGTAGAGGTGTTGGAGCAAAACGCTGAAGGGGCTCAAGAGGCAGGTGGCTACCAGGAGGAGGGCCTTTTCTGCTGTGGCACCCCGGTTGTGGAATGAGCTCCCCAAAGAGGCTCGCCTGGCGCCTACATTGTACTCTTTCCGGCGCCAGGTGAAGACCTTTCTATTCTCCCAGGCATTTTAATCGTTTAAATTATCTTAATCATTTTAATCTTGTAGTTGTTTTTAATTCTGTTATTGCAATTTGAACTGCTGCTGCTAGCTTTGCTGTTTGTTTTTAATCTGTGGTTTTAAATTTTATATTTATATTGTATTGTATTTTATGGTTTTAACTGTTGTAAACCACCCAGAGAGCTCCAGCTATTGGCTGGTATAAAAATGTATTAAATAAATAAATAAATAGCCTGATTAGATTTGGAAAAAGGACCTCTGCTGTGTCAAAAGGAGTATTCTTTCAGGAGAAACTGAATGAGTTAATTTTTTCTAGATTTATATAGGATATGTTCTAAAATGTAAATGTTCTGCCTCCCTTAATCTTGTTAAGAAACAAAGTATTTATTCAATTAGCAGGAGACATACCAGGCAGTTAATTAGAATTTTGGAAAGCTCAGACAGTGCTATGCTTAGCATATCAATTAGGAAATAAGGATACCTTCGAGGCCAAAACACACAAGATGTTCTCAAGGGGTAAACAGCGGTATTATGTGGACTTTAGGTCAGTCTAATATATGCACTCAAATAACACAAATGTGGCTGTATATGTATTTATATGAAAATGAAAAAATTGCCATCTTCTCTCCTCCTCTTGGTTCCTGCACTTCTGTTTCTAAGGATCAGTACACAACTGGGATGTTTCATCAATTCGATCTTAAAAGAATGATCTGATCAACACACCTCCTGGACTAATGTGTGGACTGGATTCTAATTAATCTGTCAGATTTTGCCCTTCTCTGAATTTTGTGATGCAGTTCTTGGCTCAAAAAAGTACCAACATATGTTAAAAATGTGTACTTTAGGATAGTAGACTGTGTTTTGGACTTCCGGGTAAGACATGGCTTTTTAAACATCCCACAGAGCTCTGTGGGAGCACGAATACAACGTTTCTTTGGTCAGAGATGTTCTCTGACTGGGAAATCTACTTCTTATGAAAGAAGATAAGATTGGCGTTACCCTCAAAGGGTCATAAATTGCTATCTGTTTGCCTTTTGACAGATATATTTGCGGCTTGTGATCTGAGATAGAGGGAAAGCGACGTTGTATTTTGGAGGTCGGTTTACCGATCATTAGGAAAGTTCGTGCTTGCTTCCAAAATGAAGGGAAACATCTGAATTTGTAATGGCAAGGAATCTCTCTACAGCATAATTGGAAATTTAATGTGAGTAAATCAAGAGATATAACTGGGAGGCAGAAAAAAAGTTAATGGAATATCTGCAAGGAGGTTCACTAATCTTATCTACAATGGTTTGAAGTAAGGAATCTATAGTGGTGGGGCCGAGCCTGGAGTCGGCTGGAGGCTTGCTCTGGGCTCGGCCCTCCGTGAGCGGCAGCGGCCCGATCCCGCTCTTCAGAGCGGCGCGTAGCGTTATTCGCGCCGCTTGTGCTGCCGCCGGAGAAACTATCTGCCGCCGCCGGAGCCAGTGCTCCGGCGCGCTGGACCCCCGCCCGCGCTCTGTTTTGGTGGGAGGAACCAGGGCAACAGGGCTTAAACAGCCCTGTTGCCCTGGTTTCCCCAGCTAAAAATAGAGCGCGGGGGTCCAGCGCGACGGAGCAGGGTCCCATCACGTCACTTCCTCCACGCCGGAAGTGACTCGATGGGACCCATCGGACAAGGGAGGAAGGCTCTCCGCTCTGCGGAGAGCCCAGGTAAAGCCTGCGCGCGTGGCCGAGCAGCCCGTCAGACGCAAGCAGGCCCAGTTCGGGCCTTGCTCCTGTCTGACGGGCTCCTCGGCTACATCCCTAGGGCTGAGAGTGTTTTGAAAAATATCTACAAGAAAAGATGGTTTTGTGGGAAATGTTTATGACATCACAGCAATTCGAAGACAAGATAGAAGATTTTGTAAACAGAATGGAGTCGAAAACTTTCAAATGAAATTACAACATGATCAAGAGAAACTGGATACTTACTCAGGTCTGTCACAGAAGAAGAAAGAAGTAAATAATGATTTTGGAAATTTACCAGATCTGCACAGAGGCTTTGAACTATTAATTCGTGAAAAAACAATCCAGAAAATGAGTGTGACGCAGTTTGTTGGAAAGAAGATGGTCAACGTGTCTCCCACAGCTGTCCAAATTGGAATGCAGGAACCCACAGAGCAACGAAATAGACTGACTTTATCCTTTACTTTTGGATTGAATTTTAAGGGTTATCCCTTTGACAGAGGGAAGGGGAAATAAAAGAGACGGTAGTGGATTTACCGGGAAAGATAAAGGGTTTGGAATATTGCTTTATTGGCTCATTTTGAAATATACTCTTATTTCAAATATTAAGATATAAATGTATTGGAAGTTTAAAATTTTATGCTTTATGTAGATTTGGAAGCATTAAGAATGTTGTATAGATGTGCTAGTTCTAGAAAAAAGGGGGACTTTGGGGTTACTTACTAGTACTGAATAGTTATTTTTTTATGCTTGGGATTTTTAATATGCTCTAGGTGTAATTGCAAACAATGACAAGTGAGAATCAGGGTTAAGTATGCATTGGTTCACATATATATGCTAAATATATTATTAATTGGTGAAAAAATAATTCAGAAAATGAGTGTGATGCAGTTTGTTGGAAAGAAGATGACCGACGTATCTCCCCTAGCCATTTTAAATTGAAATGTAGGAACCCATAGAGCAATAGAATAGACTGACTTTATCCATAAAGGGTTTGGAATATTGTTTCATTTGCTGATTTTGAAATATATATTGGTTTTGTTATGGAAATATCGGGGGTTTAAAAATTTTTATGCTTTATGCTGACTTGGAAGTATTAAGGTTTCTGGATGGGTTTAAAATTTGTAGTATGTTATTTAGGAAAAAAAAGGGGGGTTGAAGGACCTCTTTTAAAATTATGTTAGAAATTTTTGGTTGAAGTTAGTCAGAAGTTGAAAAAAGAATATTGAAAACTCTAGTCTGCTTGGGATTTTTTAATATACTTTAGGTGTAATTAGAAACAATAAATAAGTGGCTACAGAATCGGACTCAAAGAGTGCTTATCAATGGTACCTTCTCAAACTGGGGAGAGGTAACGAGCGGGGTACCACAGGGCTCGGTCCTGGGCCCGGTGCTCTTCAACATTTTTATTAATGACTTGGATGAGGAGGTGCAGGGAATGCTTATCAAATTTGCAGATGACACAAAGTTGGGTGAAACAGCTAATACTATGGAAGAAAGAAACAAAATTCAAAGCGATCTCGATAGGCTGGAGCGCTGGGCAGAAAACAACAGAATGAAATTTAATAGTGATAAATGCCAAGTGCTGCACCTAGGGAAAGGAAACCAAATGCAGAGTTACAGAATGGGGGACATTTGGCTCAACAATAACTACAAGTGAGAATGATCTTGGAATTGTTGTAGATCACAAACTGAATATGAGCCAGCAATGCGATGTGGCTGCAAAGAAGGCAAATGCTATTTTGGGCTGCATTAATAGAAGTATAACTTCCAAATTGCGGGAAGTGATAATTCCCCTTTACTCAGCACTGGTTATCATCTTGAGTACTGCGTCCAGTTCTGGGCACCACACACTTTAAGAAGGATGTAGACATGGAAAGGGTTCAGAGGAGGGCAACAAAGATGATAAAGGGACTGGAAACAAGACCCTATGAGGAGAGACTGAAAGAACTGGTCATGTTTAGCCTTCAGAAGAGGAGACAGGGGAGATATGATAGCACTCCTCCAGTACTTGAAGGGTTGTCACACAGAGGAGGGCCAGGATCTCTTCTCGATCATCTCAGTTTGCAGGGCACGGAATAGTGGGCTCAAGTTACAGGAACCCAGATTCCACCTAAACATCAGGAAAAAAATTCCTGACTGTTAGAGCAATAAGACAATGGAACCAATTACCTAGGGAGGTGGTGAGCTCTCCCACTCTGGAGGCATTCAAGGTGCAGCTGGACGGCCATCTGTCAGGGATGCTTTGACCTGGATTCCTGCATTGAGCAGGGGGTTGGACTCGATGGCCTTGTAGGCCCCTTCCAACTCTACTTTTCTATGATTCTATGAAAATCAAGGTTGGTTGACATATAAATGCTGGTTATACAATTAAACAGTGAAGATTTATATGTCGGGTGAGACCTCTAGTGTAGTGTTCTCTTTTTGCCATAACTAGAATGAAGTGTTGAAATAGAATAATTTTATAAGATTAATGATAGTTGCTTATATTGCTGCGGTAGAGTTTAGAAGTCCATTTTAGTTTTGTTTGTTGTTGGTTATGTATGTTTTTGTTTGTTTGTTTGTTTGTTCTTAATTATTAATAAAAAATTTAAAAACAAAAAGGATAGACTGTTTTAAAATGCATAGATTGAGCTAAAATACATATATGATCGTGCATTTTGTAAGAAAACAAGTTCAAAAATATACATTTGAATATGTAATCATGTACAAATTTTCATGAGGATTTTTTTAGATCACACATTAATGCAGGAGCAAGACAGAATGGATTTATGAATGAACATACGCAAAATTGACACAGACCAGAAATAGAGTAGACTGATATGTTCATCCCTAGTGCACAATTGGTGCACACATCCCAGCTTGAATCCAACCATTGCTGCTGATGTGATGACAATATGATCTGAATAAGTTTTGTTTTGATAAACTGCTGGTGGCCATCTACAGAAATATGCATGGCATTCTTTAAGTCAATTTAAGTGCCCCAGGATTAGATTCATCATTACAAAACTGGAATTCCTTTTTTCTGATAGTAACAGATTTGATCGTTTGCATAACTTCATGTGCACATACATGTGTGTCTACTCCACACACACATATAACGCACCATACATGTGTGTCTACTCCACACACACATATAACGGTACCACTTAAACTACAGGTATTTAGTATGGCAGCATATCCATGAATGTAACCTCTGGTTAGCTACGGTGGCAAACTAGTTCTGTTAATCTTCCCTCTGTTGTTAGGAAAAGGCATTTTTAGCTTCCCTGAATTAGTTCTATTGAAGTGCATACATGGTTAATGAAAAAGAAGTTTCTTTAATTGCTCTTATTGGCTTGGATCCAACGTCATGCCAGTGGAAGTCCCTCAACCCTCTGGAGCAGGTGTGTGTGTGTGTGTGCGCACACACACATGGGGGGCTGCAGCGGGGAGGGGAAATCCATTCCACCAACTGTTTCCCTTCCACTGGCAGAATGACACCATTGGATACAACCCAGTTTCTCTAATTTATAGATAAGGACAAAAAATGGATTACTTGGTTAGAGTAACCAAGCATGCCAATATTAATTCACTGCCAATAGTGTTGACATCCTAATTATGCCTTGGCAATCTATTAGACTTCTTATTGACAACCTGCTGTTGCCAAGTGGAAATTGGTTATGCAGTCAAATGCAGATTTTTATATTGAGTTAGCAAATCACTGCCATCTTTTATTCTTGAGGTGCAGTTGCAATGGTCAGCTACCCACCCAAAGCAGTGTTTTGGAAGGGAAAAAAATAATAAGCAAATCTTAAAACTGAGGAACTGAACCTCTTTAAGAAAGAATGAGTAAAAGTTGAATTAGATAAAAAGAAAATTAGTTTAAAATCGTGAATATTTACAATGCAATCCTAACCCCCTGATGTTGCTTGTTGGGTGGGATAAGGATTTGGTGAGGGGCCCCGCTGCCGGCAAGGCCCCGCTGCTTCCATGGAGGCCCCGCCACCGCAGGGGCTCCAACTATGCCTGTGGAGAGCTCCATCATGGGCATGAGGAGGCCACTAGTAGAGTTCCCATTGGTGGTACCAATGGATGGGCCCAAAACAGGGTGCCCTGGGGTTTCGTGGGGCACAGGTGGTTTTGGATTCATCATGTCCAAAGCCCTGCAGATTCCCTGAGGGGTCTGAGGAGTGGGGTCTCTCAGCTGGCATAGCTACCTTCTCTCCCAGTGTAAGCAACAGGAGGGAAATTCAAGGACCACCAATGCTGTAGGGGAAAGAACACCCCACACACAGTTTCTGCCCTGGCTGGCAGAAGCCAGCAGGACTTTGGATGTGGTGGTACATCCGGTCAGTGGTACATCTGGCACACTGTGCACACACGCTAGGGATGTACAGACTTTGTTAAATCTGTTCTGTCTGTATTTCACAGATTGTCAGGCACCTTTCGAACCATCGTCTGCTCATTGATGGAATCAGTTTTCCCCCCCATTTCCCGAACTTGCATTCATGTGCACTTGCGCAAATTTGCACTCCTGAAAATGCACAAATCCCTCAAAATAAACAAATCCCCCCAAAATGTGCATTTTCTTGCTCTAGCCTATGCAGGAAAATGTGCATCATCAGTTGGTTTTTTGTTGTTGTTGTTTGGTATTTCCTGCCTGATGAGTGAATACATATTAGCTTGGTCAGAGCCCAAGGTTGGCTTTATGAAGGAGATGTAAATTGCAAGGCTAATGAGTTTGGGGAATGATTACATTTCTTCTGCTCATTATTTTTTGTTCCACAGAGTTTCCAGGTAAGACAGAGCTTGGGTATTTATATTTGAAGGCAATTTCTTTTCATTATGCTTGTGGCAACTTTCTCCATATGAGTGTCATTTTGGAGGCAAACCCTGATTAGATGGAAATATGCCCTCCAGTCTCTTAATTACCAGGTGCCATAAACAGTTTTTGGACATTACTAATTCAAAGATGTCTCACATGCCCTCTCAGAGGCATCCTTCAATTATGTAGTTACTGTCTTGGTAGGTAGATGGAGAAACTTTCAGGATCATAATAGCCACATAGTGAGAAATTACTGTGGAACTGCCACAATGAAAGCATTAGTTAGAAACAGCAAATAGTAGAACGTACACAGAAAAACTGTGATCCTTAATTGGATTAGTTATCTTCCGTCACTGTGACCTCTTTTACTCAATGGCATATACCAGCTAAGTGAGGGAAAGGCCTTGTCAATAGGCAGAAGACCCTCTTCCTCTCAGGAACAACACTGTTGTTGACCTTTAAAGCCCTAAATCAGTGGTTCCCAAGTGTTGTTGGTCTATATCTCCCATCATCCCCAACCTACACAGCCAATAGCTTGGGTGATGGGAGTTGTAGTCCAGCAACATCTGGGGACCCTGGCTTGGAAACCACTGCTCTAAACAGACTGGGGCCTGGTTTTCTAAAAGACCATTTTCATCAATATGAAAGATTGAGATGACATTTGAGATTGTCATCTTAGGCTCTGGTCTCCCTTTAAATCAGACTACTTTGGTGAGTACCAGAGACAGGGTCTTTTCTGCAGTGGCACCACAATTCTGAAATTCTTCCTCAGGGGAAATCCAGCAAACTCACTCTGCATTTTTATGCCTGTTTGAAAATATTTTAAAGCAGGAAGGCCTTTTATGATTAGTTTTTAAAATCTGTATATGCTGACCAGCTGTTATACATTTTGGGTTGGATCCAGATTTATGCCAGATCAACTGCACTGATGGAAATGTACTCCACTGCCCTCTCCTCCTCACAGCAGACCATCCAGGACCCTAAAAATTCTACACAGACAGTCAGGAGACCCTGCTGAATGGGGTGATCTGTGTTTTGGACAGGGATCCCCCAAAATTGGACAGAGGATCTTCCGTGAGTGGAGCCCTTCCTGACCTGTTGTGGAAAATCCTCTTCCTCTCATGGAAGGCAAATCATGGCTCCAACCCTTTCTTAGCTGTGCTGTTTTTGTTATATGTATTTTATTGTTATTGATATTTTTATACATCTTTTGGGTAAGCTTTTGTGTGAAAAGTTTTTCTAAAAGGCACGATATAAATCCATGAATTACGTAAACTAAATAAAAATAATATTGTGGAGAAGACCAGCTAGTTCTAAGGAATATTTTTCAGGAGAAAAATGCTTGTTCTATTACAGCAGTGTGGGACAAAATCCAACCCCAACTACATTTTTCATTGTAGAATTTACACAGAAAGAGATCTACAACGCTGTCCTTCTAGGACGTTGTCACCTGCACAGTAATAAGTAATGTACCCAAATTTCAGCTATTATGATTTACCAGGTTGTTTTTTTTCTGAAACAAAAACTGAACCTGGGGCATAAAATATTCCAAGAAATCTATTGCTTTTTGCCATTGGGGTGTTGTTGTTGTTTTCATTTTAGGCAATGGATGGAAAGTATTGGGGTTAAAAAAAAAAAAGTGTCCCATGGAGCTTTTCAAACAAAAAATGACCCAAGTAAGCAGACGTAAAATACCCTTCTTCTGAAACCATACACAACTATTTGTTTGGGGACATTTTACTAGCCTGAGTTACATTGGAATTTGTTTCGGGGTAGTAAAATGTCCCCCAAACCATTTGAGTTTAAGTTTCTTTCTGTTGTTTTAAGAGGGTTAAAGGGTGCTTGGGAGGCTGGTGAAGAGACAGGGTGGCTAAAAGGCGGTGGAGATATCGAACTGAAGAATGGAAGAGTGAAGTAGGGCTGGTGCAAAACAACTCAAAGGACATGGAGACAGGAGGAGTGTGTACTATGGGCTGCTGTGGAGGCAAGAGCGGGAGCCAAGGAAGCATCTCAGTGCGCATCTACACATTGATAAGGACATTCTGCCCACTGAGCTTCTGGTACCACCAGTCTCTGGTTGTGGCTTGACAACCGTAAGGTAACTCAGGGCCGACCCTTCCATTAGGCAGCTGATGGGGTGGCTTCCTCAGGCTGCAGATGCAGGGGGCAGCAGGAGGTGTTGGAGGACAGAGCTGTGGGTGCTCCACAGCCTGCCCTGCACCCCCTAAGCTAGCTCACCAACCACAGGTGTGGTAGAGGATGCTGTCTCATTGCCAGCGTTTAAGTAAGATGCAGCTGTCACGCTGGTCAGCTTCTGCATCTTGAATGGAGTGCAGGGGAGGCGCCATTCTGTCCTCTGCATGCGTAGGTGGGAGTAATCCCCAATGAACACAGTGGGGTTGCTCCTCCAAGTAACCATGCCCATGATCAGGCCGTAAGGGGCTGATGAGGTCCCAGAAACAGTGTCTCTGTGTCGTAGAGATGGGCCAAACTTCACATATTAATTTGAACTAACCACCAGCACTTGGGCTGCAGGGCTCTGGTCTGTCTATCTCCTCTTTTCTTTTTACCACTGCGGCAGCTGTCAATTTAGCTTTGACACATAATTGACAATATATTGATTTCATGATGGTCGTGATTTCCCATGTCAGCATCTCACCAGGCTCTCAACTTAATAGCAGTTTATTGCTTGCACCAACTCTGAATCACACTGGAGTGGACTTTGTCCCCTTTAGAGTGATCCTTAGAGATGATTTCCTGGTCAGAAAGAATGTTGTCCAATCAGCGCTATTAATGGTTGGCTCTACGTGCTGGGTTGCTTGGAGCACATCAATTTGCTTAACAGGATTACAAACAGATGGAATTATGCATCCGCATAACAAAAACAAGCCTCTTCCCCCCTCTCACATTTTAGGGGCTCCTGTGGAAAATTCTCCCATTCCTATTTCTCGCAGCCTTGTAGAAACATTTATGTTTATATTTTCAAACCATTATTTGCAGCAGCAAAAGAGTCTGAAGGAATCTGGAAAAAGTCATAACGCACTCATTGAAGCAAGAGGTTTTCCTGCTCACAACATCCTTCTTGAACCAAAAGTGTGTGCTTATATTTCAGTTGGAAGAAAACTGAGAAGAGGTATTTTAAGAATCACTGTACCACACGGCAGAAGCAAGAACATCAAGAGGGAAAAACATAGAGCGCACATGTTAAAATGTCTCTAATTAATCAAGCTCTTTAGCACCTGGACAATCTGGGTGTTTTATTAAGGGTGCAATCCTTTTGCTACTAGCAAGGGGAGCAACAAAGGCCAACTTTCCATTAAATCAGGGGCGCCCCCCCAGGCCAAACTTCATGTGGCCCTCAGCCTAATTTCAAAGGCCCTTTGCAAGCCATCAGTTCAGACCTCTGTTAAGAGTGATTTGTACCTACCCAGCAGCCCACTGGGCAATCTACTGCCCTTCTGATTGGCTAAATAGTTGGGTGGGGGAGTTGGAACAGTGTGGATAAGTGAACCTGGGAAGCAGGCAGTCAGGCAGTTTAAGAACTAGAAACTGGAAAAAGAAAAGAAGCCAGGATGGAGAGTGTTGCAGTGGACCCAGATTCCAGGGACAACAGAAATTGAGCCAAAGCAAGAAGGCTGAAAGTGGCATTGCCAAAGGACTGAAAGAAATTTCTTTATTGCTGGGCTTAAGTAGGGAAACAATCTAGACAAGGTTTAGATGGATGTTGTTGTTTTTTTAAATGTTACTTTCATGCTCTTATGGTTAAATGCTAAAACTGTTTTGAAATCAGCCCCCCCCCCGCACCTAGAAATATCATTATAGATTCTGTTTAATTTCTGCTTTTCAAAACTTTTAGTAATAATGAAATTTGTTGGTGGTTTAACCCCAGTCTTATGCCTTGATTTTTCACCTACCTAATTGCCTTCCCACTTCACCCAGTACAGTCATTTGGCTGGGTCAGTAAGGAGACACCGACATTACAGAGGACAAAGGGTCCTTTTAATCGAGGCAGCCAGGGAAAATAAAGATGTTCACTTAGTGCACTCGTGAGGAACACAGGAGGGGAAAGGAGCAGAGTTATTTCACTGGGTCCCCTCCCTCTCATGGTGCAGGCTAGAGTCCGTGCTGCGACAGCCCCCAAACAAGAAACAGAGGAAATTAGCTACAAACCAAAATATAAATTGTTCTACCCTGAATCCAGTTCACACACCATGAACTGGAAACAGAAATAACATCGTTAAGTGAGAAGCTGAATATATATATAACAGTGAGTCTTTGATCATTATTCAGTTTAATCAATGTGAACAGAACAGGTTGCAGAAGTCATATTAAAATTGAATTGTTTGCGAAACAGATTGGGATGTGCTAGACACCCTTGAGAAAATATTTTTAGGATTGAGAACCACACATGCATAAACTTTTGTAAATAAACCCATTATCAGCCAAAAGACACTTTAAACAATAAAAACAGTTTGTTCTGCCCAGTTCTGAGACATCTGAAAAGGAAAAATAAAGTGACATTCCACAAAGGAAGAGAGAATAATAATATGGTACTGTACCAAAAACACAAAGAATCCACTTTCAAGTGCTTATTCCAGGCAGTAAATTGCTTATTTAAAAACAAAATACACATTTCTAATGTACCCCAAATCATCAAAGTGACACAGCAAATTGATCATGAAGAATATCCCCCCTTTTCTCTATTATTTCTCATGCTGCCTCAAGAACTACTACTCTGTCCTCCAGAAAGCAGTCAGCATCCACAACATGTTTCTTTTTCTAGCTTCTTGTCCTCACTTGACATTCCTTCTACCAAAATGTGCCTGAATAACCACGTTGATGGTCTCTGATTTTGCAGTGGTGCTTGGGCCTGCAGCCTCCTCAGTTGGCACCACCAATTCTTCAGCCTCTGAGTCCATGTCCAGGTCACGGTTGGCCCCCAGGGTCATGACATGGGCCCCCTTCTCCGCTGGTGGGCCTCTGGCTGCAGGCTTATCTGGCAGTTGCAGCAACAGATAGCAATTTAAATTTCCCACAGTGCCTTGAGGCAATGTTACAGGGCATTGTGGGTAGTTAAAACGGCCACCCTCCTCCACTGCTGCCACCAGGTAAGCCCAGGGCTGGGGAGCCAGGACAGGTATTAGTGCTAGTGGACTCTAATGGGACTCCAGGGCCCTGGCAACTGTCCAAGGGTTCAGAGTCCTAGCACCAGCCTGAGAAGGCTTTTCCATACATAGAAGTAGCATAGATGAAAGGTGCAATGGTAATTGTGAGCGGAGAGGGCAGAGAGCACATCAAAGTTACTGGGAGTTTCAAGCACCAGGGCCTTTCAGCATTTAGCAACTCCAGATATCTGTCCTTCTCTGGCTTCTACATTTTCTAAGGTCAAATTGACATTGCAAAGTGGGAGCAAGGAATAGTGCACATAATAAGGGCACTGGAGAAGTACTACCAGATGGATTGCACTTTCATGTTGGTTCATAAGAAACCTGCTAAAAGGCAGAGGACATCCTGTACTTTCTGTGAAGGGATCAGCTTGGAGGTAAACTTTTTAAATGCCCAAGGCATGTAAGTGCCACAAAATGCTCCTTAGTCTTCCTTCAGCTTGTGTCTTAACTTTACTCTTATAAATATTTGATTTCCATGACTCTGACATCATTTTGTGCTTTTTCATTGGCTGAAGTGCGCAAGATGGTACATCATCTGGAAACAGACTGATTAGATCTGCTTGCACAACTGCTATTTATTTATTTATTATATTTATACCCCACCTTTTTTCCTGCAAGGAACCCAAGGCAGCTTACATAATCCTCCTCCTCCTCTCCATTTTATCCTCACAACAACCCTGTGAGGTAGGTTAGGCTGAGAGTCAGTGACTGGCCCAAAGTCACCCAGTGAGTTTCATGGCTGAGCGGGGACTCAAACCCGGATTTCCCAACACTCCAACACTCTCACCACTACGCCACACTGGCTCTATTTAATGTTTCCTTTTTGAGTAGCCATCACCACAAGATTATTTAGCCTCCTAACAAAATGATGAGGTTGTTATTATCCCCATGTCACAGAGATGAACATTGAGGGTGATTATAACTTTTGTTGTTAATCCCAGCAAGCCAGTAACTGGGGTCACCTTCCATCCCTGACTTGGCTAACGTCGACATAACAGCTGATTCTCATTTGCTGATAGTTTTATGCATTTTTGATGGTAATGCCATGGGCGTGTCACTTTGTTGGGGAAATGGAAGGCATTGACAAGGACTTTTGTGGCTGGGAGGAACTGCCACATACTAGGTCTCAGAGGAAGCTGATAGAAGAAAGCACCACTTCTCAGACACTGCTCGGACACATGCTAAGTGAAGGAACTGTGGTGGTGGTGGGTTGGAAGTTCAGTAAGGCAAAATACCAAGAATGGGGGTAACCTCCTCCTTTGTGATTGTACTGAGGTAGAAATGGATGACCACTACTACCGCCACCAGTTGTTAAAAGGTTCCTGTATACCTGCCTCATTTCGGATACCTTTTCCTTGCTGTGACCGTTTATCTTGCTTTCCTCCCGTAGAACCGCCTCCTCCTGTTTGTGTGTTTGGGATGTGTTCTTCTGTCTTCCTTTCCCTCTGCATCTCTCCTTGAGGCTGTGCTGGGTAGTCAGAGCATTGCAGAAAGTGGGTTTCTGAATGTTAACCAGGGAATGGTTGAATATTTCACAAAGGCAATAATAAGCTTGCTGCTGACCTTTTATTCATTCATTCATTCATTCCATTTCTATACTGCCCAATAGCTGAAGCTCTCTGGGCAGTTCACAGCAATTCACAAAAGACAAAACGCAGATACAATAATAAAATACAGCATAAAATACAGATGCCATAAAATACAGCATAAAATTTCAATATACAAAATTTAAAACAGTTTAAATAGCTAAAACAATTTTTTTTAAATTTTTATTTATTTATTTTTAAATGAACACACATACAAAAGAACACAAACCCACAAATCATAAACTCCAAAGTGCACCCGTCACCACGGGGCCAAAAAATAATTCTATCCACATAATCCCTTATTAATCTATATTCCAAAAATACATCATATCTTGACATGGCTTACTCCCTTTTCCCTTTACTAAAACATAATCTAAAAATGGTCCCCATATATCCTTAAAATTATTTTTCTTTAATTGTCCCTTTTTACATTTAATACTGCATGTTAATCTGTCATTTAAAGCAATATCCCACACCTCTTTATACCAATCTATAATTAAATACTGATGTTGAACTTTCCATTTCCTTGCTATCAGTAATCTCCCTGCCGTTAACAAACTTACAATTAATTCCTTTATCTCTTGAGAGCACAGAAGTTTCTCCGTTATTGATAACAATGCTAATTTTGGACAGACCTCCAAATTAATGCCAATAATTTCTGAAATTTCTGCAAAAATATTATTCCAAAAATCCAGTACGCTTTTACAACTCCACCACATATCAGCATAAGTACCAAGTTCCTGACAACCTCTCCAACACAATGGAGCACAATTACTGTCTATTTTATTTAATCTTACTGGAGTCAGATACCATCTCCAAATAGTTTTTTAAAAATCCTCTTTTATCCATACTGACATATTTCTTAATATACGTCTGCCCCAAATACTTTTCCACCCCGCGTTCGATATCTCCTCCTCAAATTCCATATCCCATATCATCTTAAGATTATCTTTTTGCACTTCAGTTTTTTGAAACATTTTATATATATCTCCTTTGTTAACCCTCTGGAAGAAACATTCCCTTCTATATGGTGTATTTGCTAAAACAATTTATTTATTTTTTAAAATTAAAAAATGACCTCTCTTGAGTCTTTGTGTGGGCACAGCAGCCGATAGAACTAGGTTTAAGAGTCCCATCGGCATATTAGACTGAATTAATCTGAGCCAAGCCCACCAGAGCAGTAGCCATCTCAGTAGCAGGATAGTGGCCAAGAACATAAGAAGAGCCCTGCTGGATCAGACCAAAGGCCTCTCTAGTACAGCATTCTGTTACCACAGTGGCCAACTAGCAACCCACAAGCGTATCAGCACAATCCTGTGTCTCTTTTTCAAGGTTGTCCCTAGCAAGTGGGGTAGACCTACCCCACATGTCTACCTCATTTGCCAAGTGTAAGGTGCCACCTAAGCCCCTACTTAGTGACTGGGGATTGGTTTCATAAATAGGAGAGAGAGGTGTGCAGCAGATTTGGATGAATCCTTAATCTAGGACTGAACTGGATTTTGGAGAGGTCCAGGCAGAAGCAGGGGTCTCCAAAGTGGACCAAACCTGAACCTCCCTGAAGCTTCTTTAGTGATTCAGAGGCAAATGAGAACACTTCTCCCCAAGCTCTCCATATCAAGAAAATTCCAGGGTGGAGAGAGTGGGAGGGAAAGCAGAGAGGATGTAGTTTTGTGTCTGGCAGCTCTAGCCTCCAACCAGGGAATAACTTTACTGGGACTCTCCTTTTTACTTCCAACCACCATACTTTGGGGAAGGGTGTGATGTTATGTTATTGGGGGTAAATTAAAGTGTATATATGGTAAGTATAATAATGTGTTCTTGTATTGAGTCTATGGTAATAGTACATATTCCTGTTGCATCTCTGTATTTTATATTAGGTAAGTCTAGGGTGAGTGAGAAATGATGGGCAGGAAGAATGGTGTATTTGCATATGTGAGATGATTGGCTGAGAGAGTGAGAAGGGGGAGTTGTAGGCCAAAAACATCTGGGGACCCAAGGTTGGAGAACACTGAGCTAGTGAGTGCAGGGATTAATATTTTGGGAACAGTTGCTGAGGGTGGATTGGAAATATAATAGGACAGTAAATTAATATTGACTGAAACTTACACACGAAACTTACTTCAAGAAACTGTTGTATTTTAAAATAAACTTTACTTTGCTTATACAACCCCACCCCACTTGCTTATACAACCCCACCCCCTGTATTTATTTGTATGAAATTGGTCAGGCTCAGGCTTTCTCCCCTCAGAAGGGGTAACTATGCCTGCAAATTTCATCCAATCAGTCAATATATATATATATATATATATATATCCGTATAGGCAATTCCCTTAAAAATTAAAACAAACATTTAAAGGCTACTTGCACAGAAGCCCTCACACCTATTTGTCTGAAATGTGGCAGGCTTCTTCCACTCAGAAGGAGCTACTATGCCAGCAAATTTCATCCAATTCAGTCAAAATGCAAAATCCGGTTCTATAGGGGCATTGCTAAGCTTGAGCCCATGTGGCCTTGCCCCTGAATGTATTTCCCAGGGCCCTGTATCTATTTTCAAGAGCACTGTCTGTCCATTGGTGCCAATGGAAGGTTTTTTTTCTCAGCTTAATTGCCATGTAGGGGGCAATTTTCAAGGGGGATTGCAGCTGGGGAGGGAAGGATTAACTGTCCCCTTTCCACATGCTGCAACACCCCCTCAACAAAATCTTCCCTTGCAGGGCTATTAAGCTTAGGGGGGGGGACTTTTTCCATTAGTTTGGGATGATCTGGGTTAGGGTGCAAATTAACTGAAGAATTTATTTTGAGATTATTTGGATGAGAAATTAATTGCCTCCTGTGAAATGCAAACAAATCCTAGTAATTATTTCTAAATTTGTGCATATAACCTATGCAGAATTTATGCAGATTTTGTCCTATGGGCCTGGGTCCAGAATCTTTTAAGAGCTTTTCTGCATGAGGCTATTAATCAGCTGTTAATCTGCTGAATTTATCTTCAGCTTTGTTGAAGAACTGAGATCCAAGCACTACAAGAGGAGTGTTTCCTTTCCTGCTTTTCCACTACATAACCTCTAGGTGGCTCTGTAGTATTGTGGAATAGCGCAAATACGCAAAGAGGAAATCCTGCTTTTGTTCACTTTCAACATTAAATGTCGCATTTTTCCTGCTGTAAAAAAACTCACCAAAAGTGCTGGTTAGACACAGAAGCAAAACTGGAGGTTCATGATGTCATCCAAAGACTCTGTAAACAACCGTGAGTAGGGAATGACAAGCGCATGATAAATACCTTGCAGGGCCGGATTAAGAGCATTATGGGCCTGGTGCTGAGGATTTTGGTGGGCCTTTTTATGGAAATAAATAAAATGAAGACGCAATTTTATATTAAAACAAATTAAATATTTTAATTACCATTAAAGTGCCAAAACAGAAACATATTGAAAATATTTCTTTTTTTGTAAACAATAAGCTTGTTAACTCAATAAAACCGTTCATCACATATCGTTGATGATAAGTACCTCCATGTTTTTTAACCTCTAGGGCAGTCTTCCCCAACCGGGGCCCTTCCAAATGTTTGGGGCCCCAGCTCCCATCTTCCCCAGCCACTGGCCATGCTGCCTGAGGCAAATGAGAACTGTAGTCCAAAATATCCAAGAGGGATATTTGGTGAACTCTGTTCTCTGGGGTTTTTCAAAATAAAACTTAAAATGCCACACAATTCCCCATGAAAGCGCACGTGCACACACACACACACACACACACACACACAGTATTAGCCAAGCACACACACACACACACACACACACAGAGAACTCTGTTCTCTGGGGTTTTTCAAAATAAAACTTAAAATGCCACACAATTCCCCATGAAAGCGCACGTGCACACACACACACACACACACACACACACACACACACACACACAGTATTAGCCAAGCAGGTGACATTTTGCAGGCGGCAGGAGGATCAACACCCCCAAAAGGCAGACACATTCACATAAATAGAACATTCACAACAACCATTTTTAAATAAACATAAACCATCTTCCCCAGCCACTGGCCATGCTGCCTGAGGCAAATGAGAACTGTAGTCCAAAATATCCAAGAGGGATATTTGGTGAACTCTGTTCTCTGGGGTTTTTCAAAATAAAACTTATAATGCCACACAATTCCCCATGAAAGCGCACGTGCACACACACACACACACACACACACACACACACACAGTATTAGCCAAGCAGGTGACATTTTGCAGGCGGCAGGAGGATCAACACCCCCAAAAGGCAGACACCCACACCCACAAACACACAGCCCTTACGTTCAGTTTGGCTCACAAAAGAGGGAAAGCCCTTTTACAGAAAAGAAGGAGAAGGAGAACTTGCAGAATTTCCCCCAAATTATTTATTTAAAAAAAAAAAAGCAGCCACAAAAAAAAGCCAGGAAGCTTTGCTTGACCAAGAATAATTGTGTTGTTCTTGTTGCTTTTTTGTTGTTGTTGTTGTTGCTAAACTAGCATTTGAACAATTGAGCTGCGAATCAGAAAGATCTTTTGCTCGAGGCTGGAGAGAGAGGTCCCTTCTAAATCTGAATATTACAGACCCTAGCAAGCCCCCCATGTGCTAGACGTTCTCACAAAGAAATGTAGTAACAGTGATTGAAATGCAAAGATACTGAAATGCTAATTTGAGAACAACAGTTCTTGCTAGGTCTTGCCTCAAGCCTGTAATGCAGATGTGCTTAGAACACCTTTCTAATCTTGAAAAAATCATTAATTATGCTGAATGATAACGATCAGAGCTAACTCTGAAGGGGGAAAAATCGCCGCGTGTCCCTATAATTGCGGGCCGATTGTCTGTTAAGGGCCTGGAGCGGCCGCTCCCACAGCCCCTATCTTAATCCGGCCCTGATACCTTGTGTAGAAAAGCCCTAAGTGCCTAGCAACACTCCTGCGGCTATAGCTGTTTGTTACTTTCCTCATTATATTCAGTGGGGAGACATTTGAAAGTTTGGATTTTCTGAAGTAAGGTTCTGATTCAGACCTGAGTTGAAGCAGACTCAGGTTGCCTTTCAATCAGTGTATGCCAGAACGGCCCCCCCTCCAATAGCTCCCTCCTCATAGCAGCTAGGGCTTTTTTAAAGCCACCATTGCTGCCAATAGGGGTGGTTGGGTTAAAGCCTAAATGTTGCACAGGTGGATTTGGGAGGTGCCCCAGCTGGGGAAGGAAGGGGTAACTCTCCCCTAACCATGCAATGTGACCCCCCCAAATCTCCCACCCACCCAGCACTTAGATTGTAAAAAAAAGCTTCCATTCATGTCAATGGGAGCTTTTTTAAAAGCCTAAATGCTGGGATAGGCACTGGGCCAAGGAATGGAGGGAGGGTGAGGGGGGGGAGAGAAATGGATGGATGGGGAGTGTGGATATGTGTGTGAGTGTGTGTGAGAGAGAAAGAGAGTGTGCAGTGGCTCTGAACCCACCCACTTTTGGTACTGCTCATGCCCACCACTGGGCTCCAGCCCCGCCCACCACTGGCTCCAGCCCCGCCCACCACTGGCTCCAGCCCCGCCCACCACTGGCTCCAGCCCCGCCCACCACTGGCATGCTGCCTCAGAAGTTTCCCAGGAGGGAATGTGGCCCTTGGACTGAAAAGCATTCCTCACCTCTGTTGTATTAGTTCCTAGGCTTTCTGTATTCCTAGGAAAGGTTCCTAAGCTTTCTGTGTTGATATCATTTGTCCTTAACAATTTTGGGAAACTAACATGGAAACTTAAATGGCGATTTGTTGTAAATATATGTGTCTCTCCTTGTATTTCGAATCCAAATTGTGCTAAGTGCTAAGGAACTCAGTAGGAGTAGAATATCTTCTTCCAGGTAGTTACCCCAGTGGTTAATCCATTTCCAAGAAATAATGTATCATCGAATGCTCATTCTTGAGACTAAGGAAGTTGCATTCAAACTGTTCATGCAAAGAAATGGCCACATATTGTATTCACATTATACAATAGATTCTCAAGCAATGGCCTGACATATTGGGTAGACATTGAGAAGGGAATAATACTTGAGTTCTTTTTGGCATCAAAGCAAATTGCTCTCCCCTCCAACTCCAAAATGCTCAAGTGCCTTTTGACATGTTGCTGATCTCTAAAGCATGAGGTTTCCTTCCCAGCCTATCTGGTTTGAGTCAAAACGTAGCATTATTATTATTTTGGCATTTCTGTGTAGAGTCTGTTGCACGCAAAGGAAACAAGCATGACAGGAAAATGAGCTTTCTTTGACAGCAAGCGATCTGCCTTGCTATAAAAAGATATCTTGTGTACTTTGTCTAGGATGCTCCTGACAGAAGATATATTTTATTGTGTCTTAACGTTGCTAATGTCTGATGGAAAGTCTCTGGCATAGTAGGAGCCATTTATGTCAGAAAAGAATGTTGCATGCTGTACTGTTACAGGTTAACTTAAAAAATATATATCTTAACACCTAGGGATGGATGAATCTGTCTGTTTCACTTTCTATAATGTTCATGTTTTTTCAAGTGCAAGTTTGTTCTGTCCCATTTCCTTATCAGTTTGCAAACTTTTTTTTAAAAAAAGTCTGCATAAAAATGTGTATATATTTCCCCTTAATACCGTATATGCATTTTTATTGCAAGCAATTTCCACTAATATATTTCTATTTGCACACAATTCCCCTGAATGTCTGTACTTTTGTATGTGTTTTCTAAAAAAATTGGAGAACTGTGGTGCAAAATTTGGAAAGAACAAAAATCGAAGGTTAATTGCATTCCAGTTTGTATAGTAGTTTGGGAAGTTAGTTAGTTTAGGTCAGATAATATTAAAATGTGAACCAAATGAATTTCCGCCCCATCCCTATTTACACCCATCCCTCACATAGTGCAGCCCTGTACATCTTGCCTTACACAAAAGGGCTGAATCTTAGTGGCAGAGCATGTGCTGTGCATGTAGAAGGTCCCAGGTTCAGTCCCTGGGAATTCGAGGTAGGGCTGGGAAAGACTTTTGTCTGAAACCCTGGAGAGATGCAGCCAGTTAAGAGTAGACAATACTGAGCTAGCGGGCCAGTGATCTGACACTGTGGGCTGGTTTGTATGATCACCACAACCCACCGTGGCTTATTTAAGCCACGGTGGGTTGTGCTGTGTGCTAATGGCCATCTTGAATATTCAAGCCTCAGCAGGCAGTCGCTGTGGCTTATCGTGTTGTTTGAACCCAACAAGTGTGGTTAACAAACTACCCACAACCCATAGGCTGTTTTTGGGTTGTGGGTGGTTTGTTAACCACGTCAACAACCCACCCTTGCTGGGTTCGGACATGATGAGCCACGGTGACCACTTGCTGTGGCTTGAATATTCAAAATGGCCACCAGCATGCACCACAACCCATGGTGACTTAAATAAGTTATGGTGGGCTGCGGTGATTATGCGAACTGGGTCTGTATGAAACAGCTTCCCATGTTTCTTCCTATACAGTTTGGGCTAATGTTTAAAGGGCCCCATTCATTGTCTTCACACTTTCTTTTCTAGACGGAAAGGAACATCAAATGGGTCAGGTGTGTAGGTATATAGGATTTCCTGATCCCTAATCCTAATATTCCCACATGGAGAACAAACATACATGGAAAGAGAGCTAGAGCTGGTTCAATAGAAGATATATATCCTGATCCACGGACTGCAACCTTCACACTGAAGCAGGTTTCTGTAGGTGCATCAGTTGTGGAGGGTTCCTAATGACATGCTTCTGCATTGGCTGGGGGAAGGGAGAAGATGCCATCACACTTTGGGCAGCATATGTGGATCTGCACATGTTGTCCCATTCAGATTCCTAGACAGCATTCTTGTCTAAGGAACTGCAAGCAGCATCGGTGTGTGTGCATGCGTGTGTGTGAGTGTGTGCAGCTTTCAGTGATTATCTAAGCCTACTATGCTTCCCATATATAAACATTGATTTACTGTATCTCTACCAGATGCTTTATATTTCATCCTACTATATTTCATCCAATTTGTTAATTGCCCCCATATCATAAATACTCCTTTAATTCAATACTCAAACATTGATTGTTAAGCATTAGTACAGTACTCTTACTCTCTAGCTACACAGCTCAAAGTTATTAAATTTTAATCCTGCCAATGCAGGTTTAAGGAGGTTGTCTTGCCTTCTTTCTGCCCAAATCCCTCTCATCCAAAGGAGAAAGAATGGCATTACCTGGATGTTAGAAACATCCTAATCCTATGCAAGTGTTCAGCTGAATGTACGAGGGTACAAACTGTAGGGGACACAAGGCCGTACATGGCAGCATCACCCCCCCAACAGCCCCATGCGTGCTGCCCCCGCCTCCTCCACCCTGAACTTTGCATGTTCAGCATCAAAGTCTGAGGAGAGATTCTAAGTAGCCTGTCATGCCCCTGCCCATGGGCAAAGCGCTATAGCGTTATATGTGAGGGGAGGAAGGAGTGTGAGAGGAGTGTGGAATGTTGAGATGATTGGCTGGGAGAGTGAGAGGGGGGGTGGCTCTGTTCAGGAGCCTGAGGGGAGTCTGAAGAGAGTGGGGGGGGGGAAGAGAGAGAGGGAGAGAGGGTTGGGGAGTCTGAGGGAAGTCTGAAGAGCGAGAGAGTGGGGGGGGAAGAGAGAGGGGGAGTCTGAGGAGAGTGAGTGAGAGAGAGGGTTTTCAACGTTTAGAATCTATTAACATTATTCCCCTACCCTTAACTGTAATTAAATAAACTTGTTTCCTTTTTAAAACTTAAAAGGAGTGGTCTGAATAAGTTACCCTGAAGGGGTTGGTGGCAGCGGAGGATAAAAGAGAGTGTTGATTTTTTAAAGTGCTGGCAGAGGTGGTGGGTTGGACAAGGCGGAGGCGGAGGGAGGCCTGACATAGCCCTGTTCAGGCAACAGTCAGGGTGACTTGTCTGAGGTGGAGAGTCCCCTGTATCCATGGAGACTCTCCACATGAGTCAGAACACCGGTTTTCCAGGGTTCTTGATTGTGTGGAGAGCCTCCATGGTTACAGGGGACTCTCCTCTTTAAAGAGTCACCCTCCACAAGTAGAGGGTGATGATGCCACAATGGAGAGGGGTGGGGCTGGAGCGTTCCCTTTCCTCACACTTTGCATCTACATGGTAAGAAGCAGTGCTTTTTTTCTGGAGAAAAGGGTACCGGAACTCTTGGATTACATTTCCTCGGGAGTAGATGGCGATTAAATTGTAATGCAATTAATAGAAGAAAAGGTGCTGGAACTCAGTTCCGGTGAGTTCCACCAGAAAAAAAGCCCTGGTAAGAAGAATGCCTGAACAGGGCGAGTGTGTTCCACGAAACGTGCTTAGAAGCCTCTATGTGATTGGGAGCCCTGCATTCTTAGCGCTCCCAATCACGGGGAGCCTTCTACGTGTGTTCAGGTGAATGTCCTCAGAATCTCCCCTTGAGACATTTTTATGTTCAACATGTGGAGGTCTCCAGCAGGAGCAGGGATGTTGGGGGCAGGGTTTGTGTGCGCTGCCCCAGTGCTCCTCTTCACGTGTTTGCAGGGAACACCTAAAAAGGGTGTTTCTCAGTTTCTATTTTTCCAGGAACCAGGGTTCTAGAAAGTCTGGATCTTTTTCTTACCTATGCAACAACCTTCTTTGGGTTCACTGCTTCTACAGTGGTAGTTGAATAAGAGTTTGCATTATTCTGGCTTATCTGTCCCAGGGAGGGTTACTCCCCACTGAACTAGGGTCATTCTCATTCCTTGGGAGGCTCTACTACTACTGTATAGTTTATAGAGTTTGCCCTTTGATTGCATTAATGTGTACTGCAGTGATTTGAAGATCTGGCTCCCTCATGTTTTGTAAGTGACAGATTAATCAATTACATTTACATATACTCTAAAACTATTTTACATCAATCATTCAATCAATTTACAAAATCCTGAAGGAAAGGGGCAGTTCCTCTTAAGTGTTAAGATAATTTACAATTTAATAAACAAAAGCTACCACTGAGTCTTAGAAGGCCATATTTAATATTTTCTTCAAAAGACTTGACATGGGGCGTGTTCGCACGACACGGGAACTGCGGGGGAGCAGAAGTCCCCCGTGGTTCCCATGTTGTGCAAACGCCGACCAGGGGTGCCCCCGCGGGACACACCCAAAGTGACCATGGTCGGTAGAGGGGTAAGCCCCTACCGCGTGTGGCCACCCTGCCGTGCGAACAGCGGGCGGCCGTCCTGCGGGGGCCGCACAGAGGCGGCAACCCAGAGCGGCCGGAGCTGCCGCCACTCCAGCCTGTAGGGGCAAACGGCCCCTCTGGGCATCCTGGGCCTTGCCCCCTAGCGCTGGGAGGCCTGCACTGCGGTGCAGGGACTGCCAGCTCCACCGGGGCCCGCCCATGCGCGCCCCGCCGGACCCCGCAGATCACCCCGTGGTGCCTCCCCCGCCCGCAGCCTGGGTCGTGTGAACCGGCCCATGGTGTAAAAATGAACATGCTTGAGGTTTGTATTTTAAAAAAAAGATGTTAAGATTTACCCTCTTTGAGCACTGTCTGCTTTAGTTGCCTGCAGCTCTTCATGTTAGAGCAGGGCTATATGTGACACGCACCGCAGCTCTGCCTGCTGAGAATTCTGAAGACTCCTCCACTGAGATGCAGAGAAAGATGGACGGGTTGACAAATACGTAGAGCGTAAGGAGCTGCTGGCCAGATTTCTCTATCCATTGTTGATCTCCGCTTATCTCTATTCTTAGGGTGCAATCCTGTAGTCCCTTGGAGGGTGTCCCAGGAATCACAGGATACCGCAGCCATCTCCTTCTATGGGTGGTGAGGGAAGGCCCACCCACAAAGTGGGGTAGCCTAAAACACTGCTTTCTTAGAAAGAAAGTTGAATTCAATTCAGCCGGAACAGCAAGCAATGTGATGTCTTGGGTTCCAAAACAGGGAATAAAATCCATTTGAAAATAATAATAAAATTTGGTGGAGGGAAAATGATGCGGACACATCTCTTCAGAATGTCAGGCTCTTCCCAAGGTTCATGCGGACATGATGCAGACACATCTCTTCAGAATGGCAAGATTCCCAAGTCTTGGAGGTATCGCTTCTAGGGGGCTACATTTTAATCTGTGATCAACACTTTCATTAATCACATCAATCAATCAGTGGAAGCTTTGAGTTGTCATAAATATATTTGCAAATGGATTTGCAGTTCCAGTGTTTGAACTGGATTTATCTAATCCTCACCAACAGAGAATGTGACTTTTTCCTCCTACTCTGATTCGATAAATTACATAAATGTGCCCTTTGTCAAAACTGACATCCGTGTGAAAAACTGCCTTATTCCTGAGGTTGTTCTCTTCGCTGCAGCCATTTGCTAAGGATGCAGTGAGGAATGCAGATCTGGCAGTCTGAGTTCTTGGTCTGGTTTCTTTCTGACACACACTCACACACACACACACACACCCGCCACCCTTGTGTAAACATCCTCTCCATTTGCAGTGCAAGGGCAGCACATTCATGTTTAGCTCCCAGGATCAGACCTCAGAGAGCTCCAACAGCATTGCCTCTGAGTTATCTAACACCCTGCTGGCTTCATGCCGGCAGGGTAGAAGTGAGGCAGAAGTGGCTTTTTAAAAACATCCATTTCTGTTTATTTCAGTTTCTTCTTCTTTTTGAAGTATTTCACTCCCATTGCAAAATATTTTAGCATCTCCCCTGTGTTGGTGGTATGGTTGGGGACTGAGAGGACTTTGGAACCTCTGATCTGCCCATACCATACCACTAATTCACCCCCTTTTACCTCTCCCAACATCAGAGCTCCAACATCAGGAGGGATAAGTCATGCAGAAGTTCCCATGGGGGGTGAGAAGGGGATCAAAGGTCAAATCTTCTCCACAGGGGATGGGCCTCTTGCTCCCCCCTCCGAGGTGGAGATCCAAGACTTACTATAGCTTCTTTGTTTTTCTTTTCTTTTTTAAAAAGAACTAAACTAAGGGCTTTTCTCCACAAGACTGTTACTCCACCACATCTACTGTTGGTTTTGTCACAGAACTGAGATCCAGGCATTACATGAGGAGCATTTCCTTTCCTGCTTTTCCACAACATAACCTCTAGGTGGCACTGTAATATAGCAGAATTGGACAAGAGGAAAATGCACTTTCTTTTGCCATCAGAAATAATACCCCATTTCCCCTGCTCTTAAAAAAAACAACACCTCACAGAAAGTGCTGTTTACAAACAGAAGTGAAACTGGAGGGTCCTGTCATCTAGAGAACCTGTAAACAACCATGAGTAGGGAATGACTGTTGAGTGCACAACAAATGCCTAGTGTAGAAAAGCTGTAAGCTACCTGGAACATATCTTTTACACTCACCTCCCATCACTGTATGCTCGCTTCCGAATTTCACTGTCTTTCAACTTTTGCTAATTTTATTACATTTTGCCAGAATATAGTGGGTTGGATCCAGGATATGCCTTCTGTGGATGAAAGAGTTCCATTCACAGAAGATTCCTCTGCCTAACCCCCCCCCCCACAGCTTAACCCATTCAATTGGGTCCCCTGGCCCTCTGTGTAGCATTTCTATGGGGCTGGAGGCACTGCTGTGAAGAGGAGGGGACAGGGAAGTCCGCTTATGCTGGCCTTACTGCATGCACCTGAATCTGGATACAATCTAGTGAGAAGTTTAACAAGTTGCAGTATGCTTATTAAGCTACCATTTAATAAATAAAAAACTGCCAACCCTTTTATTCCTTGCTTTGTTTTTTAGAGATCAACAAACCTGATCAAATGCTCTATTTTGGCAAGCTGCCCTCACAAGCATAAGAAATCTAGTGCGTTTGTGACCCTGTGATAAAGTGGCAGCATTTCATTTCTTACATCAGAGCTTCAGGCTTACAGTAGTGAAAAAGCACATTCTGCTGAATGGAAGAGATCTGTAACAGCATGGGATAACATCTTAGCTCTCTGCTACTGTTCAAAGAAACCATTTTAAGGCAAATAAAGCCTTAACGGGATTGAAAATAAATAAGGGCTCTCCAGCAAGAAATACTTTAATAATAAACTTCATCTTTGTATGTGATAACAAACATTCTCTACAGCAGGTACAACTTAAGAAATAAGATAAAAGAAGGGCATTTGTGAATTAGGTCATGCTTTAGGATGGAGCTGAATTCTTTATGTCTGCTGTCAAATGAGAGAAAGGTACAAAAAATAGGGAAGTCCTTGGCTCTAGGGCAGGGGTGGGCAACAGGTATGCATGCAGCCCACGCAGCCCTCCATG
This sequence comes from Shinisaurus crocodilurus, assembly GCA_021292165.1. Classification (NCBI taxonomy): domain Eukaryota; kingdom Metazoa; phylum Chordata; class Lepidosauria; order Squamata; family Shinisauridae; genus Shinisaurus; species Shinisaurus crocodilurus. The sequence goes on from CM037876.1 coordinate 270,201,918, forward strand.
CATCCCCCCCCTTTTAAATTGGCAAGCAAAATGGCATCCGGAGTTGCTATGGAGCACCCAAAGGGTCAAAATTAGTTAATTTTGATCTGTTTGGCACTCTATAGCAGCTCAAGTTGCCATTTTCTTTTTCTTTCCCCCATCTTTTCAGTGAAAGTAGCCCCTGGACCCCCCCCAAAGTTGCCCACCCCCTTCTCTAGGTACTATGATGGTGTATGATGGGAAGCACAGGGCTTCCAGTTGCCTACCCCTGTTTAAAGAGTATGTGAACACCATCAAATGCTAGCTTAATCTCGTTTTTAAAAAACCAAAAACACAACCCTCTTTATCCCAGTGTTTTAGTTAGAGCTCGGCCAAATCTTTTGGTCTAGTTTTTTTTCAACAATTTGTGGGAGGAGACTTCCGGGCAAAACATGGCTTTCTAGAAGACTCACAGAGAGATCTGTGGGGAATACGAATGCAGCGTTTCTTGGGTCAGAGACGTTCTCTGGCCGGGAAATCTACTTCTTAAGGAAGAAGATAAGATTGGCGTTACCCTCAAATCGTCTCAAGGGTCATACATTGCTTTCTGTCTGCCTTGTTGACAGATAGATTTGCGGCGTGATCTGAGATAGAGGGAAAACGGCGCTGCATTTCGGAGGTCGGTCTACCGATCATTAGGAAAGTCTGTGCTTGCTTCCAAAATGAATGGAAACATCTGGATTTGTAACGGCAAGGAATCTCTCTACAGCATAATTGGACTTGAAATTTAATGTGAGTACATCAAGAGATATAACCGGGAGGCAAAAATAAAAAAGTTGATGGAATGTCTGAAAGGAGGTTCCCTAATCTTATCTACAGTAGCTTGAAATAAGGAATTCGGCCGAGAGTGCTTTGAAAAATATCTACAAGAAAAGATGGTTTCATGGGAAATGTTTATGAGACTAAGAGATAAATTATTGCAATTCGATAACAAGGTGGAAGACTTTGTGAATAAAATGGTGTTGAAAATGGATGTTTGGTGTGTTAACCTTCAATTGGAATTACAACATGATCAAGAGAAACTGGATACTTACTCAGGTCTGTCACGGAAGAAGAAAGAAGTAAGTAACAATTTTGGAAGTATACCAGATCTGCATAGAGGCTTTGAAGAAGAAATACTATCTCACAAGATACGTGTGACGCAGCAGCTTATTGGAACGAAGATGGACGACGTGTCCTTTTCAACAATACAAATGGGAGGGCAGGAACCCTCAGCGCAACAGAATAAACGGACTTTATTCTTCGCTTTTGGACTGATTCTTAAGGGATTTCCATTTGATAGGGGGAGGGGGATATGAAAGAGACAGTTTTGAATTTACTGGGCAAGATAAAGGGTTTGGAATATTGTTTTATTGGCTGATTTTGAAATATGCTCTGATTTTAAATATTAAGATATAAATGTATTGGGAGTTTAAAATTTTATGCTTTAGGTTGATTTGGAACTTGAAAAATGAGAATCAAGGTTAAGTATGTATTAGTTAACATATATATGTTAAATATATTATTAGGGTGAAAATATATCCAGAAAATGTGTAAGATGCAGGACGAATTGAAAGAAGATGGCTGACGCATTTCCTTCTGTTGTTGTTTTTTTAATTGGAATGCCCCACAGAATAGACTGAGTTTTTTTTATTAAGGGTTGGGAATATTGTTTCATTTGCTAACTTTGTTATATATATCAGTTTTGTTATGGAAATATTAGGGGACTAAAAAAAATAAAAATGTGTGGGTTGTATATTGGATTGGAAGTTAAAATCTGTAGTGGGTTACCTAGAAAAAAAGGGGGGGGTTAATGGGGTGGATGGATTGCTTTTAAAATTATGTTGGTTTGTTGAAAAAAGAATATTGAATTTTATTTCCTTTGGATTTTTAATAGAAGGCTGAGTTAGGATTTATATGTAGGGTGAGACCTCTAGTGGTTTCTTTTTGCCATAACTAGAATTAATTATTGTATAGAAATTATTATTATTTTGTATAAGAAATGCTTATATTGCTGTAATAGGGGTTGGAAGTCTATCTTAGTTTTGTGTTGTTGTGGGTTATGTATGTATTTGTTGTTTGGTTTTATTGTTATATGTTTGATATTATGTTTGTCTCATATAAAAATAAAATATATATGAAAAAAAAAACAATTTGTGGGAGGTGAGGTGAAAAGAAAATGCCCCCCAAAAAGTAGGGGTGGGAGAAATTCTGAGAAATGTTCAGGGTGGGTGGGTTTGGCTTACCTTGGTTTTAGATGAGGTGGTTGATAGGTTTTTGATTTTATTTTCATTATAAACAAAGCTCCACAGTCACTTGTAGACAGTGCTTTTTTTCTGGAGAAAAAGGTACCGGAACTCTTGGATTACATTTCCTCGGGAGTAGATGGCGATTAAATTGTAATGCAATTAATAGAAGAAAAGGTGCTGGAACTCAGTTCCGGTGAGTTCCACCAGAAAAAAAGCCCTGCTTGTAGAGACAGCAAGGCTCTCTGCGGGCAGCCCCCAAGGGCCCAAGGCTGGGACTTGGAGGCTGCAGAGAGCCATGAGTTGCCTTTTTAAAGGCTTTTTAAGTGAAAGAGAGAGAGAATAAAAAACCCTTGGTCACCTTGTCTAAAACTAAGGTAAACAAAGCCCCCCCCCCCATTTTTTCCTCAGAATTTCTCCCAACCCTTCAAAACAACCAAAATTCCCCCACTTTGGGGGAGAATCATTTTTGGCACACCTCTAGCATACATTCTTCAAGATGACTAAAATCATAATTGTAATGATGCATTTTTTAAAAAAAAGAATACATGCTTTTATTTCTCTCCATAAAAGCTTCCTTCTTTGGGTGATATAAACACTCATCTCTCAAGGCTGCATACAAGCCTTTAAAAAACTCTCATCTATACACAGCTAATGTAGCCGTGGACACGCACGTTGTGGTTATCAGTGGAAGCTGGTGTATCCACTCAGTGTCAGTGGGGCAGTGTATATCCACCACTCTGGGTTGCAGTCTGAACTTTTAAAGAGCTATCTATGGTTCTGATCCTATTTTGTGGCTAGGGGGTAGGGTTTAGCACCATAGATCACTGCTTTAAAGTTCAAACTAAAACCCAGAGTGGATACACAACCCCATTGACATTGGAGCCTCCACCAGCCTCCACTGGTGGTTATCTTGACACCAATCCAGTTCCTGCCAGGGAGGCTACAGAAATGGCATTTAAAATATGTATTAAACAGAGGAAGTGATACATTTGAATGTTGCAGGATAGGACACTACAAAGAAGCTCCTGAAGACAAGCAAACCACGAATCATCACCATGTTCTGAGACTTCCTTGCAAAAGATACACAGAATCATTTGAAAGTCATCTTGCAGAGACATCAACACTTCATGACTGGTCATAACAAAGGTTGGCAGGAGACCTAATCAGATAGACTTTTTGTTTTGTTGCTGATGTTCTCAAGTAGATGGCTGTCCAAGAGGAACAACAACAATACAGCAGAAATCTTGAAACATCATATTGTATCAATGGCCCTGTTGCTGCAGAGAGGCCACCTACCTAACAACCTCACCAGATATGGAGGTAATCGGCAGAGGAATTTCAATGGTCGGGTTAGGCTTTTGAGAAGAGGCTAAATAACTGATAATTTAAGGCTGTCCATTATCCTGCTTTCAGCAGAAGACTTAACTTGTTCTGACTAAAATGTACTACCTAGGAAGATTAACTGGCCATTCAGGTCTTTCAAAACAATCCTGTTACCATCACCACTCAGGTGACAGCAGTTGCAATGTATCCAAGAAGCAGGTGAACAAGCAGGTTGCAATGGTGAAGAGGAGGAGCAAGTCCAGGCAGCTCTTGTCAGTGAGCTCCTGCTGGGTGTGGGCCCTTGGCAGGTGCCTAACCACGCCTACTACCTTTGATGCCAGTGGGGAGAGTCCGCGGTGGAGGAACTGTCACTTCCTAAGCTCTGCTAGGCTTATGCCAGCCAGGTTGGAAGGTGCGGGCAACATTTTTCCTTTTCCCTCCTCCTCCCTCCCCACTTTTTTTTATCCTTAGTCATCCTTTCCCCCTCCCATTGGTTTCAACTAGAGGGAAAAGAACCATGCCAGCTCCTGGCCTGGTGCAGTTTTTCTCCCTTGTCAGGGGCATATTGGGAAGTAGGAGGGCTTTGGATCCAGTGGATCCAAGGCCTCCCTTGACATGCCCCAACATGCTTCCTTTACCCCCTACTACCATGGGAGCAGCAACAGCAGAGGAGCCATGGTGGCAGAGCTTTCCACAGCCACAACAAGGACGCATCTGGCTGTGGGTCTTCTCCAGCTGCAGAACTCTCTCTCTCTCTCTGCTGGTGGAGAGGGAGGTCCGTAACATCCGGCCTCTCAGCCACCCTGTGTGGGAGCTCGTGATTGCTCCTTTAGGGTGCAATCCTATGCATCTTTAGATGTGGTTGGCTGCAGAAGGCTAGGAGTTGTAGGACTTTTTCTGTCTAAACATTCATAGGATTGTACTCTTTACAGAGTGATCCTATGGCCCCTAGACAGCATCTTGGTGGCATCCTGCGTAAGATGTATCAAGGTCTGCTCTGCACACAGAGAATTGAACATGTTCCTTCCACCATGCCAGAATGCCACAGCTGTTGTGGGGAGAGCCACATTCACCTGCAGGCGTACTAAGAATGTGTTTGTAAATTCATTTCCTTATTTCACTCAACTTCTGAGTCACCCTATAGCCAAAGCTCTCATGGTGACATACATAAATACAAAATGAGACACAATAAAATCCAGTTAAATACAATGAATAGCTAAGAGCAGCCACAAACACACTTTAAAATAGTGAAGAGTAAAATATCAAACACACGACAAATGCTAAGAAGATAAAATAAAAATCCATAGGGATAAAAGCAACTCTAAGACACAATCTTAAAGGGCAGCAGAATGTATAGCAAGCTTCAGAGCCTGACAGAATAAAAAGGTCTTTGCCTGGCATGGAAAAATCAACACAGAAGGTGCCAGGCAGATCTCTCGAAATGCTCTAGACCCAACACCTTGTGAAGAGGTTGGCTGGGCACCTGGTCTTATGTGGTCATACATAACTTTGCAGCGTGGCTTCTGAACTTCCCGGGCCATGTTCCCGAGGGAGTGGGACCCATTCTATGACCTTGAAGAAAAGAGTGTGTTATGTGTGCTGCATCTTTTGTGGACTTTTGTGGACTGTGGGCTTTTGTGTCTGTACTGAGCCAGTTTCAGGGCTGCCCAGTAAAGAATAACAACAGCAACAACATGAAGCTGTTGCTTCAGATGAAAAATTCCAGATGGAGCACTGTTTTCCTGTGTGCCATTTTTGTTTGAAAGATGGACGGGGTGTGGGACTCATCTAGACATCGAGCTTCAGGTGCCACAGTGCCAAGGCCAGCACTGGTAATTTCAGATCTGAACGTGCGCTGGGGCTGTGCCGGCTTTGCCCGCTTCGAACAGCAGCACCGGGAGAGAGAAGCAAGAGAACTGCTCTCTCTTTTTTCTTTCCGTCACTTGCAACGAGCAGAATTCTGGGCACAATTGTAGTGCAGCTACTGCCACATCAAAGGAAGGTATTGCTATTATCCTGTAACTTTCCTTTGTTGCCAGCTGTTTGTCTGCAGAAGGCTGAAAACCTCTGATTTACAAAGCCTTTAGTACAAAGCCACCCGCCGCTGCACTTGTAGAATCTGTTCACCATCAGAGAACCTATAGATCTGGATATACAGACCTGCCTTATAGTACTAAACCAGACCAAAGCTCTCTCTTGCCCAGCACTGTCTACCATGTGGCAGTGGCACAGGGTTTTTTTCCTCTAAGGATGGAAATAAAACCATAAGAAACACAGTGCTGCTGCTGAAAATGGCAGCCCTGTGCTGAGTTCTTCCTCCCACTGCATGACCTGCAGGGTAACTTACCTTGTGTCCTGGATAGTTCCTGAAACTACTTGGGGCCAGGTTACCTGAGAGAGCACCTCCTCCCATACCAACCTGCCCGGTCGCTGAGATCAGATCATCCACTAAAACCCAGAGTGGATACACCGCCCCACAGACATTGGAACCACCACCCTCCACTGGGTAAAAAGGGCTGCCTACACATCTACAGAGTTTAGGGTCTGGGCTCGGGGTGGACCAAGGTCATGGACAAGGCTAGTGGGCACCGTCTCTTCCCCCTCCATGTATTAGCACATGGGGAGGAGAGTCTGCAATTTTTTACCCTGTTATCTGATCCTGACAGGTACATCTGACAGCAACCGGGGGCAGGGACTTTTCTGTTGTGGCACCCAACCTTTGGAATTCTCTCCCCCTGCAGCATGACAGGCGCCGTCCTTGACCGTGTTTAGGCACCTGTGAAAATATATCTATACATCCAGGCATTTGCTGATTTTAACGCCTAGCGTGGTACTCAATGATGAGGTTAGGTCCTCTCTGACGAGTTGTCTTTTGAACATCGCGTCGTGGATGTCCTCTCATTGTTTAAAATTGAATATGGACAAGACTGAAATTTTGGTTTTTCAGTCCTGATCGTCCTGGCCATCCCCTGGTTTGTCCTCCCCTTGTTCTTCAGGACTGCCAGGTGACCCCGGCCTCGAGGGCCATTGATCTTGGGGTTGTGGTGGATGATCAGTTGTCACTTCATCCATTTGTGAATATGACAGCAAAGACATGTGGCTTCCATCTTGCTAACATCCGACGGATTCGTCGATTCTTGACCCCAGAGACTGTGAAGCTGCTTGTCCATGCTTTGGTCATCTCACGCTTGGATTATTGTAATAGTCTTTTGGCGGGTTTGCCTTCTTCTTCACTTCGTCCCCTTGTTCTGGTGCAGAATAGTGCTGTACGTGCGGTTCTTGACTTGCCCCGTTATTCCCATGTTTCTTGTCATCGTAGAGCATTGCACTGGTTGCCGGTCAGGGCAAGGACTTATTTCAAACTTCTTGTATTGACATTTAAGGCACTACGCTCTTCCCTTCCCACTTATTTGGCTGAGTTGGTCATATGGCACACACCTCTTAGGAGAACTCGATCTGCAGACTCAGGGTTTTTGGAAGTGCCTTGGACGAAGGTGGCAAATTCTAGACCGGGCATTTTCTCATTTGGCTCCACGATTATGGAACTCTCTTCCTTTACACCTTTGGATGGAATCGGAGTTGAGTAAATTCAAGTGTAATCTGAAAACCTATCTGTTCAACTTGGAGACATAGGTGTTAGACTTAGTGTGAACTGGGTAATTGCTATGATTTTAGTTTTATAGCTTGATGGTTTTAATTATTTGTTGTTGTTAATTTAAATTTACCTGGATTGTAGTCCATTTTAAGTATTTTAATGTAGTTTAGTTAAATTGTGATGATTATTGTTTGAGTTATTTTGTACATTGTACTGCGCTCTGGTGTAGAGCGCAATATAAATTTGTATTATTATTATTATTATTATTATAGATTTCCCTTGTGTTTTTTAAAAAAATCTTTGTATTTTATTTTAATTGTTCTTTTTAATGCATCCTGTACACCACCCTGTGCTTTGACAATGAAGGACGGTATATAATATTTTAAATAAATAAATAAATAAATAAATTAAATAAGCCCCTCCCCATGTGTATGCTAATCACATGCTCCAGATCACAGCCTCACCTATTCTACACTCACTGCAGGATTCCAGGTTTGAGGGGGCCATAGGCAACCTGCATCTGGGTGTCCCCTCTTCTACTGGTGGGCCATGGAGGGCTTACCTGGCAGCAGCACTCCAAGCAGCCCCAGGTGGCTGGAGCCCACCACTTAAATTCCCCACACTGCCCCGGAGTGACACTACAACAGGGGCATTGTGGGAAATCAAAATGGCAGCTAAACCCAGCTGTTTGGTGCTTCTTGAAATACAGGGTAGACTTTTTTCTTTTTCTTTTCTGAGGGGAGGCCTAGAGCAGTTGTCAGAAGTGGGGCTTGCCAGTGTGCTGAGGCCCTGGACATTTCCTAAGGGTGTCAAATGCTGGCACCAGCCCTGACTCCCTCTTATGGTTATCCACTGGGTGACTTTGGGCCAGTCACTGACTCTCAGCCTAACCTACCTCACAGGGTTGTTGTGAGGATAAAATGGAGAGGAGGAGGAGGATTCTGTAAGCCGCCTTGGGTTCCTTGCAGGAAAAAAGGCAGGGTATAAATATAATAAATAAATAATAAATCCCCCAATCCCAAATCAAGCTTTCCCCACTCGTAGGAATGCATCAGCAGCATTTCCCCAAGCAGCAGTATTTTGTGGCAAACACAGGATCCTAAAAAAGAAGGAAAGGATGAAGCTACTCATATATTCTCCCACTCCAGGTGTGGGAGGGCTTTGAAAATGCTTGCTGAATAATATAATTTAGGATGGGGCACTTACATGCAGGATAACATACATTAAAAAATCATCAGGCTTTTACTTACCTTATCAGTAATTAATATGTTAAATGATTTTCTTTATCTTTCATTACATTAAATCAGAAGCCTCTGGTTTAGCAAGCTGTGTATTCCTAGATTTGAGCCATTACTGTGCAGAAATATCACAGAATAACTCAGAAGAGAGACATTTATATTACCTGGTGCAATCCAAAAAGGCAATAATCCACCTGGCAAATGATACCTAGAATGAAACTGACCACCATTTTGGAAGGGGCGGCATAATAGAAACCTTCAAGGTGCCATCATATATTATGAACCATCTGTTTAAAGAAAAATTAATTACTGCTGAACAAAAATTACAGTTCTGCAAATTGGCTGTTGGAAAAGTAACCGATAATTATTCACATGGAGTTTAGATGGAAGCTTAGTTGGAAATTATTGTTGCAAAGTTTTCCTCGTGCACATTGTGTGACAGAATTTTATCGAAGCCTAGAGAAAGTGATTAATTTAATCAAGTAACACAACATTACTGGAAAATTGTTGGCGGGGGGGGGGGAGAAGGGAGAGAAGAACTGTATTTTGTAGTACAGTTCTTCCTAAATCTGAAGTTTAATTAGTCCAAATGCTTCTTTAAAATTATATAAGAGAATCTCAGAAGTGGAGTTCAGACGACCCCCCCCACACACACACACAGACTGAAAGAATGTGTGAAGTGGGCTGGAGAACTATGTGGGCGAGCCCTACCCCAGTCACTGGCACACCCAGTAGCTCTGTCCCCTGCTGTCCATGCCTTTGGAGTATTTTGGAAGAGGCTCTACGGGTGTACTAATGTACATGCATAGAGCTCTTCCATGTGGGGGACCCGATTGGGTCAGGGTCCCCCCTTGTGTGAAGGAGCTCTATGTATGTATATCAGTATGTACTTAGAGCTCCTTTTGGTACACTCTGAATGTGTGGATGGTGATGGGTGCGTTTGTGAGCGCATGGTTTCTGAGCTCAAGGGGATTCTCAGCTGTCTCATATTTACTGAACTCTGCTCACTGTAGTTGATTTGTTACTGGAAATAAGTGAGGTGTATGAGGAAGAAAGAATTGTAGCCTCTAGGGATGAATCACCCTTGTTCTCCCATCCCCCACTTTCTTTTTCATTATCCAGATAGGGTTGCCAACTTTTATATTGATTATTGCATCTGTGCCTTTAACAGCAGCTTTGTGCAGATATATAAACAAGTGAGGCAGTTGTTTGGAGTATGTTGGAGTATGGAGTGCTCCAGTTAAGGGTTCTAGCCACCCAGCCATGCCTTCTTCCAAGTGACTCCACTCCATTTCCCTTCCTGGTTTTCTATGGCTGACTGGGGAATGCTGGGAGTTGTAGGACTTTTTTCTGTCTATAGGATTGTGTCCTTAGAGTTCTGTGACCCATTAAGCATGCCTAGTCCTCATGTGGCTGTTTGGGGTGGGGGATTGCTCCCTTAGTCCCCCCCCCCCGAGTTTTTCTACTTCTGCAAATCTTGGATACTATTATTTATCAGTGGTATATGTGTGTGTGTGATGATAATTATCTCTATGCTATGAAAAATTTCACCTTTTGATTTCTGTATGTCAAGCTGCTGTTACAGGCACAAGAGTAGGCCAGTTCTTTTTCCTGGTTAGTTGGCAACCCAGTATCCAGCACTGCCAGTGCTAACAAAAAAACCTTAACTACTAAGAATCAGCTTCACTTTAAAGAGGTTTCAGAGTTTAACTTTTTTTTTTTTGACTTGGAGTCTATACCCCTTCCGTCAGAATCTTATCCTGAGGAGTGCATGTCAATTACGGTGCCCCACAGTGCAATAGTGGGTCATAGGAAACAGTCCAATGTGTGAAGGACATGCAAAGATTGAGGTTTTGGTTATAGGCATGTTTATACATGCCTATAACCAAAACCTCCCCCCAGAGACACACATTACAGGGATACATCTCTCTCTGGCAAACTTGCCCGCAACACCACCACCCTCCTCCTCCTCCTGAACTTCCCAGCCATTGCAAGTTCAGGGGGACCCGCAAAGCAATGAAAGCATCAGGTGAGCTACTGACAGACAACGCTGGGCAGATCTTTAAAAGCAGCTCTTAAACCTGAGCAGAGTTCAACGCACGAAAGGGGAACAAACTTGTAATAAACATGGGGTGCTTCCAGACGGAGGACTCCTAGCTATACCCCCCCCAAAAAAAACATTGTATAGCTATTCTGTCTTTTTCTGCTTAACAGATTTTCTGTTAAGATGAAATAATTGGTGGGAATACACAGGAGGGCTACAAATGGATTGCAACATCTTGAACCCTCCCCCCTTAAAAATATGTGAATGAGGCAAGATGATTGCACAATGAAAACCTTCTAGAAGCACCCTTGGAATGTTGTCATAGTAATTTCAAAGTTGTGGGGGTGGGTTTGCTAGATTGCTAGTGATGAGTAACATTGCTTTGATATTTTCCCTTGATTACTTGACTGCACATTCAGAATACAGATTCTTGTGGACAGCAAGCTGGGTGGACCGCAAGGGTGAATTATGCAGATTTGCCTGCATCATAGTTAAGTGCTAAGGAATATTCTGGAGTAACCCGAGTTGAATGTTCATGGTTTCTCCTCACCCAACCCAGAATTAGACAGTGTTCATCTGTACCACCTGTGGGACGACATGCATGGCGATTGATTGATTGATTGATCGATCGATCAATTGTATTTGTTGTACTTGTATCCAGCCTTTCTTCTAAGGAGCTCAGAGTGAAATTATATTCATCCCAGCCACACAACAGCACAGGAACATAAGAAAGTGCCTTATGCCACGTCAGACTACAAGTCTATCTAGCCCACTGTATTACTCAGGGGCCTGGCCAGCCAAGACACCTCCCTTCAGGTTTGAGGATACTCAGGATGAAACAAAACCACTTGTGTCAAAGATGATATACAGTTTACTGAATACAAAGTTGGAATATGGATGCAGAATATAGACAAGCAAAAGAAAGCTTACACTCCCCTTATCTGTGGCTGTATCGGTTCCCTGAATAGGCCAGGGGATGCTCCGGGGGCCTCCAACGTTGCCTGGGCGAGCGACACATCAATTTATCTCCCCAAGCTGAGAACAAAAGACACCGCCTCTTGCCATGGATTTTATAAAGTTCCTCTCTCCCTGTTTCAGAGGCAGTCAGTTAATCGCAAACTAACCCCCCTTCCTGAAAGATGAGGGGGAGGGGCAAAGCAGCTTTGGTAAAGCAAACAATTTCAGTTCTCACAGCAAAAGCAGCCCTTATCTAATGGGAGAGAACAGCTTCAAGGCAATTATCTCCGGTCCTCTTCCTAACACACTGAAGGCCATGAGGCCTTGGCATGGCTCCAAGAGCCATGGTTCCAACTATCCTGCCTTTTGGACACTGGAAAAGTTCACTTCACTACCTGATGAACCTTAATAACCTCCTTGCCATTCTTCTGGTAGAACCCATCCAATACACCCACCATTGCCTACTCTGACCGGCAGTGGCTCTCCAAGGCAGAGAGATGTATTTCCAATCACTTGCTAGCTGATCCTTGTAACTAGAGATGGTGGGGATTGAATTTGGGGGCATCTGCATGCAAAACATAAGGACATAAGAAGAGCCATGCTGGATCAGACCAAAGGCCTATCTAGTCCAGCATTCTGTTCATACAGTGGCCAACCAGATGCCAGTGGGAATGAACACAATAGCACTCGTGTTCCCCAGAAACTGGTGCTCAGAGGCATACTGCCTCTGATACCTGAAGTAGGGATGTGTGAGGAATCTGATAGCGGGGTGAAAATCTGCCTAATTTTTACAATTAAGTCCCCCAGATTCCGGTTCGCCAGTCATGCACTGGCACTGTCTCGCTGTGATGTGAGTCGAGCCAGCTTGCGGACTTCCACCTCTAAGACGGGCTGCAGTTTGCCTATTTTTAAAAAACGCTAAGGAAATTTGCATAACTTTACGCAATTTGTGTAAATCACAGTATTTTGCATGTTTTGCGCAAATTGGTATCTGCAAAGCACATGGATCTAGTGCCATTTGTGCAAATCTGCAGATTTGCACAAAACATGCAAAATACCATGAATTACACAAATTGTGTAAAGTTGTGCAAATTTTCTTTGTATTTAAAAATAATGCAGAGACCACAGCCTGTCTTATAGACAGAAGTCTGCAGAACCCCCCTTCCCGACTCAGCCTGCTCCCGATCATCAGATCAGAAGCTGGCAGGAAGTCTGTCAAGCGCAAATGAGCCAGACTTCCCAGCATCAACATGTCCCTAACTTGAAGTAATATACAGTAGAGCCATTATGATGAATAGCCCCTGACAGCCTTACTTCCATAAATGTGTCTCATCCCCTTTTAAAGCTGTCCAAGTTGGTGGCCATCACTACATTTTGTGGTAGCAACTTCCATAGCTTAACTATGCACTGTGTGAAGAAGTATTTCCTTGTATCTGTCCTGAATTTCCCACCAGTCAGCTTTGTTGGGCGAGCCCAGGTCCTAGTATTATGAGAGAGGGAGAAAAACGACTTCCCAAACACTGTCTCCACACCATGCATAATTTTGTACACCTCTATCATGCTCCCAGCCCCATACTCTTGCCTTTGCTCCTAAGCTCAAAAAGTCCCAGAGGTTGTATAACCTTTCCACATCGGGCAGATGTTCCAGCCCTTCGCTCATTTTCCTGCACCTTGTGCTCTACCGCTTAGCTCAGTGTTCTCCAACCTTGGGTCCCCAGATGTTTTTGGCCTACAACTCCCAGCATGCCCCAGCCAGCTACGCTGGCTGGGGCATGCTGGGAGTTGTAGGCCAAAAACATCTGGGGACCCAAGGTTGGAGAACACTGACTTAGCTAAAGTCCCTTACCAAACTAGGCCAGACTGATCAATCATGCCTTTCCCAAGGACACCCAGTCTCCTTCATGACAACAGCCATTCTCACATAATACCCTTGAGAGTGTATTTCTTAATAAGGGAGATAATATGGAAGAGAAAGCAATTGTACACTGTGACCAATCAATGTTTTATCATCACATTACAGAAAAAAAATAGCTCCACCAAAAGTGCTGGATAGCCTGAAACAAATGAGCTTAAGGACACCTAACACCTAACTCTGCATAGGATCAGGCCATTAGTCCCTTTGGTGTAAACGTTCTAGTTGGGCATTTGAACCCAGGACTCTGTGATGTCCTATAATATGTACAAACAGTGGGGCACTTGGGGGTGGGGGAATCCCTCTTTATGGTAGGCTGTATTACTCCCCTTACTTCAAAACGTAGTATGCTGGTTCTGCTATGTTTGGTGTGGGTGGGGGAATCTTGCTCATTCTGCTGAGGGGGGGGGGGCGCCGGACCTTTGCCCCAGAGTCCTGCCCCGATGGCACCACTGGGTCCTACCATCCACTGTGTCAGAGATCCGTCTGAAAAGCTTGTGCAGCAAAATAAATTAATCACAAGGCATCCTTCGGAAAAGCAAATGAGCCACATACCAATTTTGAGGAGAAATAGGACAAGCAATTCCCCAAGAGTTTAAAAGTATCACTGTACAGTCACTGTATCTCTGTCTTGACTGAGGAGGCGTGAAATCCTTAAAAGATTATTCCTTTCCCCAAAAGCAATTGCCTCTCCTATGTACTTTCGGAAGCAAATGAGAATCTGTGGTCCCCCTGAGAAGAACGAACAACAACATCATTTAAGAAAGAATGAAAGAAAGAAAGAAAGGAAAGTTCATGAGCTTGTTTTCTAATGCACGGTAGTTGCTGTAGTAACCTAACACAAGGCTTGGATCTGAAGCTTCACCGAACAGCCAAATGGCAGTATGAGACCTAGAAGCGGCAGTATGCTTGAAAATTTATCAGGCTTGAAAAAAAGCACCCTAATAGCTCTCGCTGTAGCTAATATCTATCAGGCTTTGAAAGCGGTTGGATCCAACAAAGTCCTGAGGGTAACATTATCTCCATTTTGAAGTTACACGGAACTGTAACTGCAGGTATCTTGACACCGAGGATCTGTAATTCTGTGACTAAGCCCATGGCATTTAGAAAGACTCATAGTCTCACTCTTATTTGCTTGCAAGGCTTGAGGTGAATAGTAAAAAGGAGAGTACCTTAAAAATATATGCAAAGCTCTTGCTGACACATGCTGTTCTCTCACCCTGCTAACCCTCCATTTGGGGACAAACATCATAATTCCCGGCATACCAAAAGAACTGAGAAAGAAATTGCTGTGTTCTTTCTTAATCTCATTCTCCCTGGTTTTCTCTTGCTGTGCAAGAGCAACAAATCCTAAAATTGAAAGTTTAAAAAAGCAATAATTGCGGATTTCCGTTCTCTGAAGATTTATAACCAGAACAAACAGGTGTAGTAGCAGAAACAGCGGCTCTGAGATGCTGTTGAATACAGGGGGTTATGACCTCCATCAATCTTGGAGGAAAGGGGTTCAAATTCTGAAAACATCAGTGATAATACATACATACATACATACATACAAAGCAACATAGCATGGGCGTGTTGTGGGGTATTGGAGCTGTAGCACTTGTAAGCACTCACATCACAAGCAACATTCAGTAGGTGTTCATGACACTCATTTCCCCATATTCCATAAATCTGCCTTCCCCATCCATGCAGATTGGACTGCAGTTACCATCATCCCCAGCAACATGGCCGTACTGGCTGGGGATGATGGGAACTGTAGTCCAACATACCTGGAGGGCACTGCGGTGGGGAAGGCTGCATGAAGTAATGAAAAATAACAAGGGGCCGGGAGCCATTGTCCAACATTGTCACTGGTGGCTCCAGTGGGCTCTGTAGCTAGGAGTGCCTTTTACTGGCTTCAGCTGGGATGCCAGTGATGGCCATTCCTAGTCCATGATAGCTTAGCCACGGTGGTTCAGGAACTGGCAATTTTAAGACTGGATTGTTGTAATGGGCTCTATGTGGGGCTACCCTTGGGCTTGGTCCAGAAGCTGCAGCTGCTGCAGAATGCAGCAGTGACTGAGGCTGCTAACCTTTGCTAAAAGAATGGTGTTAGCTATCAGTAAGCTACCAGGCCACGTTTAAGGTATTGTTGTTGACATATAGACTTGGGGCTAGGTTACCTCGGGGGTCGTCTCACCCTATATGTCCCTGCCTGATCTCTGCAATCATTAGAAGGAGCACTTCTGGGGGTACCACATGAAGTAGAGCATTTAGGGCACAATCCTATGCATGTTTAGACAGAAAAGAAGTCCTACAACATTCCTGAGACACCATGGCTGATAGGAGAATGCTGGAAGTTGTAGGATTTTTTTTCTGTCTAAACATGCATAGGATTGCACCCTTAGTGTCACAGCACCCACCCTCTGGAACACATTATCAACTGCCATTAGACAACCGTTTCCCCCACTCCCCAGTTCAGATGTTCAGTTGTCTTCTCAAGACCCATCTCTTCCCATGGCTTTCCCAGCCAGCCATGATCTGTAGCGCACAGCAGAGTGTGTGTGGGATTCCACTGCTGATCAGCTGTTTGCATGGAAAATTTGTATGCACTTTATGCTCATTTCTCTTAATTTTAATACGTATGTTTTTGTATGAAATTTTGCCTAACGTACACATTTTTGCAAGTAATTTTCCTAATATAATGCATTTTTAATGTTCTTCCCACTAATACAGTAATACCTTGGATTGCAAGTAACTTGGTTTGAGAGCGTTTTGCAAGACAAGCAAATGTTTAAATATTTATTTAATTTTTTTGACTTGATATACAAGCGACGTCTTGCAATACAAGTACTGTAGTACAGCTTAAATTAAAAATCTCTATACAATTTTTTTGGGGGGGATTTCGTTTTGATATAAGAGTGTTTTGGATTATAAGCACGTTTCCGGAACGAATTATGCTCTCAGTCCAAGGCATGACTGTATATGCATTTTTGTACATATTCTTTGACTGGAGAACTCCATTGCAAAATTCAGAGAAGTGTGAATTTCAAAGGATAACTGAATTTTGGTTTGCACATTGGTTGGAAAGGGTGAAATTTGATAAGTTTGCATCAAAAATGCAAACTGAACATTTTTCTCCCCCATCCCAAAAAATAAGGGAAGTGCATATGCTGGCTTACCTTCTGTCATCTCCCCAATTTCTCCACATGGTTCCACTAATGCCTTGAGCCACATAAGCCCTGGTGAGGAGAGCACATGGTTAGACCCTTCCTTTTGGAACTGCTGTGAAAGCAGAGGCCCTGCACCTCCCTTTGCTCCACCCAGGTCAGGTGGTGGCACAACTGCTCACATAGCTGCTTAAGGGGGCCACTTACAAATCACCAAAAAAAGAGGTCACCAAGTTGCATGAAATTTGCATGTACTAATTTATAGGAATAGATGCGAATTTATAAAGAATTATAATTTAAATACAGTAAATCTCAGCCTAGTGCAGAAGACCTATGTGTCTGCCTGTTCAGTCTGCTGTCCAGGTGCTAACCGTGGATGGGCAACATCCACGTGGATGGGCAACAGTTCTTATGGTTCTTTATCTTTAATCAGGACTTGAACTGGCCAAGCCCTTCAAATAGAGGACACCCTAAAGGAGAGGACAGTCCTCTGGCAGCCCTTCAAATAGAGGACTGTCCTCTACAAAAAAAGGGCACATGTCCACCCACCATACGCTTCTGACTGGTACAATAACTGCACTAGAGCTGAGGAAACCTTCTTCTCCTTGGCCATTCGACACCGTTTCTGATGCATGCTTTCACTTCAGGCTGCCCGGCCACATTAGGCACTGCTATCATGCCTCCTTCCCCGCAAATATCTGGCAATGAAGCTAATTCTGTAACGTTCTCGTGCCCCATGCAAATGGTTTTCTACCTCATGCAGAGGCCGTTGATTCTTGAACGTATGCAAGAGGTCTGGTCTGTCTGGCTTCAGACAGAGCTGCTACAGCTGCTGAGAGAAACAGGCTGAGAATAGCTTCCCAGTGGGCCAAGAAAACTGCTTCTCCATCTGCATGCCCCCACCCCTGTCTACTCAGACCCAGCTGTATCCCTGGTCTGCTGAAACAAGATTTGCAGCTCAATTTGCAGAGTAAAGCAACCGAGCAAAACGTCTGAAATTCCCCCCGACAAATTTCTCAGGCTAGATTGCTGTCTTGGGTGGAATAGAGCTGTAACTCTTCCAAGTAATGCAATTAAATGTAGTTCCACCCCCACCCTGTGTTTTCCCAATAAAAATTTGGTTCCTATGGTTTTATGTTTGGGACAGGGATATTGATATATTTTTTTTAACTTTTTTTTTTTAAAAAAAATCTCTTGTATTTTTATAGGCAGCATCATTTCACTGGAGTTGCACTGTTGTGTTATGTCAATTATCAAAGTTGTCTTGGCTCATTTAAGTGCCCTTGCCTGCCTATGAGATAACTACAGAACTCAAGCACAGCTTCCCTCTTAATTACATGCCTGACTGGTTACTTCTTGATTGGAATATAGTCTAGCTAGGCTCGGCAATAGATAGCGAGTTGCTATGAGGGGGGCAATAACGAGATCTCTGATTCAACTTGATTCTGCCAGGGCCTGAAATGATAAACTCCAAGAGTGTACATTGGCCGTGACATCAGAAAGAGCAGGGACACTGTGCCGTGTGTCACGGAAATGATCCTACCTAGCTTGTAGTGCTGGCCTCATGGGAAAATAATAATTCCCTCTAGTTTTGATGTTCAGGCTGTGAGTGCCATTGCTTATGTAGTCAAAATGGCATCACCTATACACAAGAGAAAGGTACCAACAGGATGGGGGAACCCCAAGTTTGAAGAAGTACAAAAATATCTTTAGACAAAATAGGGCTGTACCAAATTGATGAGAACCATTTCTCAGTCATTTCACCCACCTTGACATTGGCTGTTTTGTTTTGGCATTTTTGTTTGTGGTGGTGAGGTGAACTTCTTTTTGCGGGTGAAGAGAATCAGGGCACTTGTCATTTTGTTTTACCTAGAGAGCCTTGTTCTGAAGTGCTTTTTGAATTTGGGGAAATTCAAAATGGCTGCCAAAGGAAAAAATAAATAAATAAAATGGCTGCCTTTGCCATTCACTGGGGGCCACCATTATAGTGGACAGCAGTTGAATATCTACAGGGGGGAAACACACTTTTACAGAGTGGGTGGATTGGTACTCAGACCCTAAGGAGAAGCAAAGTGTGCACGTGTATGTGCGCGTGCGCATTCCCATGGAAAACCAAAATGTGTGTGTTGGTGGGGGGTGTTTTCTTTGTTTCTCTCTGTATCTCTCTCTCTGTGTGTGTGTGTGTGTGTGTGTGTGTGTGTGTTTAGGGAGCAATCGGGGGGGACAACGACGCAGAAAGAGGGGACTGGCCTTCAAAATTCCTAATGTGCCCACAGGCCACAAAAGTTGGAGAAGCCCTAGTTGCAGTTCACTCTTTCCTTTATATTTGGAAGTTTGTCCCTTTAGAGTTTCTGGGTTGGATCCAAGAACTGACTTTCATTGACAAGAAGGCCTCCCTAGGTACCTCCATCCAATTTGTCCCCTCCTGCAGCACAGCTCACCCCATTTAGCAGGGTCCTCTGACCCTCTGTGTAGCATTTTCAGGGGGCTGGAGGGGCTGCCGTGGGGAAGAGGGGGCTGGGAAGTCTGCTTCTGCCAGTTCCATTGCATGCACCTAAATCTGGAGCCCACCCTATGTATTCAGGTGCTCAGCACTAAACATCCAAGATGTTTGGGGATAATAGGAAGGGAGAAAAGGAGGAGAAAGGAGGGCAGGGGCTGTAGAATAGGAAGTGTGTGTGTGTATTCCTCAGCCTCTTTCAGTTCCTGCCTAGCGTAGCCTCTTGCCATGAGTAAGCTACAACTGTCCCTTCTTCCTTCTCAGCAATAGCAAGCACTAGCAGCTTTGTCTGTGTCCAATTGGACTCTGACCTCCAAGGATAAGTCTCTGAGATCACACGCTCCCAAAGTCAAAATCTTCCACAGACTCGATCCATGCCACTTACAACCGTGTCATAGCTTTGATGGGGTTTGGTGAAACCCAGAAATGTCATCCACCTGAAAGAAGTATATTTTCAAATTGTCCTTCACTGAAGTGTTCTCCACCCCCACTGCCCTGGTTTAACAATGAAGAACAGCCTGCTCGTTCTGGATGGCTCAAAAACGAGATGTTCGCAACCCT
This sequence comes from Shinisaurus crocodilurus, assembly GCA_021292165.1. NCBI lineage: Eukaryota > Metazoa > Chordata > Lepidosauria > Squamata > Shinisauridae > Shinisaurus > Shinisaurus crocodilurus. The sequence goes on from CM037876.1 coordinate 270,221,443, forward strand.
TGACTGCTGAACTTTATTATGGAGATGGAAAGCTGCCAGCATACAGCCAGTCTGCGCTAGCTGACATTAGTTGTTTGAAGCATTGGAGTCACCTTCACAGGGGGAGGGATGGGGTGTGTGTGTCCCAGGCTCCTGAAAAAAGGGGCCGCGTTTCAGTCTTCTTAGCAGAAGAAATGGTCAAACTTCGGCAGTGACAGAACCAATTACTTTCTCTGCAAAGTTAGTGGTGATCATCACTCATTTTTAATGAATCTGGCTCTTCATCTAGGAGGATTATTTAGGGTAGTGGTGCCACGAGAACATCCAGTTCATGTTGAGATATGGTTTCAGAAAACAGTTGCTAAAATTTTAGTCATATGCATGCACCCCATTCTGAGAGGTGAGAAGTTTCAGGGGTTCCAGCGCTTACCCAGGGTCCACTTTCTTAGAAGGAGGTCACTGGAGACTTACGGTGTTTCTTTGATATGTATATGCACAAGCTGAGCAGAAGATGGGGGGTCCCTGCCGCTCCCCATCAGATTTCAATGGATAGCCATCGTGCCATAGGATTTCCAGCAGAGAGCAAAGGCTCCTTTTCAGCCCGTTCTAGCACAGACTAACTTCCTGTTACAGAGGCAGAGACCTCACTCCCCCCCCCCGCCTTGACTAGTGGGGGAGGAAAGATGAATCATTTCCGCCCATCACCTATGTCTTCTTGGGCCATCCTAGCCTCCATTGAAACAAATCCCCAGAATGTCCCAGGCTATCAACTGTGCTTTGTCAGGTCTTAAGAATTATTGCCTCAGGATTATAGAGTTGGAAGGGGGGGAGCAAGAGTGCACAGGGCACAATGGAAGCCAGAGAGTAGCTTAGTGAGGCTGGAGATGCAGGACTCGAGATCAGTGTTCTCCAACCTTGGGTCCCCAGATGTTTTTGGCCTACAACTCCCAGAATGCCCCAGCCAGCATAGCTGGCTGGGGCATGTTGGCAGGGATGGAGACTCGGACTCGACGACTCGACTCGCGAGTCCGACTGAGTCCCCCCTTTGACTCGAGTCCCACTCGAGTCCCAATTTTTTCAATGGGACTCGAGACTTGACTCGGGACTCGAGCCCAATGACTCCGCCACCGCTGCCACCGCCGCCACTCACGTCACCGCCGTCGCTGTCTCCCTCGCTGCCACCCGCTTGCAGCTACCACCGCCGCCATCGCACGCCATGCCATCACGCCGCCGCCGCATGCAGCCGCCCGCGCCGGTCCCGTCATCACTTCCGGCACGTCACCTCCGCCGCGCCGGGACCCTGCTCCGGCGCGCTTGGCCGCCGCCGCTTTAAACAGAGCGGTGGCAGCCAAGTGCACCGGAGCAGGGTCCCGGCGCGGCGGAGGTGACGCGCCGGGACCCTGCTCCGGCGCGCTTGGCCGCCGCCGCTTTAAACAGAGCGCTTTAAGTTTCATGTAATCCCCCCCCTTTATTATTTTTTAAAAACTAAAGGCTGTCACTAGAAGCTGAAATCAGGAGTGGAGGGTGGGTGGGTGAAAGGGAGGTGCTTAGCCCTTTCCCTGCTGGCCATTTTTCTACTCCCCTCAAAAGAAAAAGTTTCGGGCCACCCCCATATCTTTTTCCTCTGCAGGGAAAAAAAAGACAGCTGGGGGGGGATTAAGAGAGGGAAAACAGCTCACAGGGAAATGATTATGCACCTTCTTCTGTTTCCAATTGCAGCCTCCAGCAGCCAATTTGGCTGCCGCCGCTCTGTTTAAAGCGGCGGCGGCCAAGCGCGCCGGAGCAGGGTCCCAGCGCGTCACTTCCGCCGCGCCGGGACCCTGCTCCGGCGCGCTTGGCCGCCGCCGCATTAAACAGAGGCATACAGTGGCATACGATGGCGGCGGCATACGATGGCGGCTGCTGCGAGTGGCTGGCGGCGAGGGAGATGGCGGTGAGCAGGAGGCGGCGGCGGCGAGGCGGCGGCGGCGGCAACTCGAGCAGCACTGGAGAACACTCTCCGCGCCGCTCAGAAGAGCGAGATCGGGCCGCGCCGCCGCTGCGGAGAACTACAAACCCAGGGAGGGCTCGTAATGCGTCCCTGGTGTGGCAGCAGCGGCGGCAGGAGCAGGGACAAGGGAAGGACCCACCTATGGTAAGTGGGGGCGGTGGCGGTGGTGGCCCATGGAGGGAGCGGGAGGGTCTCCGAGGGAGGAAGGGCAGCTCTTCTTCCTCTCACGGAGACCCTCCCGCTCCCTCCATGGGCCGCCGCTTTGGGAGTGACTCGGGACTCGTGACTCGACTCGAGTCACCATTTTGGACCTTGGACTCGAGACTCGACTCAAGACTCGGGTCCAAAGACTCGTGACTCGACTCGTGACTCGAGGCCAAGGTCTCTTCAACATCCCTGCATGCTGGGAGTTGTAGGCCAAAAACATCTGGGGACCCAAGGTTGGAGAACACTGATCTAGATATAGCACCAATCAGGGTTGCCAGCCTTTTTTTCCCTGACAAGCTCCTCACCTTTAACAGCTATATGGCAGGCATGTACTTTCTACGCTGCGAATAGCTGTTCCTATTGAATTTGGCTAATGCAGTTGGGCGAACATTTCGTTTTGCTTCATTTTTGATAAGAATTTACCAACATTCACAAATTCATTCATATGCAGGATGAAAAGTGTGAAAAGGGGACTGCCAACCGGTCCTTTACTCAAGACCAGAGATCAAGGGTGCAAAACTGCCAGCCTTAGCTCTGCCGTCTTGACTTGATTCTCTCAGGGCCTTGCCCTTGTCTGTATACTGGATCCAGCACTGAACCGCAGAGGAACCACACATTCCATGTGGGGTAAAACCAGGAAAGTTTATTTAAGGTAAACAGATTACAACAAAAGGTGGGAAATGAGGGAAGGAGACAAGGTGGGGAGACACTTTGGTATACACAGTAGAGCTATAAAACAACAAAGCTAGTTCTTTTACCATATCGCTACCCAGGCCTTACTCTTTACCTGGGGGTTGTTTGGTCCTCTCCAGGGCTTGCCTCAGCAAAAAGCTTCTTCACGTGCAGGCCCCAACAACTGAAACCAAATGCCATGGCAGGCAGTATAGATTCTCCCCCCCCTCCTTTCAGTAGCCCAGGTGTCTTTAGCCAATCAGGATGAACTTCATCTGGCCCAGGCAGAGGGGAGGGGTGGTTCTTTGCTCATGAATAGAGTGCTTGGGGCATTTGCATACAAATGGCTGTGGCACCTAGACATTGAGGTGCCAGGGGCCATCAAGAGGAACTGTACATTTTGCCTTTCCCAGCCCCCAGCTGGGATTATACTTGTTTACACATGAGGAGGTGTGTGTGTGTCTGTGGTGCAGGAAACTGAGGCTTTTTCTCCACAAAAAGAACTTGAGATTATTATTTTTAAAAAAAATTGCATATGGGAGAAAGAAAAATTTACATATTCGTCCACCCCTAACGTATACCATATATTATTTATGTTTATGGTTACAATCGAGATTTTTACCCTGCTTCTCCATGGTGCTCCTAAAGCAACTTACAAAATTTAAAACCCATTGAGCAGCCATACAATAAACCAGGCCTGTGGCTCACGCTGGCTCAGCTTGTCTGAGCGTGGAAAGCTAAGCAGGGTCAGGCCTGGCTATTACTTGGATGGGAGACCCCTCCTCTAGTTTCCTGCATTGAGCAGGGGGGTTGGACTCGATGGCCTTGTAGGTCCCTTCCAACTCTGATCTATGAATCAATAACAAAACCTGTCTGGAAAGCATAACAATGTGATGAGCGTGCATGTCTCTTTTGCTGCATAGCTGTAGGCAGGGCTTTTTTTCTGGCGGAACGCACCGGAACGGCGTTCCGCCACCTATTTTCAGTCAGTGTCCGTAATTATACACTCACTCAGTAAGTAGAACAGCCCTCTTTAAAAACAACAACATTGCACAAATGAAGGCATGGGAGCGACAGGGACCCTTCCCTCCGATCCTCCGCCTGCACCGCTTTCGGCTGAGTGGACGACTCGAGGCGGGGACGGCACCAGGCAGCGCCGCGCGGAGGTGCACCGCAGGGCTGAGATAATGGGGGTGGGGCTGAGAGTGGCTGAGGCGGAGCGGAGCTGCCTGCGCCTGGGCGCAAAGCACGCGCGCACACGCACACACACACACGCAGGCACTGCGATCCCAGCAGGTCCCCTGGGAGTAAAATGCCCACCCTGCCTGAGACCCACCGGCCCGCATCAGGACTCGAGAGGGTGTGTGTAGCTGCTCCTGTGCGGATCCTGGAACATGGCGCCGCCTCCTTCTCCTCCCGCTGCCGCCTCGGCTCGTTCTCCGCCCCGCCCCGCCCCAGAGCCCGGCCCGGACCCACCGCCGATCCGGTCGGTATCCTCGAATCCAGCCCTCCTGCCCCTCGCCCCGCCCCGGTTCCCATTGAGGGGGAAAAGGAACAATGAGGAGCCCGCCTCATCCTAAGGGCAGAGCCCCCCCCATTTGCCTCAGACATCAGATCTAAGGGGGGGAGAAGAGGGGGGTGTCAATGAAGGGAGGGGAGTGTGTGTGTGCGTGAGAGAGAGACAGAGGAGGCGCCCGTGATCTTTTTTCTTTTCTTTTTTTGGGGGGTGGGTGGGAGGGGGATGGTATGAAACGCAGGAATGCTCTCTCCCCCCCCCATTGCCCACACACATCGCGAGGGGAGGGGTGCGGTGGGAAGAAAAGACCCCCGCGAGGGAATGTGGGGGAGGGGCAGAGAGAGCCTCCTCCCTTCCCTCCCAAATATGTCCCTCTGTCTCTCCCACCTTGAGGTATCGGGAGGGGGGAAGGGAGTTTGGGGGGGGGAGTGTGCAGTAAAGGGCAAAATCGACTCCCTGTTGTTGCGGGGTGGCGGCGAGCGGAGTCTTTCTTCCTTCACTCTCCCCCCCTCCTCTCCCCAGTATATCAGCTTCCGTACCCAGTTTGGGTTAAAGTACTTGAGGTGTTAGAATAAGAAGAGCCTCTCCCTGGCATATTGCTGCCCCAGGTATAGCAGATATCTTAAAAAGTAATTCTCATAACAGGATCTGAAACAGGGGTTTAAATGTGTTGTTGATCTAAAACTAGTTGAATAAATGTGCTCTTGGGTGTTCCTGAAAGTTTTAATCTATCCTCTGGCTGGGTTCGCACATAATGGTTGTTGAATTCTTGGTTGTAGTGTTGTGCGAACCTAGCTGTATTAACAAACCATAGTTTGTTAACCATGAGCAACCCCAAAAGTGGACCCATGATTTGTTGTTGGGTTGTGAACTCTGGAACCTAGTTCACATGTAACAACAACCCTTAGTATGGGTTGAATCGTGGGTTGTCGTTTAATTGTGGGTTGTCATTACGTGCAAACTCTGCACTATGTTTTAACTATGGGTTCTTAACCACAAACAACCCAGAATTCACAACCTAACAAAAACCATGGGTTCTCTTTCTGTGTTGTTCGTGGTTAACAACCTATAGTTAAACCATAGTGCAAGGTTCGCACATAACAGGAACCCATGATTCAATGACAACCCTTACTCTGGGTTGTCATTACATGTGAACCAGGGTTGTTTAAATCATGGATTGTCGTTACAAGTGAACCCAGAATGGTGGGTTGTTTCGCCAGGCTACAGAGGCAGCAGGCAAGAGCGGTAAGAAAAACCAGCTGCTTTGCAAGCCAGTACTACAGTGCTGCAAAAGCATTTGGGATACATGCGGTGAGTCGTTGTTGACCATGTTTTGTGTGATTCTCTGCCAGACAACCCTATCATAGGGCAGCAGACCATGGGTTAGTGTTACGTGCAGACCAGATCACAGAGTTTGTTCATGCTTTCATCTTTAAATATTTGGGAGTCTCAGGTAATTTTTTGTTTTTTGTAGTTCTGGTATACCCTAAGTCCAGTTATATCTTTCTCTCTAGTCTTGTACAAAGACTAGATATCTGAATAAACTGGATATCTTCATGTTAGTATCAACACTGACCATTAAAGTTATTTTGCAGAGTGAGTTCTGCAAAGGATAATTCAGTTCAGAATAATTACTTGTTCCTTCTTTAAAGCATTGCTTTAAATTTAGAAATACATAAAGGGCTTTTTTTCTGGCGGAACGCGCCGGAACGGCGTTCCGCCACCTATTTTCAGTCAGTGTCCGTAATTATACTCACTCAGTAAGTAGAACAGTATAGCCGGCGGCGTGCCCGTAAAAACCTCCGTAGTGCTGTGTAGTCCCGGGCCGGCTTCTCCTCCTGCTCCTCCGTCTGCCCTGAGAGTTTGTGTGAGCGGTAGGCGGAGTAATCTGTACTCCGCGGCTCTGCCCCGCCCCTCAGTGCTGTGCTGGAGATCGTCGTGAGTCGGCTTTCAATGGTGGCATGACGACCCTGCCTGTGAGTCCATGTGAGTCGCAGGCCTTGTGTACATCTAGCTGCCAGTGGCTGTGTACAAATGTTGACACATGTGCTTGCACTGATTTCTATTGGCAGTAATGTACCTTGCCTTGCTCAAGTAGCTTCCCCCCTTTTTTTTGCATTTTTAATTCCTTATTTCTCTGAGAATCCTCACTCTTTCTCTGTCTGTAACTGAATAGGCTCTCTCTGGGTGGAGAAGCCTCTTGGGGCGAGGGCGAGCAGAGATCGGCCCTTAGCAGATGGAAGGAGTGTGGTTTGGCGTCTGGCTCGCCCCCTCAGGGTTTCTCATCCCACCTGTCTCTAAGGGGCGTTAGGGGCGGTCCTAAGGGCATGGCCAGGGAGGGGGGTATTCCCACTTTCTCTGAGAAAAAAAGCCCTGGCTGTAGGTAAGTGATATCTATGTGGAGGGAAGGAGGGGGCTGCCCTGGCTCCCAGCAGGAAGTAGGCTGTGGAAAGTATAAAAATAAATGTAACAAGTATTATTTTGTAATATGAACATAAGTATTATTCTGTATTAAATGTAATCCCAGAACTTTCTTAAATTAGGATTTCCTCCTGTCCTGACTTTTGGAAGGCCAGAAGCTCTCTCTTTCACTAAAGGCTGTGAGCAGCCTCTATAAGTGGTCTTGTAAGATTCTTTGAACTACTACTGGAATTAATTGCATATGAGATAAAGTGGTAGAAGTTGCTTCAAATCATGCAAGATTAGCCTAACAAGACTGATTTAGGAGGGCATGTCTGTAACTATCAAAGAGGTGTGAACTGTCCTTCCTTCTCTCTACCCTTTCTCCCTCTCACACCTGGCCAATTAGTGTATTATTTACAGCTAAGAAGAAGAAACCAAATGTTGCAGAGAAGGATAAATCTTTTAGATAGATAAGCAAACGCTGACATCAGAAAAATTGTTAGGATGCATGTGCAAAAGCAAAACGCTTGTCAGAAAAGTATAAGAATGGATGTATTTCTGTTGTTCGGGGTCCCACTCTCCTCTTCTTTTTGAGTGGTACCATACAGCGCTGTATTCTAAATAAAGAAATTCTTTTTTTTTACCCGCTCTGGCTGGTTTATTGACTACAAGTCAGCTGGAAAACGAACTTGGGAAGTGGCTTGAACTTCCTTACCATAAGGCTGCCAGCAGCCCTTACGTCCACCTCAGCCTGAGCCAGGGAAGGGAACTCTCAGACCTTGCAGGACACTCTTGAGGCTTAGGGAATAGAGGTTTACTCTGCCACACCCTATTGCCAAGCCTCAAGCCTGAAACGTTAAACAGTAGCAATTAACCAAGCAGAAGGCTCTGGATTTTGTACCAAGGGCTTACTTGGAAGGAAGCACACACAACTCTTGAGGTAGCTGTCAAGTTTATTTACAAAGGCGGAAAGCGGGAGGAGGGGAGGAATAAAAGGCATACAAGAACCAGAGTACCATTTAGAAACCATACTTCAGGCAAAAATTAACAAAAGTTACCTACACCTGTCTCTGTGTACCTTGGCATGGGTCCTCAATAGGATGCCCCCCCAAAAAACATGATGCTTCAAGTCACAAGCCCAAAGCAAGACAAAAGATGAAGACAAAGGGCAGCGACAGCCCCCCTCTTTTTATGCTCAAGGCCCTGACAACGCCAAGGAGATCTTTCTTAGCCAATCACAAGCTGGCTGGAACAGTGCCCCTGTGTGTGTGTGTGTGTGTGTGTGTGTGTAGTTCCCACAGGAATGTAGCTGAGATCACTCAGTCCAATTAACTGGGTCTTGTTCTGACCTTGGTATTAGAGACATCCCAAGATAACACACACGCAGGTGGTTTTATCACTACATGCAACTTCAGCTAGGCCAAATGGAGACTTACAGACAGTTAGAGCACAAAAAGAAAATGGGGTTCTATCTTGACGGGTATGCATGGAGCAACCCTTATGTATCACAACATCACAGCACATTTAGAAGAAATATAACATAGGAAGCTGCCTTATATCAGGTCAGACCCTTGGTTCATCTAGCTCAGTATTGACGGGCAACAGCCCCCTGGAATTTGGTTTTATTCCTTCAGAGAATAGGATGTCATGTCTATTTTATTATACTTCAGCTGAAAATCAGAGATCCAGGACATGCTTGAGTTAGCAGTGCAGAAACTGACTACCTTCCCATTGTCCAGGATGTTTCAGAAGCTATGGATCAAGTTTACCATTCAGAAAGAGTTTCTCTCCTGCACTCTCTGCATTCTCTTATCTTCCCAGCCTCCAGGATTATTTTATCTTGCATTAATAATTATTACTTTTTTCATTTTATACCCTTTGAATATCTTATAGGATATGTCTGCTCTGTCCAACTGTTCATTTATTATGTGCTCTGAGACAGAAATAGAATTACATGCTCAGATGTACATTTCATTAGGTGGACATTTCATTCCTCCCGCCCCCATAGTGCTTGAGAATAGAGTTAGCAATTTGCTGCCCTTGAAAAATGCAAGATATGGAATTGAGACGAAAATGGTTTCAGCTCCGTTTGGCAACCATAGAAAATAACACCTTATTATTCTGCAATTTGGGTGATCACCAAACCCTATAAATCTACGGTATTAGGAAAGGGCTAATTTTTCATCCCCGTAGTAAAATCTCCAGTGTTGTACACCACAAAGGAGTTATACAGGCTGAGTATGCATCCACTCACAATGGAATAAGTAAAACATGCTACATCCAGTGCCAATGTGGTTACTTCAGTGTAATATTAGTTTAAGTAAATGCAGAATGCTGCCCCTTAATTTAATGCTGCCCCCCACTCAGTTCTATTTTCACCAGGTCCCCAGAGTTTGATAACCACAGAGTGGGGCAGGGCTAGACATTACAGCGGATACGGGGCAGCTGATAATGGCAGCCCTGTGTCTAGCTCTCCCTCTCTTTCCTATAACACTTCATAAAACTCAGTACATAATGTGACATCATCACACAGTGACTTCACCTGCTCCTGCTCCTGCTCCTGCTCCTGCTCCTGCTCCTGCTCCTGCTCCTGCTCCTGCTCCTGTTTGTTGTCATTGGCTGGGATGGGAAATTCTCAACATGATGATGTCACAACATGTGATTCATTAAACGTTGTGGGGAGGAATATTTATTCCTTTCATTTCTACCCAGCCTTTCTTCCATGGAACTCAAAGTGGTGTGCATTGGGTTCCTGGGCAGACTTCCATCCAGGCACTGACCAAACCCAGACCTGCTTAGCCTCAGCAAGGTTGTTTCATCGTCATGTATCTTCAGATCGTGTCCTTAGACTAGGAAGAGGAAAATTAGACATGGCACTGCCATTTTTGGCAACAGCCCCACATCTGCTGTCATATCTAGATGTACCTTGAGTCTCTTCTCACTCAGACTACACCAGCCTTCCCCCATCTGGTGCCCTCCAGATGCATTGGACTACAATTTGGGAATTGTAGTCCAACACACCTGGAGGTCACCAGGTGGGGGAAGGCTGGACTATAGAGCATCTTCTAGATGACATTCTTTGCCGCCATTTATGTATGTGCCAACATCAAGGAAATGAGCAGGATGTTCATGTTTTGAAGCTAGGCACAATGTTGCAATCATAGTTGCACACTATTCCTTATCCAGGGGGATTCTGGTCCACTGTTTTTGCTTCTTCAAGGAGCCCCATGGAGGACATTCACTTTGCTTGTGCTAATGTAAAGCTAATATGTTAATGTTGTAAAGGCAGGGGAATCTAATGTAACTTTCTCTCCCATCCTGACTTCCTCCCATCAAAACTAGCAAGGGAGAAGAGAGGGAGCGCAGGGAGCCCTGCCAGAAGGATGAATTAATATTCCCCCTTCTTCCCTCCCCATTCCTTTTTCTTGTGTGTCGTGTCTTTTTAGATTGTAAGCCTGCGGGCAGGGACTGTCTTGTTAATTGTTGTAAACCGCCCAGAGAGCTTCGGCTATTGGGCGGTATAAAAATGAAATAAATAAATAAAATAAATAAATAAATTAGGTTGATCTATGCTGCAGGCCGAAAGAATGAAGTGTTGTTTCCTTGATCAGCGGGCGCTGCCAGCATGGGGAGCCCAGTTGGGACAAAATCAAGTACTGAAGCTGCCTTTGCTGGTGTGGTGGTAGACCTGAGAGCTGTTAGCCTCATACACCTTTCAGTCCAAAGACTCATGTTGGCATTACTCCAACAGAAATAGAATAGAGACTGTGGATTCGTTATCATATATTAGTCTCTACTTGCACAATAATTTATTGTGCACAGAGACTTCCGGGTGAACATGGAGTCTTGAAGTCACACAGAATCTCTGTGGGACAACTGATACAGCGTTCCTGGCCAGAGAAATTCTGACTGGGGAATCTACTTCTGATAAGAAGCTAAGATTTGATGTTACCCCCAAAATACCTTGCAGGGTTATAAATCGCTTTCTGTTTGCCTTTCGACGGACAGATTGTCACTGTAACCTGGGGGGGGGGGGGAAACGGCGCCGTATTCAGGAGATCGGCTTGTACCGATCATTAGAGATGTACGTGTTCGCTTCCAAAATGATGGATTATATCTGGACTGGCCAATTTGGAATCTTTCTACAGCACAGTAGGAATTATAATTAACTGTAAGTTGAATGTGGGTATATCTGGGAGGCAAAGAAGATAAGAAGTGCTAATTGGAAGGAGGGCTATACCTAATTCTTTTATGTGCAGTGGAATTTTGGAAGTACAAGGGCAATATGACTTCAGCATTTATGTTGCTCTGGAAAAAGTTGGAAAACAATATTCTAAATAAACTGGAAAGAAGAATCCAAGGTTGGGATGTAAACTTTGAAGTAGACTTAACAAAAAAAAGACTAGAATTGGACACTACACAGGAGGAGAAAGAAGTAATTAAGGATGTTGGAGACTTTCCAGAAATTCACAGAGGCGCTGAAGTTTTAATTGGACTGAATTTGTTTAAGGAGAATACTCGGAGAAAAGTTATGACGCAGTTTTTAAAACCCAAGATGGCGAATGCTGAGATTTACAGAGGCTCTGAACTCGGGACTGGACTGAATGTGCCTGAAAAAATTTATGAAGCCGGTGAGCAAGATTATCCATTTGACAGAGGGAAATATGAGCTTTTTTAAAAAAAATATATCTGATTTTGTTTTGACTGGGAAAAGATACAAGGTTGTTGTTTATTGAATTATTCAGATAAAGGGATTGCCTATATGATTTGTATGGACATTAAACATTTAAGAAAAGGGATTGCTTATATGATTGGTCTGGATTTCAAATATAAATGGTGATGTAAGAGAAAATATTATTATTAAGATATAAGCATATTAGGTCTGTTTGGAAATATTTACTTAAAAATGTCTTTTTAATCTTGTGTGGAAGATTTGACATATTGAAGGGGAAGGTTGTTCTTTGTTTTTGTTTTTTGGAGGTTTTCTTTTTTTTTTCTTTTCTTTTTTTTGTCTTTTACAAGTAGAATGATGACTTATGTGCTTCTGTTGTTTGGTTAGCTGTTACTTACTTTTTAACTTTCAAACTTTTCTTAAAAAAAAAAGATATCTTTAAAATTAAAAGTGAAGTGGTTTATGGATAGATAGAAAGAAACAAGGAGTAAATGTACTATACTAGAGAGGGATTCTTAATATTCTTAATAATGGGATTTTAAATTGGATTAAAATGTTGTTTCGCTTTTGGTTTGCCATAACTGAATGTGAGGTTTTGTTAACAGAAAATGTTGTAAGAATAACTGTGGTTGCTTAAGCTGTGGAGAAGATTGGAAGTCCTTTTTAATTGTGTATATTGTTTGTTATATATGTGTTTTTGTGTTTGTATGAAATGAAATTAAAAAATTCACAAACCAAATAATTTATTGTGCACAATAATTTATTATATTTCACAATATACACAATAATTTATTATATTTCAGCCTATGCTGACTATAGGCCATTGAGTGGCAACAATGTTGTGCACTAACCGCCTCCCCACGCCCCAAATAAAAAGCCCTTCTTCTAATCAGACTCATTAAAAAAAAGCTTTCATCATCACTTATTCACCAGGGAAGGGAAAACAAATGCAAGAAGTGAAACAAGAGCCCCCAGACTTTGATGAAGCCCACAATTTTATTAGGAGGGAGCTTCAACAGAACCGCCCAATGCATGAGCTACATTTGTTTCCTTAGGAACCATTCTCTACTGCCTGGCTACTTCCCTGATCTTCAATGCCACATTCCATATTGAGAGGTGGAATGTAATATTTTTTCTAGGCTTAGCATTGATTTTTGGGAGTTTGATAATATATTTTTTTAACTCATCACATTCAGACCACCACCGCTGCCATCATATCCCCATGGGATTTGAAACCTGGACATCAAAACCCAGTCCAGATAAATCAATGCTTCAGAAGAAAAATCTTAGGCTCAGTTAGTGATGCTCAAGGGATTAGTCCGATCCACATTCTGAAGCACACACAGTTGATCTGCACCTTCGGGACTGACATGCAGATCAGAACATCATTCTCCTTTAGAATCTGCACCACAATATTTTTTATGAGTTTAGTAACAGGAGCATGGGACAGAGCTAGATGAATACAAGGGCCACCATCCCTCCCAAATATTTATTTTTCTAAGAGTGGATAAAAAACATGGCTGATGATGACACACATGCTGAAAACAGGGCCGCAAATGCCCTTGGGAGAGATAGGATGTAGTGATAGGATGTAATGATGTGCTGTTCAACCCAGGAACATTGTATGGGGTGGGGAGAAGCTGGCTGCCCCCACGAACCTGTTGTTCCCAGTGGCAAGTGCAGACCCAATTTCAATGTGTGCCACCTGGAGTGGCTATGACCTAGAAGGAGGAGGAGGAGGAGGATGTTTCATAAGACATTCCTTGGGCCACCTTGTAAAGACTACTTTCATTCAGAATTTCGTGCAGATCTTGGAGGTGGGGAAATGAGGAAACAGGATGGAACAGACATTCAGATGAATGCATGCATGAGAAAGTGACACAAACTTGAATCAGACAGATCCATCTATCTCTAGTCTCAGGGTTTGGCAAATCCCCAAGGAAAGAGGGTACTGCAGTGAGGAAGGGTTGTTATTATCGTAAGCAGTACATAAATGTTATTAGCAAATTTAAAAAGCAGGGCTTATGGGGGAAGAAGAGCTGCTGCCACTGCCACCCTCGCCCTTTCCCCACTTCCCCTTCCTACCTGCTAGCGGCCCCCACCCAGCTTCCCCACAATACGTCACTCTGAGGGGTCCTTTGTGAGAGCAAGGCCTTGGCAGGGAGATGGTCCTGGAGGGAGACTGCCTGTGGTGCAGGCAGCACAGGTGATCTCCAGGGCCACTTCCTGGCCTCACTCTCATGAAGGACCCCTCAGAGTGAGGGGCAGAGCAGCCGCCCCCGTCCAGCATATGCCTCACTCTGAGCAAGACAGTGCTCTGGGAAGCAGCCAGGCGCTCTCTTGCTGCGGCCTTTGTTGCAGGTGGCTGCCTGCTTATGCCTTACTCGAGGTGGGCGGTGGCAGCAGCAGCAGCATCGGCAGCCGCTCCAGAGAACTGTAATGGCTGCTTTCCTGGTGCAGCATTTGCCACAGCAGGAGAGTGGCCCACAGTGCTCTCCCAAGTGGCCACCTGCCCTATGCCTTCCTTTGAGAGGCATAGGGCAATGGCAGCTTTGGGATCTACAGCTCTCCCGGTGACAGGGTGGGTGCTCAGGATCCGCCACCCTTCCAGATCTGCCACCTGAGGCAGGGGATTCATGCCACCTCGTGGGAGGGCCAGCCCTGTAAATAAGAATCCAGTCCCTGTGTAAGATTATTTTTGATAATGTGTAAGATTATTTACCCAATATTGTGATGTCATGGTGTGTGTTTCCCCATCCCTACCCATATCATTGGCTGCCATTGGCAGGAGTGGGGAAACTGATATGATGACATTATGAAGCAGGCTAACTGTTCCTCCACATTTGCAGGGAGAAAGGGAGAATCAAGCATAAGATGCTGTTTTCAACATGTAGTTCCACCCTATATTGCATGCACTAGATGCATGGATGGTACAGGGCAAAAACCCTTGACAGATCTGAGGATGTGAGTGATTGCCTTCTAAACTCATACAAAGACATTCCTTTACGATTGGCTACTGAATATTTCCACCATAAATGTATTTTCATGAGTAGATGTATTACCACGATAACAACAACAGGATCCACATGTTTTTCTTTGAAAGAAAATGAAAATGAACACAAGTATACTAGCAAATCTAATTTTCAGTGGAGGATTGTTTCATATATTATTCTTTTTTCTGATAACAGTTATGTTGAGTTATTTCAATCACATGGGCAATATAACATAATACTTTCAATTACATTTTTTTTTATAAAGTTGACATTTCTGCCAATTTATTTTCTAGTCTAAAAACTTAAAATTAGTTCTCTCATCTAGGAAACATAAAAATCCGGCAGAATGTTGCTCGAGTTATCAGAATGCAAACATAAGTAATGTGGTGCATTTTAACTCCCTAGTAGCATGGATATGAATTACTCTCAAATGACATTACTTCTTTGTTATTAGTGCCAATGGTAGTAATTTTCAAATGGGAATTATTTAGTACCCCCAAGTCAACCCTACTTTCCCTCTTGAAGGAAACCATGATACTTTGCTACGTGTCTATATTAGGAAAGGCAAATTGGTGAGCACTGTTGTGGTGGCTTGAGAGCAACTTCAGTCTTCAAAATGAAATTTAAAGGCCATCACTAAATGCCTTCCACCACCTAGGAAGATAAGGAGGCCCTTGGAGGAGGCTGAATAATCTGTTCCATATTTTTGCTGATTTAATTATTGTAGTACTTTACCATGTTTTTTTTTTTTTTTTTTGGCCCAGATTCTAAGAACTTGGAGCAGAAGGAAGCTTGTGGAAGGGGATGTTCCCCTCCCCTCCTCCTCCCAAAGCCTCCCTGTGTTGGATAATAGGAACAACTCTGCATGCTTCCAGACACTAGGGGGAGATAGAGAACATGCTATATGAACAGCCACTTGTGCATCCTCCTTATTGTCCTGAAACTTGATCGGTTCCTTTCTCTCCTACTCCCTCCCCTACCTCTTCCTCTTTTTGCCTCTGCAACAGGCAACATGTGCTCTCTCCAGGTGGAAGCAAGTAACCAAATCTCATGCCTTTGCTTACTCGCACTCATGCACCCAGCTTTAGAGGGAGCTTGTAGTTAAACAGTGCTAGATAGCCTTCTTCGTTGATGTGTATAAAAGCACTAATAAAGTTGATTTGAACGTCTTCTAAACTAGCTCTAGCCTGCGTTTATTCCTTCTGATCTTAAATGCTGTGTTACCACGCTTTCTCTATATAAGGCAACTCTGTTATAAGTCACACCAGACTTTCAACACTCTGGAGGGTCCTGAACAGCATGGGATGGGTCACGGGGCTTGCAGTGGGAGGGGAGAATCTCCCCAAGTCATATGGAAGCATGTTGTGCAAATGGAGCTTGCACAAGATGCCTCCACCTGTTCTGACTGATTCCCCCCTCGGCACAGAACCCCCACCCCACCCCACTGCAGAGCATTCCATGCTGCTCAGGAGGGTTCATCAACACTCCAGAGAGGCTTTTCAGGGAGCACAGGGGGATGCGAGGGGTGGGGCCCCGGAGGCTTCCTTCCATGAACTTCCTTCTGCTTACAGTCCTTGGGATCCAAGCTATTGTCTTGATGATGATGATGATGATGATGATGATGATGATGATGATGATGATTTCTGTGTTGTGTTAGCTACTTTGAGTTCCTGCAGTGGAAGAAAAGTGGGATAGTCCGAAACGTGGCCCTTTTTAGGAATGCACAACAGGAAACTCTCTTCTACACCCAAGCATTTTGCTGACAAGAGACAGCCCATCACTGTTGTGGAATCAGCTGCAAGCTGGGCGCTTTTGTTATGTTTTGATATGCAATGTTTGTGGAACATTGGCTGTCACAAGCAGTTCTGTTTATGTCTGCAGCCAGGATGGCTATTCCTGGACCAGCCTGGGAAAGGATCTCTGAGAACCAACTGTCACGTGTTTGTTTTCTCTGACGTAGTGAACTGCTTCAGACAGAAGCCATTTTAAGGGGAAGAACTTTAACTGTGCTCTTGTGTTCTTCTTTTGTTCTTGCAACTGCTACAATGTAACACTTTGTATTGGTGGGGTGAAGTTCTACTTCTCTCCACTGGACTAATGCTTGCTATGCATTTATACTCTGCACATGGACTGTATCTAGGGAATGTATACTTTCACTTTCATAGATCATAGAGTTGGAAGGGGCCTACAAGACCATCGAGTCCAACCCCCTGCTCAATGCAGGAAACTAGAGGAGGGGTCTCCCATCCAAGTAATAACCAGGCCTGACCCTGCTTAGCTTTCCACGCTCAGACAAGCTGAACCAGCATGAGTGCTTCCTTTGTGCTTACTTTGAATAAGTAAATAAACGGGTAGAATAGACCTGTTGCTGTTACAGAGTGTTTCCTGTGTCCTGGATTAATCTGCAATTGGAGTGGCTGAGAGGCTGGGTCATTATGGGGTCTGCTGCCATGTGGGAGATTCTCTGCTGCTGTGTGTGGGACGTCTGGCAAGGCTAGCACATGGATTATAAATCTCTTTCAACACCAACAATCACTCCAGGCCCTTGCCTCCCAGCCCAGCTCACTAGTTACAATATTGGAGTAAGAGAAAAGTGTGGTGGGGTGAGAGACCACAGAGAGCTATAGTGGAAGAGAATTCAGCTCCCCTCACTCATACCCCTTTTGGTTTAAACCACACACACACAGAGGCAGATGTATGAACAGCAAAGGTTGTGTCTACTTTGGCCCTCAGCTAATCCATGTAATTCTTGTGGTGTGTGTGGCTTTTTTCATACTGATTTGCTTTGTTTTTGTCAACCTGGCTTCAATGTACAGTGATTGGTCATGTTCTGTGACTACATTGCCATGCACAATTAGTTGCCCACACCTCCATCAGTAGTTGACTGTGAGAAGGTGGTGTGAATTCTCCTTTGTTTACACACAAACACACACAGAGAGAGAGAGAGAGAGAGAGAGAGAGCAGGCGAGCTGTACTGTTGATCAGAATTCACTCAGTGCCTCCTGACACTCACACAATCACCCCTTCAGCACAACAAGTCCCACCGAAATGAATGCACTAGCTGGAGGAAATATTGAATTTTCTCAGGTACAAAATATCGCACTCTGTGCTCAGGAAATGTGAGAACCCAGTGCGTCAAAGGAGTAATGAATCCATACTTTTTACACACACACACAGAAACTGATTGTGCAGACAGGTCCTAAGTCATTGGCTTTCTCAATATAGCAACGAAACAGCCATTGACCTGAGATGAATGCTGATCACTTGATCAGTGAGGTGGCAAGGAGGTGCAGTACCCCCGTTCTTGCAAACGTGTGATCTGCTACCAGTCTTGACAATGCCAATTGCCTGTTTAGCAAAATGCTCATGGTGCAGAAGGAGGTATGTTATACACCCACAGTTTTGGAGGTGGTGGTGGGATATTTCTCCTCACCCACCCACTGCACAACATTTTTCCACCTGCAGCTCTGCTCTTGCTAGATGGGGGTGACTGATTCCAATGAGAGTTACTCTGGTGCACAACAAGAAATAGATTAATATGTGTTGCAGGCATCTGGCAAGTTCTGCCAAGTTCTACTACTAATGTGCCTTCTGAACAGTAGGTAATAGACTGTGTTTATAAAAGGCAATCAAATTTGCCTAGCACTCTCAACCCTCAAAATGTTTCAGGGCTTCTTTGGTGTGTGTGTGTGTGTGTGTGTGTGTGTGTGTGTGTGTGTGTGTAACCTAAACAAATAAAACTGAATCCTACTGGAAAGCAACATCCATGCCTATAAGAAAGACTTGCCTTTATTTTATTTATTTATTTATTTATTCATTCATTTCATTTTTATACCGCCCAATAGCCGAAGCTCTCTGGGCGGTTTACAGCAATTAACAAGACAGTCCCTGCCCGCAGGCTTACAATCTAAAAAGACACGACACACAAGGAAAAAGGAATGGGGAGGGAAGAAGGGGGAATATTAATACTCTTGGCAGGGCTGGTGGAATGGCCCTGCGCTCCCTCTCTTCTCCCTCTGCACAGCCTGCTGGAAAATACAGTAGATCACATCACAGGGATATTCTCACTCAGGCTGTCTCCTGTTTGGGATTTAATTTCTTTGATCAACTTCAGAGGACTAGAAGAAGCCACACAACCCATGTTCCTTCCGACATCACAAATTGCTACTTCCAGCTGGGCCAAGATGAAGCTTAAGGAATTTCTGGATCTCCTCCCAGGCGTGCTCCTGGGCTTTGGCATGGGGCTTCGCTTCACCTCCCCACGCTGTAGGTTTGCCCCTGATTGGGGAGATGCAGCAAAGTGGGCATCCCGGGGTTTGTATTAGGTGCCCAGCCCTCGGATAAGACAGCAAGGTACAATTATTTTTCCCATTCTGCTTTGCTCTGGCTATGGCTGTCTCGGCAAACATCTTGCTGTTCATGCTTTGGTCATCTTCTCCTACCACAAAGAGCACATGACCCTGGGCCTTCTCCAGAGGGATGGCAGAGGCTTGATATCTTTCAGATTCAGGAAATTCAATGACATGGAAAGTGCACATCACTCCCATGTCATTGATGAGGACCTTCTCCCCCAAATAGGGAATAGCAGGGACATGGACATCGTGAAAGCGGAGTGCTAATATGAATGAAATATTATTCTTCATGCAAATGTTTCATGTGCTAATTTTCCTTAGCAAAAGTCAAGTTCCTACACTTCACAAATTATATTATTTCACCATTAGCGCTAGACACTAGAACAGCAACACTTTCATCTTGGCAAAGGAAGTGTCATGACAACATCAGCTAAAGCAGTTTTGACAGAATTACCGGTAAGCCTTAAGTGCTGTTCCAAACGGAATCAGCAACGTATGTTAGCAGGCAGGCATGAGTTACATTCCAAGGTCTTTTAAAAAGCTTTAAAGGAGACATTTGTAACAAACTGAAGCTTATTTCAAGAGTTCTGATAGCTGAAAATCAAAAAGTTGCCATAAAATCATCAACTTTTTAAAAAATTGGTGGTTCCACTCAATTTGGAGCGATTCTTCCCTCTCCCAGCAGACCCCACACTTCATCCAAGACTATTCAGGAGGGCCCCCTGATCCTCCAGAGAGGCTTTGGGGAGGGTGCTCAGGGGGTTGGGGTAGTGAGGAAGGAACAGGAAATGTCCCTTGCATGAACTTCCTTCCTCTCCCGGTAGTTAGGATCCAAGCCCATATCTGCTGGTTTTGCTTTAACTGCGTTAAGTTGCAATATCAGTTTTTATATTTGGTTATTCTCTATTTCTGATGTTTGGGGGACTATTTGTGAGCTGTCCTGAGTGCCTCATATTGAGGCAGAAAGGCAGAATAAAAGTATTGAAGCTGAATCCAGACAAAATGGAGGTGCTTGCTGTCAAAGGCCACAACCTGGGTTTGGAGGTGTGTCAACCAGTTCTGGATGGGGTTACACTCCCCCTGAAAGACTGTGTTCGCAGCCTGGGGGTGCTTCTGGACCCATCGCTTCAAATGACAGCTGAGATAGATGCGACGGCTAGGAGTGCCTACTATCAGCTCCAGCTGATACACCAGCTGCGCCCCTTCCTAGAGTTGGAAGACCTAAAGACGGTAGTGCACGCGCTGGTAACTTCGAGGCTTGACTTCTGCAATGCGCTGTACATAGGGCTACCTTTGTACCTAGTTCGGAAACTTCAATTGGTGCAAAATATGGCAGCCAGATTGGTCACCGGTACATCTAGAGGTGCCCATATTACACCAGCTTTAAAAGCATTACACTGGCTGCCAATCAGTTTCCGGGCGAAGTATAAAGTGTTGGTTATTACCTTTAAAGCCCTACATGGTTTGGGTCCGGGTTACCTGCAGGATCGCCTTCTCCCATACAATCAGCCTCGCACACTTAGGTCCTCTGGGAGGAATTTACTCCAGTCAGCCAAGACTAGGCTGGCGGGTACTACCCAGAGGACCTTCTCTTCTGCTGCTCCCAGACTGTGGAATGGCCTGTTGGAGGAGAATCGTCAACTAGATAGTCTCTTGGCTTTTAAAAAGGCCATAAAGACTGACCTCTTCCGACAGGCCTACCCAGTGGAATTTTAAGAGTTTTTAGGATACTTTTAAAGGTTTTTAAGAATATTTTAATAATATTTACTATGCTTTTAACTAGTTATGTATTTTATATTTATGGTTGTTCCCCGCCTTGATCTGAGTGGAGAGGCGGGTAAGAAATAAATAAATAATATATATATATATTGTTGTTGTTGTTGTCCTGGGAATATAACACACTCCCAGATATGTATGTCCACCAGGTTATCAGGTGCAGCACTTAGCACAGCTTGACGGGCAAGGAGCAGGGGTAGCCTTGGTCCATAGGGATTTGTTGCAATGGTGTCAATCTGCTAGCACTAAACCTCTACCACTTGCAGAAACCCCATTTTCATCTTTGCACAAGTAATACTTTGATTCCACATGTGCAAGCCATTGCACCTTATTCTGAGCTGGAAACCAAATTTCACCTGTGACAAGATTCCTCCATGTGGCAAAATTGTTACTTTTCCATTAGTGAGACAATTTTCGTATGTCTCACTCTTGCATTTATTTATTTATTATATTTATACCCCGCCTCTTGGACTTTCATATTGCTCCTGTGTGCACACCACGGACATGTTTATTTTTCTATCTTTATTCACCCTTGCTGCATTAGGTCTCATTAAAAAGATGAAAGCAGTTCAAATCACCCACTCACATTAAAAAACTGGCAGTACTGGGAAGAATCCTATTAACTTCTGATGTTTTTGCTGTGCAGTGCTACAGACAGACCCCGTAAATAACTATGTGTTGTTGCAATGCATTTCTGAACTGGGTAAGTCAGCTAGACAGAAATGGATAGCACATGCCAAATCCAACCAACTGAACTATTTAATAGAGAATGCAGCTGGCTCAACAGATGAGAAATTATACATAACTCGTATCATCTGAGCAATTGAAGTTTTTGCTATATCGAATAATGTGATCACATCATGTCTTATGGAATTGTGACTAGTGGCTATTTTTGCTGCAGTATATCTTGCCATGGCACACTTCTTGAGGTAAAGTCAAAGGTTATCCCCTTTCCTGAGAGTCAGGGCTTTTTAAAATGGGCAACCAGACAAAAAAAAATATGAATTTTAAAAAATAAGTTCCAGGGGGAAAATGTTCAGTTTCGAAAGAACATTTGTGTAGTTCAAAAATTCAAGTTATGTCAAAATTGTATTATGTTCGCTGATGTAAATAGTGACTGATAATGTGAAAAGAAAAGTGAATAGTCCAGGCTCCTCTAGAACTCCAGACCCTGATCAAGTGTACTCATTTCTTCCCCCACTGCCAAAGATACTCCCCACAAACTTGACTGCTGCTCTTCACAGAGTGTTGACCAATGCTTCAACTCTGAAGGAAATAATTCTAGAACATGGGGACTGCTTTCCTGATGTCATTAGATATTTTCAGTGGGTTAAAAATTGTATAAATGTACAAATGTATGTATGGCATAGAATGTAACTCACAAAGCCATGTGAGAACCCACATGTATACAAAAGGAAAACGCATGGGTATGTTCAAGTGGTGCTCGCTATGTGTGAATTATATGCACATACCATTGTGGAGTTCCAAATTTTCCTTTTAAAAATGCCCTGCTGAAAGTCATGGCATAGGAAACATCCACCTCTGCATTTTCCAAATTTCAGGGTATAAATTACGTAGCATTAATTACCACATTATATTAAGCCCCCCTTTGATATTTACTAATATATTGTTGATTAGTAGGAATAGGCTACATGATGACTACATCCTGTTGACAATGGGCTTTTGAAATGGTTATGCATTTGTTGGAGTGCATTTGTTGGAGTGTATAATAATCTGCAAGGATACTTCCTGTGATCCTCTGCAAGGATACTTCCTCTACCAGATATCCAAATTTGGCAAGCACTAGCTTTTCACATCTCCATCTGCATTTGGAAAAGTTAACTTCAACAACTGCTTCTAGAAAAAAATCATTGAATGAGTCCAGGCAATGGTCTGAAGGAACACAATAAGGTTAATCTGTTGAAGCTAAGGGGTTTTGGCCCTAAGCAGTGCCTGGCTGGGAGACCGCCCAGCAGCCATATCTACAGTGCTCTGAACACCTTGAAGGAAGGGTGGAATGTAAACATTAAAAAGAAATGCTAATATATAAGGTCTCAAAAGTTTCACATTTGAAGAACAAGTCCTCAGTCTCAAAACTTGGAAAAGTTGGCCACTTGAAAACCCATACATGATGAACCCTAAGCCTCTGATGAGCCAGCCATGTACACCCACCACTGTGCATAGCAGGGGATGGCAACTTGTGGTCCTCCAGATGTTGTTGAACCAACTCCCATTAACTCTTACCATTGGTTCCGCTAGCTAGGGCTGATGGGAGCAGCACTCCAACATCTGGAGGGCCACAGGTTGGCCAGCCTTGGCATATAGTATTCAGACTTCAGCATGCCAGAACAACTGCAGTTGCAAAAAACTAAAGTGTGTGTGCTGTAAAGATGGGTGAGAATTTCATTTGGAGGCCATCAGAGCAAAGAGGCAATTCCAGTTCTGCACCATGAGCATGTTTGAATACACAGGGATTCAAAGCCAGGCTATTAAGCATTCAAAGCCTTCTTCCTGGATGGACAAATTGGACAGTTTTGTTTTCCCCCCACATTCAAATTCTTAAAATCTCTTGTTCTTTCTTCCCAGTTTGTGAAGAAAGATCCAAATTTTGGTGAGTTCTTATTAACCCCCCCCCCAAACCAAACAAAATTCTCAACCATTCCTACTTTAGATGGCCCCATGAAGAATATTCCTGTTTCCATGAATTCAGGCATACTTTTAAGAATAGTTATTGTGAGCTCTGGAATAAATCTGAGAGTCATGTACACACATGGAGAGAGAGAGATGTCACTGACATACAAAAGCTGTTTGTGATTTAATGTTTACAAGGTTCTTGCTTTCATATTCTACCACTTGTCCTTACAGGCATATGCGAGTGCCCTGTGTCAATATGTACTCTGATTCCTCCATGCATTTATTCAACTAGAGGCTGCTTAGACACACAACAAAGCATGTGACACAGACTGCTCTATGCTTGACTCCCTCCTCATTCACATACACTTACTCTTTGGAAAGATGTTTGTTTTTGCATACATAGTGAACACATCTTGTTAGGCACAATTAAAAAATGCTTTTAAAACCAAGTAAATTAAGGAGAGTTGTAATTCTACTTATGCATCACATTATTAGCTGTACCTCATTCAGAGAAATGCAGCAGGGAAAAATCTTTTAAAAACATGCTATAGTTAGGAGCTGGCTGGCTGGACATGTACATAGTTACAGCATCGTCTCCAATTGCCACAAAAATGCTGGGAGCCTGGGATCATCACGAAAACCCTTAAGCCATCACGGCTTCTCACTTTGTCATGCAGAATCCTGAATCCCCAGCTACTTTAAGCTGCTTTTATAGGGGCCAAGGGAAATTGCAGCTAAGCTTGCAGTTTTAGCTTAGCTGCAATTGAATTTTTCCCATGGCCCCTTTAAGAGTAGCTCTGCTTAGGCTCAAACAGCTGCAGGGTCTCCACGGAGAGACAGACAATGCTAAGCTGGAAGTGTGTGCGTGAGCGTGCATGCAGGAGCGTGCATGCCCTACCTGCTGCCTCTGCTATACATCGTTGCTGTGGGAAGGGATTAGCTGGGTGAAAAGAAAAGAAGGTGGAGGCTGCACCCGGCTGGCTTGGACTGAGGGAGAGGTGAATGAGGGAATTTATCACATGATTCCTATCTTTACATTGCCAAAGGTTTTATTTCCTAACAGAGCTGACTCTGTGCCACTAACAGGTGAGATACAGTGTCAGAAGGAAATGCAAGAAACTTCCCCTTCTCTCTGAAGCTCCATGTTTGGGGGTGTGGGGTGGGTGGGTAAGCTTCACCTGTTGAATTTGTGCCAATCCTGACAATTTTAAAACAAAAAAAAAAGAGATTGCCCTGCAAGCACTGAACCCCCCCCCCCATGAAAAACACAAGATATCAACAATTAAGGGTTTTTGTAAGGTTAAAAAAATATTACAAAAGCCACTTATAAAATATTATAAAATAATATATAGTATAATAATGTAATAATTATAATATATAAGATATTGTATAATAATATAATTCTGGAAAAGTCATCCTAGCACTGGCACTGCTGCTGCTACCTCTTCTTCTAGCAAGGAGCAGCATTTCACAATTATACCTCAATTACATGATACTTCTTCACACAATGCATAATCAATTTGCTGCCACAAGATGTGATGGTCAGTGTCGTAGATTGCTTTTAAACATGGAGCTTCAGTGTTTAATACTGGATATATGTGCTCAAATGCAAGATATATGAATTGTGGGAAGGAAAAATATTTATTAACCTCTAACCATGAATTTAAAAAAAAGAATAATGGTTGAAATATTTTGTCCCAGAATACATTTACATTTAAGGCATACCCTTTCTCCATAATAATAATTAAAAAAAACTGTTAGGCCTTCTGAGTCTTTTAACAAAGCATAGTCAATACAGGTGGCCCTCCTTGACAACTTATTATTGAATTTACCTAAATCTAATAGTGTGATTCAATTGCACACTTACTTGGGAGTAAACCCTATTGAATTCTGTGGGACATACTTCTGAGTGATCATGCCTAGGATTGTGCTATAAGGCAGCAGTATTCTGGCCACTTCCTTGAGAGTAAAGCCCCATTGAAAGAAGTGCAAGTAGCTTTTGAATGAACATTTATAGCATCAGGCTGTAAAACTAGACTTTGCTCCTAACAGAACTCCAGGAATAGCCCTTGATGGTCAGAGACTTATAATGGACAGCTTCTCATGAATTTATTCTGAAGACTGACACAATTTGTGCCTTTAAAAGGCTTGTGCTCTGAACTTCTGTCAAAAATTATCCTCCAGATGCCTTATTCAACCCATAAGTCTAACAGACAAAAGGAAGGACATCTTCATGCAAACCAAGTCCCTGCATACACTTAAGCAACCTGGGTTTGGATATAGGGACTGGGCTTGCATCTTCTCGTAAGAGAAGGCGTTCATGCCTTCCGCTCTGTGCTAGGTTAAGACCATAAGACCATAAAAAGAGCCATCATGACTAATCCATTGATAGCCTTATCAGTAATATAATGCCTTGAGAAGGGAAACTAGATACAAATCTCCATGAATTTGTCTACTCCAAGTTGGCAGCCATCACTACATCTTGTGGCAGTGAATTCCACAGTTTAACTATGCAAAGAAATACTTCATTTTGTTTGTCCCAAATGTGCCACCATTTAGCTTAAGTTGATAACCCCAGGTTCTAGGTGAGAGGGAGAAAATACTGCAGTTTTGTGTGTTTCCTTTCCTCTAATAACTTTTGTACCTGACCATGCCCTTTGGTTGCCTGGCCATACCCTTGGCCACGCACGCCCTCATGTTGCCTGGCCACACCCTCTTGATCACACCTTCATGTTGCTTAACCACACCTCTTACAAATTCACATGTGTGTCCCTATTTTCAATCTGTGAAATGTTGGAGGGTATTACAGACGCTCATTTTATTACCTTTTTCAACAACAGAATGGTGCTTATTCCCAAGCAAATGTGTTTAGCATCAGGGGAGCAGAAGCAAACTCCATTTTATTCCAGTAGCCAGGATGGTGCTATGATTTAAGAGAGTTTAAAACGCAAAACTGCACATATTAAGAATACACACACACGCACACACACACAAATCTGGGTTGGCAGAAAATGTTTGTTTTTGTTTTTGTTTTTTTGCTCTAATGCAGGGGTGCGGAAATGTAGGTTCAGGGTCCCAGTCTGGCCTTCTGGGGTTTCCTCGGTGGCCATGCCCTCTTTCCCTGGCCCCACCACCGATCCTTTGGTGGTTTTCTGCCTTTTGTGCAGTTTTTCACCCATTCTAAAAGATTGAAATGCCTCTCCAAAGGCTCAGTTACTGACAGTAAGACAGTTAAGCTCCCATATGCTGGTAGTCTTTGTATTTTTGCCCCCATCCTTTTTGCCTTTGGCCATGCCGCCTTTGCCTTTGGCGCCACTCCCCCAAGAGCTACTCTGAAACTGAATCTGGCCCTTGGGCTGAAAGAGGTTCTCTGCCCCTGCTCTAGTGTATCAGGAATGCAGAAGCATTTGTAACGCATGGAACGGTGGGGGTGAGTGGGAAGAGAAATTTCAGTTGTGTGCTTCACAACTGAAATTATACATATAACCATCTAAAACAGCCCCCCCCCCGCCCGTAAGGACTATTACAGTCTAACATTACCTAGCTGCACTACTGAGCTTTAATGTCATACAGAATCTGACATCCGAAGCATTTCCTTACTCTGCCTGGAAAAAGGACCTGATCCGCGGTAAGCATTAAAGGTCTAACTCTTTACCTCTCAGTTAACATGCAGATTTCCAGCGATTATCATACGTCAAGGTAAAAACAACACAGAGTCTTGTGGCACATTAAAGACGAAACACATTTATGGCATAAGCTTTCCTGGACTACATTCCAGTTCATCAGATGTATGAAGTGTTAGCCAGGTATATATACATGGCTGGGCATGGGGGTGGGGATTTTAAACAGTGAGGTCAGAGAGAATTGAAGTGCAGAAATAAATGTGTTAGTTTTTAAGGTGCTGCAAGAGACTAACATGGCTACCACTCTGGAAATATGTCAAGATGAAAAATTCAACCTCCAACTACACCAGTATTGTGGATAAAGGTAGATTTCACCCTTGCTTCCCTGCAATGACTGAGCAGCAAAATTTTTTACATGCGTAATTGGTGACTTTGAGGGCCTCAGCATTCTACTGTAATATGCTATTTAAAATGCACCTTACTAACCAAGGATACATCATCATCATCATCATCATCATCATCATCATCATCATCTAGTATAGATATTTTTTATATTTCCCTTTAATACAAATTCCCAGGGTGGTTTACATAAAAAGAAAATACAAAAACAATTAAGATACAAATAAAACAAATCCAAATAATTACACACACACAGGTACTAAAAGACAACAAATTCACAAAACCAACGGACAACTATCTGCAGGACTAAAATTATGTCTAAAAGCCCTGGGAAAATAGAAAGGCCTTTGCCATGGAGACCTTTGTAGGGGGAGCATTCCACAACTGGGATGCCACCACAAAGAAGATTGTCTCCCTGGTAACCATCCACCATGCCTTAGATGGCAGGCTGCAGGGGCACCTGCAGAAGGCTGTCTACTGAAGATCTTAATATACAGATAGGCATATACAGAGACAGGTGGACCAGGGCAAGGTCCAGCTTTTTCAGGGCCCTCAGGCAAGACTCCCTCAGTGGGCTCCCTCCCTCAGTGAGTCTACTTTCTCACCTCCATTTTCACCAGCTGCTATTGCTCCTCCTCCTCTTTCTCATCATTGCTGAGATGAAGAGCCAGTGAGTAAGCAGAGAACCAGTGAACTGAGATGAGCAGAGTAAGCAGAGAGCCAGTGAGCAAGTGAGCAGGCATCTCCGCCGCCTCCTTCCCATCACCACCATTGTCTGGGCCACAGAGAGAGGTAGGTGAACAAGCAGGTTGCTATGGTGAAGAAGAGGAGCAATTCCAGGGCACTCGTGTCAGTGGGCCCCTGCTGGGATGTAGGCCCCCAGCAGGTGCCCGCCCATGCCTACCTTTGACACCAGCCCTGAAATGGACCTTCAAGTATCATGGCTGCAAAGGACTTTAAATATCATAACCACCACTTGTGCTGGGGCCAGAAACAGTCTGGGAGCCAGTGCAACTGCCAGAGCACCAGAGTAATGACTAATATGACCATAATGCCCAGTCCCAGTTACTAATCCAGCCATTGCATAACTGCAGTTTGTGAACTGCCTTCAAAATTCAGCATGTTACTGTAGTCTAACCGGGAGGCTGCCAAAGTTTGGTAGGAATAATAATAATATTAATAACGGAAAGTTATATTTATTTTTATATTGAATATCACAGAATCTACAAAAATTATATACCACAAAATTAAATAAAGCCATCTAAAGGAACTGGAGATGGGGAAAGTGTGTGTGTGTGTGTGTGTGTGTGTGTGTGTTTTGAATAAGAATTTTGATCCATCTGAGTCTTCCTTTTGCTGGCTCTATATACTTTCTTTCCATAACATCTAGTTACTAGGATACTACCCTATGACAGCCTCTTTATTAGAAACCATGTGGGAGTTGAGAAAGGTCAGGCACTCCTTTTCAATAAAATCTGAGGGAATTGGGAATAAAAAGAAATAAGGGACTTAAAGCCTTGACTGTTTCATGGTATGTTTCTCAAGCCGCTGCTCATATATGCATGGGGAAAAGGCTATATATATTGATTGATTGAGAGAGAGAGAGACTATAACAATCAATTCACACCAAAATGTTCTAGATGTCCGAACAGCATTATTATGAAAAATTCAGACAGAGGATGTTACAGTGTGAAACTAGATGGGCAAGGGGTGCACAGCCCACAGCCTGGGGAATGCATGTGGCCCTTAAAGACCTGCTGAATTGCATCACCCTACGGGAGTCCCAGTCTGCCATTGCAGACTGCTCTTTCCTCACTTGCAGCAGCGAGGAAAGGGCGATCAGTGTCAGGATTGCTGCAAGGGGGGTTCAGAGAAGGCTCCCCACTCCTTCCCGCAGTCATCCTCGTACCGATTGCTCTTCCACTGCTGCTGCTGCTGGTGTGGCAGTGAGAAAGAGTGATATGCATATATAGACATGTTTATATATGTATGTCTGTACTGTATGTGCATGTGTGTGCATATGTGGGTGTGGGTGGTCCCCGAGCCAGCATCACAAGTGGCCCCCGGGGCCAAAAAGGTCATGTAGCCCTGAGTTAGGGGCTTCTTCACCCAGTGATATGAGTCTTCCAGTTGACTCCAATGAGTTTTAAAAGAAGACAGTGGGCATCAATGAGTATATAATCCCGACTTCCCCAATCTGGCACCCTCAGAATATGTTAGACTACAAATCCCATTATTCCATGACAGCAGTTGTAGTCAAACATATCTGGAGGGCACAAGGTTGGGGAAGGCTGATATAATCCAATCTCATATATGCTCAACTCTCTCTTCGAAATTTCCTTAACTGCCATTCTGAGAATGTACACATGTACATAAGGACAACACCCCAAAATTGTGTTTGCTGCCAAACACCGGTCTGGATAAAAATGTATTTCTTTTGTAAAGTGTAAAAATGTGGCAGAACCCATGTTTGGCATGCAGAAGGTTTGATCCCTGGCATCTCCAGGTCGGGCTGGAAAAACTTCTGCCTGAAACCCCGGAGAGCCGCTGGCAGTCAGTGTCGACAATACTGGGCTGGATGGACCCATGGTCTGACTCAGTATAAGGCAGCTTCCGATGTTCCTCTATTCCTATTTACCTGCTGACAGAAGGACAAGAGAGATGGAGCTAGTCTGGCCTTCCTTGGAGAAGAGGAAGATCATGTACACCGCCTTGGGCTCCTTGAAGGAAAGGCGGGATATAAATCTAATGAATGAATCATATATATATATATATATATATATATATATATATATTCATTCCCCATCCCCTTGATAATTAACTATGCATATGCATCAGTTCAATTTACTTTATACATGGGGATAAGAGCCTTGTATGAATTCAGCTACTGCTTCCTTCTTGCTCTCTTCTGAGTGACTCTGCCCCCAGAGGACAAAACCAACCAGTTGATGGAGGTTATACTAGCTTCAAGTAACCACAGCATATCAACTGCATCTCACTACAGGGCAAAGGAATCAGTCAAATGCCAAGCATTTTTACTTGTTAAAAATTAATGGACTGGCCAGGCTTGTTAACTGTATCAATTCATCAAAGAATTGTAGGGATAGAAGGGCACCTCCTACTCTTCATAAGCTTTAGCCCAATGTACACGGATGACCCTACCACTGGGTGGGGTGAGGCGACCACCTCAGGCAGCAGATTCTGGCAGCCCACCAGCCATTCCCTCTGAGCCCCTTGGCCATTCTCCACTGTTGGAGGACAGAGCCGTGTGTGCCCCTCGGCCTGTCCTTCACCTCCTAAACTAGCTGCCCCCAGGGATGCTGTCCCATCACTGGTGTTGAAGTGAGATTCAATTGCCAGTCCCCTTGGCTTCTAGATGTGGAATGTAGCGGGTGGTGTCTGCCTCAGGCAGCAAAACATCTTGGGCCAGAAGGTGAAACCCATTCGGGAAGGGGAAGCAGCTCTGGGGTCATTTTGAACAAAAAACAGCAGGTGAGAGAAAGGTTTGTTTGTTTGTCTGTTTGGCAGAGTATTACCCCACATTTCAACAATTATTCTCAAGGAGAGTTACAGTTGAGATAAAATGAAATCCCAATAAAATTACACCACCAACAATCAGGGCCGGTGCAAGGCAGTTTGGTGCCCTAGGCAAGATCAGATATTTAGCGCCCGCCCTTCCCACTTGAGCCCTCCCTCCCTCCAGCCCTATGCCCATTATGAAATAAAAGTCAATTGGTAAAACCTAAAAAATTTATTATCATAATAAATTATTATCCTCCTCCTTAGCATATTTGATCACTGGGATTCTCTGGTCTGTCTTCCCTCTCTTTCTCTCCCCCCCTCTCCTTTTCTTTTCTTACCCCTTCTCTCTCTTTCGTTCTCTCTCTTCTTTTTGTTCCCCTCCTCCTTTACCTTCTTTTTTGTGTGTATGTGCAAAATTTATCTCTCCTCCCCCCCCCCACACCCCATCTCCTCTCCTGCAAGCTCCTCTTCCCCCCACCCTCTCCAATTTCTACTTTCGCGTGCATGCAAAATTCTGGTTTATTTTTTGCTTCTGATATTTATTATTAAATAAAAATTTATTATTAATTTTTTTTGCTCCCCCAGCCCCCCTTCCTCCTCCTTCCCCACCCCCACTCCTTTTATCATTCTCCCTGGCTAGGGGTGGGGGCTCCTCAGCTTGGGGAGAGTTCACTCTGGTTACCCCCCTTCCTCTTTCTGCCTCCCCCCTCCCTCCCCCCACCCACCCACCCACCTCCTCCAGTGCCGCCGCCACCTCCCTCCCTAACCGCCCCCCCTCTTCTCACCCCTTATCGCCCCATGTGCTGTACGAGAAAGCAGCTTTGCTAAAGAGACCCACTTGCGAAAGAAACAGGAGCGGCATAAGGCTCGGGCAAGCGGCAGTGGCAGCAGCAGGAGGACGGCGAAAAAAAGGAGAGAGCCGAAGTAGCCGCAGACTGGGGAAAGAAAAGGAGGAGGGGGAGAGGGGGGGAAGAAAGAAAGAAAGACAGACAGAAAGAGAAAGAAAGCCTGGGGACAACAAAAACAGAAGAGACCGGCACACAGAGAGAGAAAGAAGCGAAGCGAAGGGGGGAAAACCAGGGAGGCTTCTGATTTGGTGTGATTTCTGCGCCCCATTTAGCCATGCGCCCTAGGCAGCTGCCTAGTTGGCCTAATGGTAGCACTGGCCCTGCCAACAATAAAATATTAGGATAGATTAAAACCACGGCATGAGAAAACAGGGAAAACCCTCCACTACCACGTCTCCACTCCAAATTGACCCTTCTCAAAGCAGGTTTAAAAACTGAGGGAAAGAGAAAGAATTTGAGAGAGAAAGAGAGAGAGAGAGAGAGAGAGAGCGGGGGGGAAGCAAGCAGTTTTTGGGGCTTAGTTACACACATTTGTATATAATGTTTAGTTAAGGCCTAAAAACAGCCTTGCGGAAATAGTAATGGCATGTCTGTGCTGTATGAGTTTCCCATAATATATCAGAGACTGTGCAGTTATGTAAGTATCTCATAATCTGAGAAAAAGGACAGTACATATTTTAGACTAATAATTTATAATAATTTACCAGAGCATTGCTGAGGGCTAGGTTATCCATAATGCTAAATATACTCTAGAATAGGACCTTTCTCTGGTGATTAATCTGACCACGAAAGGATAGCACTGTATAAGTGTTCTTTGATCACATAACTCCAGAGTAGTAGACAGCTGTGAGGCTACTCACATTTTTAGTTGGCTGCCCAGATAGAAGACCAAAATGATCATATCTGTTATAGTGGGACAAATTTCAGATATGGGATAACCAGTAGAAAAGAATGATTTGCACCATCAACATGGAAAGGAGTGACAAAAACCTCTAGATTCCTTTACTCTAATAATCTATAATTCCACAAGATGGCAGTGTTCATTGATACTGATTCACCAGTACACCAACGCTGCAAGTAATGAAGTACTGTATGGTCTTGGTACATATTTTGGGCAGCAGCTGGGAGAAACAATGTCTTTTTTGCTTGTGTACGGTAAGACTTATTGAAATTGAAATGTCTTCGCCAGAGCAATCTGTTGCAAATCTCCCTCTAAATATTTCTTTTTTACCTTTTGGATAAAGAGTTAAAGACCTAGTACAACTGCCAACTGATTAAAGAATGTTTAGTTGATTAATCATCTGCTTTTTAAGTGACTAAGGTTGCAATCCTATACACACTTACCTGGGAGTAAGTGCCATTAAGCATAGAAGGATTTATTCATTTATTATTTCTATTTTATCTATTATATTTCTATACAGCCCAATAGTCAAGCTC
Source organism: Shinisaurus crocodilurus (assembly GCA_021292165.1). Taxonomy (NCBI): domain Eukaryota; kingdom Metazoa; phylum Chordata; class Lepidosauria; order Squamata; family Shinisauridae; genus Shinisaurus; species Shinisaurus crocodilurus. Next base: position 270,254,466 of record CM037876.1, read on the forward strand.
TCGGGGTGGTTCACAACAGTTAAAACCATAAAATGCAACAACATGATAAAACATAATATAAAGCTGTTCAAAGTTTAAAACCACAATATAAAACCAAAGTAAAAGGTCAGACGAATGTGCCCTGTGCATAAATGGAATGTGTTTCTACATGGGGATGGTGTGATTCCCCCCAGCTGCAGCTCCCCGTGATGCCCTGAATGCTGTTTCAGAGGTCAGAAGTAGGGATGTTGGAAAAATCCACAACAGACTCAAATGAGTTCAAATTTCTATGAATCTGACCCGTGGATTCCGCAGTGAACTGGCTTTTCTCAAGTCACACGGATTCATAGATTTCATAGATTTCATAGATCATAGAGTTGGAAGGAGCCTACAAGGCTATCGAGTCCAACCCCCTGCTCAATGCAGGAAACATTGACTTGCAGACTGTTTATTTTTACTTTCCGTAATTTTATGCAAATTTAGTCATCGAAAAATACGGGGGGGGGAATAACACCAACTGAAAATGTACATAGGCTAAAGCATGAAAATGCACATTTGGGGGAATTTGCGCATTTTCGGAAGTGCAAATTTGCACAAATGGGTACGAACACATCTGTGCAAAATCTGATTCTGTCCATGAGCACACGATGAAATGAAAGGTGCCAGAAAATCTGCAAAACGCAGGTGGAACAGATTTTACAAAGTCCGTAGATCCCTAGTCAGGAGCAGCCTTCCAGTGGGCAGAAGGGGGTGCAATGCAGACAGGGTGAGAAAGCCCCTGGTGCATGCTCATTTGGATCTTGTTGTATGTTAGGTCGCAAACTCACAATTATTTATTATCCCATATTGCAGCCAGAGAGGCCTAAGGCTAGTGAGAATGGCTTGCCTGTGACAGTCTAGTGCAGGGGTTCTCAACCAGGGGGGAATTCCCCCCGGGGGGGAATTTTAGGGTTTCGGGGGGGGGGAAATTGGGACCACAGACTCAAACTGTTGGAATACTGATCTTTCTGCAAATTACAATTCTACAGATTGTACATAATCTACAGGACATCACACCTTATTGTATGGCACAGATTAAGTCAGACAATCTTGGAAAGGGGGGAATGACATTCTGACATATGGTGAAAGGGGTGCATGGGGCAAAAAAGGCTGAGAACCACTGTTCTAGTGAGTTCATGGCAGAAGTGAGAGTTGAATGAGTTCACAGAGTTTCTGTTTCTCAGCTCCGGGGCTAACCACCAGGGCTGGCCTTGCCATTATGTGGAGTGAGGCAGCAGATTTGGGGGTATCATGGAAGGGCAGCAAATTGTTTCTTATTTATTATTATTGTAATTTTTCTACTGCCAGCAAGGGGGAGAAGCACTTGTGTGATTTTCTACCCCAGGTGCCAAAATAACTTGATGAGTGCGTGAGGGGCCCTGCATGCTGCTTTGTCTTAGGCAGCAGAATATCTTGAGCCAGGCCTGCTAACCACACAAATATGACAGAAGTTACACAACTTTTTAAAGAAAGAAAACAGCTTTGGGGAGAGGGAATTTGGAGTGGAGAAGCAGCAAGGGAGATATATATTTCAAGCCCCGTGGTGGTGGTGGTGGTGGTGGTGGTGTGTGCGTGTGCGTGTGTGTGTGTGTGTGTGTGTGTGTGAGAGAGAGAGAGAGAGAGAGAGAGAGAGAAGTTGGAAAGGAGATCCAGGTTAGAGAAATGGCAGATGGGAAAGGGACAAGCAACCCGCCATTTTCCACTACAAACTCCCACTCCTCCTGATGCTGCTTTTCTGATGGTGGTGGTGGTGGTTTTAAAGGGTATCAGAACACATAACATGTAGTTAGCCCCTGAATCTCTCAAGGCGCAATCCTACACAAATTTCAACAGGAAAAGGGCCTACAACTCCCAGCATGCCTCAGCCAGCATAGCTGTAGGCCTTTTTCCTGTCTAAATTTGCATACGCTTGCACCTTTGATTGTGATGTGACACTAGCTCTAAATGTATGCTTTCTCTGTACATTGTTGTAAACACCTGGCAAAGACTCTGGACCACATCTTATCCTGCAGTGTAGAAAAGTGATTCCGATATTGAACAGAATGAAGTGAGGGAGTTAATCTACATTTACATGTCCATAACAAATAGCAGGGATCAATCCATTATTGGGTAGATGGTGAATGAAGAGTGTTGCTGAGAAAGGACCTCTTTGGTCAATTTATCTGAGAAAAGTTCGATAATTTCTTTGGCCTGTAATGAGTCACAGGATAAAGCTAAAAGCCTTCATTAGAACAAATGCTCCAGTCCCCCCATGTACAAATGAACAGCAAGAAAGCTGAAATATGTTTACCTTGCACTTTCTATGTTACGTGGCACAAACTGGAATGAGACTAAAGGGAAATTCACATGACATCATTGACCTCTGCAAATGACTAGGGGGAGGATGCAGTGAATGGGTGGGCTTTGTAAGACTATGCTGGAGCCTGGAGAGAACAACCGCGTACGATGCAGTTGGAAGTCCAATGACAATCCAAAAGAAAACTAGTCATTGGTTCAGCATGTCCCTTAAAAAAGGACAATTTACGGTAGACATATACTGCTGGTATTACATTTGCCAACTTTCCAATCCGTTTTATCAGTAAATCAGTCTCTAGTTAATCATTAGTGGGTTTCTCAGCATGATCAAGAGGACAAGTTTTAATTGATAGGTCTACAAGTTAACAGCACATTTCTTGTTGGTTTTTTGTAAAGTTTAATTTGGTTCTGGCATACTACAATAATAATAAATATATTAAATATTAAATATGGGGTTTCTTTCTAACAATTGATAGTAGCATTTTAAAAAGAAATTAATTATTAATATTCATTTTATTATAAATATTTATTATTTATTTTAAATATAATAAATAAATAAATGTTTATTTTAAATATTATTAATATTTATTTTTGGTAATAGGCAAGCTCATTTAAATTCAAGTAACTAATTAAAAATTAGGCTGCAATCCTATACACACGTACCTGGGAGCAAGTGCCATTGAAAACAATGAGACTTAGGGTTTTTCTACATGAGGCATTTATAGTGCGCTCATGATCCCTCGCTCATGGAAGTTTGCAGGGTCTATTCACAATGTTGTCATCCTCCCAGGGCCTGTCCCATTTTCCCAGCCATTTTCATGGCTTTTTTTTAAAAGAGCGAGGATAATGAGGTATTATTTAACTACAACACTAAATTGTGCTACTACAAGAAGCCTGTGCTGCGTATTTCCAGAATTGCGCTATACTGTAGTTCTACCTTGTGGTTGTGTAATACAACATATAGGAAGGCAGAGAAAGAAAAACCCCGGGGAAAAACCACATGACCCACGTGTAAATGAGGCATTCTTTACTTCTGCAAAGATAACAGAAGAAGCAGCCTTGGAAAATCAGCGGGGTAAATGCCTCATGTAGAAAAGCCCTTACTTCTGTATATTGTCATGAAGCAATCCTATGCACGTTTACCCAGAGGAACTCATTCAAAGTGCTGGTATTAACTTTTAAAGCCCTAAACATCTTGGGGCTGGGTTACCTGAAGGATCATCTCCTCTCATACGTACCTGCCCAGACTCTAAGAGCATCTTCAGAGGCCCTCCTCCACATGCCCCCACCAAATGAAGTGAGGTGGGTGCCAACTAAAGAGAGGGCCTTTTCAATCGTGGCACCCTGGTTGTGAAATGCCCTCCCCAGAAAGGCTTGCCAGGTGAAGAGCTTTTTATTCTTCCAGGCATTTTAGTCCTTTGGTTTTTGCCATTTTTAAACCTGTTACTGTATTTTTAGATTTTTACACCGCTGGTACAGGGCTGGATCCAAGCCCTTGTTTCTAATTCTAATGTGCTGGTAGTACTTTCAGCAGTCAATAGAGAGGGAAAGGCACTCTGCATATGTGAAAAGGCACAGTTTTCTTGCTTATTCACAGCGATGGACTCTAGCACTGAAGCTCAATTCCAAGGCTAAGCTGCCTTCGTGAACTCTGCTTCCAATTAAACCCTGCTTCCAATTCCTTTTGAAATCAGTGGTAAATGAGGATTATTTAGCACCTGACTGGATCATAACCCAAGTAAATTGCTTCTTCTTTCCATAAATGGAATTTCTCTTGGATATGAACAAAAGGACATGCTGCTTTTCAATTACGAGGTGATCAGGCTGGCAGGGGAAAATTAATGTCAGCTGTAATGGTGGGCATAGTTCACATCCTGTCATCTATCTATTTGTGCCAGACAAGATAAAGGGTAAGTAATTCTGCTTTCATTCACACCCATGTAACCTCCATTGACTTCTGTAAAGTTCATGGATGCTTGGTAGTTTTGATGAGATACTAAGAAATGTGAAGTACCAAAGCTGCTGAAGCAAAACTCTGGCATGCTTACCACTGTGGTCTGCATCTGTTGTTTTTCTGGTAGTGGTATACTACACCTCTCCTTCCGCTTTGTGGAAGTACATTTGTATTTTAGAGCCAGGGTGGCATAGTGGTGAGAGTGTTGGACTGGGACTCAGGAGATCCGGGTTCTAGTCCCCGCTCAGCCATGAAGCTCACTGGGGGACTTTGGGCCAGTCACTGACTCTCAGCCTAACCTACCTCACAGGGTTGTTGTGAGGGTAAAATGGAGAGGAGGAGGAGGAGAATTATGTAAGCCGCCTTGGGTTCCTTGCAGGAAAAAAGGCGGAGAATAAATATAATAAAATAAATAAATAAATAAATAGTCTCTGTTAAATTTGGGGTGGAATTATAAACGTATGTGTGTAACAAAAGCCCAGTGGGTGCTTTTCCTTGGCAAAAGCTGTTTCAGAAGGGGTGATTTGGAGGAAGAAAACAGCGGTGAGGGGCTTAACCCCTCTCCCTGTCGGCTGCTTCCATTGCTACAAGTGGACTTGGAGAAGAATCCCAGTGTCGGGATTTTCTGTGTGACATCTGAGCACAGAACATATCATACAGCCAACAGTACAAAATTCAGTGCATGAAAACACCCGAAGCACAGAACTCTTTTCCTGAACGTGACTGCACCTTCAATTTAAATGAAGACATAATATGTATTCTGAACCAACTCCCGGCAGATGCAGAACATCTGTGTTCTTATTCTCATTATTTGTTGAGTGATATGCATGTCTCAGAACACAATGCCCACGTACACAAGCGTACTTCACGCCTACTCTTAATACCTTTAATTGCCCATTTGCACACAGAGACTGGTGAAAGAGGGGTAGAGTTCTCTCACTCTTTTATTGATGCTGAGTATAAGACCAGGTTTAAATAAAAGTGTATAGTCTTATACACTATATGCAGCAGTACACCTTAGAAATGCACTGAAGACCCTTCTGTGTTCATGTGAGCAGGAATACATAATCTATTTTAAAACAGTGAGACATACTAACTTGAAATGTGGCATGGTAGCAGAGCATTTGGACAATTCACCAGAATTCACTGTAAGATGGTGGCGCATAGAGACATGCATGTATGTAGAAGAAATCAGAGAAGCAATTAGGAATAAGCTTGGAAAGGTGATCTGTTTACATGAGCAGTTACCCTATGAGAGCTTCATCTGAACTTGCTTCAACCTCTCATATATGCTTCTCATGTTCAAGGGGTAAATGATGTATCGAGAAGAACTGAGAATCACCAATCCCTGGCCTGAAAAAATCAGAGGTTCTTGACTCTCATGGAATCATGTAGAACCTCAGGCCTGGAGTCCAAATCTGGCCCTCTGGGATTTCCCAGAAGGCCACATCCCCAACCCCTTTCCCACAACCACTAATCATTTGGTGGTTTCCTGGCTTTCGTGCACTCCCCCATTCTAAAAGGTTCAAATGCCCCTCCTAAAGATTAATTTTACCTTTAGGCTAAAATATACCAGTATTTTTGCCCCCCCCTTTTGCCTTCAGTCCCACCCACTATTGGAATGCAGCCCCCAAATGCTTCTCCAGAATGGTGATTTGGCCCTTGGGCTGAAAGAGGTTCAACACCCCTGACGCTGGTTAATCCCTCTGACATGAAGAATCCACATTTATTTTGGTGTGTGTGATTTGTCAGGTGCTACAGATTTAAACTGGAAGACCTGTGGCTCAAACATGACATCCTATTACTTGTACCACCAGGGCTGCTGGCTGAAGAGGAGAATTGCAGTTTCAGCCAGAAGACTAACATAACAACCTATCATCCTCATGGCCAGGGAAGTCAGGTGATACAGGAGGGCCAATCCAGTCCAACTGGCAAATATTGAGATTCTCAGGCCTATTGACCTCCTCAGCTTGGGTAACTTGTCAGTGGCAGAGGCTATCTGGTTCTCCCTCACTGGACCGAATTGTATCAGTGCAGATGGAACCGCCAGCTTCCAGCCTGTCTGTCACTGGCCTATCACCAGTCTATCTGCCTCTTGTTTGTCTATGCCTTGCACACACCTCCAAGGTATGTGTCTGCCCTTGGGCCTGAGCATTGGGCATGACTGACACAAGATAATCAGAAAGAGTGTGCAGTCAAAGCACCTTGTAACTCCTTGCTCGTGTAAATAGGAGTTGTTATTGCAGGAAAACAATGCAGAGATAACAACCTCTGTATCCTGTAAACAACATGCCCTATGTGGATTGATATGGATCCATAGAATGGAACAGATGATAAAGAAGTTCTGGAAGGAAGCAAAGCTGCTACTCGAACATTATTGATTTCAAGCAGGCTTCTCATATCACTTGACTGAAGGTGACAGGCAATGAGAAAATGTGGAATCCCTGAAGAAATGGCAAGATTGATGGAAAATACTTATGAACATACTTACGAAACATTGATGAGTGCTATCCAGAAAGACAAGTAGTGGACAAGATGGTTTCAGATCAGAACTGAAGTGAGACACTATTATATTGCAACTTTAACACTCTTCAGTTTTACAGGTTACAGGATACAGGCTGGCAGTTTTCCTTGGGAACAGCTGGTGATAATTTAGTGAGGCTGGAGGGCTCTTTGCGTGCGTGTTGTGTGGGGATTATGAAAACTCTTTTGCCTTACTAAAAAGGTACACACGTTTGTACCACCAGTTTGGAGAGACATCTTGTGTGTTCTTCAGTGAATTTGCACAATTACAGTCATGGGTACAATGAACATCCCTCTCCCATTTCCCACTTTCCTCCCTAATAGTGAATTCACACACTCATGCACCTGTACACCTTGATAAATTCATCCTGGAGCCTTTGTGATTCTGTCTCAGGTTCTCCCCCGCCTTTTCAGCAGCCTGGATCAAAATTTACTAGAACTGTGTGGATGTAAAAAGTCAGTGTTGCTTCTAAGCTATTCCAGAAAGAGGGAGCACATGTGTACAGAAAACCTTCCTAGGCTTGATAATAGCCTTCTGTCAAATATGGATTGACAGCCAAACCCAGCTTTGCTGTCATGTAACATGTGAAACAACCCTTATATGAGACTGCAATTAGCATGGTGATAGCTCTGCTTCGAAACATGCCCATGATCTTCTGGTTAATCATTAACTACAAAAGGAGGAAGACAGGGTTGTTGTTGTTGTTGTTGTTGTTTTATAGCAAAGGGAAATGGTGGGTGGATATGGCTTGGGAAGATATGTTATATAAGATTGGACACACAGGCATTGGATGGTGTGTATGTTTTTTAATAGCAGAAATCTTAGGCGGCATGTCTTGTACTGCTTCCAGATGGGTGGCTCCTAGCATTACTCAATCATTGCTCTCCTAGCATTACCCAATAATTGCTCTTCCATTGTAAGCTACAAGCAGAATTACAATTGACTATTGCACTTTTTCTATATGTACAGTACACTTTTCCCACTACATTTTCTCAGTACCAATGGCCATGACATAGCTGCTCTGGGTGGGGCCATATGAAGCTTGATACACAATCATTATAACCATTGTGGTGGGTGCCATTTTATGGCCCAGTTTATTTTTAATTGATCCTTTAATTAACACTCAAATGCTTTTCTGACTGCATTTTTTTAAAAGGAAAGACAGCTGTACTGTGTTTGTGCATTTGGGGGGGACCCTTGTTCCTAGATATGTGCTTTATCCCTCACTCCAAATAAAGTTTTGTTGGAGTTCATGATGCTTCTTGAATATAATGCTCTTCTGCATTACTGCTGGTCAATTCCCAGGAACTTCTACTACTCTGTGTAGGCTTCTAAATGTCTTGGAATATGATCCTAAGCAACAAAGAGCACACAAAAGGAAAGTGCACTGGTGTGTTGTAGCAGTGTGCACTATGTGCATGAATTACAACCACAAACTGCTGTGCAGCTTCCCTTCCCCATGCACACACAGGGAAAATTCCTGCAGACACCGATGTGTGCATCTCATTTTTGAATGCTCCCACAAAGAAAATTTCCCTGCAAGTTAACCCCCCATTCCTCAACCTCCCCCCCCCCGTAACATCACAGATAAAGACTTGGGCCCACTCCCTGATGGACTATCTACTTGCAGCAAAATCCTTATGTAGGAGAGCCTTAAAATATGATTCCCACCTGCAGTACATCCAATGGGGAAAAAACAAAAGGGACAGACCATTTTACTACCGTTATCACCTCATTTCCTTTGGTGGTTTCCTGGCTTTTCACCCATTCTAAAAGATTGAAATGCCTCTCCAAAGGCTCAGTTACTGACAGTAAGACAGTTAAGCTCCCATATGCTGGTAGTCTTTGTATTTTTGTCCCCATCCTTTTTGCCTTTGGCTATGCCGCCTTTGCCTTTGGCGCCACTCCCCCAAGAGCTACTCTGAAACTGAATCTGGCTGAAAGAGGTTCTCTGCCCCTGCTCTAGTGTATCAGGAATGCAGAAGCATTTGTAACGCATGGAACGATGGGGGTGAGTGGGAAGAGAAATTTCAGTTGTGTGCTTCACAACTGAAATTATACATATGGCCATCTAAAGCAGCCCCCTCCCCCTTAGACTATTAAGGTCTAACATTACCTTGCTGCACTCCCTGATGGACTAGCTTCTACTTGCAGCAAAATCCTCATGTAGGAGAGCCTTAAAATATGACTCCCACCTGCAGTACATCCAATCGGGGGGAAACAAAAGGGACAGACCATTTTACTACCTTTATCACTTCGTTCTGTTGCATGTGTAAGACCAGGCCTGAAGAAGAATGAAGAAAACGGGTGTGTTCTCTAGGCCACAGTTACGAACTGCGGAACAGTTTCAGTGGTTTGACCAATCTTCTTCTTCTGGTTCCGCTCCTACTGGAGGTTGGACATCATCATGGCTAAACAATTGATATTTCTGTTCAGCTGTGATAAGTATACTTGGAAAATATAATGTGGCGGTTTTCCGTTGCCTTCCACATTGCAGCGCTACGGCCAATTACAATGGTCACCATCTCACCTGCAGTTTTCCATACTGAAGCACTTTTGGCATCCCTTGCCTTGGACTCCACTCGGTACTGACACTGCTGCTGCCCAAGGTCAGGTGGAATTTAGAGGCAATTTAATCTCTCAAGGCTCCACAAGCCTCCTGGTCAAGCTCCTCCGCCCAAAGTTGTTGGCTTTCCCAGGGGTTGGGTTATTTACCACTGCCCGATACTCGGTGTAGCTGAGGTACATGGTGGCTCTACTCACCAAGGTCAGCCCATAGACCAACCCCCTCTGCAGTGGTTTGACCAATGGTACACAGGAATCCATGAAATCTGATTTCCTACTTCCTCTGTCTGCTATTGGGCTATCCCGCCCCACCCCTCTGTTCAGGAGGTTTCTTACCTACACATAACTCTGTCAATATTTTATGATGTCATCCTTAATAGGACATATCTGGCATAGGAAAGTTAATTCATTATGCTTGGCTAGTAACATGCACTTTGTATATGACATCCCCCTGTCTGTTGCATGCACTTTGTCCAAATGTAATTTTGGAGAGCGGCCTTACAGCATGGTCTCTGTCACATCCTGGCAACTACAGCTGATTTAATGACATGAATAAAGATGGCATCAAGTCATTAACTCAGCCTCCACCGAGAACCTGTCCAAACCTACCCCTTAATAGAAATATCACAAAAAATAGAATATTTAAGGCAGTGCACAGGCTACTTGTTCTCATGCAAATCAAACTGAGATTAAAGATGAGAGATGGATGGGGAGACTTAATTTGTGCTCTGTCATTCCCCCCCCCCCTCTTGAAGGTATGCCAGGCAACACAAGACCTTCCAGAACAACATATTTCATCATTAAGAAAAGTCAAATGGAATAAAGTTATTAACTGCCATGATATAATAGCTACCAGCCTACCACTGGTGCTCATTAAATTGCATAATTAATTGAGAACTTCCTGGAAATGCTTAATGGTCCTCCTTCATTGGATTTTTTTTTTTTAATGTGCAGGCACTAGGAATATTTTTACATTTGACGCATCTATATGGGGTGAGAGATATCCAGATGACAAAACGGTGCACTGTGAACAGCATGCCAAATTCTAGGAGGTCAGCTGTGTGTGTGTGCTGGAGTTTTCTAATCCTGTCCATGTTTTCTGATTCTGTACATCTGTACAGCTTTTCTGATTCTATGTACATCTTTCTGTACATAGGATTTGATCCATATTTAGTTGAGTGCAACTGAGCTGGCAGAAGCAGATTTCCCCAGCCCATCCTCCCCACGGCAGCCCCCCAGCCTCCTAAAAATGCTACACAGAGGGTCAGGGACCCTGCTGAATGGGGTGAGCCGCGATTCAGGGCAGGATCCCCCAAAAAACAAGCAGAGGTACTGTCTGCGAGTGGAGCCTTTCCATCCAGTCAGATTCTGGATCCAACCCCTGCTCAAGAAGGGCCTTGGATGAAAAAAAATAATCAACTGATTCTTTTCAGTCTGCCAAGCCTAGAGCTGTGCACAAATGGCCTCTCAAAATTCTCCATGCTATTTGTGGGCAGAAAAATGCATTTTATTGAATTTCTCCATGAGGAAGAGAAATTCTCCAACAGCTTCTCATGGGTGGGGCTCACCATTAACACTGGCTGGAGCAGAGCTCCTTTCTTTTTCCCTAAAGGCTTTTTTTTGTGCATGTGCTTCCACTGAAAATGGCAGTAGCAGAAGCTGTGTTGATGGCCTGGCCACCATTTTGCCTCCTTCACAATGCCCTGGGCCTAGTATCATTCCAGGGCACAGTGGGGAGAAAATGGTACCCGCCACAGTAGATAATATTTTGAGAAAATTTTACAAAGAGGCCTTTTTGTAGCGTCATGAGAAAAATCACAGAAATTCTCAGAAAAATGCCTTCTAAGAAATGTTGGCTCAGCTGTACCCCAGCCTGCTTGAAACTTAGCACCGATATTCTGAAACTGATTTTATTTTTCTTTACATCAGAATTTCTATTTTGATGAATAATTTTTTTTGGTGGTGGTGCGGTTTGGATTATGTGTTAATTACAGAGTTTAAAACCTGGTTCTAGTGGTGTTTCAGAAAGGTGCAGTTTCATGGAAGGAAGAGTCCTGAAATAAATGTCTGAGCCATCCTTGAAAATATCTCAGCAAGGGATACTGCAACCAGCAACAACTAATACTCAAATGCTTCTGGTCTTCAAAGAGAAAAATCATGCATTGAAACATGTACCTTTGTCTCAGGCTGCAGATCAGTAGGGGTGGGAGATCGGGGCTGGGGACCCACTGAGCTGCTAGGCCACCCCCTTCCCAGCCCCTGCAGCTGCTTGGCTCACATTCCTGCTGCACCTGCCTGCTGCCGCTGCTGCTTTCATCACTTATATTTTTTTTATGGTGTTACAGAAAATGGAACTGGTCCATTTAAAAACAACAACAACAACAACAATCTGTCGCCATATGCAGGTTTTGTGTTCAAGGGATGAAAGAAATTTAAGGCCCTTCTTACCAGCATTAAAAATAAAATAAAATAAAGTGGTGCACAGGAGCAGGGCAGAGATTAGGATGTATTTGTGCTTTGGCCAGCTCTTGCCTTAGGGTGGCCACGTGCAAGAGAACAGGGCGCCTGTATCTTTAATAGTTGTGTAGAAGACAACATTGCAGCAGATGTAGCAGCAGCAGTGCCGGCTTCAGGTTTTGGAGGGCCCTTGGGCAAAACACCCTGAATGGAGCCCCTCTCTCCACTTTCTCACCACCATGGTCGCCAGCTGCTATTGGCCTGCATCCTCTTTCTCATCATTGCTACCACTTGCTTGCTTGACAGGCAGAGAGAGGCAGCGGCATCCAATCTCCTCCTTCTCACCAGCACCATTGTCTGGGCCAGGGTGAAAAGTGGACAATGAACAAGCAGCAGGTTGCAGCGGTGAGGAGGAGGAGCAAGTCCTGGAGACTCTTGTCAGTGGGCCCCTGCTGGAGGGTGGGCCCTCAACAGGTGCCCGACCATGCCTACCCTTGATGCTGGCCCTGAGGTATAGCTTGCACAAACCCTGTCCTCTTCTGCATGCAGCCACCCCATCCTGCCTGTTTGCTGTAGCAGCAGCAGCAGCAGCAGCAGCAGCAGCAGCAGGTGTTATCTCCTTCCTGACACACAAAAGCACACAGAGATTTCAAGCGGCATAGGGCACACACAATTCATTGCTCACAAATACAAACCTCTCTGATTTGTATGCAGGTAGTAGGAGGCGATCACTCGTGTCCGAGTAAGATGGTCTTCCGGGATAAAATTACAAAAAGAAAATTATAAAAAGAGGAAATTGTAAAAAAAAGAAAGAAAAAGGTGTAGACTCTAGCGATGGGTCCGTAAGTGACTGTGGAGGCCAATTCTAGATCCACACAGCTTGTATGCACTATAATATCTAGTAGGCTGAAACATGCAGCATAAGAGGTCTAGAAATGACTATAGGAGTCTAGTGTGTTAAGAACCTTAAAGAGTTAAGAAATGAAGTGGTGTTTTAACAGAAAGTATTTCCAGAAGATATCTTGTCCACTTGGATGTTTTCAAATGAACTTTTTTAATTGAAGTATTTTTAATTTTACAAATTGAGAAAGCAAAATAGTTACCCACAAAACACGTGGGATGGTTTCCAGTGTTAATGAGAAATGCAGAATGAAAATAGCATCAGATACATTCAACAAGAACAGCAGAGATTACCATGTAAAGCTAATGGTCTCTCTTTACAAAACTCCACTCATGTGAGTGTTTTGTATGAGCAAATGCAAATCTACGTTGCAGGGCTGGCCCAAGATGTTTTGTTGCCTGAGATGAAGGGCAAGATGAAGGACAGTTGCCTTGAGCACCATTTCTTTGGTAGAAAGGTGGGATATCAATCAAATAAATACATACATAAAAGATAAGATTCCCTCACACCTCATTCCACATACAGAAGCCAACTGGACAGGCAGTTGAATCTTACTTCAACACTGGCAATGGAACAGCATCCCCTATTACAGGCAGGGGCTTCTGAGAGCTGGAGTCCTAAACATCTGGAGATCTGCTTTCTGCCCACTCCAGCTCTACTGCAACTGAGGGCAACAGGATGATGTAGAGGGCACAGGACAGGTTGTGTGGCACACATAGCTCTGTCTTCCAAAATCTTACAGTTGTTCCCTACCCTCCAGCATTGTCTGACGCCTGAGGCAGCTGCTTCGCACTGCCTAAGATAAAAGAGACCTTTCCACCACACTGTTCTTCCTGCCTTCCAGTTCTTTGGCACTGACTTCTTCCCCCCATCTAGGCCCCCAGATGCTGGTGACCATAGCAGGTATATCATGGTTTGGGGGTTTTTTTTGGTAGAGAGCAGACATTATGACATTTTTGGCATTTTGAATGGTTATTTATTTAAACATTAAAAGGGGGCAAACAAAATGCAAGCATAAAAAAACCCCATGTAATATGATAGAAAACTTTAGAATTCAAAAATACAAAGTCCCAAAATACCTTATAATTCAGTCAGTATATATATATTTTAAAACCTTTTCAGAGCCACAGCAATAAAATATCAGTGAATGAGAAATAAAACACATCATCAACTAAAATGCAAGCCAATGACCAGGACAACCAATGCTAATGTTAAAAGTTCATATGGTCCATCAAATAACCTGGTCCCTAATCATTTAGGGCAGAGGTAGACCAGCTGATGCTGTCCAGATGTTTTAGACTACAGTTCCCTAAATCCCTGACCATTGTCCATGGTGGCTAGGGCTTATGGGAGTTATAGTCCAAAACATCTGGAGGGCACCAGGTGGCGTACCCATGGATTAGGGCTTTAAAGGCAAAGTACAGGCTCCAAGAGTGTGCCAGCACACAGCCATTGATTGACGCTGCCCCCCACCAAAAAAATGCCAAGTGATCATGTTGGCAGGAGGTTTCTGGATTCTGATCCGAGACACAGGCTGCATTGCAAAGGGGGGGGGGGGACAACTGAAGAAGAATAAAAGTATTCTGGACGATTGAAGGCATATAATACTTCAGTATCCTGTGTCAGCTCCTATATTTCATTTTTATTATAGCAGATGATGCCTTTACAGTTTTTTTTCCCTACTGAATTCCTTCTCTGGTCAATGTACTGTACACATATTCCATTAAAATTTATACCCTCTATTAGTTTTGCTGACCTCAGACATTAATTTTTTACATCTATCTTCATTAAATTACATTTTCTATTTCCACCCCAGTCAACTTACAGAATCAAAATTATTCCAGTTCTGACCACCATGTGCCGTCATTTTTCAGGGACATCCAGATAATCGCTGCTAAATTTGATGAATTGCATTCAATAGTCTCATTAAAATTGTTATGTGTATTTTTCAACAGAGATAGGTTCATAAAAAGTTATAAATGCCCTCTCAGAGCCATAGAAATGAATAAAGCAAAATTCTTTCCAATCATTTTCAGTTAGTTGCTGCCTTCTTACAAGATTCTCTCTGCCCCCCCCCCTCATACAAACTAAGTTGCAATCATAGGAAATGAAGTTGTTGGAAACACAGCTGCAACCTTAAGCAAGCGACAGTCCAGCCAAGTTGAGCACTTTTAAGTCCCAAACTGTAGGTGGGTTGGGAAGATCCTGCTCAGACAAATCATCAGTAGAAAATCTGAAGGAAACTGGAATAGTTTAAATACCTTTAGCAGAATTTTTTGAGGGGGAAGGAAGCAGGAATTCACATATCATTAGAGCAGTGACAGTCATTAAATTTGCTTCAAATTTTCCTTTAGGCAAAATTCAAAAGGAACGTCTCATGTGAAACATCTGTAGGAATTTGGAGGGAATAAGGAAAAGTTGTCCAAATTGTTTCACACATCTCTGCACATGATGAACTATACTAAAATCAGTAGCACATAAAAGTGCTCAACTCTGGCTGGATTATGCCCAGTGTTTTCAAAACACTGCCTAGGTTCAAGTTCCTGCTCAGTCACTCACCAAGTGGTTTGGGGGAGGAAATCAGCATTGTTTGTGTGCACCTTCACATCTGTCAAATGAGCAATAATGCCTATTTAAAAAAGAGGACAGACAGATGAAGATGGTAAGATACATTATACACATTAACTGTACTGTACAAAAGTTAAACAATCAATGCTGGCTCAGCTTGTCTGAGTGTGGAAAGCTAAGCAGGGTCAGGCCTGGTTATTACTTGGATGGGAGACCCCTCCTCTAGTTTCCTGCATTGAGCAGGGGGTTGGACTCGATAGCCTTGTAGGCTCCTTCCAACTCTATGATCTATGAAATCTATGAAAATTCAACATGGCAGTGTTCCAGAGGCTGCAATGTTGTGAGCAAATTCTGCACTGCCACATATTGCTTCCCCAACTGTATCTTCCATGATTATTGTAATCATGAGAGCCAGTGTGGTGTAGTGGTTAGGGTGTTGGACTGGGACTCGGGAGATCCGGGTTCTAGTCCCCGCTCGGCCATGAAACTCACTGGGTGACTTTGGGCCAGTCACTGACTCTCAGCCTAACCTACCTCACAGGGTTGTTGTGAGGATAAAATGGAGAGGAGGATGAGGATAATGTAAGCCACCTTGGGTTCCTTTCAGGAAAAAAGGTGGGGTATAAATATAATAAATAAATAAATAAATAAATAAAGTAATGATGTCCAAGGTGAAGTCTATAAAGAGATTCTCAAAGTGGAAAAAATGCAATGACTACTAATATATTTGACTAAGGCAAATAGAAACTGTTCGTTAGGAAATTAGCATTTTTATCTTGGCCAGGATGGGCAGAAGGTTTACTTCCAGATGATTAGGATTTCAGCTCCCAGAAGCCCCTGCCAGCATGGCCAGTGATCAGGAATGCTGGAAGTTGAAGTCCAAAACATCTGGAGATCAACTTTCTGCCCATCCCAGGGCTTAATTTAGTGACTGCTTCCCAGAGTTGAACCCTGTTACCTGTGGACAGCCTCAGAATTGGTTTTCAATGTCAAAGCTGAGCACTGGTACATGCTTCGCACTAATGCCCAATGGAGTGCCCCTAACGATTAAATTGGGTAATGAGACTGCCAGCTTAGGGGATGTAGGTTCTGGTCAGGTTTGAGCCCTAGTACTTTTCTTTTTTGAAATTGGCTATTTTGCCAGACACTGCTGTAATGGTTTTCATTTAGGATTAGCATGGAGAAGAAATAAAAGTAGAGAGTTAATTATGCAAAAATTATTGCACCAGACCAAACTTTTATCCATTTGATATTTGGGTCCAAAACAGATCTTTTTGGGAGGAGAGCCAAAATATTACCAAACCCCTTTTGCTGCCATTTGTTGCCATTGTTTTCCTCCTTGGCTCATGCTTTAACAGCTTTCCCCCCCTCCCCAGGTAGGACTTCTTTCTCCACCCTATAATGGCCCTAGTTAATCAGGGATCATATACTGAATGTGATGTCACAGTGCTATGTAGCCAGTCATATTTGCCTTCACTGAGGTAAACAAAGCCAGTCGAAAGTGAGGGCAATGTTCCACAACATCATCTGGAGACAGTGGGACTGACTCAATGGCCTTGTAGGCCCCTTCCAACTCTATGATCTGTGAATCCCATATTTGACTTGTGGAAATCACAGGCCGACTGCCTGAGACTGTTAAATGAAATTTATTTCTCAAGCTACACTAGACATGAAGCAGCCTCAATGGCAAGGAATGAATTTGTTCGTGTGAGGGATGATATTTCAGAATTTAACAAAGCTATATTGGGAATGCAAGTTCCATTTGCTGTATGGTACTATATGTGGCCTTTGCTATATGGTGTTGCCATGGGATACCTAGCCTGCACTCCAAGGTGTATGTTCCAGGGATGGGAACTCGGACTCGAGGACTCGACTCGTGAGTCGGACTGAGTCCCCCCTCTGACTCGAGTCTGACTCGAGTCCCAATATTTTTAATGGGACTCGAGACTCGACTCGGGACTCGAGACCAAGGACTCGTCAACTTCCCTGTGCCAGAAGGAGCGCGATCACGGGTGAAGAGCGCATAGAAGCGAGGCGCGCCGCTGCTCGGCCACTATGGACAGCTACCAGGAGCGCAGCCCCAACGATGTGTTGAGATTTATTTTGATTGATGTGTTGTTGTGGGGGGTTAGGGTTAGGGTCAGACATTTTGGGTTTGGCTGCCTCTGCCTGCCTGTTTGGGGTTCCCAGCCTCCTCTGCCTGCCTGGTCTCTTCTTAACCAGTTCCACAGTTTGAATTGTCCAAGACAAACACCTCTTCCTGCCTGCTTTGGGGTTCCCTGCCTCCACTGCCTACCTGGTTATTTTGGGTTTGTCTGCCTGGTCTGTTCTTGCCAAAATCAGTTGCAGAGTTTTGAAATAAAAAGGCACACTTGTGCCTAGAATTTATTTAAGCCACACATCTGAAGTAGCCTTATTTTGTTGGGGGGAAACCTCATTGATTTTAATAAGGACTCGTGGAGTCAGTTTTGGGAGTGACTCAGGACTCGGGACTCGTGAGTCACCATTTTGGACCATGGACTCGGACTCAAGACTCGGGTCCAAAGACTCGTGACTCGACTCGTGACTCATGACCAAGGACTCTTCAACATCCCTGGTATGTTCCCTGAGAGGCTGTTCAGCACAGCTGGAAGGATTGCAGCAGGCCACAGAAATGGTCTGACACTGCAAAATGTACATAAGTTATCATTTATCTGCATGGACCAAAAATCCACCCAGTTCATCCTTGGAAACTCAGGCTGCAGGACCTTGCCTTCCAACAAAGATGCACAGGTGCAGCATAAAGAAGAAGCAGGTTCCTCACCTCCTGCTCACAATGGGAAGGAATTTGTCATGACAATTCTTGTACTACTGTAGTTTCTGGCTCTGTTTGGAGTGTGTGTGTGGGGGGGGAGAAGAGGGCCTAGGATCTAGTGGATCCCCAGCTGTCCCCAACACAACACTAAACTGCACCATTTTTTTTAGCCTGGGTCAGCCACACAGAGAGGTCCACACAGTATCCTATGGCCTTTGGATGCCCTCCCAGGACAGTAGGATTGCACCCTTAATAAAAAATAAATCAAATATAGAGAACAGTAGAGCGTTTTTACATATCATCATGATATGTATATTAAAATAAACCTTGCTGTTTAGAAAACATCTGCTTATTATCTTTGGCAATACCTTTAACACAATGCATTCTTAAACCATACCTTTTAATTTTAAAACAATTATTATAAGTACAGTTCAGATTTAGTCTTATATAACAAAAGCAAGAAATAAAATTTTTGTTTAGAAAAAAGTAATCGCTGCTGTTGCCTTATAACCGATATATATATATATATATATATGCTAAACAACTTAAAAAATTGCTTGTCTTGGCATTCTAAATCTCTTCTTTGATTAAAAAGCAAAACAAAAACAAAATCCTTTGGAGAGAATCCTCCCCTTTCCTTCTTGTTGTTCTCTGAGTGCTGGACATGCCATGGGATCATTTGCATAGAAAGCATATGCTCTACTACTAGGGTGGACACTTATGAATTGTCAAAATAGAGGACAGAAGTGTGCACCTTTTTGCATAAAATTTGGATATGCTGATTCACAGACCTGGATGGTAATTTAGAAATGATTATTATAATTAAAGAGAAATACAGTACATCTCACCATGGTGTGGAAGATTGTAACCAGGGGACCTGTGTGCCTTGCTCAGTCTGCTGTCCAGATGCTATTGATGGGCAACTTCAAGGCCCAGTTTGTCGTTCTGATGGCACTTTATCTTTATACTGGACATGGGCTGGAGAGCCCTTCAAACAGAGGGTGCATTCAAAGTAGAGGACAGTCCCGTGACAGCTCTTCAAATAAAGGACTGTCCTCTGTAAAAGAGGACACATGATAACCTGAGGGCCCCTCCCACATTTGCTGCAGGCCGCAGCTGAATGGCAGGGGTGGGGGCGATTTATCTCAAGGCCAGGTCTTCTGCACCTCCACCTTGTGCCTTCAGGAGCTGTACACAGGCTGCCTCAGGCCTTGCTGAATGTCCTCCTGCCATGCAACCTAAGGAATTGGGCTACTAGATTTTCCAGCCACCATTCTGTATATGTTCTAATATAAATCCATGAATTGGTCATCTTTCCGATCACATATGAATGCAATTTCTGGCATGCTGGTGACATAGTGCTGAATCAGTTTGTTTGTTTTTTAAACCAAACAATATAATTCCTCTTCAAATAGGTGCATTTTGTCATGGACTATTTCATTGTCGCTTCTCCAGTACCTCTAATCTTTGCTATTACCATCCCAATCAATCTTTTAAACCATAAGTTATAACAGGGCAGGATACTTGACATACAGCATGACACATAGGTCGATAAAAGCATAAAATATATAACCCTGGATAGAAAGCCAATTATTGACAGGCTTGTCACACATGATAGAGCTATTGATCAGAGGGTCTCCATAAAAGAAAACTGCATTCAGCTTCACAAAAAAACTGTGCTCATTTTTCTTTAAATATAAATATAAGTATATTTATATTTAATATGCATGCCTTTTTTGCTTAATAAAAAGTATGTTTTGGCTATGTGACTTTACCAATCCATTACCCCCGCAACCCTAAAGGTGGTCCCATGCTAAACTGGGTTAGAAGGGAGTCCAGTTATACCAGTCTTTACCATTGGAACTAAACCCTCCTAAAATGTATCTTAAAAATCAGTAGCTGCCAACCACCATCTACTAGATGAGCAATAGGAACTCTTACTTTTAGCGATAAGCTCTTTGGTTTAGCGATACGAAGTGGAGTACTCTGTAAGCTTCCCATCTCTTATCAACCCAAGTGCCCCAAAGAGGTGTCATACACTTTGGCCAAATCTAGGACACAGCCATTAACAGTAGTATAGTGGAGTCAGGGCTCACAGGGATACAGTGCCGGTACTTGTTCTTGTTAGCAGGGATGCTGATATCATCTATCCCCACACCCAGACTTGCCTGTTCCCTCTGAGCTTAACTGCAATCCTCACAGTAGCTGGGGAGGGAAATTAATTTTCCCAGCAACAATATATTGTCCCCTGTTGTAATGCAGAGTATTTCCCACTACAACACTGAGCATTGACATGGGTAAGATAAACCTAGTTAGTATCCTCCCCAGATCAGAACACACAGTTTTACATAACCAAGAGATTTGGCTTGTTATTAAACACACTAAACAAAAAACTACAGAGAAACAAAAAGCAAAATATCATTTCTTTTCCTTGCAGAGCCAGCATCTCCTAGAGACAAGGGAAAAACCAGCAACATTGTTTCATCTAACTTGAGAGGAAAGGTAGAAAGTGGTAAATATCAACTGGGGGGGGGGGGATAGATGCTTTTAAAATAATTTGGAAGTCTTTGATGGATTAGTTAGTCCAATTAATAAATTAAAAATGGCTGCTCTACTTAAAAAAAAAACTTTGCAAACACTGTGCTAACAGTGTTAGCATAAATTAATAAAATTCAGGGGGGAAAGTTATGTCTTGACCCTAAGATTTTTCTATTAATAAATTTGAAAGGGTTGATAAATAAGTATAAGAAAACACTCCTTTATCACTTGATTGTCACTATTAGAGTAGTATATGCAAAACATTGGAAATCTAATCAAATTCCATGGATTAGAGAGCAGTACATGAAGCTATGGATTTTGCAGTTCTAAATAAATTAACTTAGATTAGTAGAGCTACTCAGGGAGGGAGGTCTTGTGCTAAATTTGAGCAACAATGAAAGTGGTTGAAACAATTCTGGAAGAGTCCACAAATTATAATGATTGGTAACCCATTTTTGTAGATATAAGGAAGAGGAAATGTTGGTATAAGTTGGCTGCTTAGTGTGCTGTTGATATAGAGATATAGATATAAAATCAATAAAAATGTAGAAGAAAAACTTTGAAAACATAGGAACCCACACAGCTAAATTATTTTAAAAGGGATAAAATTGCACCCAGGGCCCTAATTATTGGCCATTCTCCTAATTAGCTGCTTCCCTGTCCTCCACATCTGTTGTAACAGGTGGCCAGGGATTTGCCTCTTTCAGAATAGGGTGTTTCAGCTGGACCCCAGGTAACTGCAACTGCACCTGTTAGATATTTCTTCTCTAAATATCAAATAAATTGGTCCTATCTGTGCTGAGAATGTGAATGTTTCACTGCATGAATTCATTAACTGTTGTACTTAATTGCAATTTTAGCAGACAGAAACACCTATTGTTACCTCCCTCCCACAGTTACAGAGTTTCAGGTGAATATTTACACCGTGTAGGACCTTCTCCTGTCTAAACATGCATAGGATTGTGCCGTAAGAGGATAAGCTAAAGGCTACATGGAAAAGGGTAGGTTTTGAAGAGGAACTTGAAGGAAGGGACATATTCAGGGAGGCAGTTTTGATGCATAAGGGGCAGCGAGGGGGAGTGGGTGGAGTCATTTAAAGGAGCAGGAGATCTCCAGTTGGCTGATGGTGGCAGGGCTTTTTTTTAACATAAAGTGTTGGGGAAATCCCCCCCCCAGCCCTCACGAATTCCCCCCACCGTGGACTCAAAGTTCCCCCCACGAGGTGCCCTCTCAATTCTGTTCATCCCTGGTTTACATTTGGGGAAAACAAAATGCAGATTAGATGCTGCTCCTGTTCTCCTCTAGACTCTGTGATTTAGGCTTTGCCGTCCTGTTTTAAGCAAAGCCTGTGCCTAGGTAGCCTATATGGCTTAATTCAATCTGTTACTTCAAGGCGATTCAAGCTCTTGTGTGTAGGCTGGGGCGGGGAAAAGGGGAGGCACGTGGGAGGAGGAAAAGGCTTCCAGAGTGTTGGAAGCCCTTTTGACTAAGAGCTGCAGGAGTGGAACTTGGGGCAGGTCCGGACTTAAGGGTGAGCCCTACCTACCTAGTTATTGTTATCTTGAAGTCTCTCAAACGCATATGGAGGGAGGAGCATACTGAAAATAAACTGTTATATATCATAACTGTTGTTTCTAGAATATAATAGAACTGTGAGGAACATAATTTCCCATAAGGCTGCCCTGCCGGGACCCTTCCCCTTTCCCAGCAGTCTGGCCTTTTTGAGACGGGAAGGTTGGAGAAGCATGTGTGTGGGGGGGTCAGGGTCCTGGATGGAAGAAGGCTTTGTTAGGGAAGTCTGTTGTCCTTTTGAACTCTCCAGTGAGAGCTTTAAAAGCCTGCATTGAAGGAAGCTTGAAACTTTGATCCCATGTTGGGTTGCTACTTTTTGTAAAGTCCAAGCCTAGGTGACTGGAAGCCCAATCAAGCAGTGGGGTGGGGATGGAGTGTTAGTGTATAGAGAAAAACAGGCTTTGTGTAATGTTTATGTTTCATTATGTTTTGATATGTTTTCCAGCGGCTTCTGTGTTGCTTATCTGGGAACTTTCCAGACAGTGTGGGACATGTCTGTCTATGTTTACGAAGCTATTCCTGTATGGGAAAAGCTAACCGTGGGACAAAGAGCTCATGTGGTGTACATAGGCCAATGACATGTAGTGGCCAGGTTTTGGCCATATGTATCATGCTTGCATGATTCTGAGCTGCACATGCTTGCACTTGCTTTTTGCTGAGCTGGATGTATCTTCAAGGCTTTGCACTTTTTCACATGGACTCTGTATATGGAATGTAAAGTAATCTGTAGTGATACTTTGTAATAAGTTAATAAAACAGTGAGAATAGAACTGTTTTGGCTACAGAGTGATTCCTGAGTCCTAGATGCTGCTGCGTGGGGAGAGTACTCTGGTGCTGTGTGTGGACAGCCAGGGCTTCATTTAGCTTGCTAGCACACAGACCATTTTCCCACTCCAACCCCAACATGGAGGCCTGCCACTCTACGTAACAGACAATATAAGGGCTGATTAAGGATCGCATCAGACATAGGACAGTACTACTTACCCATAGGGAAACTGTGGAAGGAATCTAGTGCAGGGGAACTTCTGGCACGGTGCAAAATCTTCTGGGAGCCATCGTAACTCTCTCACCAATACAAACAATACAAACTGAAAGAATTGTGTCCCTGCATGATCTTATAGTGGATGACACACAAAGAAGTATGACAGCACAGACAGTTAATGCACAGCTAAAACATGGCTCTGAATGGGATTGGTACAGCCTATTGTGATCCCTGGCCTGCTCTTGTCCATTTTCTTTCAACCAGAGACAGGAGACAACATCAGCCTGTTCCAGAGATTTATGGTGAGTGGGAATTTGTACAAAAAATAATAATTTAAAAAAATCCTAATTCTGGACATTTTTAGTTAAATTATAAATGCCAAGTTTCTTTAAACTGCAATTATTTACTATTAAAATACATGTTTCATGGCATTTCTTGATTTAAATAAATCTGTTTAATTATTTACAATGAAGATTAATGCCCTTTCGCATGATTTTAAAATGCCCTTTCGAGTTCATTCCCCCAGCCCCCGTGAAAATTCCTTAAACAAAAAAGCCCCGGATGGTGGAGTGCAATTTTCATTTAATCTCAGCACTCCTTTTCCTTTCTAGCAAACATGGCTGGTGTTGAAATGTTACATACACATCCCTTAACTAGCATTCATGATAAGCAAGGGTGCTCGTACTTGGAGTGTAATAGCATAAACTCCATAATACCCATTTGCTCAGTAAGTGCTGAGATAATCTATTCCTGGGGGAGCTAAACTGTGCCATTTACATGTATTAACATATTTATGGCACTGCCTTATTAACACTTGTATATTGTGGTGCGTGAAAATGCGATAATCATCACTAGACTGATTAAGGTCACTAAATGCTAATTCTTCATTAACCATCCATCTTTTTAATTTTAGCTTTCCACTGACTGGCAGCGATATGATCTGTGACTTTGCAAACTATATCAACACTCCTAAAACCAAGGAAGTGCTTGCAGCCCCTTTTTTTCAACAAGTTCTTGGAGGGTTAGGGAGGAAGTCAAACATTACCTTGATATTGGGTAGTATCCAACAGTGACTGGCTGTGTGTGGCCAGTCCCGCTGATTCTGTTGCACAAGCGGCCCCCACCGCTTGTGCAATGGTGATTTAGTGCTTCTGGGGGCAACCTGAAACTAGTGGAAATGCTCGCTTCTGGAATGGGCTAGGTCGGCAGAGCTTGTATAAGGGAGCTCCGCCAACCTGTCCTCTTCCAGAAATGAATGTTTCCACTTGTTTGTGGGGCTGCCCTCGGAAGCACTAAATTGCCATTGCGCAAGTGGTGGGTGGTCCTTGTGCAACAGAATTGGCGGGGTAGCCACGCGCAGAATGAAAGCGGTGGTGGGCCCCGTACACAGGCGGGCAGGATGGGATATTCTGAGTTAAACATGAGCATGTTGATTTCCTTTAACATTGCCTTATTCAGAAGTAGGGTGAAAAAATGAAGTTGATATAAAAAGGTTTAAAGATAGACTGGGTTCACACAACATGATAAGCTATTGCGTGTTTCAGAGTGGCTTGTCATGTTGTCTGAACCCACTGCAGCATGGTTTGTTAACCATGCACAAGCCACTCTGGCTGGGTTCAGACAACACAGCAAGCCACTCTGAAACAAACATGGCTTATAAGACACCATGGCTTATCGTATTGCGTGAACCTAGTTATAATTAGCTATCTAGAGAGCAGAGTGAGCAACTTTTGTGATCCTTCACTAGTATTATGGCAAATGTCTGTGATGTCCTTCTCTTGGTGCCAGTTTAGTGTCCTGGCCTTGATTCGTGTCTGTTTACTTTTCAAAACCAGGATGCTGAATTACCACACTCCTCTGTGAATCTGACCAAAATAATGCATATGTTCTGAATGTGACTTATAATTTCATATTGGGCAAAGGCAGTTTATAGTACAATCCTATACATGACTACTCAGAAGCAAGCCCCATTGAGTTCAGTGGGACTTACTCTGAGGTAGGTGTGTATAGGATTGTAGCCTAAGAGAGATCTCCTTTACTTTATTATTACTATTATTAATAATAATATTAAGAGGGGTTGCCTCTGATGCATTTTCTTTCTTTTTTTGCAATGGCCTTTCCCCCCTTCATAGATCTCGGGGCCTCTAAAAATTATATCTTAGCCACATTCTGCCTGTTTTAAATCCAGTTCTATTAGTGACTTCTGTCCGTGATGCATTTAGGTAATTTTAGACTCTGGAGTTAATGGTCTTACTGACCTGGTCTGCCCGATCACTGCAGCACACGGTGCCGTGTGTGCTGGTGACCATGTTGAATATTCAGGCTGCAGTGAGTGGTTGCTGCGGCTTATCATGATGTCTGAACCCAGCGAGGGTGGGTTGTTGCCGTGGTTAACAAAGCAACCCATGGGCTGTTTTAGGCTGTGGCAAGTGTGCGAACTGGCCCACTGTGTGTGTGTGGGGGTGTCTCTTCAGATCGGAATGTGCATTAGCTCACTTGCTTCAAAATGTGGTAAGCCAGCCATGCTGCATTGGGGGGGGGGGTCTGCTTATTTTGTTGAGTGGGGCCCTGGACCTCTGCCCCAAGGTCCTGACCGCACCACTGATCACCATCACCAAAGGAAATTACTTTCCTACTTGCCGCTGACCATCTAGGCCAGAAGGTGCTTCACCTTATTCCTGCTAGCACCTGGGACTGACCCTGACTTCTTCTGCAGCACTTCCAAGAGGGTTCACTCACGGTTGCTGCTGCTTTGACCTCCATGTCATCAGAGAAGGAGAGCTTTGCTACCTGCTGTGTACCATATAGGCCAGAGGGGGCTCACATGGACAAAAGAGGATACAACCGTGCATGAAATTTACTTATGCTAATTTATATGTACAGATGCAAATTTAAAAAGAATTTTTATAATTTAAATAGAAATACAGTACATCTTGCCATGGTGTGGAAGGCTGTGACCAGGTGACCTCTGCCTTGCTCAGTCTGCTGCCCAGGTGCTCACTGTTGAGGGGCAACTTCAAGACTCAACTCTTCCTTCATAGATTTCATAGATCATAGAGTTGGAAGGAGCCTACAAGGCTATCGAGTCCAACCCCCTGCTCAATGCAGGAAACTAGAGGAGGGGTCTCCCATCCAAGTAATAGCCAGGTCTGACCCTGCTTAGCTTTCCACGCTCAGACAAGCTGAGCCAGCGTGAGCCACAGGCCTGTATTCTGATTATTCTTTATATTTAAACTGTACTTGGACTGGACACGTCTTCGAACAGAGGATGCTTTCAAATAGAGGACTGTCCTCTGTAAAAGAGGAGACATGGCCACCCGACTGGGGACTGGCCCAGCCTCCCTCTGTAGCCCTTTTCTAAAAGGCTCAGTTTGCTGCTGTTTTTACCAACCGGGCAAGAGGATGTTTCATTTTGTTCTTGGTGGCAATTGGATTATTAATTAACTGTGATATTTTGATACTGATGGTATATATCACTATGCATTTTTGTTATAATGGGACTGTTTTGAATGGTCTTTTGCAAGGATATTATGGATCGTACTGTATTGGGTTTTTTGTTATGAAGCATAGTATCTCTATAGGAAGGTTCATAGTGAAGGCGCGCAAGCCTCGAGGAAAAGCAGAGCGTCTCGCTTGTGTGAGATGGAAGATTTAAAATCCTATTCCCGTGTGCAGATGCCCATAAATCTACACATAGAAGTCCAGATCTGTCTCTCCCACTCTCAGCACAGCCCTTCCAGCGTATCGGATGTCAGCTAACTCAGCTTCTTCTTGTTTGCAGATTCCAGTAATAAGGAAATAACTCTGTAGACTCCACAGGTCTATTCTACCTGTTTATTTACTTTGGCAAGTATATTCTACAGAGCATACATCTCCTAATTACAGTCCATGTGCAGAGAATAATGCATAGCAAGCATTCAATCCAGTGGAGCAAGTTGAGGTTTACTCCACTCAACACAGACGTTACATGATTGCATTAAGTCCAGCAAGCACTAATCAGAAGACAAGAGAGTGAAGAAGAAAACAGTCCTGTTCCTCTCTCACCAACAAAGAAAAAGGCAAAAGCTACAGACAGAAAAACAAGACAGTACGTCACCAGAAAGCATAAATCATGTGACAGGCTCATACTGTTTCCCATACCCTTTAGAAACCCCTGCGAAAGCACGAGATTCATAGAAAGACATAACAAACTTGTTTACTGCCAGTCTGTACCTTGCATGTGTAAACAATGTGCTCCAGCTTGTGAATGTGATACATATCACAACACATAGCTACCAGATCTGTGACTGAATTATGGCCCCAAAATTTGAAGATGGCAAATCTACAGAGCAATCCTACTATGGGTGCGGGGTGGGGGTGGGGCAGGGGGTGAGAACTGAAGGCAGAGGATCTGCCATATTCAAAGCCATGCTAGGCTCATACTGGAAGGGAAGAAGTGAAGGACGGGCATTGTTTTGCCTATTTGTCTTTCTTTGCTAATTCCCCCGCCCCTTCTGAGTTCCCTCCCATTGGAGTCATTAATTCCCATTGGAATTAATCTATGCTAGTTGCAGGACTGGTGTAGATTTGCTGCTGGTTTGGGGGAACACTGGGGGAATGGGAAGACTTTGGATCCATGGAGCCAAGCCTTCCCAACATCCTTCCCCGAGACACCCATGGAATCCCCCCTTTTTGGTGAGGCACTGACGACAGTGGTTTCCATGGTGGCTGGAAGGGGGGTTCCAATGTCAGATCTCCCCCTCTGAGGCTGAACCTCTTTCTCCACTCTTGGAGAGGGAGATACAAAACATCCAATGGCCCCTGGGATGCTCTCTCGGGGACCATAGGATAGCAGTTTGAATTAGAGCATTTTAATTGGAAAATCTAATTCATCCTTCTGTACTACATGCAATCTTAGCCAAAAGGATGAGACGTGCTCCACCTCTCTGCAAATGAGCTCATAAGCACTTACATAAGAGGAAATAGTTGTAGCAAAATAAATAAATAAAATTCAAAGTATTATTAAAATTACCTGGGGCCGCAAGTGCTGAAAATGAACTTGGTTTTGTTTTGTTTTCATATTAAATCTATAGTCAGCAACATAATTATGTAAGATTAACGGAGGCTAGTAATAGCTATTGTTTGTGACTGCCATCATTAAAACACACTCAATTATAAAGTAATCCAACTACAACAAATTACATTTGTTTGTGTGTTGGTTAATGATGCTTTTAGCAAAGCCAATGATTCAACATGCTTTTTAAACATTCAGTGCCACAGATGGCTAACTGGGCAGTACCAGAACAGTCTCTGTGTAGTTGCAAGGCGTGGTATTCATGGTTCATCTTTTAGCTACATCACCACATTTTGTGTGCAAACATTTTTCTCCCCCTTGGTGCTCCGCAATTAACCTGCTGGCTAACATTTTTGAGCAGACAATGGGGGAAAGACTTTTCACGACACCAAACATGGTGCCATCTCAGGTTTGGAATGGGTTCCTAGGTAAGTCCTACGATTGGACCCAGAGCCATGCTGGTAGGTTATGAGTCTGTACCTGAAATAACCTGTGAGACATCTAGGGAGGCTGGAGAAATCCACAGTGGATTCAAATGAATTCAGATTTCTATGAATCCAGCCTGCAGCTTCCACAGCGGACCAGCTTTTTCCAAGTTGCACAGATTCTGGGGACTTGGGGACTTTTTTGTTTTGTTTTGTTTTACTTTTGGGGGTGATTTGCACAATTTCGCACTTGCACAAATGTACATAAGCACAAGTAAAATTAAATTCTCTAAAAATAAATCCAATTCTGTCAATGAGTGCATGATTTGAATGAAAGACACCTGACAACAATCCATGAAACACAGATGGAGCAGATCTAACAAAATCCATACATCCCTAGCAGACATCTCCAGACCATATAAGATGTTGCCTTGTATGCTCTCTGTCTTCCAGCACTGCAAGGGTTCGGTGACGTCATTCGCCTTCTTGCATCACCTTCCCCGTTCGCAAGCAGAAATGGATGAACTCTGTGAACCGTGCCTCCAATTCACTTAGAAATTATTGGGAAGGTATGGGCAGTTTTCTGAGCCAATCTGAGGGCTTGGAAAAATTATCCACCCATCTCCCATACCCCGTCCCTTCTCTCTCCATCCCTATATAAGTTAATGAAGTGAAGCCACACCATTA
Source organism: Shinisaurus crocodilurus (assembly GCA_021292165.1). Classification (NCBI taxonomy): domain Eukaryota; kingdom Metazoa; phylum Chordata; class Lepidosauria; order Squamata; family Shinisauridae; genus Shinisaurus; species Shinisaurus crocodilurus. Next base: position 270,283,799 of record CM037876.1, read on the forward strand.
GATTGCAGGAGGGGACGCTACGGGGATGAAATTGGAGGGTGGAGGAGGGGGGTAGCCACCCCCTACTGGTCTTCCACAACTCCTGGATTTTGCCCCTGCAGGGTTACCCCCATGCAAGCTGACAGCGGGGAAAGGAACCCTGCAACAGCAAAGCCCACCTTTCTTCCCCATCTGGGATTGATAAATTGGGGGCTTTTAAAGCTGACCCCTCCTTTCAGGCAGGTTCTAATGAGCCCCCCCCCCCAAATTATTTTCCAAGCCTGGTTTGGGAGAACATTGCCAGCCTTTCTACTTACAAGGCAAGTCAAGAAACTAAGTTCTCCAATTGTGGGGCATTTGTGTATGATTTTAGGAGGGAGTCAGAGATGTTGCATTTTATCCCTCTTCTAATGGAAGAGTCCAGTCCACAGATCCTTGCATAGATATGCATGATAGCATGCAAAGGTTTTTAAATGCTCTTCTATGGAACAAGTATTTGGTGCTGGGTTTGGAGAGACAGAAAATAGATATTAGAAGGGTGGTGGTGAATTTAAACACCTGGAGAAACCATGGTGTAGAGACATCCTGTTGTACTGCAGAATCTATTGTGTCAGCACAATCCACTCAGGAGTTTTGGCAGAATGGAACTAATCTAGTCCTCTCTCCACCAAAGCTTTTCAGAATGGAATCAAACAGTTCCATTCATCCTAGTGTAGCTGTTATAAGCAGGCTGCTGTAACCATGCAACGATGATGCCAGTTATGGTAATGTGAGAGCAACAATGCAAATCGTCTTTAGTATATTGTATAACCTTTTAAAAAAAATGACTTGACTTGACTACCTCCTACCTAAACACTGGATCTGATTTCTTTGGTAATCCCTACATTCAGAGGTATTTATAGGGATGTTTGGAATCGCTTGGGCACATAGGAACAAAAGTCAGGAAAATGTGCCAAGTTGGGTTCCCTGGCTCTGGCTCTATCCTGTTAGAAGATCAGCCTTGATGCGGATTCTCACTACTATTTCAGCCCAAAGGAATAGACATGACACATGGCCAAACTTCATCCAGGTTACCGAGCAGTGCAATCCTAAGAGCATGCCCACAACCCACTGAACCTAGAGGATTGCGGGCAGGAGGAACTCAGTTGATAAGATTGCACCCTTAGTTGTGGCTCTGCCCCTCACCACATAGCTGAAAGTCAGAACAGATCATTGAACGCCACAGATGCCATGGGCTGAAACCGTGATGTGAATAAGCCCTTGGCCTTGTCTTCAAAGGCTGGGGCTGGTTGTATCAATGTGAAAGGATGTGGCATGCCTATTAAATTTTATTTATTTATTACATTTCTATACTGCCCGATAGCCAAAGCTCTCTGGGCAGTTTACAACAATTAAAACCATAAAATACAACATTTCATAGATTTCATAGATCATAGAGTTGGAAGGAGCCTACAAGGCTATCGAGTCCAACCCCCTGCTCAATGCAGGAAACTAGAGGAGGGGTCTCCCATCCAAGTAATAACCAGGCCTGACCCTGCTTAGCTTTCCACACTCAGACAAGCTGAGCCAGCATAAGCCACAGGCCTGTATTGCATGATAAACTACAATGTAAAAGTTTAAAACTACAGTATAAAATAAAAATAAAAAAACAAAGTAAAATGTAGCAGCAGTGCAAAAATTTAAAATATAGTAAGGGTGCAATCCTATGTCCCTCTGACCTTCTCTGGGGGGGACATAGGATAGGAACTGGAAGCCCCTGTGACCTTGGAAATCTTTTCCAAGGTAGCAGGGCCGTGGAGCACCCACACACACCTTGTAGCCGGTGCGGTTCTTTCCATGCTGGCAGGGAACCAAAGATGGTCTTCCATCTTTGGTTCCCCTGTGGGGGGTGGGCGTTCCTAGGGGCGGGGACAGGAGGAGCGAGGAATCCAGATGGCGCCTCAGCCTCTCCTCCTCGTGAGGAGAGGAAAAACATCTAGACAGCTGAAATCACCCATCTAGTTGTTTCTGAGGGTGAGGAGAGCGCAGCAGATATCCTACCTGCCATGCTCCTCCCGCCCTGCGTAGGTTCAGAGGGTTGTTGTGGGCACCCTCATAGGATTGCACTGCCCTAGATTGAAAACAACAGAAACAGAAAGACTAAAATGCCTGAGAAAATAGGAAGGTCTTCACCTGGCACTGAAAAGAGCACAATGCCAGGCGAGCCTCTCTGGGAAGTTCATTCCACAATTGGGGTGCCGCAGAAGAAAAGGCCCTCCTCTTAGTAGCTGCCCACCTCACTTACTTTGGTGGGTGCTCCCAGAGAAGGACCACTGAAGACGATCTTAGGGTCCAGGTAAGTATATTAAATATGGCTGCTAAGTTCTACACCTGAGAGAAATATCACTACTGTATTCACCCAATGTCTCCTCTAATTGATGACATCAACCCAAAGGTCTTTGACCTGACCCCATTCCAGTCTCAGTTTTCCCACACAGTCTGCATCTGTGTACTAGTTGAGGAGGCAGAGTGGTCAGGGATAAAACCCTTGCAGGGCTGCCAAATTGGAAGGGCAGGACAAGAGCTGTTACAATTATCTGGGGTTCTCCCACACCCCTTGCACACTCTGATTATTATGGTATATTTTAAAGAAAGTACAACAACTGTTCTTAAAATGTACCGCTTTTTTGCAATTTGATTTTGAATATTATCTTGAAAATAAGAGCAGGCTTTTGTACCTTGCTGTGTATTTTGCCTTCTGAACACCCAAGGTGATTTGATGTCCCAGTATCCCCATCACACAAATGAAAATAGGCCTCTGAAACAATGGTTGAATCTTTAACAGAAGAAATGCTGTAACCCCATATAGAGATTATCAAGAAAAGATTTGAAAACTGTACTCTCTGGGCAATCAAACACCACATCAAGATTGTTGTTTTTGACAATCTCACTTCCTCCATCGTTTGAACATTCATGTTTTATTTCATACCATGGGGATGTTTTATAGTTCTTGCCACCACACTCTGAAATGTATGTATGCCCGGTCTGTGGTGTTTTTTTTAAGCACTTCAAATTCCAAACAATGAAATGAGGGTCAAACAGAAATTCTTAATGCTCATGACAAACACAGCTCCCTCGAATTCTTTAGAGCTTTAAGTAGGGCAAGGTGAATCATTAGCATTTCTAGCTAGCATGCATAGCAGACCTTAAAGAGATCAGCACAAAGCATGACGAGATGTGGAAAAAATTTGCGCAGTTTAAAATATTTTTAAAGCCTTCTGGGAAGATTTTAATGATCCTTACAAATTTAAAGTCCCCAATTCTGCTTTAAGTATTGAAAATGATTTCCTCATTCAGTTTTCTTCAAGTTGATGATGTTGAATGTAGGCATGATATCTGTCTTAAAGGGAAATATGTGCATATAATATTGGTGATGCCAGACTTTTGCTATGGCTCAGGTAACTGAATTAGCAATAGTTCCAGCTGGAATTGTTGGACCCCAGCTCCAGTGCAGGGGTCCACAGCAGCATTGGTGTATATCCAGAGTCCCCGTGCGGATAGGTTTCTCCATCCCCTTTGCTTCATTGTCAGCAACAACCCCCCCACCCCACCCCAGTACAATGGGATGCATGCACAAATTGAAACAACTTATCATTGAAGTGCATGTGGGAATTCTAGGTGACATTTGAGCACCTGCATGCATATTTTTTTGCCTTAAAGGGAATATTCAAAAATTTCCCCTTGAAGCTGAAAGTGGAGTGTAAATGGAAAACCTGGCCTGTTGGGGTGAATCTCTTAGCCACCCTCTAGTTTAGCTTATGGGGTAGGTTTTTGCATGAGTTCAACTTTTAATTTCCAAATGTCAATCAGCACATTAGGCCATTGAGCAGCCCAAACATGCCCAGCCCAGCTCTTGGTCTTGAGGTTCAGATTGAAGACCAAATACAACTGGGTGGGTTTACCTTATCCGATGCTGCCTAGTCAGGATTGTTCCTTTAAGTGCTGCAACTCATAAAGCTAAATGCAGATCTGACCTGGAGTTACCCCCACATGTTACAAGAAAATGAAACAGTGGAAGGTGGGTTCATGAGTGCAACTGGTAGTGCATACATCCACTCTGTGATCATTTCTGTGATCACGCTGACTCCAGAAAATCCTGCTGAAATCACAGACGTTGCTGTGGAGTAAATGTATGGAGCACCAGTGCATGCAATACATTTAGGATGCTCGATACATTTAGGGATGTAATCATGTGGAGAAACTAGCCAATTTTGGGCTGCTTCACTCCTCCCCTTCAGCTTGTTTGGCTGTTGCATATCACATTGCTGTGATTTCCTCTTTCTTTTTCTTGCAGACCCAATAGCTTTCTTACTGGTAACATTCCTACTCTTGTATAGAAGGATTTCAGGTTGAAGCCTTCCTAACCCCACTCCCCATTAATTCCTACCCATCACTTCCTAATTCAGCCTCCAGTTGACATGTTTCTTTCCTACTTGTTAAGATGGCCATACCCCTTCGATCCTGTCAGTTAAAAAAACAAAACAAAAAACTAATGTATTTCTATTGAATTGTTCCCTCCTTTTTAAAAAATTGTCTCACTACGTTCTCTGTTGGTCTCCCTTTCTTAACTTTCCTTTCATCATCCCATCTGAGATTCTTCCATATTGAAAGTCATATATAAACAGCTATTCTCAGCCATTTAGTTTTTGATTTGAAAAAAATGAGAGTGTCTATTAAAAGATGCTCTGCAGTTTTCTTTCACATCCCTATCACAGTGAAATGGATGAAGGCTGTCTGGCAGGCAGCTCCCTGTTTATCCAGTGTTACATTTTGGGACACATATGGTGAATTTTCCTGACGTTGTGCAATTGATCTGTAATTGCATCTCAAACAAGAATGTACTTTCAAAGACATTGTGAGTAGCTGGAAAGCATTTCATTAGATTGTTTGCTCAGATAAATGATGCAGCTTCTCTATGACTTAGGAGGACTGCTGTGCACATCACAATTATCCTATACAGAGGTTATCTTCATGTAGAAAAGTTGTGATAATTGAAGAAGCCCTTACTCTCTTGCCATAACTAATTTTATGTGCAGATGGAAGCCACAGGAAAAACTTTACTTTTTGATGGAGAGGCGACAACATGTGAATAGAGTTAGATCAATGCATTACTAGGCATGGATGAGAAATTTGTTCCATCAAGATTTTTATACAATGTACCAAATTCACACCTCTCCAGCCAATACGCGAGCAGAGACAGAGTTGTGTGCTGAAATCTGCACTTTTCTGAGGATGGCAAAATCCATATATGCCTAGTTCTCATCCTATTTATCTATTTGTACTTTTCACCTGTCTTCCCTTGTTATTTCTCCTCCTGTCTCTATAGTGTTGCATAAATGAGGTCATCATGCTGGATCTGCCAAAACAATTCGGAAGCTAGGAAAATGTCAGCATAAACAGATAGTTTAACAGTGAAGGACCAGGGAGAGAGGTCACAGGAAGAGTAAGACTAAGGACATGAAAGGATATGAAAAAGCAGTGCTGAAAGGTCTATATCAGTGTTCTCCAACCTTGGGTCCCCAGATGTTTTTGGCCTACAACTCCCAGCATGCCCCAACCAGCTGGGGCATGCTGCGAGTTGTAGGCCAAAAACATCTGGGGACCCAAGGTTGGAGAACACTGGTCTATATGCTTTCCTTCAACAAGATTTGAAGGCCACACTTAGTCATCATCTCTGAGTAAAACCTACCATGTGGGAACTGGGAATGTCACATCTGATCACATCCCAGTTCTTATCTTTTCCTTGTAGTGATGTTTTGCCACAAGGTATTTCCATATTGAGCAACTCCTATTCAATACAGATATGTCTTTTTTTAATCATTTGCATTCCAGCAAAATTTAATACAAAGGAAGCTACAACCAGCTTATAGTTTCAAAGGTCAAGAAGAAAAACATAACTAAACACTCTAAAAAGAGGTGACAGTAGTAGCTCAAAGTTCTCACTGCTTCTAGCCATCTTGCTAAACTAATTAATATTAATGGACAATGTAAACCTTAATGGGTTAGTTCAGAGTAATATTTCCAACCCTCCAAACCATTGTTTGGAGGATCAGGAATATGCTACAGGCTCCTTCTTCTGTCTCCTCTTTCATGTGCTTAGATTCAAGTAGTTATTTCCTTTTTAGAGGGTTACATTGTTTAGCGGGTTTTATTGTTGCACTGAAACTGGCATACACACACTTCTAATTCAGGATCAAACTGTAGTTTGCAATTCTGGTTTGAAGGGCAAGTGCAAACCATAGCTTCTTGGTTTGGATGAAATAACAAACTATGATTTGCTTGAAAAAGAAATAAATTGAATCTGAGTATGCATGTGGGGGACGACGACAGGAAGTAAGCAAGCTAGAGGCTCACTCATGTAAAACCAAACATGGTTTGGTGTTACATGTCAACCAAGCCACTGTGAAGAAAAAAGAATAAACAACATGTGAAACAACAGTGATCTGAACCTATGAATATGTGTGCTAAGGAAATGTTCCGCTGGATCTCCATCATAGGGTCTGAATGCTCAAGAAAACGACTGATCTGTCACCTTGCACTGACATGGAGACTCAACCTTATCCTCTGCTAAGGCAGTGCAACAGAAGCTTTCGGCAATGCGGTGCCCACACCCCTTGCCACTATTCCACAGCACAGCCATTCTACATGTAAGAGCTTTGGAGATGGAGAAGAGCTAAGGGCCACCAGTAGCCCCTTGTGAAGTAGTTTAAGAATTGTCCAAGGTCCCTGTGGTGGTACAAGCCCTCATAAAGGATTAGCAGGAATAATAGGTGTTCTTTAAAGACATGTGTGGTCAAGGTAGGCATTCAAGCTTAATACACTTGGGGAGAGACCAGTGGTCAAGCACATACTCAGCAGGCAAAAGGGCCCAGGTTCAAGCTCTGGCATCTCCAGGTAAGGCTGGGAAAGACTCATATCTGAAACCCAGAAGAGCCACTGCCAGTCAGTATATACTAAGATAGATGGACCAGTGGTCTGACTCAAGAGAAGCAGCTTCCTATGTTACATTTGCATCATCATCATCATCAGGCGATCACTCGTGACCGAGTAAGATTGTCTTCCGGGATAAAAGGAGGAAATTCTAAAGAAGATTGTGTAGACTCTAGCGATGGGTCCGTAAGTGACTGGAGGCCAATTCTAGATCCACAAGCTCCCACAGTGAGGACACAGGTTACCAGATAGAAGATGGTCCTGTAAGGATTCATTTGACGTGCTTTTCGCTTAGCACGTTTCTCCCTTTCACCTTGCAGGGCTTCTCAAAGTCCATGGAACCTTTGTGAAAGGCCAACCTCCTAGATTTCGTTCATGGGCCAGCTTCCCAGTTTTCGATGTTTATATTGCATTTTTTTAGATTAGCCTTATGAACATCTTTAAACCTCTATATTGACCACCGATATCCGTTCCATTCTCTGAGTGGGGAGTAAAGTAACTGCTTTGGGAGACGGCAGTCAGGCATTCGAACAACATGACCGGTCCACTGAAGTTGGCGTTGAAGGATCATTTTTTCAATGCTAGTAGTCTTTGCTTCTTCCAGTACACTGACATTTGTTCGCCTATCTTCCCAAGTAATTTGCAGGATTTTCCGGAGGCAACGTTGATGAAACCTTTCAAGGAGGTGGAAGTGACGTTTATAGATAGTCCATGTTTCGCAGGCATACAATAAAGTTGGTAATACAATGGCTTCATAAACCAGTGTTTTGGTCTTCTTACAAATATCCCGATCCTCGAACACTCTATGTTTCATTCGAGAAAATGCGGCACTTGCGGAGCTCAGACGATGCTGGATTTCACTGTCGATGTTAGCTGTAACAGAAAGATAGCTGCCAAGATAGAGAAAATGATCGACATTTTCCAGTATTGTCCCGCCAAGCTGGATAGATGGCATCACCAAAGGATTGGCTTGCACTTGCTGATGAAGCACTTTGGTTTTTTTGATGTTAAGTGAGAGACCAAGTTTTTCGTATGCTTCTGCAAAAGCATTTAGGATAGTTTGGAGATCATCCTCTGAATGTGCGGAGACCACATTATCATCAGCATACTGAAGTTCCACAACGGAGGTTGTAATTACCTTACTTTTTGCTTTCAGCCTGCTGAGATTAAAAAGCTTTCCATCTGTTCGATATATAATTCCCACACCGGTGGGAAGTTTCCCCTCGACAAGATGTAAAACCATGGCGATGAAAATGGCAAATAATGTTGGGGCGATAACACATCCCTGTTTAACACCTGATCCCACTTTAAATGGAGCACCATGAGAGCCGTTGTTGTCCAAAACCGTTGCCGTCATGTTGTCATGGAGAAGTCGCAAGATATTCACAAATTTATTGGGGCATCCAATTTTCATAAGGATAGTCCAGAGAGCTGTACGGTCTACAGTATCAAAGGCCTTAGCCAAATCAATAAATGCCATATAAAGGGGTTGATTTTGCTCCCGGCATTTTTCTTGGAGCTGACGATAAAAGCTGGTCTATGCGACTGTCCCTGCTTTACATCTACAGTAATACCTTGGATTGCAAGTAACTTGGTTTGAGAGTGTTTTGCAAGACAAGCAAATTTTTAAATATTTATTAAAAAATGTTTGACTTGATATACAAGCGACGTCTTGCAATACAAGTACTGTAGTATGGCTTAAATTAAAAATCTCTGTACAATTTTTTTGGGGGAATTTTGTTTTGATATAAGAGTGTTTTGGATTACAAGCACGTTTCCAGAACGAATTATGCTCTCAATCCAAGGCATGACTGTACTGGCTTTTATGACTGGGACCTTTATTCTTGTATTCTATTTATTGTTTTGCATGGCTTGAGAATGGATTTTGTGTTATGTGAGTCAATCTGTGGGCGTTGGATGTGTGGACTGTGGAGAATTATGCTTTGGGATATAGGATTGGATAGCCTTCTAGACTTAAGATTCTATGGTTCTAAGTGCATCCAGACATGATAACCCCTTCCTCTGCTCTCTGCTTGGGGGCACTGACATTTGAAAAGGTCAGCTAGAATAGAAAGAATCTTTAGCTCATAATTAGAAGCTGGAAGAGCTGAAACAATAAAATCTGGTTAGAAGGATGCTGTGCATTTTAGCAGGACTCTTCAAAGGAATTTAGCATCCTTAGAAATTGGAAAGGGATGCTTCAAAAAGTATGTTTAACAAAACACTTCATAATCATATGACTATATATTTTTTCCACATCACTTTTCAGTCTAATGATTGAAAAGCAACATGTTGTTGTTGTTGTTGTTGTTGTTGTTGTTGTTGTTATTATTATTATTATTACTGTTATCTACGATTATTAAGTAAAACAAATTAAAAAGACATGCTCTAAAGAGAGCTATGCAAGGTGTGAACAAAAGGAAACTCAAGCCAGCAAAATGGAGAAATGAAATGGTGGGAGGCCCAATTGATCTGGGAATAGGTGGTTCTCTTATCATAGAATCATAGAAAAGTAGAGTTGGAAGGGGCCTACAAGGCCATCGAGTCCAACCCCCTGCTCAATGCAGGAATCCAGGTCAAAGCATCTCTGACAGATGTCTGTCCAGCCGCACCTTGAATGCCTCCAGACTGGGGAGCCCACGACCTCCCTAGGTAGTTGATTCCATTGTCTTATTGCTCTGACAGTCAGGAAATTTTTCCTGATGTTTAGGTGGAATCTAGGTTCCTGTAACTTGAGCCCATTATTCTGTGTCCTGCAAACTGGGATGAACGAGAAGAGATCTTTGCCCTCCTCTGTGTGACATCCCTTCAAATACTGGAAGAGTGCGATCATATCTCCCCTCAGTCTCCTCTTCTGAAGGCTAAACATGCCCAGTTCTTTCAGTCTCTCCTCATAGGGCCTTGTTTCCCTTTATCATCCTTGTTGCCCTCCTCTGAACCCTCTCCAGTTTGTCTATGTCCTTCTTAAAGTGAGGTGCCCAGAACTGGACGCAGTACTCAAGATGAGGCCTAACCAGTGCGGAGTAAAGGGGAATTATCACTTCCCGCGATTTGGAAGCTATACTTCTATTAATACAGCCCAAAATAGCATTTGCCTTCTTTGCAGCCACATCGCATTGCTGGCTCATATTCAGTTTGTGATCTACCACAATTCCAAGATCCTTCTCACTTGTAGTATTGTTGAGCCAAGTGTCCCCCATTCTGTAACTCTGCATTTGGTTTCCTCTCCCTAGGTGCAGCACTTGGCATTTATCCCTGTTAAATTTCATTCTGTTGTTTTCGGCCCAGCGCTCCAGCCTATCGAGGTCACTTTGAATTTTGTTTCTGTCTTCCAGAGTATTAGCTGTTCCACCTAACTTTGTGTCATCTGCAAATTTGATAAGCATTCCCTGTACCTCCTCATCCAAGTCATTAATAAAAATGTTGAAGAGCACCGGGCCCAGGACCGAGCCCTGTGGTACCCCGCTCGTTACCTCTCCCCAGTTTGAGAAGGAACCATTGATAAGCACTCTTTGAGTCCGATTCTTTAGCCAATTGTGGATCCACCTGATAGTTGTTCCATCTAGCCCACTCTTAGCTAGCTTACTAATCAGGATATCATGAGGCACTTTGTCGAAAGCTTTGCTGAAGTCCAGGTATATAATGTCCACAGCATTCCCACAGTCCACAAGGGAGGTTACCCGATCAAAAAATGAGATCAGATTAGTCTGACAGGATTTGTTCTTGACAAATCCATGCTGGCTTCTAGTAATCACTGCATTGTTTTCAAGGTGCTTGCAGACTGACTTCTTTATAATCTGCTCAAAAATCTTCCCGGGGATTGATGTCAGACTGACTGGCCTATAGTTCCCAGGTTCCTCCTTCTTGCCCTTTTTGAAGATGGGAACAACATTTGCCCTCCTCCAGTCGTCTGGCACTTCACCTGTCCTCCAGGATTTCTCAAAGATAATAGACAGTGGTTCTGAGAGTTCTTCTGCCAGTTCCTTTATTACTCTAGGATGCAGCTCATCAGGCCCTGAAGATTTAAACTCGTTCAGAGTAATCAGGTGCTCCTTGACCATTTGCCTATCAATCTCAAGCTGCAATTCTGCCCCTTCAGTCTGCAATTCAGGTTTGCCAGGGGGGTCATATACCCTCTTTTGGGAGAAGACCGAGCCGAAGTAGGAATTGAACACTTCTGCCTTTTCTTTGTCTTCTGTTATCAATTTGCCATCCTCATTGCGTAGTTGAACCACCAGTTCTTTCTTCTGTCTTTTACTGTGCATGTATCTGAAGAAAGCTTTTTTGTTGCTTTTAGCATTCCTCGCTAACCTTAGCTCATTCTCAGCTTTAGCCTTCCTGACACTATTCCTGCAGTTCTGTGCTACCTGCCTGTACTCTTCCCCTGTAGCCTGTCCTTCCTTCCACTTCCTATACGTGTCCTTTTTTGTTTTCAGGTCATCTTTGAGTTTATTGTGAAGCCACATTGGCTTCTTCTGTTGCCCTCTGCCTTTTTTCCTTGTGGGAATTGTTTGCAATTGTGCCTTTAAAATTTCCTTTTTTAAAAACTCCCACCCCTCCTGGGCTCCCTTTCTCGTGAGAGTCACTTGCCATGGGATCTTACTAATCATTGTTCTGAGTTTGTTAAAATTGGCTTTCCTAAAATCCAGGGTACGTGTTTGGCTACACTCAGCTTTTGCTTCTGTTAGAATCAAGAACTCAAGTATAACATGGTCACTTTCCCCCAGAGTTCCCGAAACTGCCACTTTATCCACTAACTCGTCTCTGTTGGTTAGAATCAGGTCAAGGATAGCCGATCCTCTAGTTCCTTCCTCCACTTTCTGTAGGAGGAAGTTATCAGCAGCACAGCTCAGGAATTTCTTGGAGGGGCCATGTTTGGCTGAATAAGTCTCCCAACAGATATCAGGGAAATTGAAGTCTCCCATTACTACCACATCGTGCCTCCTTGAAACACTGGCAATTTGCTTTTCAAAAGTTCCATCCTCGTCTTCTCCTTGATTGGGTGGTCGGTAGTAGACTCCAACCGCCATGTTCGCTTTATTCTTTGCCCCCTTTATTTTAACCCAGATGCTCTCAATGGGGCTGCCAAGCTCCTCTTCCTGTATCTCTGTGCAGAGATACGTATTTTTAACATACAGTGCAACTCCACCTCCCTTTCTGTTGCTTCTGTTCCTTTTGAACAAGTTATACCCTTCAATTGCTGTATTCCAGTCATGGGAGTCATCCCACCAGGTTTCAGTTATCCCTATCAAGTCGTACTTGCCCTCATGTATCAAGAGTTCAAGTTCGTCTTGTTTATTGCCCATACTCTGGGCATTAGTATAGAGACATTGAAGACTATGTGCTTTATAGTCCGACTTTCCCCCTACATTTTGTGGTAGACTATCAATGGGCACCGCTGGAGCTGTTCTCTCCACTGTGGCATAGAGGCCTTCTTCCATTGGTACCCCCGAGTTTATGTCTCCCTCCCCTGTTGGATTCAGTTTAAAGCCCTCCTGATTAAGTTCCTCATGCTGTGTCCAAACACATTCTTCCCAGTCCTTGTGAGGTGCAACCCATCCTTTGCCAGCAGTCCATCTTCCAGGAAGTGTAGCCCGTGGTCCCAGAATCCAAATCCCTCACGTCGGCTCCACCTTCGTAGCCAGTCATTCACTCGGAGTATTTTTCTTTCCCTTTCTATGCCTCTTCCAAGTACTGGAAGGATGGATGAGAAAACTATCTGGGCCCCGAAGTTCTTGAGTTCCCTTCCCAGCTCTTCAAAGTCTGCCGTGATTTCTTTGTAACTCCGCTTGGCAGTATCATTTGTACCCACGTGGAAGAGAAGAAAGGGGTATGTGTCGGTGGGCTGCATGAGCCTCGGCAGCTGCTCTGACACATCCTTAATCCGTGCCCCAGGGAGACAGCACACCTGGTGAGTCCATGGGTCTTCGCGACATACTTTGGCTTCGATCCCCCGCAGGAGGGAGTCTCCCACTACGAGTACTCTTCTCTTCCTCTTGCTGTAGGCCTTGGTTTGATTGCCTCCACTTGACTGACCCTGAGCCTCTTGCTCGCTGTCACGTTGGGTGCCCGGTAATCCGTCCTCTGCAGGCTGTCCTCTGCTCTCGTCCTCAAGTACATGGAAGCGGTTCCATAGCTCCACTGCTTCCACAGGCGCAGAGTGTCTTGTAGTTCTTCTGCTCCTAACAGTCACCCTTTTCCAGGGAGTTCCCCCTGCGTTATTTTCCCTTGCCTCTGCAGTCTCCGACTCCGCCTCATCCTGCAGTTGCCCTTCTGGCTCCTGTACTGTGCTTTGGTGCTGTAGATCCACCGTTCTGTCTAAGAACTCCTCGCTTTCTCTTATGCTCCTGAGGGTTGACACTTGCTGCTCCAGTCCTCTGACCTTTTCTTCCAACAGCATGACCAGCTTGCACTTGTTGCATGTGTAGGCCATGTTGATCTCCGGCAGGAAAACAAACATTGCACACCCCTTGCAGGTCACCACCACTGCTGAGTCCTTTCCTTCCATAGTGCTCTGTTTCTGTCTTCCTAGAATATATATATATATATATATGTTTTTTTGGTTTTTTTTTTTTTTTTAGGGACCTCCCCCGCCGAACTCCGCTGCCAAACTCCTGTTTGCTCTCCCTGTGCGCTCACTCTGTTCGCTCGCTCTCTGGGAGCCTGCTTGCCTTTTCACAGTCCCAAAAACAGCTGGAGCCTCTCTCCTGTTGTGCTCCTGCTCAGCTGGGAGTCAGGAACAGAATGAGCTCCCAGGCCACGCCCTGCAATCAGCCCCACTTCCTGCAATCAATCAGCTGCAATCAGCCCCAGGTAGTTGCAGTCTTGTACGGAATGGAGACTCGGTCCCTTGAAGCTTCTGGATTCCCAGGTGGCAGCCGTGGCCAGCTCCTAAACAATGATGACCTGCCAACAGTGGCAGGTCATGTTCATGTTCAGTGGCAGTAGATGTTCATTAGTTACATCTAGGTCAGATTGCTGAAACAGGCTGTAAGGGTGAAATCCTGTACCTGTTAGACAGAAAAAGATCCTACAACTCCCAGCACTGTGGCTGGGGAATTCTGGGAGCTGTAGGACCTTTTTTCTGTCTAAACATGCATAGGATTGCACCCTAAGTAAGTTTCACACTTTCACTAGACATTTCTCATTTCACCATTGTCTTTGGCTAATAGATATAATGTCTACTTAATTCAGGTTCAGCCTCAATTGGCTACTTTATCATATTACTGGTTTCCTTTGGAATCTAGGGCACTGCCTGGCACTATCAGTACTCCCCCCACTTCCCTCCCACAAAGCAAATTATTGGAAGGGGCAGAGGAGGCAAGTTCCTGGAAGTTAAACAGGAACTGTGTAGGATAACTGAGCAGTAGTATCATTTTCCAACTCCTCCCTTTTCAATAATACTTACCTTTAAAAAAAACTTTAAAAACCTTTCTTGAACACTGTGAGACTTGCATCACATAAGAAAGTTATTGTCATCATGTTAGCAGCATCTACATTAGGTTTAACATGGAACCATAAGTCTACAGATGTCAAACTTTGCATTAGATGCATGGGGTGTGGGTTTCAGCTTGTTCCTAATATAGTCATACCTTGGATTGAGAGCATAATTCGTTCCGGAAACGTACTTGTAATCCAAAACACTTGTATATCAAAATGAAATTCCCCAAAAAAAAATTTGTACAGAGATTTTTAATTTAAGCCGTACTACAGTACTTGTATTGCAAGACGTCGCTTGTATATCAAGTAAAATAAATAAATAAATAAATATTTAAACATTTGCTTGTCTTGCAAAATGCTCTCAAACCAAGTTACTTGCAATCCAAGGTATTACTGTATAAATAACAGTGGCTGGTGAACTCTGTCCAGGTTCTTTGTTGTGAAGGGTTGCAGTGCCATATAGCGAAGTACCATTTCAGCTATGCAACATCTATTTTATTTTATCTTATTTTAATTTTTGCTATGTACGTAGAACTCTAGAAAGTTTGCTTCTGGTATTATAAAGTCTAGCTTGTCTGATGGAATTATGGTTATTATTTTACAGTTTATATCTTGCAATCTGCTTCTTTTCAAAGGATTCATACAACTGATTGGTGTATGACACAATTTGCCATATACACAAACTGAAATAGATGGGAATGGGATCCGCAGCTGATGAAGGAATGTGTCAAGGGCCTCCTCCGGGATTTTTGTGTGTCCTTAGGCAAGACGCCCTTAATGGGCCCCCTTCCTCAGTGAGTCTACCATCTCACCACCATTGTCACCAGCTGCTCTTGCTCCTCATCCTCTTTCTCATTATTGCTGTCACTTGCTTGCCTAACAGGCAGAGAGCCAGTGAGCAAGTAGGCAGTGAAGCCTACTGCTCCTCCTCAGCACCATGGTTGTCTGGGCCAGAGCAAGAGATGCAGGTGAACGAGCAGGTTGCAATGGTGAGGGGGAGGAGGGGGAGGAGGAACAGCTCCAGGGAGCTCTTGTCAGTGGGCTCCTGCTGGGGTGTGGGCCCTTGGCAAGTGCCCTAATGTGCCTACCTTTGATGCTGGCCGTGAATGTGTGTAAGCTCTGTTTTCAGTCTACCCTCAGTTTCCAAGATATACAGAGCTTTGTCATTTCACTGCACTTGACCCAAATGTCTATGCTAATGTGTTTTGTCCTTGGCCATGACCCATTCATAGAACCCATAAAAAAAGATACAAAGATGTATGTGTGCTTGACAGGCACCCTCACTATGCTAATATAAATAATATCCCCACCTGAACCAGAATCAGCAGCTTTGCACTACAGATGGTCATAAGTCAACTTAGCACCGCAATGAAATGTGTCATAAAGTTAAACCAATATATAAAGCAATTTGGGAAGAGATTTGCAAAGGCACTTTTGGGGTTATTTTGCTTTCCCTGCCTTTTTTTTTTCTTTCCAAAATAGGCTGATTAAAATTAAAGCCTTATGAATTTTAAAAAGGCAAAAGCAGATGTTTTCTTTGGCTCTGAAGTGTCTCATCAGTTACTGAAAATGAAGTAGAAAGTAAAGTGTATAAATAGTTTCTCTCCAACTATAGTGGTAGGGATGACTTTGTACATAATCATAAATAAGAGTGAGAGAGTGCACATAAAATACATAATTTTAAGTAATGTAGGATAGAGAGAGATCTGTGGTTAATGTACATGTGCTGTAAAACAGTTTTGTAGCTAGACTAACTAGATGACTAGGCAAGACATGCAGTTCTGCCTTGTCTTGATTTCTATTCAGCTGTTGCTTCATAGTCTCATATTACACCTCCCATCTCTCTCTCTCTCTCTCACGCACGCACGCACGCACACATCATCATCACAAGATTTCTAATATATTGTGTGGAACACAGCAGTCCAAGGGCAAATGAGATGTGATGTTAATTGCATGAATGCAATTAACATGCATGTTTTTAAAAATGTGAAAGGCAGCTGCTGTCAGAACAACAGGGGTTAGGAGGAAGAGCTTAATAGTTACGCATTCCCCCTACAGTGGTCCCAACAAAAATCACACACACCCTTCAGCTGATATTTGCATAAGGAGGGAAGTTTCCATCGGCATCTGGGACTAGTTTGGTCCTTGGACTTCATTCCAAGTTGACTTTTTGCTGGAAGAAAGCATGCCATGATCAAAGGCAATCACATGGTGTAAGTGATAAGGAAAGAGGACTAGTGACAAGAATGGACACACTGTCTATCATTACACACTAATTCCATATGTCATTTTCTGTCATTATCATAATCTACTTTAACTATGGGATGCAAGCAAGCACAGCTAGTGTCCATTAAAAGTAGCCACACTCAGGTATAAATTTAGGTAGGGTGGACATGTGTCCTACTTTACAGAGAGCAGTCCTCTGTTTGAAAGTCTGTCAGAAGATTATCCTCTCTTTGAAGGCATCCTCTATTTGAAGAGTTGTCCAGCTCAAGTCCACTTTAAAGATAAAAGACCACAGGAGAGAAAGCAGGGGCCCTGAAGTTGCCAATCAACCACTAGCACCTTGGACAGCAGATTGAGCCGGCCCACATCTCACTTGCTCACATTCTTACCGTCTATGGCAAGATGTATTTCTATTTAAATTATAGTAATTATTTCTAAATTTGAATCTACACATGTATTTTTAAAAAATGTAAACTGGTGTTGTCTTTGGTCTTGTTTTTGGCGATGAGCATCAGTTTTCTGCTGGAGATTCTGGGAGTAGAGGAAGGTGACTATTAGGGAGAGGCTGTAGCTCAGCGATAGAGCACATGATTTTCATGCAGAAGATCCCAAGTTCAACCCCTGGCATCTCCAGGCAGGACTGGAAAAACTCCTGCCTGAAACCCTGGAGAGCTGCTGCCAGTCAGTGTCGACAATACTGGGCTAGATGGACCGATGGTCTGACTCAGTATAAGGCAGCTTCCTGTGTTGTTCTGCCACAGCCTGGGAAGTACCTGCCTCTGCTGCCTTGCCCTGCCCTGCCCCAGGTTTCAGAGCCCTTTCAGGAGTAGGGATTAGGGAGGCACCGGCACCTGCAGGATTGAGGCAAGCAGGGCCCTGCTTGTCTTCCTCACAGAGAGCTATGAGCAAGTCCCTGCTCACCTTGATCCTGGTCACAAAGCATTCGATCAGGAGCACTCACACTCACTTTCTGCAAACACCCTTAGTCGGGTGCTCATGACAACCCTAAATTCCTGACCATGAAGCATTCTAGAGCAGTGTTCTCCAACCTTGGGTCCCCAGATGTTTTTGGCCTACAACTCCCAGCATGCCCCAGCCAACCCAAGGTTGGATAACACTGTTCTAGAGGTCTGCTTTGGATAGAATATATCATGGCATTCCCTTTCAGCTGGAGAAGAGCCAACATAATCAGCAAGGTTATGAAATCTAATGATGATTTCTTGAGTACCAGCCTGGCTATTGTCCATTTCAAGGTACATGGTGGGGTTTCTTATTGAAAGGACACATTATTGATTTAAATTATCTGGAAGACGGATGGCTTTTCACAAATTGCACAGTGTAATGAGTTTTTAAAGAGGTAATTTTGAGAAAAGATTAATGTACGTAGATGGTGGCCTCTAACTTACATCTGGAAATGACCCATGGGAAGCCATATCCTCAAACTTAGTTAAGCCAGAGAGCCCTGTGTTTAAGCCATTTTAAAGAATACATCTCTGGCTGATTCACCCCATGGACTTCTTTGATGAGAAGCAGTACAAAATGTGCATGCAGTCAATTGATCCCTAATTCTCCTGGCAGTTACATGGTGGCCATGTGTCCTACTTTACAGAGAGCAGTCCTCTATTTGAAGGGCTGTCCCGCTCAAGTCCAGCTTAAAGATAACCATAATAAAGGGAGTGCAGAGGCCTTGAAGTAGCCCATTGACAGTCAGCACCTGACCAGCAGACTGAGCAGACACACAGCTCACCTGGTTGTAGTCTTCCCCGACATGGGTGAGATGCATTGTATTCCTATTTAAATTATAGCAATTATTTCTACATTTTCCTCTGTACATATAAATTAGCATATGCAATTTTTATACAAATTGATGTCCTCTTTTGGAGTGATGCATAAGCGGCCACACCAAGCAGTCAGCCTGAGTGTTAGCTGTGTGTGCCATGATAATTCAAGTGAAGCTTTTTTGAGGCCAATATGGTGAATTGTAAGGATTTAATGTGATGGTTTTAAAGTATTTAGTGGCATTTATTGTATTTTAATTGTATTCTTAAACTAAATGTGTCTTTTCTTAGTTTTATAAGAAGATAAGAAGAGCCATGCTGGATCAGACCAATGGTCCATCTAGTCCAGCATTCTGTTCACACAGTGGCCAAGCAGCTGCCCACGGGAAACCCACAAGCAGGACTGAGTGCAACAGCACCCTCCCACCCATGTTCCCCAGCAACTGGAGTACATAGGCATACTTCCTCTGATACTGGAGGTAGCATATAGCCAGTCAGGGCTAGTAGCCATTGATAGGACTAGTAGCCATTAATAGCCTATTTTATTGTTCAGATGTATTCTGTCTGATCTCTAAGGGATGTACAGGGCTTTCATTTTGATAGAGACTCCTGTTTTTATCTTCTTCTTTTATATGAGTTTGTGTGTATGTATTTGTATTTTTGGTTGATATAACCATGATGGTTGATACAACAAATAAACTTAAACTACTCCTAAAAAAAATAATTCAAGTAAAATTATTTGACACAATAATTTGTCAAAAATGTTGACACTTTTTTGGGAGGGGGTACTACCTTCTTTTTATCCATTCTCCATTGCAACAAGCAACTGGTGAGAGAGACCTAATGCAGCACAGAGGTTAAAAGAATGAATTGGCAGCCAAGATTCTCAGACACTTAAAGGCCCTTTATGAATAGTATAAGGATAAGAATGTTGGCCTATATTACATGGTTTGCTGTATGGCTTAGGGCACAATCCAATGGGGATGCCTGTAAGCCTCTACATGCGGAGGATTACGGGCATCCTATGCAATCTAGCTATGGCATTTTGGGCAGGGAGGGAAGGAGGCTGGAATGCTGCCGGGATGTGTTGTATCCCAGTGGACCCGTCTCCTCCCCTCCCCGCCCCCTGGAACACCCTCTTTACCCATAAGAGCAACCTTGGAGAAGCAGCCAGTGCAGTTCTTTCCGCACTGGCTCTGTGTGTGTGTGTGTGCGCGCGCGCGTGCGTGTGTGATCCAAGCGCAGATCCACAGCTCCAAGGTCAGAGCTCTTTTCCGACCTTGGATCTGGAAATCCGAAGCATCCTATGGCCCTCTAGACCAGTGTTCTCCAACCTTGGGTCCCCGGATGTTTTTGGCCAACAACTCCCAGCATGCCCCAGCCAGCGTAGCACTACCATTAGGCAGAGTGAGGCAGCCACCTGAGGCAACTAATTTGGGGTATCATAAAAGGGTAGCAAATGGTTGGCTGTTTAATTCATTATTATTGTAATTTTTAGTGGCAGGGAGCGGGGACAGATGCTGGTGGGATTTTCTGCATCAAAAGATAAAATTACCTGACCAGCCTTGTGTACTATGCACTTTCACTTGTTGGTGTGTGTGTGTGTGTGTGTGTGTGTGTGTGCCATTTTCACAAAGTATGAATGTAATGTGTAGTGTTGACGAGAATTCATTGTATTTCATAGGACTGTTATTCATTATAATCTCTGTGTGCTACTGTAAGAGCAAAGTGATTAGTTCTATATGCCATAAGCTAGCTTTAAGTTCAAAAATGTGTTCTTGGAACTGGGGCTGCAGGTGGCTTGGTTAGTCCTTGGAAGTAAAAAGCTCATTATCTCATGGCGGGAGGAACCTTCACAAGGGTGCTTCTGAAGTTAGCTGTAAGCCTCAGAGGCCTGAGGTCATGGGTAGGAGCTATGACTGAGTCCAAAAAATCAAGCTGTACAGATGTAAATCTAAGATAAGGAACTAGAGCTAAAGTTGGGTAGGATGTTATAAACAGCAAGATGTTGGCTTCATTGAGCAGAGAGATCCTGGGAGAATGAGAAGCCTACCAAACATGATTACCTAAGCTCTGTCAACTATAAGATCTCAATGATGATTGCTTTGTTGGTTGAGAGGAATAGAGCTTTAGTTTTAATAAGAAATATGCTAGCCACTATTTATATTATGCTTCTAACCATCCTAATTGCAGCATGTGTAGCAATGTGTTTTGCTTGTTTTATCATTCCAAATTTTGTTATTCTCTAACACTGTTTGAGCAGTCAGTATATATTATGTGGTACCACTCAGTGTTGTTTAGTTTGAGGGGTGATTCAGGGACCACAACCCATAAATTCTAACAATTCCTGAAGCCCAGAACACTCAGCTGGGATTTATATATTTGTTGCTGAGTGGGGTCTACCCATATAGCCCCCGTTTTCTCTCTTGGTCAGGTGAGTCACAGACATGCCTGGTCAAGTAAGGGAAATAAGCTAATCAAATGGCTGCAGGAATGTTTCACCTGTCTCACCATTTGCCACTCTGCCTCAGGCACCAAAAAGTCTTGGGCTGGCCCTGTAATATGTATAGAGATAAAATTATTTTCAACTAGTTCTGTTACTTTCCATAAAGGGCAAATAAGGTTTCTTTCATTCTCAGGCCCATTAAATACTAATTCTGAAAAATCCTGTCAATGTTTGCAATATTACTGCTCTCCCTTTCACACAATGATGTTTTTCTATACTCAGATATACTTTGTGGTGCATTAGGCCCAATTAATGTGACAGGAAGCACTGTCAGGACTATTTCTGTTCCTGTATTCATCCATAGTCCTTGAACTTCCATAGCTCAATTCAGGTATTTGTTTCCTTTACTTTCATGTTTTTTTCTGCCCCAGTTCTTGTTGTGAGATGGATAGCAATATCTAGTATTTAATGTTATTATTCTGCCTTACTAAAAGGGTGGTGCTTGGTTTGTTACGGTCCATTATTTTGTCCATCATTACACATTAATTCCATTTGTCATTTTCTATCATTATCATCTTCATCTGCTTCTACTATGGGATGCAAGCAGAGGTAGGGCCCATTAAATCTAGCCACAGTCAGATATAACTCTAGGTGAGGTGTTCATAAGTCCTACTTTACAGAGGAGAGTCCTCTATTTGATGGGCTTAGAACAGTCCTCTATTTTAAGGTGTCCTCTTTTTGAAGAGCTGTCCAGCCCAAGTCTGGTTTAAAAATAAAGAACCATAAGAAGGGGAGCAAGAGGACATAAATTTGCCCATCAACAGTTAGCACCTGGACAGGAGACTGAGGAAGCAGTCACAATCTTCTCCATTATGGCAAGATGTATTGAATTTCTATTTAAATTGATTGTTAGTAATGATTTCTAAATGTGTATCTATGCATACAAATTAGCATATGCAGATTTTATGCAAAACAATGCCCTCCTTTTCGGTGTTATATTTCCGCATTTTGGGTGATGTGTAAGTGGCTACTCTAAGGATGGCCTGCTTTAACATGCTCTACATAGTGATTCCCTTGAAGACTTTTTAGAAACCTCAGCTGGTCCAGAATATGGCACCATAGTGTGTTAACTGGTGTCAGCTGCAAGAAGTACATAACACCAATACCAGCAGAGGCTGGTGACTCCTGTGTCAGTGGGGCTCGTTCTCCATTGCAGCTTTTATTCTGAACTTTATAGGAGCTATCCATGGCGCTGTACTCCACTCCCAAAATAGGTTCACCACCATGGAGCACCATGGATAGCTCCTATAAAGCTCAGAATAAATCTTCAATAGATAAGGAGCCCCACTGACACAGGAGTCACCAGCTTCCCCTAACCGGTTGTCTGTCTGTTTCTGGGTTCAGTTCAAGTTGCTGGTGCTTTCCTTTAAAGCCCTATGTGAAACTGCTTTCTCTTGTATGACTGAGTAGCCCAGCCTGGGGCCCTCCAGATGTTTTATACTACAACTCCCGGCATTCTGGACTATAGGCCCTGCTGCCTGGGGCCGAGGAGAGTTGAAGTCTAAAGCAATTGGAAGGCACCAGGTTGGAGAAGACTGGACTAGCCTGTGCTTCACTGATTTAAAAGCCAAGTTAGTATTTGCTTTTATTTATATGTAATTATCTGACAATATGCTATCACAGTTCAAATCCTAAAGATTCATCACTGTGTGAAAGCCTTCAAAGTGAAGCTTCTCACACCACCAATCATCTAAGAGTCTCGTGTTACCTTAAATACTAACAAATTTATTACAGGATAAGCTTCTGTGGACACTGTCCACTTCATCAGATGCATTAAATATTAACCTCAAATTAGCAGGTTTATATACACATGCTGGGGGTGGGTGGGTGACGAGAGATATAAACTGTGTTTTCAGGGGGAATTGAAACACAAAAAGTTCAGTTTCCAGAGGGGTAGCTGTGTTAGTCTGTTGCAGCAAAAACAAGGTGCTGGTCTTGGGGCACCTTAAAGGCTAACAAATTTATTCTAGCATAGTAGACAGTCATGCTTATTGTAACAGTTGCCATTCATAAAAAAAATGTTGGGTGATAAAGCAGAAATCCTTGCAATGGTGAGCCAATTAGTGGGAGGAAAGACTTGCCTACGTTTCATAGAATCATAGAAAAGAAGATTTGGAAGGGGCCTACAAGGCCATCAAGTCCAACCCCCTGCTCAATGCAGGAATCCAGGTCAAAGCATCCCTGACAGATGTCTGTCCAGCTGCACCTTGAATGCCTCCAGATTGGGAGAGCCCACCACCTCATCTTTGTAGGGGATGAAACATCTTCGGAGGTACCAAGACACTCCCTTCCCTGCCAGACACCAGTGCTGGGTTCCACAGGCCAATTGCTAGATGGGTGGTGGAGGTTGCCTGGTGGGGTCCCTGACATCAGGTTTATGTGCAAATTCCTGTTTCAATGCCTAGATTGTTATTACTAGATTTATTGCAGCTGCTATATAGATTTAACTAGCTGTTGCCCACAGCTGCGCTCGCGTGGATTTTAGGATTTGGTATAATTGTTTTTAAAACAAACATGTATGGAAAAGATGCAGTGTCTCTGACTGAAAGTGTAACGTTTAGGCTGGGTGCTGGCAGCAGAAATCTTTTGTGACAGAAATATCTGTTCATAAAGAAAAATCAGGTTAATCCTGAGAGTCTACAGGTGATGAAGAGTGAGCATGCCAAGTTTGGGGTAGATCCGTCTAAACGTGATGGAGCCTATGCCCCCCACACAACAGTCAGTCAGTCATGTAAAAAGTTTCCTGCATACCCAGCCCTATTGGCCACTGCTGCTATTGGCTCCTGAAGTCCTGCAGCAAGTTGGCTCCTGCAGCAATTATGAGGTGAGGCCTATTTGCAGAACTGCAGATATGAGAGTGGGGTGATTTTGCCCCCTTTTTTCACCCCCTTAGGGATGGAATTTCCCAAAATCCTTCCTTAGTGGGGGTCTACGTCATAAAAGCAATGTCCCTTCAAAATTTCACGTTCCTAGATTAAACGGTTTGAGCTGGGTGTTAATGAGTCAGTCAGTCAGTCAGTCAGGACACTTTCTTTTATATATATAGATGTATAGCATGTATGGTAGTAAATACTACACAGACACATTGCTACCAGCTCCCTCTTTGGCCCTGATCCAGAGAATCAGATGTGCAGCAGATGGCTGCTCACCCGTTGCTGTGCTTGCATTCATACAGCACAGTTGAGGCTGGAGAGCAAGAGCCTCCCACAGCCCCAAACAGCTGTGCGCATTTGTACAGGAACAATGAATTTACAGAAGCACTAAGAGATGTGCCTTGCATGTATACAACATGGTAAACACATGATAAGAGTCTTTAAACAGAAAGATAACCGAGTACTGATGTGGGGTTATATAAAAGGGTCTTGTACATGAGTTACATTTTGTTTATCAAGCTTTCTCGTATCTTCGGTAGCACAAGGGACTGAATGAACAGAACTTCTTTCTCAAGAGCAATAGGCAGGAACTTTCCCTTCAATCACGCTTTCATTTTTCCATGCCATAAATTATGAGAGTAAATGTCCTTTCCAGAGCAGATTAAAATTATGGTAATATCATTATTTCTAATCATGAATTGCAATTATTCCATAACAAGTCTTTCAGTCATGACTAATTTGGTACACGGGTGACTCATTTGTCTTGTGATTAAATAAAGATTTGTGTACGTTTTGATCTTTAAGCATAAGTGCTCTGTAAACGATGCCAAAGTGGTGTTATTTTGTGTGTATTGTGTTGTTTGCTTGTTTAGCCACGTTTAACTAAATAAAAGAGTTCTTACATTATAATTGACTTGGGATTCCCCCCCCCCAACTTCATTGCCCCCACGCTTTTCCTACAAAAATTAACTCATCTCTTCAATGCAGATTCCCAGCTGTTGAAGAAATGTTTGCTGTTGCAAAGAAAGACAAAATATGGAACTTTTAGGCTACAATCCTATGGTCCCTGGGAGAGCATTCCAGGGCCTCAGGCTTTCTCAGACCTCCCCTTCAGAGAGAGAGAGAGAGAGAGAGAGAGACCGAGACCTGCTGATGGAGGAGGAGATCTGACCTCAGATATCCTCCCCAACTGATTATTTTCCAACATCAGTATTCTGAAATCAAAAAGGGGAGAAAGGAGGTATGGGTGTGTGTGCTGAAGTCATGCCAGGAGATATTGTGGATCCACAGGCCTCCTGGCTCCCAGACATGGCCTCCTGGCTCCCAGACATGACCCCCAACCAGCTGCTGATCTATGACAGCTGTCAAAGATCAATGCCCTTCTATGGGTTTCAATGGGAGGTGATTTGTTTTGTTTTTTAATGGCCCCCAGCCCCAGGAGAGAGAGAAATGTATAAATGCTGCTCCTTCCTCTCTTATGCCCTGCTGGGCTCATGCTGGCAGGACTTTGGATTCGTCAGTGGCTCTTATGTCAGAGCTCTCCACAATGATAGATAGGATTGCTCTGTTAGTATTCTTTACTATCTATTTGTTGGTTCAGAAGATAGTCATGATCTAGCTTCTTCAAAGTCTGATCTCTACAGAAATGTAGATGGAAAGGAAGGAAGGAAGGAAGGAAGGAAGGGGGAAAGAGTAGATCTCGAAACTGTATTCAGTGTACTGTATACTTATGTCCTTTCAAATAAATAACGTAGACTATCAGATGGAATATAAATAGATAAATTTTATTGGATCCAGAGTTTTTATTCCGCCAGCAGAAGCATTCTCTCATGGAGTTCTGCTCAAAACACCTGCTGGTGGAAAACGGGGGGGAGGAGGCAATTTTTACCAGTCCCCCCTCTCTCTGCAGGCCCCAGCACCAACTCCCCTACTGTTCAGGAGGGTCCCCCAATCCACTGGAGCAGGTTTGTTTTACTAACTTAGGGGGCTTCAGGGGAACTGATGAAGATCCTCTCCTCCACTATAGAAGTACTGAGTGATGACTCCAGAAGAACTCGTTCAAGATCTAGTCCTTGCTTCAATGTACATCGTTCATGACTACTTAGAGCAGCTGGTACATCTCCCAGTCAGAGTCCATAAGGTGAGTAGTTGTTGTTTCCCACCGTATTAATCAGTATGACAACAGTATACTCTGTGTGTGTGTGTGTGTGTGTGTGTTAGTGTACACATGAAAGTCTACAACTTTCCTACTTGTATAGCTGGCATAGATAGGGGTTGTATCCAACTGTGTCTGTTCACTGGAAGAATGGACTTCTCATCCCCCTGTAGCCCCGAGATCTGCTCCAGAGGGTTGGGTGACCCTCCACAGCAGATTTGAAGGGGTGCAGGGGGAAGGAAAGGGAGGTGGAAGTCCTGTTGCACAAGGGGAGGTCTGCTCACATGATGTTGGAAGACACCCAAAGGTTCCCCATTTTTCTAGGTCAGACTAGGTGCTTTAGAATAGCAGAATCTGAATGGAAACCACTATGATGGCTCTGAACAGTCACAGCAGTTTCAGTGAAAGGTGCATGACTGTTAAGACCATGCAGTACCTTGGAATACAGTCTTTAAGGTGAGGTTGGTTGACAGATCAAATGCAATGCTATATCCCCATCGAGCCTTCTGCCTCCACTCAGTCAAGTTACTTGACCTCCAGAACAAGGATAGCTGTATTGAGAGGAGGACGAGGACGAGGTCGTCTGCTTTGATGGGGGTTTAGGAAGTATGCACAGAATCCAGTGGAGGCTGGTGACTCCAGGCTGGTGATGTCAGTGGGGCAGTGTATCCACTCCAGGTTGTGTCCTGAACTTCTAAGGAACTGTCCATGGTGCTGAACCTATTTTGGGCTTTGGGTGGGGCTCAGCACCATGGACAGCTGCTTTAAAGTTCAGGCTAACACCCAGAGTGGATACACCACCCCACTGACACTGGACCCGCCAACCTCCACTGACAGAATCTCGCTCTCTCCTAATTTCACTGAGTGGTGGTCTGCAGCATGCCTGCCAGTGAAGAGAGAAAACGGAGCTTTATCAGATGTATGAACACTATATAATTGCTATGTATTGCTTTTTAAAATTACAAATATATTCTGATTTTTTAAAATCCTATTTACTACCATTTATTTTCTTCTCACATTTTACCTCTCCCTGACAACGGCCCTGCTGAAGTTTCAGTTCAAAAGCAAAATATTCAGTCAATAACCTTTATGGAGTATAACAGTGCAGTGCCTTCTTCCAAGAGTCAGAGAATACTGAGAAAAGTAACATTGTGTTCATAAATCCTAGTGGCACCCTTCCCTTCACTCAAGGTCAGAGGCACCAAATGGTCATGATAACTGCAATTTTTCATTTCAATTCCTCTCCTCCGTGGGTATTCCCTCCATAGAGAGGGGGGGGGGACCCAAACAAACATTAAGTCAGAATTGGCAAGAGAACTGTCCAAAAGTGTGTTCTTCTAGGAGAAAATCATTAGATATCTCAATACATTTCTTTTGTCAAAGAGCAGATCCTTCAATCCCTCTAGAAGCTCAAGTGTTTACATACTGATAGCCTTTCTTCTCAGACTGGGAAACCAGGAGCCTATTGTGTATTGTCCAAATGATGATTAGCTTCTGCAGCCTTTTGATATGCATCATCAAGAATGAGCATCAGGAACACAGAAGCCTTTGAGGAGCCTTATGTTTACAAGGATACTGATGAAAGCACTGGAAATTTTCCATCTCTTTGCCTAGCCTAATGATCTGCACCAGCTAATTATAGAATTATTACTTTCCCAATCCAGTGATGTAAAGTGCAGTAATCTACTCACCAGATCAAGGTTTGGATGCATTTCATCTCTTCTGCCAATGGACTGTTTTTACAACTTTCATCATCATCATCAGGCGATCACTCGTGACCGAGTAAGATTGTCTTCCGGGATAAAAGGAGGAAATTCTAAAGAAGCTTGTGTAGACTCTAGCGATGGGTCCGTAAGTGACTGTGGAGGCCAATTTTAGATCCACACAGCTTCCCACAGTGAGGACACAGGTTACCAGATAGAAGATGGTCCTGTAAAGGATTCATTTGACGTGCTTTTCGCCTAGCACGTTTCTCCCTTTCACCTTGCACTCGGGCTTCTTCAAAGTCCATGGAACCTTTGTGAAAGGCCAACCTCCATTTAGATCGTTCATGGGCCAGAGCTTCCCAGTTTTCGATGTTTATATTGCATTTTTTTAGATTAGCCTTATGAACATCTTTAAACCTCTTATATTGACCACCGATATTCCGCTTTCCATCCTTGAGTTGGGAGTAAAGTAACTGCTTTGGGAGACGGTAGTCAGGCATTCGAACAACATGACCGGTCCACTGAAGTTGGCGTTGAAGGATCATTTTTTATCCCTAAACTGGCATGGCTTAGTCATTAACAACGGGTACTGGAGAGTAGGTATGCTGCTCTTTCCCTAAGCCCCTTAGAATGTACTCAATACTCATCAACCAGGTAGCATCTGAGACCATTTTTGCTTCCCTCATAATGTGCATGCATGTGGGCACATGTACACACACCTAGAGAGTAGGGCTGTGCATAGGAAAATATTTGCCTTGGAACTTGTTTTGTTGGCTCAGATAGGGGGTTGCCTCAGTTTTGTGGCTTGGATTGACATCATATTTCACTTTGGATCCAAGGCAGAGGGGTCACCGTGCCTCATTTTCCAAAGCCTTGGCTGTTTTTCCCACTGACTGAAAGGGGGAAATCAACAAACACCCATATATATTTTTCAGAACTGGATGACATTTGTGTAACGATTTTGGTTCTATTTAAAGGGGAAATGCTTACTGAGGTTTGTATATAGTGTGCCTGGGGTGTATGATTGACAGCTGGAGTGAATGGAATGTTCAGATGGAGCTTGCATGTGATTGGCTGGGGAAGGAGTGACTGGATATTTTTTTAAAAAAGGCAGTTAGACAGAGGCAGTTAGACAGAGAGTAGATGGACCCTTGGTCTGACTCAGCATGGCTCTTCTCATGTTCAGAAATTCCACATTTCTTAACATGAAGCTGGATAGGTGGAATGAACCTCAGGCATTCATTCCCATCTGAGAATGGGTACAGAGGTGGCAAGAATGGAAAAGCAGAAATTTTCAGTTCAAAGGTACCCGGAGCAGCTTATCCATAATGTCCCACTCTCTCCATTGTAGCAATGAATAGAATTGTGTCTGGTTCTTCCTTGACAATGTTACCATAGAAACATAGTCAAAAGGACAACAAAGTAATCTATGCAGGGGGAAAGAAAGCACATATGGTTGTAAAAATACTGATGAAGATTTATCTGCTCTAATTTTATTTAAAAAGATCATTTCTAAACTTTCTCACTTGTGAATAAAACAAACAGAACCACACCATACCACACTATACAAGTGCAATCATGTGTTTATGTCCAACACCAAGTGATGTGGGCAAATGGCAGTGCCAGGCCAAGACATTTTGCTGCCTGAAGTGGTGCCCAAATGGCACCCTCACGCCTCACCCCAACTGGAGCCAGCACTTTAAGAAGTCTTGCTGCACCAACTGAGACACCAATTCCTACCTTATTTATTTGTTTGTTTGTTTGTTTCCTCTCCCACTCTCTCTCTCTCTGCAAAAAAATGGTGCTCAAGCAGCTAACAATAAAATCCAGATTTAAACAAAAGTCTTGATGAAAGCACAATTAAAAAACGCAACAATAAGAAAAATAAGCAGCACCGACCAGTTAACCACCCGCCCCCGCTGCCCACACACACCACCCTTCAGCAACAGGCCAGCTTATATGCCAAAGGCCCTGAACAAAACTGCATTTGCCTGCTGCCAGAAGGACAACAGAGAGGGGGCCAACCTAGACTTCCTTGACAGGTTCCAGAGCCTGGAAGCAGCCACCAAGAAGGCAATCTCTCACGTCCCCACCAAATGTGCCTCTGAAGGCAGAGAGAAGGTCCTCTCCCAAAGATCTTAAAACCTAGGCAGGCTCATATGGCAGAAGGCAGTCTTTCAGGTAGCCTGGTCCCAAGTTATATAAGGCTTTATAGGTCATAAGCAGCACTTTGAATTGTACCTGGAAACCTTCATCTATCTCCTTTCTTATGGTGCCATCTGAAGAAGGTTGCTTCACCTTGCTGCATGGCAGAGCCAGCCCTGGCAAGTGGTTAGATTCTTGAGACTCACAAGCAGTGGAGGACCAATGAAACAGCAGAGGTGACAGCGCAGCCATAGTGGTGTGGGCAAGGGAAACAAGTCTGTGTGTTGGAGCCAAATTGGCCAATGTATGGGACTGAACTAGATATTGGTCTAGCATGCAGTCTAGCCATCTGGAGTCAGCAATATGGTTGGGGGAATGTTGCTCCCAAAGCACCACAAACCTGCTGTCATTAACAGCTAATTCACAGTGGTGCCACTAGGACTGGCCCACAGGGTGCTGGTCCAGGGCCCCACAGACCAGGTGGCCCCCAAATGACAGCAACAGCAGCAGCAGTCACAGCAGTGCTTTTTCTGTATGTGGTTTTTTTAAAAAAACAACACCACAAAACTTTAAACAGAGACCAGGCACACTGTGGAGCAAAGTTCCATTGTACCACCTTCATTTCCCTGAGGGCCTCTGGCAGGGACATGCATATGTCCCTATCAAAAAACCCTGATTAGCCCTGTCAAAAACCCCATTTTAAAAGGAAGCCTGAGCTTTGACAGCTAGCTGTCAAAACTCTATGTTCCCATAGAAGGGGTGGCTCACACATTTCCACCTTCCGGAACACCTGGAATCTCAGGAAACAGTGGAAATAGATGCAGGGCACTGAGAAGAGTCAGGTCCAGCCAAAAAAAGTAGAGGATCTCCTGCAAATGGATTGATCTACTGCCCCCCCCCCCTTTGGTGAGCAAAGATCACTTGCGGATTTGCTTTCCCTTGACAGCTCAACTTTTGACAGCTGTCAGGGGAAAGAAAATAAAAAATAGCCCAATTTGGAGCCTCTCTGGGTCAGTGACCATGGTTGACACCCCCCCGCAGGACACTGCCCAGACAAGGCTTCCCATTTCAGACCCCCACAAGTGCATACCTCCACACTTGTGCAAGTCAGATGAAATGTTTTTAAAATAATTTACGTTAACATTTGCGCACACTGGGGTCACTCACTCACACACATACAATAAGTGATGAGTCAGTGACAGCCCCTCCAATGTGCTGCTTGGGCACTTTGTAGGGGCTGTCACTGGCTGTCAACTTGGAGATTGCAAAAAGTGATCTCCAGGGGGGGGAAAGGGGGGGAAGCCACAGTGAGTGAAAAAGGGGGACAGTCGTCAAGGGGGACACCGAGCCAGTGATGGTTGCTCTACCATGCTGTTTGGGTATCGGTGGGGCAGCTGCCACTGGCAGTGGCCTGGGCAAGCTCAGCAAGAGTGACAAGGGTTTTCTTGCTGAGCGGCTCACTCAGTGCTTTCCTGGACCCATGATAGTGTTGTTTACCTGGGATTGGATGACACAACAACCCCCCATGGGTCCAACAACCCCTAGTACAAGCCATGGGTTATCACGGTAGCATGTTGCCCTTAAACAAGCCACCCTGCGGGAAGCGGTCCAAGTTCGCACAACACAACACCCCACTGTGACTTGTCACCCATGATGGGTTGTCATGTTGTGTGAACCCAGTCACTGTCTACACTTAACAGGTGAATTGAATCCCTGCTGCCCCATGAGAAAATTCTCTAAATTTCCCCCCCTCACTAGAATCTTTTGCTGGACTATTCATTTCACCGCCTGCCCCTCCCCCCAATTGCTGAAAATGAAATAATTTTTTTTGGCAAGTTTAAAATCACATTTCCTGTAAAGCAGCTTCCTCCCCACTTAAAAAAAACCCAACACCCCACAGATATCAGGGGGCAGTGTCTCTTGTTCAGGGCTTTTTTTCTCAGAGAAAAGGTGGTGGAACTCACCCCCCTCCCCTGGCCACGCCCCTACCCACCCCTAGGACCGCCCCCTAAAACCGCCCCTTTAGAGAACAGGGATGCAAGTAAAATTTGGGGGGGCTATAAAAGTAAATGTATGGAATTAAATAAAAAGCAATGCAGTAAAATGTGCAAAAAAATTGGAATACTTACCAAAAGTAAACTCAGAGACATTTCCTTTTTGAAAGGTGTTTATTTATAAGTTTTGCAATTACACATATTAATCACAGTTTAGACACAACCTGTGGTGCCGAACCTATTTTGAGGCCAGGATTCAGAACCATGGATAGCTCCTTAAAAGTTCAGGCTGAAACTTGGAGTGGATACACCCCCCCACTGACATTGGAGCCACCGGCACCCACTTCCCCTGAATGGTGAGAGGCCTCGTTGCTTTGGGAATCTTTTTTTCCTGCCTTCCAGAGAGTGGTGATGGAGAAGATGATGCACTTAGGTTATTTTAGATTCTGGACATAACGGTTTTATGGTGGTTCTGGTGGAGGCCCTCTTTAGAGGTATATTATTTCACACTTCGCTCAAAATGGGGTGAGGCACCTGCCCTAAAGTCCTGCCCTAGGGGCACCTCTGATTACCACTGTGTTACCCCATGATGAGGCCGACGCCATTAACATGCAGCAGCAGCGTTTTAGAGAGCAGGGCAAGGTCCCTGCCCCGAGGACAGTCCAAAGCAGCAAACAAGCAAACAACACCAGGGACCTGGGGTGAAGTGGAGTGGGGTGGGAGAGAAAGGAGGGTGGCAAACGCTTCTCTTAAGACTTTCCCGATGCGCCCGGGCTCCCCAGATGCGTTTGCCTACAACTCCTATCACCCCATGCCGCGGGGATGATGGGAGTTGTAGTCCGTGGGGGGAAAGGCAGTCCTAAAACAAACAAAACAAGAAACAAACTCACCCCCTGCAGCGGGAGGGATTCAGGAGCTTGGATAGCGACAAGCGCTTGCTCACTCGCTCTTTGGACGGGCGCGGTGGGAGCGAAAAGCGCCTCATTCCCATGGCAGGGGGGAAGCTAGATTGGGAGCGATGGGGCGAGCTGTGTGTGGGTCAGAGAGGCTTGTGTGTGGGGCGGAGACTTGCCGGGCGGGTGGAGGGGTGAGAATCCACGGACTGCCTAGATCTGGCCCCACCCTCCCCAGACGCCCGCCGGTTACCTGAAATCGCTGTAGGGGTGGATGATCCAAAACCCGGCGGACTTGACCCTCTGCTGCTCGATCTCCACCGCCTTATGGCTGCCAAACATGCGCAGGGAGAACTTGTTGACGGCCGGCTGGAGCATGGCACCCAACTGCCGCTGCACGAAGGTGCCCCTGGGGTTGTCGGGGCCCGTGGCGGCGGCGGCCGCTAAGTCGGCGGCCACGATCTGTTCCGCCACGGTGGCCGGCGCCATCTCTGTTTTGCCCGTCGGCGGGGCGGAGGAGCCTTTCCGGGTGGGGGGTCCCGAGCCGCCGTTGGGGGGCTGGCAGCCCGGCCGGGCGCCTCCCAAGGGCCTCCCAGTGGCCTCGCCGTCCAGCACGGGCGCGGGAGGAGCAGGGGGCACCTTGGGGCGAGGCTCTTGGGGGGACGGCTGGAGCGGCCGGCGCGCCCCCTCCTGGGTCTCGGCGGCGGCGGCGTCCATGGTGGCGGCTCCGCTCGGGGTTAGGCGGGCGCCTTTCCTTCAAATGCCCTTGCCCGGGCGGCGCCCCTCCTGCCCTCCGCCCGCGGGCGCATCCCTTCCGCGCCCAGGCCCGGCGCCACGGGGATGGGTGCACGACGCCTGGATGGCGGGTGGCTGGGTGGGGCGCGGCAAGGTGGGCAGGCCAGGGGCGCACGAGGCGAGCATCAAGGGTGAGGCCGGCTGCTGGGGGCGGCCAGGGGCGGAGGCAGCCTCAGCGGGGTGACGACGGGACGCTCCTCATGGCCTCCCCCGCCTCGGACGAAAATAGGTGGCGGAACGCCGTTCCGGTGCGTTCCGCCAGAAAAAAAGCCCTGCTCTTGTTTAATTTCACTTTCACTAGAATGTTTTCATCATTCTAAAACACAATGTTGCCTGAAAGCCATAGTAGCTTACCTTTTATTTCCATGTCTGAAACCCTGTAGCTTTCACTCAAGGGAGTAAAAGGCCTATTGTGAGAAAATAAATTTGTCTTGAGTGCCCTGGCTCCCTTCCAGGATGAACAGCTTCAAAGAGCTTGCTAAGAGTGCAGCAGCTATTCCAACTAAGAACAAAAATAAAAAGAAATCTCTTGTCAGCTTTAGGCACTGCAGGTTCTTTGAAAGCAGGAAATATTTCAAGCCCATCTAAAGAAATAAAAGCAAAATGGGGGAGATATTTATTTTATTTTTTTAAAAAATATCTTACTCTGGCACTGGTTTCTTCTTCTGTGAGTTGCCTTGCTATAAGCCTGTCACTGCGTCACCAGGGAATAAATGGTTCTAACAGCATTTCCAAAGGAAAGAGAAATACGTAAGCACACTTCCCTTTTCATAGTGGCTTAACACCATAAATTGTCGTGCTTTGGGACTTTTCATTCTCCTTTATTGTCCATATGGGGCACGGCAATCCTCTACTCCAAAACACTACCACTATGCCAATGCAACAGCTGCCATATCTTATCCCTGCACCACCTAGGAGGGGAGAGGGAAACACAAAACTCAGAAAATCTCAAAATGGTGCAGCCGCAGCCCCAGTGTCCATGGAGACACCACCAATGCTGTGCCGGCGGTGATGCCCACGTGCCACCTGCACACGCAGGGGGCCAGTGACCTCAGGCCAAAAGGGACATGCCTCTGGGATCCAAAAAACCCTGTGGGACAGGCAGCAACCACCCTGCTACTGTGAGTTTCCAGGCATCTCTTCAGGCAGGGACTTGAGTCCCTCTATACTGGTGTATTGGGGCATGCTGGGAGTTGCAGGCCAAAAACATCTGGGGACCCAAGGTTGGAGAACACTGCTCTATACCACTGTTCTTTACTGCAAGGGCCGAGTGCCACTGGCAGCCCCCAGTCAGCTCAAGTGTGGCTCTCTGCCTCTCTCTCTCTCTCTCTCTCTCTCTCTCTCCAAAGGAAGTGTTAGGGGTGGCTCACTAGGGCTGGAGCCAGGGATCTTTCATTTGGAGCCCCAAATCTCTGGGAGGCCATCTGCCCCACCAACCTGCTGTCCATGGGCACTTGCTGAATTAAAGGTACAGGGGCCCTGATGACCCCCCCCCCTGGATTAGCTGGCTTTTTGCCCACATGTGCTTCACCTCCTGCTGCCCCCCCCCCTTGAATCTTTCTCCCCAAGGTTTTTTCCTGAAATCAAATGCCCTCCTCTCCTCTGTCCATACGTCAAGAATAGGGGTGCCCTTAGGAGACAGGGTCCTTTAAAGACACACACAGACTTTAGATCATATGAAAATTAGCATATGCAAATTTGTGCATTTTTTGGTGTGCTGTGGGCCTGAGCCCCAGGTTCTTTTCAGTACCTAGCACCGCCCCTGTCTCTCTATCTCTCTCTTTCACTCTCTGCCTCTCCCTCCTTGCAGAAGCGTGTCACCCTGAGCAGGGGCTTTCCTGCTTTACCTTGTTGTTTGCCATAGCGGTGGGCTGGCTGCTAGGATCTGGGCTACTGGAGGAGGCTTCTGGACTCCTGAAGGTGAGGGGGGCCGGAAAATGTAAGAGCAGTCAGCCAATTAGCTGTGGCGGGGGCGGATCCCAAGAGGCAAAGAGCAATGTGAATGGCTAGCTAGCTGCACTGTTGCGCTGCAATGGAGGTGGAGTGGAATAACTGAATGTGTCAGTGAGACAGCGAGTGACGTGGACCTGTGCTGGGAGATTCTGCAGCACTGAGTAGAGCAGAGCAGTGACGAGAAAAAGGTCCAGCCCAATCAAGGCCGGCGTCAAAGGTAGGCATGGTTGGGCACCTGCCGAGGGCCTACACACCAGCAGGGGTCCACTGACAAAAGCCCCCCTGAACTTGCTTCTCCTTTTCACCATTGCAACCTGCTTGTTCACCTGCCTCTTGCCCTGGCCAAGAGAGCAGTGGTGGTGAGAAGGAGGAGCAGCCGAGCAGGAGATGCTGCTGCCACCTACTGACACCCTGGCTGAGAAGCAGCTTCACTTCCTTTACCTCCAGCCTAAAGTGGTAGTGTCCAGAAACAGCTATACCATTTGATTGTGTACTAAACTGACAGGCTTCTGAGACTGGTTTTAACCAATTCAGCAATTCTGTTGTACGCTCAGTATAATGAAGCCAACAGTGTCCAGAGAGGAAATGGCCTTATCTTGAAATGAATGCATGAGGGAATATTATATAGAGGTAATTTTCACCATTACAGTACCATCATTTACATACAAATGGCAGGAATAGCAAGAAGGAAAAATCCACACACTGACCTTGATCCAGGAAACTGTGGGTGCTTCCAGATAGAAGGTTCCTAGTGCTACCAAGGAGAAGGCACTGGACAGCTGTTCCTTCTTTTCTTTCTTAACAGATTTTTCTGCAGTAAGGAAAAAAACAGAAGAAGTGGTGGGAGACCACAGGAGGGTTACGAACTGAAGACACTCATCCGGACCCCCACCCGCATAAAATTCCATGAACAAGGCAGGGTGATGGCACCACAAAAGCCTAACTAGGAAGCACCTTGCTACCATTGCAAGAGGTCACACATCTACTACTGTGCTTGTGGTCTTACCAAGGGATCGAGAGGCTGCAGCGCAGAAACATCTTGGTACTCTGATGAGCTTTCGAGGGGACGGATATTGTGGGAAGTGTTGGGGATCCAAACTCCCACCCCCATCTGTGATGGGACAATGATCAAGCAATTAAAAAACCCTCTAAGTGCTGATCTTATATGGGTAGATGTAGCACATGGAGGGGTTCATTGCACCAGGGAAGAGAAGATCTTGCATTCCCTCTTTTCTCTTCCCACCATGCCTGACAGCGTATTGGCACCGAGATGCCCAAGTTGCCGGATTCATAAAATCATAGAGTTGGAAGGGGTCTATAAGGCCATCGAGCCCAACCCCCTGCTCAATGCAGGAGAACAGATGTGGGCAGCCCAGGCAGTCACCCATCCAAGCACTGACCCGGCTCATGCCTGCTTAGCTTCAGCCTGTGGCCTACAGTATGTGCTCTCGACGCCACCTGCAGGTTCCCCTTGAGCAGCAACTTGCTGCATCCACACACTGAAGCCAATTTCCAAATGAACATAAAAACATTGTGATTGGCGCACATACATTTTATTTATTAGATTTGTATACCACTCAAGTAGTAAATGCCCTTGTGGCAGTTTACAATCAACTCAACTGCCACCAGCAGCAGCCATTCCAGCACACTGAGAGGAGGGAGATGAGAGGGAGCTCAGGGCCATTCCACCAGCCCTGCCAAGTATTAATTAATATTCCCCCTTCTTCCCTCCCCATTCCTTTTTCCTTGTGTGTCGTGTCTTTTTAGATTGTAAGCCTGCGGGCAGGGACTGTCTTGTTAATTGCTGTAAACCGCCCAGAGAGCTTCGGCTATTGGGCGGTATAAAAATGAAATGAAATAAATAAATAAAACCAAGCAACAGCAACAACAAATACAACAATAAAAGTATCAAAATAATACAATATTAAACATTAAAAACATTGAGTTCCTCGAGTGCCATTTTTTGGTAGAAAAGTGGGGTACAAATAATTCAAATAAATAAAATAATAAATCTGTGGAGAGAAAGCCGAACCAGACACACACACACACTGCCACCTGCATAATCTCTGCCTAGGGCAGAGATAGTTCAGTTCCGAGCAATCATTTACATCAACCTACATTTGCATTCACCTCAATGGGACACATCTGCATGGTTCCCCCCCAGCAGTCTCAAAGAGCTGCCACCAAGTACCCTCAAGCACCCTCAAGCACCCAAGGGGCGCCAGGATCCTGTGAAGAAAAGCCAGTTCAGCCTGTCAGCTGAAGGAGAGGGGGAGTGAAGGGAGGGGGTAAAAAGGGCCACTGAGCCCCGATAGTGTTGTTGGAAGCAAGGTGCAGGACTGCACAGAACAGGTCTGCGACTCCGGTCGGGACGAAGTCTCGCAACCCCGACCTGGATGCTGGGTAACCAGCTGTAAGTTAGAACAACTTACAGTGATATTCTTTCTAGGAGTTCAGGTTCTTTGATGCCAATACTGTCTGCGTCTTTTCTCTGGAAGCCTCCTTCAGGCTGAATGTGTATGGGAGCTCTATGCTCCATTAAGTTTTATAGACTGTCTGTGCTTACGGTGAAGTTCTTATCTGAATGCTTCGCTACGCTCAATTAAAGGGGTTATAAACAAATCTCTGCCTGACTGCCATAAGCTTTCGCTCAGCGTCTATTGAAAGGGTTGCTCTCAGCTCACCCGGGAACTACAGAAGGGGAATTTTTACAGTGCCAGTTAACCCGTTAACTCCTGAACTCGCGCAAAAGGACTGGCGGCGGTCCTTCACAAAATCTATTTAAAACACTGAGGAGCGAGCAGTGAAATCAATAATCAGAGCAACAGAATAAATGCCTGCTTAAAACGGAAGGTCTTAACCTGGCATCTAAAGGTATACAATGAAGACAGCAGGTGGATCTTCCTGGGAATGGCATTCCACAGATGGAGGGCCACTACAGAGAAGGCTCTGTCCCTGGTAGCTACCTGTTGCACCACTGTGTGTGGTGTCACTCAGAGAAGAGCCTCTGAAGATGATCTTAGCAATCAGGCAGGAACATATGGGAGAAGGCTAGTTCTAAATCATTTAAGGTGCAATCCAATCTGCATGTTTAGGCAGAAAAAAAGGCCTACAACTCCCATCATGCCCCCAGCCAGCATAGCTGGCTGGGGCATGCTGGGAGTTATAGGCCTTTTTTTCTGCCTAAACGTGCATAGGATTGTGCCTTTAGGGCTTTAAAAGTCAGCACCAACACTTTCAAACTGGCCAGGAAAGGGCACTGGAGCACTGGAGCTCAGGCCCACAGGACAATTTTTTTTAAAAAAAAAATTCACAGAAATGTACATAGGCTAATTTACATATGCTCTAAAGTCTCTCTCTGTGTGTCTTTAACGGACTCTGTCTCCTAAGGACACCCGTTTGTAAAAAGGGATGTATGGACAGGGGAGGGGGGGCATTTGATTTCAGAAAAAAACCTCATGCAGAAAGATTCAAGGGG
The DNA here is from genome assembly GCA_021292165.1 of Shinisaurus crocodilurus. NCBI lineage: Eukaryota > Metazoa > Chordata > Lepidosauria > Squamata > Shinisauridae > Shinisaurus > Shinisaurus crocodilurus. Next base: position 270,322,689 of record CM037876.1, read on the forward strand.
GGGGGCAGCAGGAGGGGAAGCACACATGTGGGCCAAAAGCCAGCTAATCCAGGGGGATCAGATGCAACAAAGATCATCAGGGTCCCCGTACCTTTAATTCAGCAAGTGCCCATGGACAGCAGGGTGGTGGGGCAGATGGCTTCCCAGAGATTCAGGGCTCCAAATGAAAGATTCAGGGCTCCAGCCCTAGTGAGCCACCCCCTAACACCACCTCTGCTTTTAGACAATAATATTGACATTGTTTTGGGAGACAAGCAGATCTGGTTCTAAACCAGACCATTCAATATATGCACATCAGGTCCTCAAAACTGTATCTGGTATATAAAGTGCTTAGAAGTTTCCTTTTTCAAGCCAAAATAACATAGACATTTTGAATCACAGCATGAGGGCACGGATTATTTGCAAATTTCCCGGCCTGTGGAAAGGGCATATGGATAGCACTCTGTCTTCGATGTTTCTTTCCTAACATTGTAGCATACAAAGCAAAATTGTTATTCAGCCATGAGTCATTGCTCAATTCCACAAAGATTACTGTATAGTAAAGTGCAAAACTATGAGGATTCAGCTCAGTTTAAGCCATCTGAATTTCTAGATTTACTAGGTTAGGGGTGCAATCCTATGCAAGTTTAGACAGCAAAAAGGCCTATGACTCCCAGCATGTCCCACCCAGCTGGGACTCTGTCTCCTAGCTGGAGGAATAACTAAGCAGAACATAAACCCTGAGAGCTTCTGTGAAATTGAATTTGGCACTTGGGCTGAAAGCGTCCCCACCCCAGCCCTAGAGAGACCACTTTAGGGGGAAGAGACTTGGGACCAACCCCACTCCAACTGGAGGAACTGATAGTAGTCCAAAAGCAGCCTGAAATGCCCCATCTCAGGGATGCCATGCTGCTCCTGCCAATAATTCCTCCAATCCCATTCTGAGCCCTGCCTTGAATCTTGATTTTCCTCCTTCACTCTCAAGAGCAAAGGCAGCAGAGGATCCTTTGGGAAGCTCAGAGTCGCCATATGAGCACCTGTTTGGCTGCCAGAAGGCTCTTTCGCTAGGGGTCTACATTGAAGGAAGAATCTAGCTGAGAGGAGGGACAATGACCCGAAAGAAGACCAGGAAGAGGAGGGGCTAGCAGTGAATAGACAAAACTGTCAGTATTCTCTCTAGACCTTTCCTGGATTAACAGCTCCCCTTTGAGCTCCTTAATGTCTAGCTTTGTGTTGTGGACACATAAAGATAAGGTGTAAACTAAAATATTTTGAATGGAGAATAAACAAAAAATACAGAAATGAAATCGAGTAGAATGATAGAAAATAGCTGATAGAAAAAAAGATAAAATAAATTATAATTTTTTAAAAAATGAATATTTGGGGGCAGCTTTTGCTGCAGCCATGCTTATAATTATCTGGTCATGTCCTAAATTAGTCAGCCACTTATCAGTTCTGTAGATCTGCTTGCAACACACAAAAAATATCCACTGTCATCTTGCTACTGGAGAAGCTGCATTATCTAAATCAGGGATGGGGAACCTCCAGCTCGAGAGCCTAATCTAACCTGTGGAGGTTCCCCATCTGGCCTGCGGAGCCTTGGACTCTCTCCTCAGGCCCCTCCCCAAGCCCTGCCCTCCGGAGGCCTGGAGGCTACTAGGGGCTTGGGGAGGAGGCAGGGGAAGGACAGGAATCCACTTATTATGGGATACCCTTTACTTAGCACACCCCTCAACATACTAAGTGCTTTGCCCACTCCCCATGTCATCCCCAATAAGGGATGGCAAGAGATGAGTGAAGCCGGCAGTGTACTTGGCTGGAGCTTTCAGGTGCGCCCTGGAAGTGCCGGCTCAGTGTGCTTGGCCTGGCCCTCAACTTCCTTATGTGGGAAGTGCCCCCCCCCCAAGTCATCTGAAGTTTTCCATCCCCATTTTTTCTCCCTCCCCTTTTTTGCCTCCCCTTCCCTTCATGTGCAGAAAAACATGGTTTATGATTAAGCTTTTTAGGGGAACAACAAGCCAGGAATCCCGGTTTGGACATAATGCTAAACAACACACAGATGGAAGTTTCCTGGTTTATTTAGCCGCTCCCATTGTCAGGAAGAGCCAAGTGGGAGTGACTGGGCAGCATGTATCAACATGCTTGCTCATTCCTGACAAGCCAGCATTCTGAACAATTCTGGCTTATCATTACAAGAGAACTGGCCTGTTTGCACAATAACTTAATTGGCTTTCTGACTAATGGTGACAAACACTGGAGCCTGATCCTTCATGAAATGCGGTATTTTGGCCAGTACCAAATACCCACAAAGTGAGCATGCTGTAAATGCTTAATTTAGTTCACACACACACAAAATGCAACTAAGTCCATGTCAACTGTTCACTGTTCATGCTTCCTTCTGGGTTAGGTGGTTGTTGTTTTTGTTTGTTTGTTTGTTTGTTTAGCATTTTAATGAGGTAGAAATTTTACATAAAGCTTCAGAGATATGATTCCATCATATTGTAGTTTTGCCACACTCTTGTCATGTATGCCATGGCTGCTGTTTTGAAATCACACCCTCAGGGTCAAACTACACATTATGCTAAATGTGTAGTTAGCAACTCTGTTTGCAGATCTTTTACATTTAATACTAAGTGCATGGAGGAGCAATTCTCATCAGGCAGGGAAGGTCAAACCCTTCTGTCTCCAGCCATGATCCCAAGGAAAATCCCTCCCTGCTGCACTGCAACTAGTCATGGGGGGAGGGGAGCTCCCATGTGGGGGGGAGCCAATGGGAGCTTTCTTCCCTCTACGGCTAGTTGCAGCATGGGTGTGTGTGTTGATTTTCATCAGGATTGGGGGAGAGAAGGCTTAATTCCCCTCTTTACATGCTATGGTTCCAATTAAAATCAAGGACTCCACATTCTTATTTCATAGATTTCATAGATCATAGAGTTGGAAGGAGCCTACAAGGCTATCGAGTCCAACCCCCTGCTCAGTGGAGGAGGGGTCTCCTATCCAAGTATAATAACCAGGCCTGACCCTGCTTAGCTTTCCACACTCAGACAAGCTGAGCCAACGTGTTGGGACTTGAAAAAGATACTAGGAGAGGATATATTGTGGAGTAATATCCTTCTTATCTCACGTTAGTGAGATCAGCAGAGTAGAGTCCCTTTCCAGCTTAAAAGAAGCTTAGATTTGGCTAGTGTTAGCCAGTTAGCATTTGGTAATCCAGGATGCTTTAAGGCAGACTGGATTTCCCTGGTTTTGCCCCTTTTTCTTTCTCTTAGAACAATAATCAGAGACACAGTCTTGTAAAAGTTAAAAGTAACATTTACTCACTCAGATTATGCAGTTTCATTCAGGCAGGCTTAAAAGAGTTTCTTACAGTTGGTTACAAGTTCATTTGGAAATACTTGGGGTCTGAACTTGTGGAGTTCAGACCAGCAACTCTGGCTACATGCTATTACAAGGACCACGTGGAGACAACAACCTGGCGGTGCCACGCTCACTGGAGTCTGAACAGGAAAGAGGAAGTAGCTGGGAGCAACACCCACTTCCTGTTCAGGCTGTTAATGATTCAAATGAGTACCTTCTAGGAAAACCACCCTAGAAGGTATCAGTGATCTTAACCATTTCACCCAATTACCTGATGAAACATTAGCCATAGGTTTTGACTGCAATTTTAATTATCCAACACACCCCTTCTCAGGCAAAACAACACACATTCATTCACAATTTTTATTAATTCACCCACAGTCCCATCTTGACTCGAAGATTCTGGAAACTGTCTCTTGGTAGAGCCTTGGTTAGGATGTCAGCAGTCATTTCCTTAGTATGACAGTATGTCAAGTCCACAAGTCCATCTTGGACAGCTTCACGCACATAATGATACTTCACCCCGATGTGCTTCGTTCTGACGTGGAACTTCTCACTCTGGGACAGTCTCAGGCAACTCTGGTTGTCTTCCATCAGGCAAACAGGCTCCTTTCGCACCAACCCAAAGTCTTTGATCAATTGATCCAGCCAGGCCACGTTTCTGCAGGCTTCTGTGGCAGCTATGTATTCAGATTCTGTAGAAGACAAAGCTATACAGTTTTGTTTATAACTGCCTTATGCAATTGGACTATTTGCATACATGAACACATACCCGCCAGTGGATTTGTAGTCCTTTGAATCACCAGCCCAATCAGCGTCCATGTACCCCATTAGTTTTGGGTTGCTGTCAGCTGGTAACTTTAGCTTACAGTTCATGGTTCCTTTAAGATAGCGAACCACCCTCTTTACACCAACCCAGTCAGATTCAGTGGGATTACTCACTTTCCTGCTGAGAATCCCCACTGCACTCGCAATGTCTGGCCTACAGGTGGTGGTCAAGTAGAGAAGCTTTCTTATTGCTGACCTGTACTTGTTGTTGTTAGGCAAAGGCTTTGACTCTTCTTGGTTCTTTAGAAAGTCAGTGTTCATGGGTGTGGCGACTGGATGTGCTTCTTGCATCTCCAGGCTGTTAATTAGTTCAGCAACCTTTTGCTTCTGACTTAGTAGAAAAGAACCATTTTTTTCTCTTTCTATTTGGATTTCAAGGTAGTAGTGTACTTTTTCTAGTTCTTTGACTCCTACATCTTTGCTTAAATGTTTCACAACCTTTGTGTAGTCTCTGTCATTTGCTGTTGCAACGATCAAATCATCAACAAATGCAAGAACGTAAGAGAGTTGTCCATCATTGCGTTTGGTGTACAAACACTTATCTGCATTCCCTTGTTTGTACCCTAGTTGTGTCAGCATCTTGTGTAACTTTATATTCCAGGCCCTGGCAGCCTGCTTGAGTTCATATAAGCTCTTTTGGAGCTTGCACACCAAATGGGCTTCCTGTGGTTTGACAAAACCCTTTGGCTGTTTCATGTAAATCTCCTCTGAGATTTCACCATACAAAAATGCTGTCTTTATGTCAATGTGCCTCACCTCCATCTGCTTTGAAGCCGCTATGCTCAAATGCGTTCTCACTGTGCTGTACCTCACAGTGGGGGCAAATGTGGCATCATAATCTTCTCTATATTGTTGGCTGAAGCCTTGAGCTACAATTCTCGCTTTGTAGCGCTGCACTTCCTCTTCTGCCCCTTGCTTAATTTTAAAAATCCACTTACTTCTTATGGCCTTCTTTCCAGGAGGTAGGTCAGTAAGCGTCCATGTCTTGTTCTGATGCAGTGCATCAATCTCCTCCTGAGCAGCCTTCCTCCAGAGACGGGCTTCTGTGTCTGGCATCTCCTTTATCTCCTGCCATGTAGAAGGTTCTTGGGGTGGCGCCAACCCTGCAGAGTAGGACAGCCGGAGTGGTGGAACATCTCTGTTGGACCTAGATGACCGTCTGACTTGTGGTTCTGGAACCGCATCAGCTTCATCGACCTCCTCCAGTGCAGGCATGTCCTCATCACTCTGCTCCTCTTCGTCTTTGCTGCTGCTTTCAGGGGTTGGGTACTGTGGGGCTTTATCTCCTCTTGCCGGCTCCTATCGCTGCAGTTCCTTTATCGTGCTTGTTTCTCTATGTTCAAGTCTTCTATGCCAAAGCTCCAGACCAGCCTCATTTTTCTTCTTTGGGCACGCCACTTTAGCAGACTGAGATTCTGAAACAATAACCTTATACACGCCATTGATCAGACTAGCTTCAACAAACACTGTACCATTTTTGGACACTACACTTGTCACCTTCAAATAGTACTCTGAAGCCTTTCCTTGCTAAAGTGGAGACACTGAGCATGTTGCAACTTAATTTTGGAACATAGAGAACTCTGTCTACACAGTTCTTTCTGGTTTCACCACCAACCTTGCAGTGTAGAACTCCTGAGCCTGCACCTTGTGCCTTTATCACATTGTCATTTGCAATCTGGATGTCCTCACTTTGTGATTCTTCAATCTTATTGATTTTTTTGAAGAATCCTTTCTCGTGTGAGAAATGGCTTGATGCACCCGAATCTATGACCCATTTGCTTGACTTACTTTTGTAACAGTTAGCTGCTAAACTCTTCTGTTGCATCAGTAAGCTATTCTCATCAATTTCTTTCTTTTCCTTTTGCTGCCTAAAAGGTGGGGGCTTCTTTGTCTTCGGGGCCTTACAGAACTTGGCAATATGTCCCTCTTTGTTGCAATTAAAGCAGACAATTCTCTTGGATGTGCCTTTCCCATTCCCTTGGGACAAGTAGTTTGAGTCACTTTGCTTAGAATGCCTGTTTGGAGATTCTTCCCTTCTCTCAACACATTCTTCTCTCAAATGACCAATTACATCTTTTAGGGTTAAATTTGGGACACTGTCCATTCTGGATATAAAAATCTCAAACTTATATCCCAGTGACCCCAGGAAGTAGCAGACCTTCTGATCTTCATTCATCACATATTCTGCCAGTCTTAACTTTTCAATAATAGTTAAAAACTCTTCCACGTGACTTCCACAATCTTTCTTGCACTCAAGCTTCAAATGAAACATATCTCTCACTAGGCGCCTGTGAGACCGCTTGCTAGTAAACCCAAATGCCTTTTTTAGATTATGGAGCACTTCTCTGGCTGTTTCCCCTTCTCCAGCATGGATCAATTGGCAATCAGTTAAATTTTCTATGATAACAGATATTGCTATCCTGTTTTGCTTTTCCCATTCTTTGGCTGCTGCTCTGGCCTCTTCACCAGCACCACTGGGCTTATCTTCCTTAATGCAGCCCAGGACTTCAAGTCTGTCCAAAATCACTTTCAATCGCCTATTCCATTGTATGAAATTTGCTTCAGTTAATTTGGGCAGCCTGGAGAAGCTCTCTCCTCTTGAGTTTCCTCCGCTCATCTTCAGGGATCAAAAATCAAGAAAAATGCCCAAAAATTCAAAATTGGGGGAAATGCCAAACTCAAAAGTGGAAACATGTGCAAAACTCAAAAACTGAAAATGCCCAAAACTCAAAAACCTTCACTGCCTTACTACTGCCTTCTGAGGAAAGGGGGTTTCTCTTTCACAAGGAGACAATGGAGTCACCATGTGCTCACCAGGGAACAAAGAAAAATATGGCCGCTTTGAATTCCTCTTCTCCCTGAAGAGAATCCAGTGGCATCCACCAAAATGCTCCCAAAACAATCTATTCTGGGCCCATAACCCATGTTGGGACTTGAAAAAGATACTAGGAGAGGATATATTGTGGAGTAATATCCTTCCTATCTCACGTTAGTGAGATCAGCAGAGTAGAGTCCCTTTCCAGCTTAAAAGAAGCTTAGATTTGGCTAGTGTTAGCCAGTTAGCATTTGGTAATCCAGGATGCTTTAAGGCAGCCTGGATTTCCCTGGTTTTGCCCCCTTTTCTCTCCCTCAGAACAATAATCAGAGACACAGTCTTGTAAAAGTTAAAAGTAACATTTACTCACTCAGATTATGCAGTTTCATTCAGGCAGGCTTAAAAGAGTTTCTTACAGTTGGTTACAAGTTCATTTGGAAATACTTGGGGTCTGAACTTGAGGAGTTCAGACCAGCAACTCTGGCTACATGCTGCTACAAGGACCACGTGGGGAGAACCTGGTGGTTCCAAGCTCACTGGAGTCTGAACAGGAAAGAGGAAGTAGCTGGGAGCATCACCCACTTCCTGTTCAGGCTGTTAATGATTCAAATGAGTACCTTCTAGGAAAACCACCCTAGAAGGTATCAGTGATCTTAACCATTTCACCCAATTACCTGGTGAAACATTAGCCATAGGTTTTGACTGCAATTTTAATTATCCAACACAACGTAAGCCACATAGTTGTTAACTATGCATTAAAAGAAATGTCTAGTTTGACCCAATGACCATAAAAGCGCTCTCTGATGAGCAGAGCCAGGAGCTCATTTGCACAGGTCCCCCACCCCCTCATGCATTACTCCAGTCTAGGGATGTTGGAGAAATCCACAATGGATTGAAATGAGTTCAGATTTCTATGAATCTGACCTGCAGATTCTGCAGTGCTTGACAAGGTTTTTTCCATGTCATGCAGGATTCCACAGACATGCAGGGAAAAAACGTTGTTTTACTTTGGGGGGGGGGGACTTGCACAAATTTCCACTTGCACTAATGCACATTTGTGCAAGTGTGAATTAGTGCTAATGTACACTTGCACAAGTGAAACAAAATTCTTCTATATCTAATATATATATATATATATATATATATAATCAAACTCTGTCAATGAGCAGACGATGGACCGAAAGACACCTGACAATCTGTGAAATGCAGATGGAACAGATTTAACAAAATGCACATCCCTAGCAAAATGCTAGTAAATCACTCACATGAGCTGTTAAATGCATATATTGGTATATGAAGGTAACATATGAATCAGCCCTGAGTCACCCTCCCATCTATAAATGTCCACTTTCCTAATTTTCCAGAACCCTGTTATCTGAGTAGTAAATCTTGCTAGGCAAATTCCCCTGCACAGTTCAATCAACACAGAGACTAGGTTCACACAATATGATCAGCCATGGTGGCTTATAAGCCGTGTTTGTTTCAGAGCAGCTTGTTGTGTTCTCTGAACCCAGCAGCATGGTTTGTTAACCATGCACAAGCCAGTCTGGCTGGGTTCAGACAACAACACAGCAAGCCACTCTGAAACAAATGTGGCTTATAAGCCACCATGGCTTATCGTGTCGTGTGAACCCAGCCATTGACTACCATGGGTTGTATTAGGATTTCATAGCTGGTTAGCTGAAGCAAAATTTAGTAAAACATGAGTCACTCGCCCATGATGATGGCGATACTATTTTAGTCATTGAAACATTTCCCTCTCTTTAAAAAACAAAAGAAAAAATATTCTTGCATTTTATCCATGGAAGTCTTTGTATAGAGTGAAGGAAAGCCCAAAATTTGACTTGTACTTAATCGGTTTTTCTAGTCCAGTGATGGCGAACCTATGGCACGCGTGCCACAGGTGGCACGTGTGGACCACTCTGCTGACACGCGAGCCATAGGCCATCATGAGAGTCACCGCCTGGCACCAACACTCCCCAGCGGCGGCGTGAGGCAGCGTCATGCTGCGCGCCAGGGCTCAGGCTGTGACGCAGCGGGCGGGGCCGACAGACCTACCTGCTGCCTCTGCGCTGGCCGCGCTGGACCCGCTGCCGCCCGTCGCGTCATGTCCTGCGCGCCGGATCCACTGCCCGTCGCATCATGTCCTGCGTGCTGGATCCCCGCGCTCTGTTTTTGGCGGCAGCGGCGGCGGCGGCGGCAGGGGGGGGACGGACCAGGGCAACAGGGCTGTTTAAGCCCTGTTGCCCTGGTTCCCCCCCCGCCAAAAAACAGAGCGCGGGGATCCAGCACGCAGGACATGATGCGACGGGTCTAGCGGCGGCAGCGGCGGCGGCTTCAGCGGCGCGGAGAACGCTCCGCGCCGCTCAGAAGAGCGATGGGTGGCGGTGGCGGCGGCAGCAGCAGCTTGAGCGGCGTGGAGAACGCTCTGTGCCGCTCAGAAGAGCGAGATCGGGCCGCCGTCGCCGCAGGAACGATCGGAGGAGAACATCGAGCCCAGGTAAGGCTCGTATTATATCCCTGCCGCACGTTCCCATCCAGCTGCCTCATTCTTGCCCCCCCAGCCGCCTCATTCCCTCCTAGCCAGCACCTTCTTCTCCTTTCCCCACATTCTCCCTGGCTTCTTCACAATCCCCCCCTCTTTCCCCCAAATGCTTGAGGTCTCCTTTCCCCACATTCTCCCTGGCTTCTTCACAATCCCCCCCCTTTCCCCCAAACGCTTGAGGTCTCCTCCTTTCCCCACATTCTCCCTGGCTTCATCACAATCCCCCCTCTCTTTTCCCCAAACACTTGAAGTCTTCTCCTCTCCCCTCCAGATTCCTTCCCTTCCTCCCCCGTTTATTTACATTTATTTATACATGAATTATAAACCACTAATCATTTTTAGCATAAATAAGAACTATAAACTTTCTACAGCCTGAAAAATTGCATGCCCAATGCAAACTTTTACCTAATGCAATGTTTGCAGTCCAAGAATAAAGGTTGTTTAGAATGTGTTAAGCACGTTTAGTTTTCTTGTTTATCTTACTCATCCTAGTACGGGTTGACTTTTACTTTTACTAATCCAACACCTGTAGAAGCAGGGAAAGGACCCAGAGTAAAGCTTGCCCCATACAATTTCAGTCTGGCATATAATCATATTACAAGTTGAGAATCCCTTATCCAAAAATACATGCGCCTAATTATTTAAAAAGTGTATCTAAATTAGCTTCAGGCTATCTGTACAATGTAGTACTATTTAAAAAATTTGAGTTGGTGTTTTTTTCAATAAAAAACTGTTTGTATCATTGAAAGCCCTGTTATTGTGTTTTTCTTTTAAGACAAAAGATGTTAATTAGTTCAGACAACTGTATGAGTTGTTTTTACAAAACTAAAACCCCAGTATTCAGGTTTAATTGCAGTGTTGGCACTTTGAAATAAATAAGTTGGTTTTGTGTTGCAGTTTGGGCACTCGGGCTCAAAAAGGTTTGCCATCACTGTTCTAGTCTGCTAAAATCATTAAGCAACTATGACTTCAATGTGACAGGCCAGTATTTCAAAACAAAACAAAACAATTCAACCCAAGGTCTTATTGCAAAATGATCACTATTGATTGTTAATAGTGGCTTGTTGTCATCTTTGGTTCCTATTGGCTGCTGGATTTCCATAGCAACAAAATGACCATATTTTTCCTTCTGTGGCAGCTGGCTGACTTAATATGATCTATCCTTTCTTTTAATATATAGCAGCAACTGTGACTGTCCATGGTTGGCTTTGTCCTGTATAATCCTGAACGTTCACTGCAACCTGCAGCTGATTTGATTTGCATTGGTGTACTCCAGGCGTGGGCTACACATAGCCCATGGGCCGCATGCCCCCACAGAGGGAACTTGCACAAGTGAAACAAATTTCAGGGCTAGATTTGGCTAGTGTTAGCCAGTTAGCTAAAATTTGTGGGGGCTGAAATTTGTGGCACCAAAAACATTGCCTAAAATGGACACACTTCACTTGGAAATAAGAGATACGCTGATTTTTTAAAAAAAAAAATTGTCACCACCACTGAATTCAGTGGTATGGAGGTGACAGGAGTGCGGTCCATGGGGAGCTCCAGGGGGGTGAAAATTGCCCCCAGATCCCCCAAAGTTGCCCACTTCTGGTGTACACCAGGTTACTTCTTAAATTCCACTCTTTTGTCTGAATGTTCCTCCCAATCCCAGCCTGGCATGTAGGGCTGGTTAGAATTACCCAGTGGTGAAAGGTGCTGCTCTTTCTAGGCATTTTAGGGACCTAGTTCTAGATTTTTATGGCAGTTTTATCCATTCCTGTGCTGTTTATTGTTTTGCATTGCATTGCATTGCATTGCATTGCATTGCATTCTTTTAACTATTTGTATTGTATTTTATCTTTTAACTGTTTCTATGGCATTTTAGTCTTTTAACTGCTTATTATCTGCCCAGAGAACATTGGTTATAGGGCAGATTAGAAATGTAATAAATAAATAAATAAATAAATAAATAAATAAATAATAAATGCCTGGAACTCCCTCAGAATGCACCAATGTGGTGCCATCTCTCTTCCCTCAAAACTCACCTTCTCTGTCAAGCCTGTGGCTTAAGCTGGTGCTGCCAACTCTTGAGCAGTAGCTTTGCCTTTAACAATAGCTTGGCATGCAGGCATTAGTCAGTGATAATGCCAATCTCCATGCTGTGAGTAGCCGCACTTCCTGTTTTGTGCCTGTCCATCTGCTACTAAAGGCACAAGAAGAACATTTCAGGAGAGTTTCTTCTACTTCATTGACAAACCTGGCTTAACTAGGGGTGTCGAAAGCAAGCGCCAGCTGAGATGCTCGCTGCACTTCCGGGTTCCCCCGGAACGCTTTTTATGTAGAAAATGGTGTACAATACGTTAAAAGTGGCCACGATTTCATAGATTTCATAGATCATAGAGTTGGAAGGAGCCTACAAGGCTATCAACTCCAACCCCCTGCTCAATGCATGTACGTTACACCATTTTCTACATAAAAAGTGCTCCAGAGGGAACCTGGAAGTCACTTCCCCGGCTCGGCTCGGGAGAACGCGAGTTGAGCCGGGGAAGCAGGTAAGTTGAGCGGAGCTCGGGGGGGGGGGGTCTAGCCTGGCAAGTTTGCCTGACTTCCTTCCACCACCTGAACAAGATCTGCACACATCCCTAGGTAGAACATTGTCCTCTCCTTGCTAGGAATAGCTGCATACCGTATATTGAATTTGGCTGGTGAACCTGGGCGAGAACTTCATTCAGACTGGACTTTTATAACAACTTAACAACATTTGCAGATTTCTTCATAAATGGACCAGAAATTTTTTTTGAATGTGAGAGGAAGCAAAACTGATAGATTTGTCCATCCATACAAGTCACTGACAAAAAATGAAGCCCTGCCATCCACGCGGAAAACAGAACCAAAGAGTTGTAGGGGGAAGATTTGTTTACAATACCTTTTGGAGATGCTTAGCTACCATAACACAAGTAGTATAAAAACCTAGCTTACATTTGAATATTTTTAACTCTTTGAATTAGCCTCATGGGAACTATATTGTGGTGGATTTATATTACTAACTGTATGGCAAAAAACACACCTGGGCACTATTTGCTACAACAGGTAAATGAATATTATGAGGCTATGTAGAAAAATAGTGACAATACGAACACTGTTGCAACTGAGCGTAGCACAATCAGCAGCTGTGTACAGTGCTGCTGCAGCAAAATGAAAATTCAGCCCTCTTATGAACAGTTACCCTGTCAGTACATTCATTAAACGGCAGGGTAGCAAAAGAGAAATGTTGGCTACCATTGCTTTAAACTGTATGTTGCCCTTCATTTTATTATTATTATTTTAGATGATGATGAAGATGATGGAAAGAATGGCTCTGCCTTCCTTGACTTTTATTGTAGGTTTTTATCCTCCTGCCTGCTTCTTTCCCTCTTGAGCAGCTGCCTGTTTAGCAAACTCTAGCTTACAGTTCGCTACAAAAGCACCCATGATCGTGATAAAAAAAATGCAGGCAGCAAAACACAGGGATTGGTGGCTTGAAAATTCCACAACTAAGGGAGTATTAAAACTGTGATCCAGCTGCTAAAATTTTAAATATGGTCTGTTGCTGCCCCTTATGTCACTCCTGATATCATCCTTTGTGGGAAGGGAGCCATTCAACACAGCATTTCGTCTGGAAATAGCATTAGCCGAACAAACAGAGCTGCAGTGTATATCATAATATAATAATAAACATTTATTTATAACGCCCCTTATACCAAAGGGCGGGACAAATAACATATACAGTAAACATAACAATACAATAAAATAACCAACACCAACCACTTATCATTAGGCCTCCGTTTGCCTCCTCTAATTCCTAGCACCAATAACAATTCTCTGGTTACTTGATAATCTACTACAATCACTGCTGCTAATTAATAGCATTATTGTGAGCACCAACACTTACCAAGGACTGTAGAGAACATAGAAATGCCCACACGGAATTGAAAAGACTAGCCCTATTTCGGCATTCTGCTTTTGGGTCTAATGAACAAGTGAGGGAGGAGAGTGAAGATGAGCATACTAGCTCCGACCCACTCCGTCACCCTCTGTATGGATTCCCCTTCCATTTTCAGACACACACGGCCTTCCTCACCCCGGCCCCTATGCACATAGAGACAAAACACTCCCTACAGGGTGGCTGCATAACATCACTCAGAAAGAGGAAATGCATTACCTCTGACAGCCAGTGTGGCGTAGTGGTTAGAGTGTTGAACTGGGGATTCAGGGAGATCCCAGTTCTAGTCCCCAGTTGGCCATGAAACTCACTGGGTGACTTTGGGCCAGTCAATTGGCTCTCAGCCTAACCTACCTCACAGGGTTGTTGTGAGGATAAAAAGGAGAAGAGGACGACCATGTAAGCTGCCTTGGGTTCCTTGCAAGAGGAAAAAAGGTGGGATATAAATGTAATATAATAATAGTAATATTAATAATAATTACTATCCAGAAAGAAGACAAGAAGGACACAGGTTTGCATATAATTTGCATATGCTACATGTATATATATATATGAAATTTTTGGAAAGAATTGCTATCATTTAAATAGTAATAGAATACATCTCAGTGGGGAAGACTTTGAGCAGGGGACCCATGTGCCTGCTCAGTCTGCCTATACCCCCTAGGATGGCCATGTGTCAGAGGACTGTCAGGGGATAGTTCTCTATTTGAAGGTGTCTTCTGTTTGAAGGGCTGTCCAGTCCACATCTGGAGTAAAGATAAAGAATGAGAAGAAGGAAGAGCAGGGGCCTTGGCAGGAGCTCTCAGCATAGGACCATAAAATCATAGAATAGCAGAGTTGGAAGGGTCCTATAAGGCCGTCGAGTCCAACCGCCTGCTCAATGCAGGAATCGAAGTTAAAACATCCCTGACATTTATCCCTATTAAATTTCATTCTGTTGTTTTCAGTCCAGAGCTCCAGCCTATCAAGATCACTTTGAATTTTGTTTCTGTCTTCCAGAGTATTAACTGTTCCACCCAACTTTGTGTCATCTGCAAATTTGATAAGCATTCCCTGTAGCTCCTCATCCAAGTCATTAATAAAAATGTTGAAGAGCACTGGGCCCAGGACTGAGCCCTGCGGTACCCCACTCATTACCACTCCTCAGTTTGAGAAGGTACCATTGATACCTTCTTTGAGAAGGTATCAATGGTACCTTTGAAGGTACAGAATCTTTGAGTTCAATTCTGTAGCCAACTGTGGATCCACCTGATAGTTGTTCCATCTAGCCCACTTTTAGCCAGTTTGCTAATCAGGATATCATGGGGCACTTTGTTACCACCTGAACAGCAATTAGCAACCTAGACAACAGTTAGCCCAGAGGTAGGCAAATGTTTGGGCCCATGGACACACTTGGACATTTGAGAAACTGTGCTGGGCACAATCATAAAATGGATGCCATGGGTGGTCATGGCTAGTCACAAAGGACAAATAATATGCCCAGAGGCTGGTTAAATCAAGATGGCAGCTGCTAGAGGCTCCCACTTTGCTTTGAGGCAATCCCAATTGCCAGTAAGATACTATACCAATACTATTTAAATGAAAATTGGAGTGAGATGTCTCGGTGGGCACAAGGAAGGTGCCTGGGGGCACATCGGTGCTCACAGGCACCACATTGCCTACCCATGAGTTGGCCATTTACAGTCAGCACCTGGAAAACAGACTGAGCAGGCAGGCAGGCACACAGACGGGTCACCTGTTCACATCTCTCCATAGTGGGGAAGACTATATTGTATTTCTATTTAAATTATAGTAATTATTTCTGATTGTGCAATTTATACATGAGCAAAAACACGGCTCCGGCCCAGTTTATCTCAAGGAGTGCCTCCAGCAACATCAAGTAGGCTGCTCAACAAGATCTGCCACAGACGGCCTTCTCCTTGTCCCATCAGCCAGAGCAGCCAGGCTGGTGGGGACTAGGAAGAGGGCCTTCTCTGTGGCGGCCCCCACGTTATGGAACTCCCTCCCTAGTGACCTTCGCCATGCCCCCTCCGTGATGAGCTTCCACCGTGCATTAAAAACATGGCTGTTCAGGCGGGAATATGGGGTGGGTTAGGATTTTAAAAGAATTTTTTATACTGTTTTAATTATCATATTTTATTGTATTGTTTTATTGTATTGTTTTAATTGTACATCGCCCAGGGTGGCCAGGTGACCGGCCAGATGGGCGATTAATAAATATAAGAAATAAATAAATAAATAAAATTGTATCAAATCTGTGTCTTCTTTTATCCTCTGTTTTTTGGCAATGCCGAAAGTGCCCCCCCCCCAATAATCCTTCAATTGAGGTCTTGAGTCAAAGCACATACAGTATTACCTAATTTTACAACCATTTCCTCCTCCTCTTCTTCAATGGCTTTCTGAGAAATTAGTCTCTGTGTCCTCTCTTTTGAGTAAAAGGTGAAAATCCATTCTTTGCCACCACCCCAAAAAATCAGCTGTGTAGTGTACCTGATTATTGAACCACTTACTTTGATTAATGGGTGCGGATGGTTCCATTCTGGATCAGGTTGAAAAAACAGAGATTTCATGTTGACGTTCAGTTACAGTGCATTGAAAACAAAACCTCTTTTTGAATCAGTTTTCAGCTTCTGTTCAGCTTCTCTCAATTAATATTATAGCATCTCTAAATAGGTGCCATAATTAATAGGAAAACTGGATATTTGATTCCTAATGGTCTAAAAATTATGTTGCTTCCCTTCTGCATCTGGGCACAATTGCTTTTACCATATAAAGATCTCACCACAGCAAACTTGAATTAGCTAAAATATGGAAATTAGAAAAGACCCATCAGCAGAACAAGGGTTGAACAAGATATGGATGCTCTTCATTACAGAAAAGCTCTCACACCAAATTAAAGAGGCAATGTGCCAAGGAAAATCAAAAGATTCCCTTCACACATGGATGCCATCCCTGGCATATATGGAAAGGGGAAAGGCATTAGTTTGCAAATCCCAACAGTTCATCTCCATATTTATGTATTCAAACACCTATTAAAAGTTTTTACCTCTTTCTCTACCCCCACAAATAATTCCAAATGTTAAATAAGGCAAATCCTAAGTAACTAGAGCCAGCCTTCTCCAACTTGGTGCCCTCTAGATGCGTTGGACTCCCATCATCCTCAGCCATGGAATGATGGTGGGAGTTGTAGTCTAACACATATGGTGGGCACCAGATTGAGGAAGGATGAACCAGGTACTGCAATAATGAAATGTAAGAATGATTCGACAGACTACAGAATGTAAATTTTGTTCTAGCATTTTATGTTCTGTTTTTGTTCTATTTCCTTTATATTAATATTACAGTACTATTGTAAGATGGCACTGAATCATTTCTGATGGCAACCTAGGACTCAAGTCATTTCTAAAGTTTTGTATTTTTAGCCTTGTATGAGAACTAAAAAAAGCTCAAACATTGGGCATGATTTAGCCCAGGCTTGGATGGCAGTTTTTGTGGTCCTTGCTGTATACCCCTGCTGCTGTGGCCACCAAATTGCACCATGGAAACAGCTGTGTGAAGAGAGAAGGGCTGCATAGCCCTTCAGTTTTGTGTCATCGACAGCAAAAAGCACAGCAATTTCGCAGGGAAGCAAGGTGCACAGGCCCACAGGGAGCCTCCCAGAAGTGCAATTTTGCTGGGAAGCAAGGCACACACTCCTCACATGCCTTGTTTCCCTGCAAAATTGCCATAATTTTGGCCACTGCCACCACTGGGGCAGCAAATTCAGAGGTAGTGAGGGTGGGGGGCAGCCCCCAGTGGGTTATGGGGAGGTAATGTGGCTGCCAGAAGTTGCCCACCCCTGAGCTAGCCAAACACAAGCACATTGGCTTGCATCCCAACTTTCCTTCTGTGAACGGAACAGGGCTTGCCACCTCTCCCTTCTCTCTGCAGCCTGCTGTGCCCTCCAAATCAACTCCTGGGGTGGACAAACCCTTAGGATTGGTTCAGGATATGGCACAGGGGCTGCAGTTGGATGGAACTGGTGGAAATTAGTTCACCGTTCATCAGAGGTGCAAAAGTACAGACTGTGGGCAGGGCTGGTGCTGGACACCAGTGGACCCTTGGCATAGTGCTGCTGATGGGCCGCTGCCGTCCCTGCTACCACCAAAGCCACCTACCCACCACAGAAGCCCCCCACCATCTGCCAAAGCCCCCCATCTGCTGCCATGTATGTGTGTTGTGTGTTGTATGTGAGTTGCATGTGAAAGTGTGTGCACATATGTGTGCCTGTGTGCATGTGTATGTGTGTGCATGCACATGTGTGTCCCCTGACACCCCTGCAGGCACGCAATGCAACACTCAGGGCTGAAAAGGTTGCACATGCCTTCCTTATATGAACAGAGGGGCAACCTAGGACCCAAGCCATAGTAGCCAACGAGTCTTCAATCAGGGGGATATAAAAGTTCTTAGCTTTAGTGGGATCTGGGCCAAAGTTTATTTATTTATTTAATTAATTACATTTATATCCTGCCTTTTTTCCTCTGGCAAGGAACCCAAGGCAGCTTACATGATCCTCCTCCTCTCTGTTTTATCCTCACAACAACCCTGTGAGTTGTTTCTTTTTTTAAAAAAATAATAATAATCATAAAATGCCCCCCCTTGGAGCCCCCAAACGATATTTGCTGCCTTTCCTAAACAGAAACTTTGCTGTTGTGTTGGGGCTCATGTAAGAAGCTGACAGGTTTGTAGGTGTTTTACTACTGAGATACAGTGATCAGCAAATGCATTAAAAAGTCCATAGCACCTGGGGGATCCACTAAATAGTTTTGCACAGATGGGTAAAGACTGCAGTGCAATCATACGATGGAAAAAGATAAGTAACCTGTAGGAAAACCACAGCAAAATGCAACCTGCGTCTCCCTTCCAAATGAGCCCCTTCTCACAATTTAAAGGTATCCAGGCATTTTACTTAATAGATATAACACGGCCCACTGGCTCAATCTGGTGTCCCATGGGTGCTCTCTGATATACACAAAAAGATGCTTTATGTGTCGATCACAGGGACATGTGCATTCACTGAAGTGAGTGGAGCAGCCCTTGTGTGGAGAACCAGCTAATCTGTTTGCACTGGAGGCCCCTGCAGCAAGAGCAATTTTGTAAATCCGGATGTCACGGCTGATCACTGCCAGCACTGTCAAGAATTCAAAATGGTAGAAATTGCCACCTCTCCCCAATACATTTTTTTATTGTTTTAGCTTAGCAATTAGTTTGTTTAACAATTGCTGTAGTTACAATAAGCAATGGGGATTCAAATTTGTTTAATTGTTTGTTTGTTTGTTTATTATATTTATACCCCGCCTTTTTTCCTGCAAGGAACCCAAGGCGGCTTACATAATCCTCCTCCTCCAAAATCTGTTCATTTCTCATTTGTTCAATTTTGTTTCCCATTTGTTTCAACTGGAGCCCTGTTGGAATAGCAGCCTGTGCAGGTTTCAAGAAAGGTTGCAGGGTGGAGGAAAGAATAGAAGCAGTTAGGCTCTGTCTGTGCACCTTTTTAAATTGCCCATAAAATGGGGGGTGGGGGTCCTTTGTCCTTTAATCTCTGAGTCCAGCAGGTCTGATCCTTTGGAGGGGTAGTAGAATGCCTGAGAATTACATGCCAGTAAGATGGAAAACCACTGGTGCTACAAGCAGAAGAGCAGCAGGGGCTTTCATTAAAAGCAATGGGAAGCTTATAGGGAGCGTGCCTTTTTAAGGTCTATAAACTGGGGACATTCTGCTCGATCTGTCTGAAATTTGGCAGGACTGAATATCTTGAAGAAGAAATAGGAGACTTGGTTTGTTTGTTTGTTTGTTTGCCAATAGGACGAGAAACATAAAAGTTACAGGCAGCAGCAGAGTTGACTGTTTCTCCTATTGAAATCACTGTCAAATAAATGGAAGTTACAGAAGTGAATTAACTAGTTCTGAATCAGTAACAAAATGAATATTATTCTAACAAATGAGTAACAAAGCAAAACAAAAATCTTGCACACCCTTCCCACTCCGTACCACAGCCCCTGCCTGGGTCCTGTCTCCCTTCTCTCTCTTTCAATATGTAGTGAAAAAGTGAAGACGACCTGCACACAGCAAAGGGCAAGTAACGTGAGGATTAATGGGCCACAAGAGGTGCTGGTGGGTGTAACAAGCCATGGCGCTCTTAAGATATCCCCAATCCTCATCTGTAAAATATTCTGGCACTCTTACCCCCCCCCAGCTCAAATTCTAACAAATTGTATTTTGTTTTACATTGTCTTCTGGGATGTCATTGAGGGAGGGAGGGTGGGTTGAGATGACATTTGGTTATTCCTCAGGAGCAGCACCTATATCTCTAATTATTATATTTAAAATGTAACCACAAATGTTCCTAAAATATTCTGCTTTGCTGGAGGTTAATGTCAACTAGGAGCATGCCTTGGAACCTTTCTGTTTATCATGCCCCACCCTGTTGTGAAACATGCAATGCAACATCAAATATTGTGGTAGAATTTGCCTTGTTTTTCCACATTAACTGCATTAGGATGTAACAATAAACTATGGTTTACTATGGTTTATTGTTCTGATTTATTGTAAGGTGAAGAAGGCTTGGGCGGATGTACTCACCTCTCCTCCTCAGGTGTGCCTGCAAGGAAGCTGGAAGCTTTTGCTTTTGGTTTCAATTAACCACAGTTTAGTGGCTTACAACCAATGCTATGTGAACAGACTTCTGCTTGTGCAGTGGGAGTGTGCAGTGGGAGCGTCCCTTGTCCCCTCCCTGCCCCCAGCACCAAATCTCCCCTTCCGAACAATTGGGTCTGCAAGGGAGAGGGATTTGACCCAGTGGGTCCATCTGCTGTAAAGCACATCGCCCAAACCGTTGCTCCAGACTTTTGAAACATCAGCCACCAGTTGAACTGATTCTTTCAGGAACCAAGATTGAGAGACTAACTGATGTAAAAATGAATAATATTCCTCTTCATGGTTGTTAAGAAGAGGGGGAGTGATGACCTGAGTCTATTATTCATCTGATGCGACTTATTTGTATTCACATTAAGACATTATACTGAGAGCTGAATTTCCTTATTTGATGAGTTTCACTAGGAGTATTTGATGAGGCTGAAATGTAGTATTTTGTGTAACCGAGTTTAAATGAGCTTAAATTAATGCATGCAAATGCCAAACCTAATTATATTAACAGAACAGCATATTCAGCTCAGTGTTGTCACTGTGGGCTTTTCAAGTATGAAAGTCCATGTTCTTATTTTAGCTTGTGGAAACTGATCTTTTTCACTTGATGTATCCCTTAATATCCATATTAAGAGGTTGTTGATCTTTTGGGGTTTTTTTTAAAATCACTAAAAGTAGTTGATCTTGTTCCAGAAAATTAGTTAGACCCAATGATCATTTGTAAAAACCTCTCAAATGTGTCCCAGGCACCGTTTCCCCCACATCTTTCCTATTAACTTTACCAGAAATGATGCTAAAGTACCTTTTTAAGAAATTCCCCCCCCCAATGTAACAATTTGCTTCTCAGAAGAATAGAAATGGTGAGCATTGTAGCTTGCTTCTATAAGCTACCATGGTGCAATGGATGTTTATTGCCTGCACACCAGTGTAAGAATTTAGTCTTGTTTTTGGAGTTGTTGAGAATCAGTGTTTTCCCAATAATAGACAAACCATTTCTTTCTTTCTTTCTTTCTTTAAAAATATCAAAGCAGCATTCCATTCATGAGGCTGAAACCTTGAGAGGAGGACCAGGTGAGTGTGTGTGGCACACGGGGCTCAAAATGGTCTTGTCCCAACAAACTGGCTCATCTTATGTTCTTACCTCCTGGCCACTTTTCACACAGTGTGAAATGATTTCTTGATATTTAATCCTGAAGCTACCCAAAGGTACCCATGAAGTAAAGACAAATTACTTCTTGATGCAGAACTTGGGGCCGGTTTACATGAGCCTCACTAATTCTCCCTCCCTGGCTGAGACTCCTGCGAACAGAAGCGGGGAGCAGGGCCGGATTAAGATAGGGGCTATTGGAGCTGCAGCTCCAGGCCCCTATCCCAAAACAGGCCCACAATCAGGATCGGTGCAGGGCAGTTTGGCGCCCCAGGCGAAATAATATTTAGCGGGGGGGCCCTCTCCAAAGCAGCCCTGCTCTGCAAAAAAAAACAACAACCCTGCGCCGCCACCACCAACCTACCTTCCCCCCGCCCTGGTGGCTGCTGCTGCTGCTGCTGCCGCCGCTGCCGAGGAGGAGGAAGTGACGCGACGGGACCCCCGTGCTGTTTTTTGCCAGGGAAACCATGGCAACAGGGCTGTTTAAGCCCTGTTGCCCTGGTTCCTCCCGCTAAAACAACGCGGGCGGGGCTCCGGAAGCGACACGACGCGGAGAAGGTAAGTGGCGGGGGGTCGGGGGGGTTATGGCGGCGGCGGCGGGAGGCGCAGTGGCAGCGAGCGGGAGGGCGGGGGGAGGCGCAGCGGAGAGCGGGACGGGAGGGTGCGGCGGCGGTGGCGGTGGCGGGAGGGAGGGTGGGGAGGCGGAGGCCTGGCGGGGGCGGCGCAGCGGAGGCGGCGCAGCGGAGGCAGAGGCCTGATGGGGGCGGCGCAGCGGCAGCAAAGAGGAGCGCAGCGTTTCTGCACCCTCTTCAGCTGCGCGCCCTCCTCAGCACCAGGCTCATAATGCTCTTAATCCGGCCCTGGCGGGGAGGTGATTTTCACCAATTTCCTGGCCCTCCTGAAGCTCTTGTGCCACCTCCCATGATGTCCTGCAGGGTCCCCCAACACTCCAGAGTAGATCTGGGTGGGGGGTGCTGGGGGAATGGGGAATCTACAAAAAATGCCTGCCCCTCTTCCATTCACAGGGGCCAAGAATGCCCTCCCCTGGAATGGAACTCTACTCACAGGATCATTGGAGCCATCCCATAATCTTTTACTAACATTTCCTAGGGCCATAAATATAAAGTATTTGGAGGCCAACTCTCCCATCAAATGTTGCCTCCTGGTGATGTTGCCCAGATGTCAGTGAGAGGCTACTGTACACCAACTGAACCTTTCATGCAATTGGTTACATTCAGTGGTAAATGTTGAAGTGCAGATGTCCATCACCAGCCCCCAGCCCCCAAGGAAAGTCCAAAAATGCAGACAGTTGTGTTGATCTATATCTGTATATTTATGTGTGTGTGTGTGTGTGTGTGTGTGTGTGTTATATGTGTGTGTACACACACTCACATACACACACACACACACCCAAAGAGCAGCAGTACTTGGCATAATACCCAGTTGATTAGGATCAGCTGACAGCCATAGAATAGTGGCCCCGGGCAGCGTAGTGGTTAGTGTGTTGGCTGGAGAGATTGCACGAGAAAGTGAAAGAGAGGGTGACCCGGTTCACCTGATTGTGGCATGATAAACAAGCCATGGTGAATTGTTAACCCTGCTGCATGTGCTGGTCATGTGCTGGATGGAATTCCCTAATTCCCCTTGCTGGCGCAGCTTGCCATATCATCTGAACTCAGGCAGCACGGCTTGTTTGAGGGAGCAGTAACACTCAAATAACCTATGGGCTGTGGTTGGGTTATATGAGGGTTGCTGCCCCTCCCCCCCCCCAAGCAAGCCATGCCACACAGGTTTGGATGACAAGGCAAGCCGCACCAGCGAGGGTAATTAGGAAAATCCGACCAGCACACATGGTGGAGGAAATAAGCCACCATGACTTATTTCCCTCACTGCAATCGTGTCAACCAGCCCACCATGTTTCCAAACAGTATAAGACCACTGGCTCAAGATTTTCCAGGAGTTTCTTATCTTTTCCCAGCACCAGGGAGAAACATTTTAGCTCAAAGGTAACAAACCAGCTCTAGCAGTTGTTATCTCTGTCAGGAGCAGGTCTTTTGTAAAAGCAAGTAATAAGTCTTAATTGCCCATTCAAGACCAAGGCACCCCAAAATGCTTTGCATTACAGCAGGAATAGCTCACAAAAATATATCATGACTGGGAAAAATGCCTTTCTCCCCCAGCTACTGTGGGGACTGCAGCTAAACTCAGAAGGAACAGGGAAGCAGTGGAGGCTGGTGGCGCCAATGGCAGGGAGGTGGTGCATCCACCCGGGATTTTAGTCTGAACTGTTAAGGAGCTATCCATAGTGCTGAAACCCCAGAGGGGTTGCTTAAGGTTCAGCACCATGGATAACTCCTTTAAAGTTCAGCCGCCACCCCACTGACATTGCAGTCACCAGCCACTGCTGCAGGGAAGTCTGAGCGGGGTTGCAGATGGCAGCATCACCCCTGCGTAGTCAAAAAAGTGCTGGCACTTTGACCTTGCAAGACGAGGCTCCCTGCACTACTGATTACATTGCAGTATACGCCAACTTCAGTGGACCGGTCATGTTGTTCGAATGCCTGACTGCCGTCTCCCAAAGCAGTTACTTTATTCCCAACTCAAGGATGGAAAGCGGAATATCGGTGGTGAGCATAAGAGGTTTAAAGATGTTCTTAAGGCTAATCTAAAAAAATGCATTATAAACATCAAAAACTGGGACGCTCTGGCCCATGAACGATCTAAATGGAGGTTGGCCATTCACAAAGGCTCTATGGACTTTGAAGAAGCCCGAGTGCAAGGTGAAAGGAAGAAACGTGCTAAGCGAAAAGCACATCAAACAAATCCTTTACAGGACCATCTTCCATCTGGTAACCTGTGTCCTCGCTGTGGGAAGCTGTGTGGATCTAGAATTGGCCTCCACAGTCACTTACGGACCCATCGCTAGAGTCTACACAATTTTTCTTTAGAATTTCCTCCTTTTAAAATTTCCTTTTTTGTAAATTTTTATCCTGGAAGACAATCTTACTCGGTCACGAGTGATCACCTGATGATGATGAGTAAAATACACTGCCAGGTAAGCTAGTCACCAACCACCTCTTGGGGCATTGTGTATTTGTTTATTTATTAAATTTCTATCCCTCATTTCTGCAAATATATATATATATATATATATATATATATAATGGCATTATTAGTCCAGGAAATGTGAATTAGATCTGTTCACTCCAAGATGTGGACTGAACAAAATCTTTGAGCATCCCTAAGAGAGAAATGCTAGTTGTTTTCCAGGGAAATTGTCAGTTTTATGTAAGACAACATGTGTAACATGTGGGCATTATCTCTCGGCATGTATTGATTCTTTGGGAGTGTGAATTTGTTCCTCTCTGTTTGGCATGCATTAGGAAAGGCATTAGCAAAGATTTATTTACATTTATAAACAAAGGTTTGGCACTAGTAGCAGCAGCTTTCTATTTTAAATATTCGATTTCAACATGTATGTGAAATTGATAATGTTGTAGATATTCACTCTGGCTAGTTGAAACATGAGACACAAACTGTTTTGGTGACTCTTCATGAGACCTGCAAAGTAGGACAAAATGTTTATTCAGCTTGAGGGCAGGAAGCATTGCCCCCCACTGTCATCACATTGCCAAACCTGATTAGCTGCAAGACTGCATGATATCATCACCTGTCCTGTGTGATCCTTGGTGGATCAGGATTATCTTGGAGAAAGCACCTATTGGGGAAAATGTGCCAAACCTGAAGATTGGAGAAAGGAAGTCATAAACAGGTGGAGAACAGCACACAAAAAAAGGTAAGCAAGGAGTGTTGTGAAACTCCCCCCCCCCCGCCGCCGCCTGAAAAGTCAGTGCACCTTCAAAGTGCATGCCTGTGTTCAGACAACAGGGAGGCTGGTGCTCCATGGTGGTGAACCTATTTTGGGGATGGGGTTCAGCACCATGGACAGTTCCCATGAAGCTCCAAATACAAGCTGCAAAACCTGTAATGAAAAGGAGCCACACCGAAATAGGAGTCACCAGCCTCCGTGTGGGTTGTCGTTGAACTGTGGGTTGCTGTTGAAACATGGGTTATTGTGTTGTCCAAAGCCAGCCGAGATAACAGGCCATGGTGAACAACCCACAGTTCATAACCCAACAACAAAACATGGGTTCTCTTCACAAATTGTTTGTGGTTAAGAAGCCAAGGCTTGTTAGCACAGCTGGGTTCAGACTACACGATAACCCATGTTTCAACAACAACCCACAGTTCAATGACAACCCACGCTCAACCCATAACCCATGAGTGTGGGTTACCGTGTTGTTTGAACCCCGTGTGTGTGTGTGTGTGTGTGTGTGTGTGTGTGTCTGAAAGAGAGAGAGAGAGAGAAGAAATTCTAGACACCCCTCCCCAAATACTACAGCTACTACACACATTCTGCAAAATGGTTTAGATTAAGGATTATATGATTTTATAGATAACCACAAACATGAAAAGTAACCAAGAATTATACATTTTCACTGAACTCAGGCTTCATTTTGTTTTTTCCCCCTTTACGCTGATCGATAGGACCTTGTTCATTAATATCCATGCTATTCCCTCCTAATGTCCTTCTCCATTGCACTGTGTAAACATTGTCTAATGGCTCAGCTTTGTTCAAAGAGGCTATTTATACATCAGATTATGATACAGCATCAATCTTTAAGCAAAGCAAGTGCAGCAGCAGAGTGCAAGAAATCCAGGAACAGCTTGCTGTGTGATTTATTTATTTATTTATTTATGACATTTATAGAGAGCCAGTGTAGGGTAGTGGTTAGAGTGTTGGACTGGGACTCGAGAGATCCAGGTTCTAGTTCCCACTCAGCCGTAAAGCTAACTGGGTGACTTTGGGCCAGCCACAGACTCTCAGCCTAACCTACCTCACAGGGTTGTTGTTGTGAGGATAAAATGGAGAAGATGAGGACTATGTAAGCCACCTAGGGTTCCTTGCAAGAGGAAAAAAAGGCAGGATATAAATGTAATAATTAATTAATAAATAGATTTATATACCACCTTCAAAATATATATCCCGGGGATGGTTTACAATACAAATTAACACAATAAATACAGTAACATGGGGGGAAGTGCAAATACATAAAGCATTAAAAAATACTTTAAAATGACAGAGGAAGCCACACAGTAAAACTACTAGTTTTTTTAAAAAAGTATTTAAATGTTTGTTAGAAAGTCTGGAAGAATATAAAGGTTTTTGCCTGGCACCTCAAAGATTACAGAGGAGAAGCCAGGTGTGTTTTTTTGGGAAGAGAGTTGCATAATAAGGGCACCTCATCCTGGTAGTCACCATCTGCCTTATCTCTGATGGCAGAGGAAGGCACAGAGAAGGGCCTCAATAGAAGGACTTAACATGTAGGCTGCTTTGCTTTCCCAGGTCATAAAACTGGCCATGGTTAAGGGCACAATCCTATGCAAGTTTAGACAGAAGAAAGGCCTACAACCCCCAGCATGCACCAGCAAGCATAGCTGGCTGAGGCATGCTGGGAGTTGTAGGCCTTTCTTCTGTCTAAACTTGCATAGGATTGTGCCTTAAAACTGTGGAAATGATTGCTTTTTTAAAAACTAAGATTCTAGCTCTCATGGCCACATAATGGAGGGCAGGAGCCATCATTATTTCTTTGAAAAACCCCTCCATTTCAACACAAAATGCCATTGCACATTCCTTTTGTATGCGGCTGACACATATCACTTCTGTGAATTATATTATGCAGCTAGCAACAGCAATAAACATGGGGCAAAATGGACTTCAGGTGATCATAGTTGTTGTGAAAAAAGGTAGTAGTATTGATAACCATCTTTTCTTCCCATAATTATGTTCCAGTACCAACAAAAAAATTTTTTACACATGCTACAACAGTGTTCCCCCAACTGGGCACCCTCCAGATGTGTTGGACTACAAATCCCATAATTCCCAGCCAGCACAGCCAATGGCAGTGCTGACTGGGTATGATGGGAGTAGTAGTCCGACACAACTGGAGGGTGCCTGGTTGAAGGAAGGCTGTACTACAAAATCATCTCTGAGGAGTCTGGGACTGGAACTGAAGGCCCACTCATATCATTCTTCTGAACGCATGAGACTCCTGCAGTGTTGGGTCAGCTTATGCGGGCTTTCATTTTCCATACTGCTGGCAGTCATATGACCAGCTCAGCCCCTGGCACTGCAGCTTAAAGTCAACACAGTCTAACAAACTGTGGTTTCCGCAGACCCAAAGGATTATGGGAATAAGCCTTGATTTAATGTCAACTGAAAGTGCTTTAGTTTAAACTGATCCATGGCTGCACCATAATGGCGTTTAAATCACCTCGCACACTTAACAGGTCTGTTTGTCAAGCAACATGGTTGCCCTATAAAAATGCAATGTTCCCTGCTTTTAGGGAGGTGGGGAGGGACATTTTCAATCTCATTTAAAGCTATTTGTATGTAATAGTGAATTTCACCAATCTTTCAGTGCAATCCTTTCCCCCATCTGATCATCTTTTCCTTCTATTGGTACACTGAGTCAAGGGGTGCCAAAATAATTAGCTGGACTGTATCCAAACTTGCAAAAACAAACCAAGGAACTTATTGCATGAGTCATTTGGAACTAGCCTGTGCTGAGGGAGATGAAAATGCTGAAGGCAAAAGCTGTAGAAGAATGCATGCACCACAAGACTTGGAAGTATTTTCTCCTTCGTTATTGAATTTACTCCCTGTGGTGGGGGGCACCTCCCAGGATGCATCACAAGGTCAGCATTAAAGGTTACTTCACAAAAGATGCCATAACTTATTCTAACATCACTCATATGCTGTTGTGGGGTTGTTGAGAAGATTATGATGGTGAAATGATCACAAGTGAACAAAAGTGACGCATCGCTTTGTAAACTGAACACATTTTTTTTATGTTTTCAAATGTCAAGAATGTTAACTGGAACTAAATGGGCAATCTGTATAATTTTCCTTTTAAAGAAACATGTTGCCTGTCAATTATTATTATGCATCATCACCATCGTTGTCATCATAATCATATACAGAAGTCAGATTTCTCTTGTTTGTCAGTGGCAGCCACTGAAGCAGTGCATGAGGAAGATGGCCAGCCACCGCCACTGTGGAGTGAGTGAGAGTGAGTGAGTGAGTGAGTGGGGCGAGGGATTCCTGCCCTTATCCATAAGCACCAGTAGATGGCAGTGGAGGCAGGGGTGCAACCGTCAGCTGGGACCAAGTCAGCTGGGGCCACGAATGTCAGCAGGGGCTGATAACCAGCTAGCAACCAAACACTTGCATGGTGCTCACCGTGAATCCCTCTTCCCCTCCCACCTTTTATGGGAAAGGCAGGTATTCCCCTTCCCCTTCACTTGCCCCACAGTGGCAGCCAGTGGTTCTGCCTAGTGAAATCAGATCAATGGCCACTGCTGTTCATCACTCTCGTGTGTGTGTGTGTGTGTGTGTTTCCTGTGGGTTGCTACAGGGGATGCCCACACACCAAATGCCAAATGGATTGAAGACCTTATTTCAGCATTTGAATGGGTGGTATTTAGACGCCACTTGCAAATGGATAAATATATGGATATTTGGTCTGCCTTTCTTGAAGCTGATGCATAATTGTTTTTATTGATAGCTGTATTTTCATACACACAGATGTACTCACAGGTACACATTTTGTGTACACCACTTGTGATTTATTTCAATTTATGATAGAAAATTTATTTTATTTTTTTTTCTTATGGTTTTGTTGAAAACCACAATAAAAATTGATGATGATGATGATGATGATGATGATGATGATGATGATGATGATGATGTCAAATGTGAAAAGCCACCCTGAGTGTCATTTTTTGGCAGAAAGGTGAGATATAATAAATCACAATTTATTTGGTATATGTTAACTAAGAACTTCTAGTGAGTGAACAAACTAATCAAGCAGATGACAAAGCCTCAAAGCTTGGGCATACAAGAATATTTATTATTGTTGTTGTTGTTGTTGTTTCATACAGGCCTGTGGCTTGTGCTGGCTCAGCTTGTCTGAGCATGGAAAGCTAAGCAGGGTCAAGCCTGGTTGTTACTTGGATAGGAGACCCCTCCTCTAGTTTCCTGCATTGAGCAGGGGGTTGGACTCGATGGCCTTGTAGGCTCCTTCCAACTCTATGATCTATGAAATCTATGATCAAAACCTGCAGGGAGTTCAAAAGCTTGCAGAACATTTTCAAGGAGCTATCTTTGGCTTTTCTTCTGTCTCACCTCTGTCATCTGAGGATAACTGACTTGTAAGCCATTCTATAACAGTTTGGCAGTGGGACTCAAACAATTCCCAGCAAGCAAGGAAGTAGAAAGAAAGTGGGTATGGTTATTAAGATATTAGGATGTATTACATATTATTATTATTATTGTTGTTGTTGTTGTTGTTGTTATTGTTATTGTTATTTATTATTATTATTATTATCTGAGATGAGGTTGTTAACTTCAAATAATCCTTAGTGACTGATTTTATGTACTGTAGCTGCAATATTTATTCAGTTGGATGGACAGAACAGCCATGTTTAAAAATCATTAGAAAGGTCCCCTTGATTAATCCGTAGCAATTAAAAAAAAAACTTTAATGCAAGTGCTTACAGAAACCATAAATAGCAGATGCCGCCTTAGGAGAGGCATTCTACCTTCTCTCACACATAGGATTGAATGCCTAAGATGAAGCTTGCTGCAATATATGGGAGATTGGGGTTAATGGAACTAGGAGGTCCACCAGAGATTTTCCTAATGGCCTGACAGAGTGGCTGTAAGAACGTAAGAGCATAAGAAAAGCCTTAGTCCAGCACCCTGTTTCCACAATGGCAAACCAGATGTCTATGGGAAGCCCAAAAGCAGGACATGGGGGCATAGCCTTCCCCCACTGTTCCCAAGCAGGTGGTATTTCAAGGCATGCTGCCTCTGATATTTGAACTAATGTACAGCCATCCCATATGAGTAGCAGCCATGGATAGGCTTATTCCCCATGGATTTGGCACCCATCACTACATCTTGTGATAGCCACTAGATAACCAAATCTGATGGGTTGCTCCAGTTTTACCACTGAGACTCGGTCTACCCCGAAGAATCCAAACAATCAATAGCCCTCACCACCTTCTGCATTGAAAAATAGCACCATAGGGGAAAAGCTCTATTACTGGGATACTGAGTTACACCTCTGCTAGCTTCCAGTGTCTAGCCATCCAACTCACCTAGAAGAGTAGCATATTATTTTCTAGTAATTGAGCTGATATAAGAGGACTAGCTGAAGGACCCATTCTTCAAATGGATTTAAAAAACTGATTACTTTCTACCCTGTACTCTGAGTACTTTTCACCCCCTTAAGGGTTTTTTTAAAAGAAAATTATCACAACATAGTTTTTATTGGTGATCCATAAGCAACAACCCTCCATAAGCAACCAAATTTCAGCTTTCTAGACTAATGGGAAATAGGAGATAAATTGATGAGTCAGTGAGTCAGGGCTCTCACTTTTATATATATAGATCAAGGCACTAACGTGGGGTGATAAAAGGTTAGTCAGAATCCCCACCCCACCCCCAGATCAGAATAGGGTAAATCAAAAGTGACTTAGGGTGCAATCTTATGCATATTTAGACATGAAAAAGTCTTACAACTCCCAGCATTCCCCAGCCAGCCATGCTGTAGGACTTTTTCCTGTCTAAACATGCATAGGATTTCGGATTTCAGCTTTAATTAACAAATATGAAGAACACAGAAATGCAGTCAGGGTTTTCCTAAAATATGCATTTTTGCAAGCAGTTTTCCTTAATATGCTAGTGTGTGTGTGTGTGTGTGTGTGTTCACTAATATACACATTTTTGTCTCCATTTCCCCTAATATATGCATTTTCATACCCATTTTCTTTTGTTTGGAGAACTGCACCTCACAATTCAGAGACCTGCAAATACCAAAGGACAACTGCATTCTGGATTGTGTAATGATTTGTGAAGTGCAAACATCAGTTTTTATTGAAACGCAAACTGAATGAAATTCTTCCCCATCCCTGCGTATGAGGCAATAGGTGTAAATCCTTCTGTCTGCCATCCTGGCAGAAGATGGCTTGGAGAATCCAAAGAACATAGCTTCTGCTAACTCCAACTGAAGATTTAACAAAGTAGTTGGTTGTATATTTATAGGCCCTTGCCTGTGAAATTGACACAATGGCAGAGCCTCCTTTAGGATATAAGTCCGGGATGACACAAACATGAGCCAATGATGGCAACATATACCTTTGACCCTTAAAAAGGACAGGTTGAGTGTCTGGATGAAACAATGATCAGATACAGACTCACAGAGTGATCCTATGGCTCCCAGACAGCATCTAGAGTAGTGTTCTCCAACCTTGGGTCCCCAGATGTTTTTGGCCTACAACTCCCAGCATGCCCCAGCCAGTGTAGTTTGGAGGGTTACAGGCAGCCTCATTGAATTACACCCTTACAGATTATGTGTGATTTCTACAATTAACACAAACACAGCGATGATAAAGGGGAAGGCCCAAAGATAAAAAAGGTTGTTGGACACAATCCAGCTAAAGTTAAGCACTTTTTAGTTACACTGATTTTTGTTCGTGAGATATAAGTGCATCCCACTGAAATAAGTGAGATTAAAATGCATTTAGCTTTGGCTTGATCATGCCTATTTTAATTGAAATGGAAATCTTACCTTATGTCTCTTGTTAACATTCTCATGTACAAGCCATCCTAGCTGAACTTTAAAAGGGTGGCATAGACATGTGTACTCGGTCCTGCATTTTCTTGAATTAATAGCACACAAGGATCTGTTGTGCAGTTTTGTCAACTAATTGATTTTATTGGTATTGTGTAGGAGTTATTAACTATTAAAGTAACAAAAACAATTAAATTGATTGGTATTATAATGTGAGACATTTTCCCATCAGCTAGTCTAATACTTTGGTCCTCCTTTCCTGCCTTGGCTGCTGCTGCAACCTCCTCTCTTTGGGCTTTCCCTCTCCCAGTTCAATCTTCTCATCTCTGTCCAGAACTCATCTACTAAAATCATCTCCTTTTTCCTTACCTTTAATGCTTTCCATGGGCTTGCTATACCCTCCCTGACGTGTCCCACCCTGTGACCTTTGTACTTCTACTATCCTCAGCAACCTAAATGTCTCCCACTCCCTTACATGTTTCCGATTGTCCTTTGCTGGCCCCTGTACCTGTACCATAGATACACCTGTGTGGTAACACCTCTTCCTCCAATCCCCTTCTCAAAAAAAGGACGTCTTCTTTTTTCTTTTATTTTCCTTTCCTTTCCTTTTTCTTGTTTCTTTTCTTTCTTTCTTTTCTTTTCTTTTTTTCTTTTTCTTTTTTTGCAAAGCTTTGAACTTAAACTGGGATGGGGAACCTTTTTTCTGTTCAGGGCCACATTCCCTTGGGGGTATCCTTTCAAGGGCTACATGCATGCTGGCAGTGAGTGGGGCCAGAGTCAAAAGTGGGTGGGCCACCCCCTTTCTCTCTCTCTCTCTCTCTCTCTCTCTCTCTCTCTTTCTGCCATCCCTTTTTCTTCCAGTGAGCTGCCAGAAGAGAGAGACAGAGAGAGAGAGATTTTTTCTACATGAGGCTGTTAATCCACTGCATCTACTTTCGGTTTCATCCCAGAATTGAAATATGAATGCTACACAAAGAGCTTTTCCTTCCTTCTTTTCTGCTACATAACTTCTAGGTGGCACTGTGCTATAGTGGAAGAACACAATTATACAAGTAGGAAAATATGTTTTCTTTTGCTTTCACAAATAATACTCCATTTTCCCCACTCTAAAAACCTCCCAGGATAATGCCCTTGAAAAACAGACGTGAAACTGGAGGGTCACGATGTCATCTAAAGAAGCTGTAAACAACCATGAGTAAGGAATGGCAAGTGCACAATATATGCATCATATAGAAAAGCTGGGGGAGAGAAAGAGAGAGGTCCCTCTTACCAGAGCTCTGAACTGATCACTTTCAGAGGGCTTTTGAAATTAGGCTGAGAGCCTAGGACCAAAGTTTGCTTACTCCTGTAACTACATTTGTAGATACCCATCCTGTTCCTTTGTCTCCACCACTGCAGAAATATAGTTTGTAAGCTCTTCAAGGCAGGGTCCTTTCTGTTTTGCTTATGCTAGTCTGTAAAGTATCATGTATACTGGTGGTAATAATAATAATAATAATAATAATAATAATAATAATAATAATAAAAATTAAAATAGATTACTAATAGATAGATAGATATTAAATATACAAATAAATAATATTTATTATTATTTTCATTTGCTAGAGCTGGAATTCATCTATCAGGATGGAGAGGTAAAAGTGCGTTATAGATCCACTGATATTTAACTTGGTTTTAGGAGAGCGGCTAATTAATTACTAAGCACAAAAAGACAGAAGATTCAAGTTGGAAGGTGAAGCTTTCTAAGTTGCCATTATCAGAGTGACTCACTTCCAAAAGGATATTGTTATTGTGTCGTTGGTTGAAGTGGTGGAAAGGTCAAGCACAGTGCTAAAATTAAGCTGATAATCAGGGATTCTGAACACAAAGAGTTGTTTTTTTTTGTTTGTTTGTTTTTTAAATTTTTTATTTATATTTTTAAAGAACACACATACACGAAAAAAAAACATAAACCTACAAATCATACACTACAAGTGCACCCGTCACCCCGGGGCCAAAACCAATTCTATCCACATAATCCATTATTAATCTATATTCCAAAAATACATCATATCATGACATGGCTTACTCCCTTTCCCCTTTACTAAAACATAATCTAAAAAAGATCCCCATATTTCCTTAAAATTATTTTTCTTTAATTGTCCCCTTTTACATTTAATACTACATGTTAGTTTATCATTTAAAGCAATATCCCAAACCTCTTTATACCAGTCTATTATTAAATACTGATGTTGAACTTTCCAATTCCTTGCAATCAATAATCTCCCTGCCGCTAATTAACTTACAATTAGTTCCTTTTTCTCTTGTGAGCACAAAAGTTTCTCCGTTATTGATAACAATGCTAATTTTGGACAGACCTCCACATTAATACCAATAATTAGTGAAATTTCTCCAAAAATTTTATTCCAGAAATCCAATACGCTTTTACAGCTCCACCACATATGAGCATAAGTACCAAGTTCCTGACCCAAAAAAAAAAAAAAAAAAAAAATGAAATTTAATAGGGATAAATGCCAAGTGCTGCACCTAGGGAGAGGAAACCAAATGCAGAGTTACAGAATGGGGGACACTTGGCTCAACAATACTACAAGTGAGAAGGATCTTGGAATTGTGGTAGATCACAAACTGAATATGAGCCAGCAATGCGACGTGGCTGCAAAGAAGGCAAATGCAATTTTGGGCTGTATTAATAGAAGTATAGCTTCCAAATCGCGGGAAGTGATAATTCCCCTTTACTCGGCACTGGTTAGGCCTCATCTTGAGTACTGCGTCCAGTTCTGGGCACCTTACTTTAAGAAGGACATAGACAAACTGGAGAGGGTTCAGAGGAGGGCAACAAGGATGATAAAGGGACTGGAAACAAGGCCCTATGAGGAGAGACTGAAAGAACTGGGCATGTTTAGCCTTCAGAAGAGGAGACTGAGGGGAGATATGATCGCACTCTTCCAGTATTTGAAGGGATGTCACACAGAGGAGGGCAAAGATCTCTTCTCGTTCATCCCAGTTTGCAGGACACGGAATAATGGGCTCAAGTTACAGGAACCTAGATTCCACCTAAACATCAGGAAAAATTTCCTGACTGTCAGAGCAATAAGACAATGGAATCAACTACCTAGGGAGGTCGTGGGCTCTCCCACTCTGGAGGCATTCAAGGTGCAGCTGGACAGACATCTATCAGAGATGCTTTGACCTAGATTCCTGCATTGAGCAGGGGGTTGGACTCGATGGCCTTGTAGGCCCCTTCCAACACTACTTTTCTATGATTCTATGATCCTCTCCAACACAATGGAGCACAATTACTATCTATTTTATTTAATCTTACTGGAGTCAAATACCATCTCCAAACAGTTTTTAAAAAATTCTCTTTTATCCTTACTGACATATTTCTTAATATACGTCTGCCCCAAATATTTCTCCACCCCGCATTTGATATCTCCTCCTCAAATTCCATTTCCCACATCATCTTAAGGTTGTCTTTTTTCGCTTCAATCCTCTGCATCATTTTATATATCTCCTTAGTTAACCCTCTAGAAGAAACATTCCCTTCTATAAGTTCTCTAGACAACACTTTCTTTTCAAATCCAGTAAACTCCCTCTCATACTCGTTTTTCTTTTTCCATTTCTTAGTCCACTGATCTAATTGCATTAAATTTAACCACGAAATTCTATCTGGCCCAATCATTTCCAATATTTGTTGTCTAGTCTCAATTTTTCCCATCCAATCCATTAATTTGATAACCTTATTTTCCCTAAATATTGCCTCCCAATGCTGTGCATTTACTGGAAAGTCCTCCATTGCTACAACTGGAGTTAACGGTGATATCCCTGGTATAAAGATCTGTCTGTTACTATTCCAAATCCCTACCATATTTTTCAGGAAGGGATTTTCTATTCTTTTTACACTAGTAATACTTTTTTTTGAAAATAAATTTTTTTCCATCCCCATTTCTATTTCCTGCGTTTCTATTTCTAACCACAAAATATTCTTCCTAACTAAAATATCCATAATAAACCTTAACTGATTAGCTATATAATACCACTTGATATTAGGAAGGCCAAGCCCCCCTTCTTTTTGGGATTTATACCATTTACTCTTAGTAATCCTTGCCTTTTTCCCCCCATTACAAAAATTATTAATTATTGCTTGCCATTCCCTAATTTCCTTCTCTGATAAACTACTTGGTATCATTCTAAATAAAAAATTTATCTTTGGTAATATCTTCATTTTTATCAAAGCTATTCTACCAAACCATGAAAGTCCAATTTTCTTATATTCCTCTATCTTTTTTTTACCTCATTCTTTAACTTTCTAAAATTTTGTTCTACTATTTTTTCTAACTCTTTTAAAATATCTATACCTAAATATTTAATCATACTTTTTACCTTAATATTTGATCTCTTTTTAATCCCTTCTAATTCCTCTATTTTACTATAATTAAACAACATAATCTCAGATTTATCCCAGTTTACTTGCAACCCGGTAACTTCCCTAAACTCCTTTAAATGATTCTCTAACCTATCCATCATTTCCATGGGATTTTCAATTGTTAACAAAGTATCATCTGCAAAAAGATTAATTTTTATCTTATCCTTTATCCCTATCCCTTTTAAATTACTATCCTCTCTAACTACATTTGCCAAAACCTCCATAACTAACACAAATAAGATTGGTGAAAGGGGACAGCCCTGTCTGGTACCTCGGCCTAGATGAATTTGATCAGTTATACCATCATTTACTACAACTGACGTCGTATTTTGAGCATACAATTGATCAATAACTCCTCGAAACTTTTCACCAAACCCCATAGTTTTTATTATCCTCTTTAATGCTGGCCATTCCACACAATCAAAGGCCTTGAAAATATCTAATGCTAAAACCCCTGCCTTCAAATTATTTTCTTAATTAAATATATTATATTTAACACTCTTCTAGTCAAATCTGCCATTTGTCTACCTTGTACAAAACCACATTGATCTAAACCAATATACTTACTAACAAAACTATTCATTCTTCTAGCTAATATTGCAGACATTAATTTTGCATCTTGATTAATTAATGAAATTGGTCTATAGGATCCTGGGTCTGCCGGATCCTTATTCGGTTTCAAAATTAAAATGGTCAAAGATTGTTTCCAAGAAGGAGGGATCTCTCCCCCCTGTAAAATATCATTAAACAGATTTTTTAACTTGGGAATTAACATTTTCTTGAGAACCTTATAATATTCAGCCCCTAAACCATCTATTCTGGGAGTTTTACCATCTTTTAATTTATTTATAGCAAACTCTATTTCTAACTCCGTAAAAGGTTGTTCCATATAGTCCCTATCCTCTTCTAATATTTTTATTTTCAAATTTTTTTCAATATATTCTATAATCCTTACTTCAGAACATACCCCAGCCTTATACAATTCAGAATAAAATTCATAAAAAAAATTTAGTTTATCCTTCATTAAATTATATTCCTTACCCTTCTTATCTTTAATCACCCCCACTAAATTTTTTCTCTTTTTTTTTGCGCAGATCTAGCTAACATTTTAGAATTTTTATTACTATTCTCAAAAAACTCTCTTTTCATATATATCAGATTCCTTTGCACTTTATCTATATCTTTATTCTCAAATTCTTTCCTCTTAGCTTGCAGTTCAGCAAATACCTTCTTATCCCTATTCTTTAAAAAAGATTCTTCTAACTCCCTAATCTCTTCTTCTATCTGTTTATTAAAAGCCTCCTGTTGTATTCTTAAATTAACTCCCTCTCTTATTCCTATACCTCTCATAACACTTTTCATAGTATCCCATATTATAGCTTGACTACAATCCTCTGTTTGATTAAATTCCCATATTTCCATCATCTCTTTCTCTATCTTTTCAATTATATGTTTTACTTTAAAAATATTACAATTCAACCTCCATCTTCTAGCCTCTCTATAATCCTTCCCTATCATTAAATCCAAATTGACCAACGCATGATCCGTGATTTTTATAATACCTATCTCAGTACTCATGACCCTAGAAACCAAACTCCTAGACACAAATATATAATCTATCCTAGAAAAATTCTTAAAAGCTGATGAATAATACGTGTATCTTCTATCTTGCCCTTTAACTTCTCTCCAAACATCCACCAAGCCTTCCTTTGTGATTACCTTATTCAAAAATGTAATGTTATTCCTCCTCTCCCCATCCGTAGGGTTTGATTTATCTACCCTTTTATCCATCACCATATTAAAATCACCAGCCATAATAACCCTCTGATTCTGTATAACACCCATTTCCTTAAACACCATTTGATAAAATTCACCTTGATTCTGATTTGGTGCATAAACATTAATTAATACAAATTCTTCTCCCCCCATAGTACCATTAATTGTAATATATCTCCCTCTGTCATCCTTCTTGACCTTTAAGACTCCAAAACCACAGTTTTTAGAAATAATAATTGCCACCCCTCTTGAATTAGAAGATCCGAATGCCGTTTCATACAAACTGGACCACCTCAGTTTTAATTCATTCTCCCCTTTCTTTGACTGGTGCGTTTCTTGCAGAAAAATAATGTCCGCCTTGTCTTTCTTTAGGAGTGCTTCAATGCGCCGTCTTTTAATAACAGTTCCCAGGCCTTTAACGTTCAACTTTTTGTTTTTTTTTTAATAAGGTCAAGGCTCTAAATAAAACA
This sequence comes from Shinisaurus crocodilurus, assembly GCA_021292165.1. NCBI lineage: Eukaryota > Metazoa > Chordata > Lepidosauria > Squamata > Shinisauridae > Shinisaurus > Shinisaurus crocodilurus. The sequence continues at coordinate 270,361,377 of CM037876.1, forward strand.
GAGTATGAACCAGATATTTAGGTGATTTTGTCATAAATTAGGGAAAGCAAACAATAGTTTCCAAATCACATGAAAGATTACTTCTTCTCTCCTTTTCTTTCAGTAACATTTTGTTTGTAATTTTATTAGGTCTATAGTAAAACAAAAGAATAACAAAGAAGAAAGTTGCCCACCCAAACCAACAAATACAAATTTCCCAAATGAATAATCCCCAGGTTTCAGTGACCTAGCAGCACTCAAACCCATATCCCTGTCTAAGTGCCCTCTCTTCTAGAGGTTGTTCAAAAATATTTTTAAGACCCTGGGAAGCAGGAATTCCTAGAGTCAGCCCCAAAGTGGAATACCTATCAGTGAGCCTTCCCCCAAACACCATGCTCCCTGTTGTCCGACGGAAGGCTCTTTGGGCTTCCTGGGAAACTGCTCACTCTCAGCTCTCTGATTTTTTTAGGGCCTGGACACTAGTCTAGGGTAGCAGGCAGTCTGCTCTGTCTGGGACCCTACAGACCTGGGGTAGTAACCACTACTGCCCAGGGGAGGCTGGTGACGACTCCTATTTCGGCAGGGCTCCTTTTCCATTGCAGCTCTTGTGGGATTTATTTGGAGCCTCATAGGAACTATCCATGGTGCTGAACTCCGTCCCCCCACATAGGTTGAGCACCATGGAGCACCATGGATAGCCTGCAAGACCTGCAGTGGAAAAGGAATAGGAGTCACCAGCCTCCCCTGATACTGCCTGTATGCCAGCAGGAGGACCCACTGCTTGCACCATGGGAAGCTAGTGCTTCCTAAAGCAACCAGAAATGAGCCAAAACACTTGTTTCTGGAATGGCGCAGGTCACTAGCACTAGCACTAGCAGAAGGGAGATCCACTGACCTGTCCCATTCTGGAAATGGGCATTTCTGCTCATTTCTGGGGTTGCTCTCGGAAGCGCTAACTTCCTGTTGTGCTAGCGGTGAGTCCTGCTGGCACAACACAAACAGCAGAGGTTCAGCATTAGATACCACCCTTAGTCGACACAAATGCACTGTTACTTTTTAAATATATATATATATTTTCACACAAGCATTTAGGTCAAAAGTTAGAAAGAAAAGGGTTCTGCTGAAGTCAGCAACAACTTAGCCTTTAGCACCCATCTACAGAGGCTGGCTGACCACGTGGGAGGCATTCTTCCATGCAGAACAATTGTAGCCTTCCTTCTTTCCTTCATCTGATTCCACTAATGCCTGTCCCCCTACCTTTAGATTTATCTTCTGGTTTTGACATGATCAGGCTTCAAATTTGGATTTTCCTCTGAATCTGAACCAAGCTTTGATTCTTCAGACACAGCGCAACTCTTACATCGCACTGAGACCATTCCCCTAGCCTTTAAAATCATAATTCATTCTATCCTGTAAAAACTCTTCCTGGTCTTTACCCTGAGAAAACCACCCCCTCTCTAATCTGAAGTGCTTGGATGAACATAGAGGAAAAGAAAGGCATTGATTTAGGCGGCAGAATTGTGAGTCACCATCTAAATAACAGAATCTGTGCAATAAGATGAAGTCACCCAAGGATAAGAAAGGGGGACCAAGCAAGGACATCTCTCTGTGGGATGTCATCAGAATGACAGACAATGGAGATGCAGTCAAAAACACAATGCTGAAAGGATCATTGGAGGGACAGGTTATAACAGTCTGTAACAGTACTGTGCACATCACTTAAATTACTGATCCTGGAATTATTAACATGTGCTGAGAGGGATAAATTAACTTATCCGTTTACAGAATTGAATTTATTAAAGCATTCAGAGTTAGGCACTGCCACTAAATATAGGAGGAGCTGATGTCTATGATGGAGCTTCTGACACTATGAGTTGAGTAGCCTGGGTAGAACAAAGTTCCTGGCTGAAACAATAATTAAAATGTACTGACAGCAATGATTTCTGATATATTAACAAAAAGGAGATGAAAAGCAATGACCAAACTCCTTTCTGCAAACTCACATGGCCAATCATTTCCAGCCCTCCGGGAAGCTGGGTATAATAAATGGATACTGACACCTCTGGATTATTGAGAAGACCTTTTCTATTTCAGTAGGATATCGGAGAAGGCCTTTCAACTGAACTTGTCCCTGTGCTGCCTTCCCACTACCCTAAGAAAAGTGACTGAAATAACTTTGCAGTAGCAGAATGTCATGTCTCTTCTGAAGAGTAGGCTGAAAAGGTCATAGTTCATTGTCCCCTGTTGGGACATCAGATCCTTTTGACACCCCTGCACTGAGACACTGAGAAGCCAATGAATGAGACACTGGCTGGGGCATGCTGAGAAGCTATGCTGGCTGGGGCATGCTGGGAGTTGTAGGCCAAAACCATCTGGGGACGCAAGGTTGGAGAACACTGGTCTACATGGTGAAGTTATTAGCTTGGGTCCAGAAGCCTAGAGCTGGGTAGCCATGTATGCATCGCCAATAAAGAGGACTGTCCTCTGTGAAGTAGAACACATGGTCAAGCTCTGGACCCAAAAGCTTGTGGCACCCAACCCATCTGAAATAGAAATGCTGCATGTACAGTGCCTAGGGCTGGCTACTAGGGGGAACAGTGCCTAGGGCTGGCTACTATGAGGGCTCAGGTCCCTACTGTTTCCTTTTGAGCTCTTAGCACAGTTTGCTTCTGGCTGGACTGGTTCACTCAGGAATTGCTGCAGAGGCAAGAGTGCCTGCTCTGCCCACTACAATCTGCATCAGGGATGGGGAACATGTGGCCCGCCAGATGACATTGGACTGCAAGTCCCATCAGCCCTATCCAGCATAGCCAGTGGTGAGGAACGATGAGTGTTGCTGTCTAACCACACCTGGAGGGCCACACATTTTCATCTCTGATCTACGTGTCCCCAGTAATGAAAATCACAGGCAGCAGCAGAGGCTTTGAACTCAGACAGTCTCCCCCAGCCTCAGCCTTGCCAGCAGTTCCTGCACCTGCCAGAGCTTGGAGCCTGCTCTGGCCACAGTCTCCATTACTAGGAACATGGAGGTGAAGGTGACATGCATCACCATGAAGGGGAAATGCATCGCCAAAAGAGAAGGCAAAAGAGGACACAGATTTGAAGACAATCAGCATATGGTATAGATGCATATTGTGTCAATGCGTACAGATGTACGTTTAGAAAGGATTACTATAAGTTAAACAGAAATACAACACACCTTTCCATAATGGGGAAGACTGAGATCAGGTGAGCTGTGTGCCAATCCAATCTGCTGTCCAAGGTGCTAACCACTGATGGGCATGCTCAAGGCCCCCTGCTCTGTTCTCCTTTACTGGACACAGCCCTTCAGTTACAGGAGACAGTCAAAGTAATAGAGGGCTGTCCTCTATAAAGAAGGGCACATGGCGTAATAGAATTTGTGGTGCATAGAACAGATCCTGGGCTCAGTCAGGCTCTCTTGATTTCCACAGCAGTTCCAGCCCCAGCTACATAAGCCTGCAGCATCATCCCATCCATTCTGCTCACTCACTTGACCAGCTTGGCTCAACGAACAGCAATGGTAGGCTTGTTACTGTGCTGAAGAATCCCCAGTGTGTGGGGTAGGGCGGGGTCTGCGTGCACTTTATTTCAGCTTTCTGGGTGTGGCTCAGTTGTCTGGACTGTGAGCCTGCGTCTTGTGTCTGTGAACCGGAGAAGGAATTGGGTGATGGAGTAGTTTTACATTTGCAGGCTGGGTTAGCCACATCCCCTAAGACACAGCGGTCTGCTGGACCACATAGATGGCTCAATTTCCCCTGTTTTATCCTTACAACAAACTTGTGAGATGGTTTGGCAGAATAATAATGACTATATTGCCATTTAAGGGAGCTCCCATTTGTATCTCTAGAGCCTAAAGTTGCCTTACTGCACCACTGAGCACACATAAGTTTTTACATGGGATCAGACATGCACAGTGACTCTCCCACAAGTCACTAATACACATCTCTCCAGCCCAATTAACTGTAGAATGATACAAAAGCAGGACCCAGATGTGTTCCATCCTAGCCACCTTTCACAACAATATCCTGATCCTTTTCTAAAATTCGGAGTGACAGCTATCATGTAGCTCAAAATGTGCAATAGTCAAACTGCCAATCTGATTATATTGTGGCTGTGTGTTTTCATTCAAAATATCTCTTATTCACCTTCTGGGCTTTGAATATGAACATCTTCATGATCTTCAGCTTCATTCTGAAGGATAATCTGAAAAAATAACCTAATACGATAGAGTAGTGTCAAAACTATGTAAGCAGTTGGATGAATAAACACCCAAACCTTAGGGTTTCCATGTGTGTGTGTGTGTGTGTGTGTGTGTAAAACACACACACACACACACACACACAAAGAACTTGAATGTTGTTGTCATATTTCATAGTTATGTTGGGCCCATTTTTCTACTAGAGCAATTGGTAATATCCTAATTGATTTTGATGGAGAGGAGCAGTGTTTCCATAATATCCATAAGCACAGTTGATGTTTTAAATAATTGACGACCATTGATAATCAGATGAGTATTCCTGGTAATGAAGCATTGCTTTTTTGTTAAAAAGATATGGACCAAAAAAGATTTAGACATGAGTCACAGGCAACCTAAATGTCTGTAGTTAAAACTGGTTAAAGTCAGAGAGTTCTAATTAAATGTAAAAAGCACTGTTTTAAATCACCCTGTTAGTGCCAACCAATTTATCACTCAGTGACTAATTGTTTTGATACTTCATTATGTAAAGTTAAAGGTATTTCTTTCTCTCTCAATGTGCAAATGCATTGCCAGTTTCGGAAGTGATGGGATGTTTCGGAAGTATGTTATTTATTTACTATATTTATATACCCCACTTTTAAAATATATATCGCATATTTAAAAATAATTAAGCAAGATGTATAATGTCATGATCAAACTCAAGAAATGATAGTGGCAGAAAAATGCAACACAGCCATCCCCCAGGGTTACACATAAAATTCAAAACTGTGAATTAAAAGTGCACATTAAAAGCCTGCTGGAATGAATGCATTTTGATGGCAGTTCTAAAAGCAGAGAAAGAAGAAGCCTAGTGGGCCATTTCAGGGAGACCATTCCAAAGTCTAGGCTCCACCACCACATGGAGACAGGCCTCTCAGGCAGATCTTAAAGCTCAGGGAGGCTTTTATGGAATAAGATGTTTCTCAAGGTAATTAGCCAATTAGTGCAATTTCATACATGTATACTCAGAAGTAAGTCCCATTGAGTACAATGATAGTTATTCCCAGGTATGTATGCATAGAATTGCAGCCTAATGCCACAAAATCAATCCTGAGCACACATTAACCTAGAAGTATGCACCACTGAACACAGCAGAGTTGACTAAACATGCATAAAATTGTGATGTCAGTCGCTGTAAAGCAAGAGTGAACAACCTCTGGGGGTCCTGAGGCCAATTCCCAAATCCACCAGGGGCCATACCCCTGTCACGACTACCCTGCCAAATTTGCTGTCGAACCGGCCCTTTTTTGCTGCTGCACTGCTGAATTTCAGTGGCAAACCGCTACTTATTTTCCTTCAAACGAGGAAAAATATCCTACAAACAGAATAATACAGATTTTCTTTTCAGCAACACAGGATTTCCTATAGTAACTTGAGAGCAAGGCTGTGTAGGGAGGCCATCACCAATCCAGCATCCTCCACATGTGTTGGACTACAACTCCCATCATCCCCAGCCAGCAGGGACACTGATGGGCATTGTAGTACACCACCACTGGAGAGCACCAGGTTGGGGAGAGACCTATGGCATTCACTACCCAGTCCTTCCATCTCCCCACTGGGACTGCTTGTGTGGTACTTGCCATTTCCAAGACCCCCAGGCTAGTGGCAATAGTGATCCTTCCTCATGCATGCACCTCCTTTCAGGACCACGGGCAAAAATTACCCGCAACTGGGTTCCCAGGTCCCAGGCAGATGGACAGCAGCTGTTCCTTCTGTGCATACCTCCATGGAGGGAGAGGAGCAAACTGCCACTCCTGTGGATTCCCAGATAAGAGGCAGCAGCATTGCTGTCTAGACACACCTCTTCCTACAAAGTGAGGTAGTAAGAGGGAACAATTCCTTGCAACTACTACTGACTCTCTTTTGACTTAGAAGTTTCCTGGGCCCCGGCAGGCAGCAGCAGCAATCATGATTGGCTGTAGGCATCTTGGATAGTAAGGCATATCCCATGCTCTAAATATTTCCCAGAACAAATCCTATATTAACAAATTGAAATCAAAGTTGTTCGAGAAAGATAAAAAGCAAAGCTCATTAACTGTCAATAGTCCTCTTGTTTTATGTGTTTCCTCAAGGTACTGAAGGTACTCAAAGTATCTTGCTGAAATTAGAACAGTAATGTTTTCCATTTATGCAAAACTTTTACAGTAATAGTTTTCTGAGAGCTGTGTAGTAGTTTATCATGTTCCTGTGATTTATAGCTACTTTTATGATCAATGTGTGTTAAAAGAGCTCTGTCACAGGGAGATGTTCATGAGTGCCGAATCTCCTCATTTTCCTAATCTGCATAATTGGAAGTACTCCTCTGAAAGCAATTATCACAACCATGTAGAATAGGATGTCCAGAAAATAAGCACTCTGAAATCAATCCTAAACTAAAGAAACATGACTTTGGTGATAAGCTGTTTAATATATAGTTTAATTTCATTAGGCAACTGCTCTTTTATAGCATTCTGCATCCTTCCTTTCTTTGATTTCTTGATATTTCTAAAATTAATCTAAATAAAGGTTTTCTCTTACTATGGCCAGTATCCAATTGGGTGCTTATGCCCCCATCAATTCTCCCGCGCCCTGCCAATTCCATTGAGCACTTGTGCAATGGTAATTTAGTGCTTCCAGGGGCAACCTGAAATGAGCCAAAACGCTTGTTTCTGGAAGGAGGCAGGTCGGCGGAGCTCGCATGAGGGAGCTCTGCCAATTTGCCTCCTTTGAGAAATAAGCGTTTCTTTCTGCTCATTTTAGGGCTACCTCTAGGAAGCGCTAAATCTCCCTTGCAAAAGTGGTGGGTTCCGCTTATGCAACAGAATTGGCAGGACCCGCCACTTGCGGAAAGGAGTCCATGGGGACTCAAGCATCCTGCTGCAAACTGCCCACTGATTTGTAAAGTTTCAATTGAAGCCAACGTGTCACAAGGAAAGAAGGTCACACTTTCCCTAATCCTGAAGTTTCTTTTCTGTTTACAGAAAGCCTGAAGTTACTTGCCAAGAAAGTTTGTCAGCTGGCCTGGAGTATGGTCGGAGGACAATGCTGGTTTGCTTCCACTTCCTTTGTCCTCTGATGGAACATGGGCATGGAGAGGGCTGGCCTCCCTAGTTGTCCTAAGCTGGATCCTGACTCCTGTAGACTTTCGTCTATAAGAACTTGTTACTATATGCATGTATTTATGTAATTATTTAGGCAAAGAAAGTATCAGATAGAACTAGATTTGTGTCCTTATTCTTTGTTTTCCTATAGCCAAGTATGATGACTTTGTCTGATTTCTTAATATGGGGTGGGGAATCTTAGTGCCCTGCGAAACATCCGGCTCTCTTGGGATCCCAATCTGGCCCTCTGGGATTTTCCAGAAGTCCATGACCCTTTTCCTGCCACACCCTCTTTCCCCTGACACCAATCATTTGGGTCCCTCCCTCCCCCAGTTTTGGCATGGTCCCCCCCCTTCCCATGCTAAAAGGTTGAAATGCCTCTCCTTAAGTTTTAGGGCTTTGCTACATGAGACTTTCAACCCGTCACTTCACCAAGAATTCTGCTTCTGGATTCTTTGCGGGATTAAAACCGGCTCCTTTACACTTGCTCCCCCCCCCCCCGTGTTTTCTTTCTCTGCCTTTCTATATGTTCCATTACACAACCAGAAGGTGGCACTGCAGTATAGCCAAACTGCAAAACTACGTGAGCTTCTCATAGCATAATTTCCAGATAATTACACACTTTCCTCACTCTAAAAAAAGCTGTGGAAATGCTTGGAAAGCATGGGAAAGGCCCCGGAGGAGGATGACATTGTGTAAAGCATCCTCAAACTACCATGAGTGAGGAATCATGAGTGCACAATAAATGCCTCAAATAGAGAAGCCCTTATAAACCGGCAGTAAGAGCTTTAAGCTAAAATATGCTTAAAGTATTTTTGGTATTTTGGCCCTTTTAGCTTTGGCCCTGCCCAGCACTGGAATACGACCCCCGAGAGTTTGCCCAAAATTGAACTTGGCCCCTGGACTGAAAAATGTTCCCCACCTTCTCTTAATACATGTAGGTAACTATGACTTGTTCTGTATCTGTATTTCAGCATGCCTACCCACATTGCCTAAATTGCTCTGGTCTTTTAAACCAAGGGAGCTGCTCAATTCCTGAGCTGGAAGATTTCCTGAGACTCCAGGCCAAATTAGATGTGATACTTGTTTTAAGTCCAGGCCTGCCAAAATCATATATAAAGTGGGCAGTGGTGTGTGTGTGTGTGTGTGTGTGTGTGTGTGTGTGTGTGTGTGTTTCAGTGAAATGGGACACATAGCTAGAGTAGGCGAATCCACCTGTTCCAGCTTACTTCCTCTGTAGCCCTCTCCCTGCAAACATTTTCCTCATAGCCAGGCTTATTTCGTATATCATAGTCCAGCCGAGGAGGAAAGTACTTGGGAGGTTTCACTGGGGGAGGTAAGGTGCTGGAGCGGAGAGAGTTTAACAGCCCCGCCAGCCACCCCCTTTTGCTCTAAAGGCCAGAAAACATACATATGCTTTATACATTATTGGGTACACCTAGATTTAAACAAACAGGTCTGCTACTGTCATGTCTAGTTTGGCCTTGAGCTGAGGCAAAACTCCAATTGCCAGACAGGAAGGCATAGAGCATGACAGGACTTCTGGAGTGTTGGTTGCATTTTCTAGTGGCCAAAACCCTGCTTTTACAGTGGGATTATCCCCTGATCTGTGTTACTGCTGTGCTTTTGGAATGTAAGATGTTAGAACCAGGGTTTGCCAAAGAAGGCAGCTGGTAAAGACCTCTGACTTCCCCAGGTGTGCATCCCCAGGAAAAAGCAAGCATATAGGGTGGCCAGTTATGCACTACAAAAAAATGAGGATGTGCATTGCCAAAAAAGAGGGCAAAAGAGGACACAAGGTTGCACAAAGATTGCATGTGCTAATTTATTAATTTTATTTAGTTGTTTTATTTATTTATAACATTTATATACCACTCCACATCTAAAAAGATTCTGGAGTAGTGAGCAATAAAAGATAAAAAATAATAAAACACCATATTAAATGTTAAAACAACAACAGCAACAGAATACCAATAAAAACTGTGGCTGGTCAATCAAGGAAGGCTTCTTGAAGTAAGATGTTTTCAGGAGGTGCCAAAAACAACACAGTGTTGGTGCCTGACCTCCAGAGGCAGGGAGTTCCACAGACAGGGAGCCACCACACTGAAGGCTCTTCTCCTGGTGGATTCCAATCAGGCCATAGGTCCATGCAGAACCACCAGAAGCATGCTATCTGATGACCTCAGTGACCAGGCAGGTTGATAAGGGAGAAGACTGATGGAAATTGTAATGTTGCCTGCTTAAATCAACAAGGTAATGTAACCACTAGTTAGAGTGGGAGGAAAGGGTTAATTGAACAATCCCCAGGGTGCATGTTTTGTAACCCCTCCTCCCTACTTCTGGCCTCATTGTGGCCAGCTCTCTCTCTCTCTCAGTCTCTCTCTCTCTCAGTCTCTCTGCCTCTCCAACCTGCAGGACACACGGTCTGAGCTGGCTTCCAGCCAGTGATCTCCAATGAAGCAGACTCTTAACACTAAAAACTCTAATCTACCTATATGCATCCTGCATATATGAATAAACAGAGTGTAAGTAAAACTAATAAATGTCTCTATTAGTTTTAAACCTTGTTTGGACAATCCGTTTCCTTTTAAGAGCCTTTTAGCAGGGTTTAGCAACCCACATGGTGATAACCAGTTTCAATAACCAGGCTGTGCATAAGGGGAAAAACTCTGCTTCAGCCTAACCAGTATAGGACCAACTCCTTTCCATATCCTCCAACAAAGGCACTCTCTCAAGTATCCTGGTCCCAAGTTCTTTAGGGCTTTATACACTAGTACCAAAACCTTAAACCTGCCCCACTAGTGAATAAGCAGCAAATAGTTGCATGCTGAAAAGGGGCAGCTCCTGACAACAGCCGAGCTGCTGCTTTCTGCACTAGCTCCAGCTTCCCTCAAGGGCAGCCCTTCATACAGCACATTACAGCAATACAGTCTTGAGGTTACTAGCCCCTGTACCACTGTAGCCAAGCTAACCCTGTCCAGGAGAGGCCATAGCTGGTGAACCAATTGAAGCTGGTAAAAGGCACTTGGGCCTCCAGTGACAATGATGGATCTAGGAGTACCCCCAGACTACAGACCTGATCTTTCAAGGGGAGTGTAACCCTATCCAAAACAGGCAAGAAGCCTATCTCCTGGGCTCAGGAAGCACTCACACACAGGGCTTCCATCTTGCCAGGATTCAGTTTCAGTTTATTGGCCCTCAACCAGCCCATCACTGAGTCTAGGCACTGAGCCAGGACTTGCACAGCCTCACCTGATTCAGATGTCACAGGGAGATAGAGCTGTGTGTCATCAGCATACTGATGGCACTTGGCTCCAAATCCCCTAATGACCGCTCACAACACCTTCATATAGATGTTGAACAACATTGGGGACAAGATGGTACCCTGTGGAACCCCATAGCTCAATTGCCAATGGTACTCTCTGAAATTGACCCCACAGGTAAGATTGGAACCACTGTAACATGGTGCTTCTAATGCCCAGCCCACGGAGTCAACCCAGGAGAATACCATGGTTGATGATATCAAAGGCTGATGAGAGATACAGCAGGATTAACAGGGTTGCGCTCCCCCTGTCCTTCTCCCAATAAAAGTCATCTATCTAGTCAACCAAGGCTGATTCTGTTCCATAACCAGGTCGAAACCCAGACTGGAATGGGTCTAGATAATCAGTATCCTCAAAAAAAATGCCTGCAGTTGCTCTGCCATGACCCTCTCATGTACCTTCCCTAAGAAAGGGGTCTTTGCAACTGGGCAGTAGTTGTCAAATACCGTTGGGTCCAGAGTGGGTTTCTTCAGGAGTGGTTGCACTACTGCCTCCTTAAGGAGAGCAGGAACCACCCCTTCACGTAGAGATGCATTTACCACTCCCTGGACCCACCCGGCCATACCCCCTTGGCTAGCTTTTATTAGGGCAAGGAAGGGCAAGGATCGAGAGGGCAGATGGTTGGTTGCATTGCTACAAGCACCTTGTCCACATCATCAGGCCACATATTTATATGTATAAATGCAAATTTAGAAAGAATTGCTATATTTTAAATAGAAATACAGTACATCTCACCATAGTGGGGAAGACTGTGCGCTGTGTGCCTGCTCAGTCTGCTGCCCAGGTCCTAACTGTTGATGGGCAACTTCAAGGCCCAGATCTCCCTTCTTAAAGTTTTCTATGGATCTTTATCTTTAAACTGGACTTGGACTGGACAGCCCTTCAAATAGGGAATGCTTTCAAATAGAGGATGTCCTCTGACAGACCTTCAAATAGAGGACTGTCCTCTGTAAAGTAGATTAGTAGTAGAACACTTGGCCACCCTACAAGCATGTATTGTATATCAGCTACCTTCAGAAAGGTCAGGTCATTTTCAATGCTTCCAGTAGTTATAACTGGAAGGATAATTTAATTCAAATAGCTGCTGTTATTCCACTAAATAAACTCCTTTTGACCTGATTGGGAGAGAGATCATGCAAATTATTATTAAATTGAGCAGAGTAGAGCTAATTAATTAAATGATATTAGGTCACTAAAGAAAGCATGGGAGATACACCCAAACTTTTTAATAGCCTGACCTTTATTTTAGGGCCTTTCCTAAATGATTGCATGATCAAACTGGAAATTCATGGCTAAAAAATAATAATAATCAGTGGATACACTTGACCAGTTCACATTTCAAAAACAGAAATGAACACATGATTGGTTTAAGCAATCATTTTTACCATATGCGTCTGGTGATTCATAAACTGCAGAAGGAAATTGTAATCACGGAAGCATCATTTGAAATGAAAGGTTTCCAGGAAAGGAAGCACCAAGGGTGTCTGTAGATGTGAGTAGGTGTAGAGAGAATGGGTGGGAGGATTTTAAAAAAATGGAAAGAGCTTTACGGTACAGTCTGCTCTGTTAACATGAACTACAGAGCTGGTCGTGTTTTCTTCTATTTTTTTTCATGCAGCAATGTTTAGTAAACTGAATGTTTATACTTGGGTAATTGTGCAATACCTGCTTTAAGAAGACGTATTATATTAGTGTAAAAGAAAGCAGGGACTGGGTGAGGAAACCAGGTCAATATCACATAAGCAAATAGCCTCAAAAGAAATGGCCCTTCTTCTGATCTCGTGCATTTTAGCCAGTGTAGGGAAATGACTTTTCAGTGACATTTTAAAGCTTACTATCCTAATATATCTGCATATAATAGATGGAAAGGATAACCTTGCAGAGGATGAGATAGCCTGGGTTCACATGACACAACAACCCATTGTGCTTCAGGCCTGGACATGGGACAGAAACGGCCTTAGTTGCCTTGGTGGTTGATATGAGGAGGGCTTTGGATAGGGGCGAATGCTCTTTTCTAGTCCTCCTCGATCTCTCAGCAGCTTTTGATACCGTTGACCATGGTATCCTCCTGGACCGCCTGGAGGGGTTGGGCGTGGGAGGCACTGTATTGCAGTGGTTCCGGTCCTTCCTCTCTGAAGGTACCAGAGGGTAGTTCTTGGGGAGGAGGACTTCGGACCCTCGGCCGCTCACTTGTGGGGTGCCGCAGGGTTCCATCCTCTCCCTGATGTTATTTAACATCTACCTAGAGCCAGCTGGGAGCTATCATCAGGAGGTTTGGGGTGTGCTGTCATCATCAATATGCGGATGACACGCAGCTCTACCTCTCCTCCAAGTCCTCACCAAGGTTGGCTGTTGAAACCCTGTCCAAGTGCCTGGAGGCAGTGGGTGGCTGGATGGGAAGGAACATGCTGAAACTGAACTCCAACAAGACCGAGGTTCTTCTGGTGGGAGACAAGGGAAGGTTAGGGGATGTTGACCTGGTACTGAATGGGGTACATTTGCCCCTGAAGGACCAGCCTCAGGTCCGCAGCTTGGGAGTCATTCTAGACTCCCAGCTGTCCATGGAGGCTCAAGTGTCAGCTGTGAGCCGGGTGGCGCTGTATCAGCTCCATCTGATACAGCAGTTGCGCCCCTACCTTCCTAATCATCTGCTCCCATCAGTGGTTCATGCCTTGGTCTCCTTTCGCCTAGACTACTGTAATGTGCTCTACGTGGGGTTACCCTGGAAGATGGTTCGGAAGTTGCAGCTGGTACAGAATGCAGCAGCTCACCTGGTTAAAGGCTGCTGCCGGCATGATCACATCAGTGCTCAAAGAGTTGCACTGGCTGCCAGTTGTTTGCCGAGATGAATTCAAGGTGTTGGCATTGACCTTTAAAACCCTGTACGGCTCTGGTCCAGTTTATCTCAAGAAGCGCCTCCAGCAACATCGATTAACAAATATAATAAATAAATAAATAAATAAGTAGGCCACTCAACAAGTGGCCATGCCCCTTCTTTGATTAGCTTTTGCCAGGCATTAAAATCGTGGCTTTTCAGACAGGAATATGGGGTGGGTTAGGATTTTTAAATTTTGTACTGTTTTTTAATTGTGTTTTATACTGTGTGTGTGTGTGTGTGTGTCCCCCTCCCCTTGTATTTTATTGGACTGTACATCGCTCAGAGTAGCCAGATGTCTGGCCAGATGGGCAATTCATAAATATAATAAATAAATAAATAAATAATGCGAACCTAGACTGTTTCCTGCAGGGTGGTTTGTTCGTGGGCAACAAGCCACTCTGACAACTCACAGGTTGTGCTAAGGACTGTTGTACCCATGGTGGGTTGGCGTGTCATCCAAACCTGGGTGACCGACCCCATCGTGGGTACCAGGAAGTGGCTAGCGAGCTGCTTGGCAAGAGTGACCAAACCCCCCTTGTCGCTCTTGCCAAACTTACCCGGGCCACCATCAATGCCAGCTGCACCACTGATGCCCAAATGGCAAGGTGGAACAACCAACATTGACTCCGTGCCCCCCTCCCTCCACTGCTATCACAAGCCCTTTTGCACTCACCACAGCTGTTTTGCCCCTCTTTTTCTTTTTTGGGAGAACATTTTTTTTCTTTTTCCAGAGATCACTTTTCATGTTTGACAGCTAATGACAGCCCCTTCAAAGTGCACGAGCACTAATTCAGACCAGAGGTGGTCCAAATCTCTCCAAAGTGAGCTGCTTTAGCTAAGGATTGAGCAAACTGAATGTATACATGTAACAGATCTGGCAGCTGGATGTTGTAATTTCATCACTGTTGACAATGTTTCTGCTGAGACAAGACTCTGTGCAATAGTGTGTGTGATAGTTGGAAGCTGGGTGCAAGCTAGTGTAACGTTTATAATGGACATAGATGAGATTATGATACTACTTATGATGTGGTGGTTGTTAATAGAAGTAGCAAAACAGATGCAAATATTGAAGGCTGATTACATAGTAGTACAGCATCCCCACTGGGCTCAAACCCAACTGCCATGCTGCCCCGTGAATAACAGTTAAAGTAGCTGCCACCACCTTCTGTCAATTGCTCACCTGCTCCCTCTCTATATACCTATTACCCAGAGAGAGAGGGACGGCAAGCAGGTGGAGGATACCACTGACTCCACTTGTCTTGCCTGTGCTCTCCCTCTGGGTAGTACAGCTCTTGGAAGCAATCTCTCAGCTCTGAGAAGTGTGATGGTTGGGACTGGGCCTCACAATCACACTACCCAAACTGTGTGTGTGTGTGTGTGTGTGTGAGAGAGAGAGAGAGAGAGAGAGAGAGAGCACATATGCACAGGAAAGCAAGTGGAGGCAGAGGCTACTCCTTGCAGTTGCCTCCCCTTGATCACTCACCTGCCTTCACCACCCAAGAAGAGAGGGCAGGTAAGCAAGTGGACAGAGGTGGCAGTAAGGAGCCTTTTCCTCTGCTTGTTCACCTTATCTGGGCAGTAGTACCACTTAGACTGGGTGGGTACAGTGCACCCAATCCTAACCACTACACTGCACTTCCCCCCACCCACCCCAGGAAGAGTTCAAACTAGCTACCAGAAGCAGCTGCAAAGAACAAATGCCACCTTGGGCCTTGGCTAGGTTGTCTGCTCTCTTGCTCTCAGCCTCTCTCTTTCTCTCCCCCCCCCCCCTGGCAGCACTATGGTTAGGGCTGGATCCACTGTACTGCCCCAGGCCCTGCCCATTGGCCCTAGCGGCGCCTAGGCCCGGCTAAGGGGGTGGCAGGTAGGGCGGAGGAGGGAGTCAGTGGGAAGGGGGGCGCTAATATCGATCTTGCTAGGGCACCAAATGCCTTGCACGTCCTGTGCCAAGACCCCCCCGAGACCAACACTTGAGGGAGGAGGAAAGAGAATCATGTGGGGGAGCTGGTGGCTCCATGTTGGGGTCGTGTACCACTCCGGATTTTAGTCTGAACTTTAAAGGAGCTAATTCATGATGCTGAGCCCTATTCCAAAATAGGTCCAGCATCGCGGTTAGCTCCTTTAAAGTTCAGACTAAAATCCGGAGTGGATACACCAACCCACTGACAATAGAACCACCAGCCGCTGCTGTTCAGCACCATGGATAGCTCCTTAAACTTCGGAGTAAAACCCGGAGTGGCTACACAGCCCCGCTGACATTGCCCGCCCGCCCCCGCCCCTCAGCCTCCACTCACTCACCTGCCCCCTTTCCTTCTAGGCGGCTCAGCAGTGAGGTTTAGGCCTGCCGTGAGATCCCATCCAGCGCGCCACCCAGAGAGAGCGCAGGCAGAGGAGCGAGAGGAGCCGCTCGCACTTTCTCGGCTGGGAGAGTGAAGCTGCCGTCCCCTCCGGCTCCCCTGCGCGCTCTGATCCAGTAGTCGGGAGGGGTCCCACCACAGAGCCTGGTTGACAAGGGAGCGACAAAATCCGGAACCCGCCGCGAGAGGAGGCTGGAATAGGCAGGAGGAGGGCGGCCTTGGCACTGTAGGTACAAGCATGAAGTGCCCTTTGGTATGATGGAGAGAAGGGGAACGAACGGCCGGTTAGGCGGGTCATATAATGAGGCAGCGCATGTCTTCACACTGCGTACCCCTGCCCGCAACCTTCACGCCAAATGCGGGACGTGAAGGTTGCGGGGAGGGGTGCACAGGCGCTGGGGAGGTGGAACTGACAGTCTAGGGAGGTGTAACTGCGTGGACAAGGAGGGAGTGGTGGCCAGGGGCGCAGAGTAGAGGAGGAGACGGCTGTCAACGGGGTTGCGCCCGAGAAGCGTGTGTGTGGCACGGCTGGCTAAAAAGGAGCATGCCGTGCACTGGGCGCCGGAGCAAGGCGAGGCTGCCCTCGCCGCCAGAGGACTGCCAGAGGAATCCCACTCGGCGCTCCTTGACTCCCGCGCGCAGCGGCGGCGCTGCCTGACTGTAGGGCGGGCCGGGGGAGGCTCACTCTCGCCCTCTGGAGCAGATTGGCGGGAACTGGGGGAGGGAGGAGGCGCCGGCGGCCCCCTCCCCCGCCTCAGCCTCGTCCTCCCGCCTTTTTCCAGCCAGCCCGCCTCCCTCCCGCCCTGCCCTTCGTCGGTGCTGACGCGCCGCTCGCCTCCTATTAATCATCCCTCCGAGGCGGCGAGCGGCGATTAATGCCAGTCGGAGTCTAGGCGGCGCGCGACTCCGTCTTTCTCCTCGCCGGCTCTTCTTCTTCTTCTTCTTCTTCTTCTTCTTGCCTCGCCGGTCGCTAGCCCGTCTTGCTGCCAGAGGAGGAGACCGCGCGGCGGGGCAAGCAGCAGCAGCAGCAGCAGCAGCAGGATGGCGACCCGCGGAGCTGCCCGGGCGCTCGCACCGCTCTGAGCCCAGGCCGACGGGGCAGAGGATGGCCCCTGCGCCGGGCTCGTGGGCGGTGGAGGCATGGACACGGCGGCGGGTGGCAGGAACTCCTCCGGCTCCACCAGCCCCAACGGCACGGTGAGCGGCGGCGGCGGCGGCGGCGGCGAGTCGCAGGGCGGCAGCGCCATCCTCATCTCCTTCATCTACTCCGTGGTGTGCCTGGTGGGGCTGTGTGGCAACTCCATGGTCATCTACGTGATCCTGCGCTACGCCAAGATGAAGACGGCCACCAACATCTACATCCTCAACTTGGCCATCGCGGACGAGCTGCTGATGCTGAGCGTGCCCTTCCTGGTCACCTCCACGCTGCTGCACCACTGGCCGTTCGGCTCGCTGCTGTGCCGCCTGGTGCTGAGCGTGGACGCCGTCAACATGTTCACCAGCATCTACTGCCTGACGGTGCTCAGCGTGGACCGCTACATCGCCGTGGTGCACCCCATCAAGGCGTCGCGCTACCGCCGGCCCACCGTGGCCAAGATGGTCAACCTGGCCGTCTGGGGGCTGGCCATCCTCATCATCCTGCCCATCATCATCTTCTCCAAGACCGAGAGCAACACGGACGGCACGGTGGCCTGCAACATGATGATGCCCGAGCCCAAGCAGAAGTGGCTGGTGGTCTTCGTGGTCTACACCTTCCTCATGGGCTTCCTGCTGCCAGTGGTGGCCATCAGCCTCTGCTACATCCTCATCATCACCAAGATGCGCATGGTGGCGCTCAAGGCCGGCTGGCAGCAGCGCAAGCGCTCCGAGAGGAAGATCACGCTCATGGTCATGATGGTGGTCATGGTCTTTGTCATTTGCTGGATGCCCTTCTACGTCGTGCAGCTGGTCAACCTCTTCGTGGAGCCCGACGACGCCACCATCAGCCAGCTCTCGGTCATCCTGGGCTACGCCAACAGCTGCGCAAACCCCATCCTCTACGGCTTCCTCTCGGACAACTTCAAGCGCTCCTTCCAGAGGCTGCTGTGCCTCAGCTGGATGGACAACGCCACCGAGGAGCCCATCGACTACTACGCCACCGCCCTCAAGAGCAGGGCCTACAGCGTCGAGGACTTTCCACCGGACAACTTTGGTGAGTCCGGCAGCATGTACCGGAACGGGACGTGCACCTCCAGGATTACAACCCTCTGAGGACCGGCGGACCTTTCCGGCTCCCCGCTGCGAGGAAGGAGGCCTGCTGAGGGGAGATCAGGAGGAAAGGGGAAGGAAAGAACAGGGAGAAAGGGGGCAGAGAGGGGGGAGAGCAGCGCTAGACTTATTTGCCCATTCAACAAGGGGAAATGTGTGTCTCTCCCCCCAAACACACACTCACACCCCTTTTCTTTCCCTGAACTGTCCAGTCCAGCTGGATCCTCCGCATCTCTTCCCTCCTACTTGCAGATCCTTTGGACAGCCTACCTGGTCAATCAACACACAGCTCCCCCAGGCCAGGAAGCCGTGGGGGTCCTCGGCGCTGCCCTTTGGGGCCCGGGGCCGGTGAGCGCTGTGTAATCTGTGTGTTAGCTTTGGGGTTTTGCTCATTGTTTGTTTGTTTGTTTTCCCTCCTGAGATGCTCCTTTTGCCTGCGTCCTTCTCTCGAGTATCGACTTGCTTCTCTGTCGGCACACCAAGTTGAGGTCTGTCGGGCTGAGGCTGGCGTGGGCTCAGGCCCTGGCGAAAGAGACGTGAGCACTGTTGGAGGCTTAGCTCTTTGCATCATAAACGGAACCAAGCCAAATCAGCATCTAGGTTGTCCTTGTTTAAGCAGGGTTCGTTTTCTGGAGAGAGAAAAGGGGGGGGGTGCCGGGGCTTAAGCCACCACCCTCTAATTTAGAGGGCCCAACCTATAATTACAGATGTATATGTGTCGGTTCACAGTTTGGAGGTGGGAAAGCACTTTTATCGTGCTCAGGGGTGCACTTTTCTTTATTACTTTGCTTTGGCTGACCGCGGTGGCATTTAAAACAAAGAAGCCTTGCCTCAAATTAAACCCTGGTTTTGAATCATGCCAGGCCTCAGCCGTGGAAGTCCCTGGGGCAGCACAAAACAAATCCTGGATCCTCCTTGAAGTAGTCCCAGTAAAATGGAAAGCTAAATATTGCATCACTATAAACATCTCTCTCCCACCCACCCTGCCCCAATACAAATTTCTGTTTGGCATTCAGCAGCACTCAAGGGGAAATGGCCATCCATTTGGAAAGGGAAAAGAAACCGGTCTGGGAGAAAGCAAGGTGATTATTTCGTTATCTCACAGCAACAGCAGGCTTCTGATAAGAGCGAGATAAATAGCTTTCCCCCCCCCCCCCATAGCCACCCCCACCTTCCCCGGTGACTGTTAAGAGCTGGGCACTGGGCTCACAGTGATGTTTGATCTGGGAAACGTTTCACTGTGTGGGTACATATAATAAAGGTGTGCAAATAAGGCAGGTTAAAGAGCTGCAAGGTTATTGTCCTGGGCTGTGTGATATTCTGCTTGAACGATTAGAAGGCGAGAAATGAGGGGCAGTAAGGAGAAGAAAGTAATTGGCGAGTCAGACTAACATAAAAAATAGAGGAGAGTTTATCTTAATCTTCTTTAACATTCCCAGATTACTTTGACTGCAGTTCATAAAGTAATGGCTGTTGGTAGTTGCCTCAGAGAAATCTGATTGGCTTTAGGGGAAATATACTTTATTAAGTGGTTTGGGGAGTGCAGCCAAGAACACACTTCTAACTATTCAATACAATAGTAGTTCAGGGTAAACCAATAACATACTAGAACGTAACACAAAATGCCCTTGCCAGATCACAACTCATTTAGTCCAGAATTTTGTTTTCAGGTTCCAACTGTGCAACAGACAGGGCAGGGTCTGATATAACAAGCTATAGCTGTGCCTCCATGTGTGGCTCCAGCATTCAGCAATCAAGAAGTACACCATCTGTAATCTTTGCACACCTCTACAAAGTGCAAACTGCGGAAAATCCACCTGTGTTTCCCGTTGCAATCATAATGTGCAGAGCTGCCAATGGAGGCTCCATCCGGCTTGCCAGCATGGTAAAATCCTGATACGTATTTCCTACTTCACTAGGGACTAAAGAGGAGCTGAAGAACAAGAGAACCACCAAACTGGGTCAAGACAAGTGGCCTCTTCTGCCCAAATAAATATCCTGTCTCTGAAGCAGCCCTAAGCAGATCCTATAAAAATTAAATTGTACAAAAACAAGGTGCTGGGGTGGGGAGATATCCAGCCCATCCCGTTTTTTCATTCCCAAGCAACAGAAGTTTGTGAAAACCCTTCATGTTTGCATCAGCACCTCTCTTAATATGTAATACACTGTCCAAGTGCTTCACGGTATGTTTGATTTCTTGGAATCCTGTTTTAAAATGTGAGACCGATTATATTGGTTGTTCTTTTCTTTTTACTCAATATATTGCTGTTTCTGTGCTATAAAAACTATTCTCTTTCAAACCATTCTCTTTTGAAACAGTTTTTAGTGTGGACCACTTCTTAGTGGTTATTCAAGGCTGAATAAGAGCAAAGGTAGAATTAATAATAATGCACAGCTTGCTTTTGCTCAAGGCAGGGGCAGGGGTGTGGAGTTTGTAGCTTGGGGAAGGAATTGTTTTTGGTCCTTACATTTTGTTACCTGTCCTTTAAAAGGTACTTTTACTACTTGTACATGTTTGGAAAAACAACATTGTATTGGATAAAGTGCAAATTTCAAATTATTTTCTGTGTTAAAATAATCTGCCTTTTATTCTTTACCAATCGTACAGAATGAATGCAGAATGAAAGCCACTATACTCAACTCTGTACTTCAAATCTGTTCCACAAAATGTAATTTTCATATGATCCAGAGCACTAAAAAAAAGCTGGGAAGAAAAATGAAGATATTAAAGTTGTTCAAAATTATGTACCAATTATGTTAAAACTGATTCTGGAAAAAGTGGCTTGAAAATTACAACCACAGTTCTCTGGAACCCTTAAAAAAGTAGCAAATTTTCTCTCATACCACAATGCTATTAAATTATACTTTTCAGGTGTAAAGCAAAATGAGTGGGAGGTAATGTAGTTTGACAAATGATGCTTACTCGATTTTTCTATTGCTTTCATGATATATGCTTACTTACCAACTTTACCAAAGTTGTGGGGAGTAAAATCTTTACTGGAGTATAACAATACGTCGGCTTATTGCAATTATTTGTATAGTGCCATCAACATATATGGTGCTTTACAAATTGTGTGTGTGTGTGCGTGCATGTGCGTGTGTGTAGCAAAAAAGGGAAGGCCTCTGCCTCAAATAGCTTAACTTTGGTTGAATAATGTCCTTAACACTGCAGTCCTATATAATGTATACATACTTACCTGGAAGTAAGTCCTATTGAACTCAGTGGTGCTTACTTGTGAGTAGACATGCATAAGGCCTGTGAGTAGACATGCATGTGAGTATTCTTAAGTCCCAGTAATTTCAGTGAAAGAGATCTGTAGCCTCATCCTAGGCATTTTTACTTGGAACTAAGCCCCATGTTGTTCAAAGGTGCTTACTACCATCCAAGTGTCATGGAACTGCATTTCTCCAAATGAAATCTATAGGAATTTAAAGTGCTTCACTTTGGCTAGATTGTGCCCTTAATTTGGTCAGTGAGGGAGATAAGAAAGGGGAGAAGGAAAGGACTACAGAGAGGGGAAGGGAACAATATGTACTTGGCTTTGGTTCACCAGTGTGAGAGTGTTGGACTGGGACCCGGGAGATCAGGGTTCTAGTCCCCGCTCGGCCATGAAACTCACTGGGTGACTTTGGGCCAGTCACTGACTCTCAGCCTAACCTACCTCACAGGGTTGTTGTGAGGATAAAATGGAGAGGAGGATGATTATGTAAGCCGCCTTGGGTTCCTTGCAGGAAAAAAGGCGGGGTATAAATATAATAATAAATAAATTGGGGATGTCAAACTAGGCTGAACATCATTTGAACAAACCCCCATTATGCCAGTTCATACAACTATCCCACCAAATGGGTAAAAAAAAATGCTGCACAAAAGCTGGTAATCATGTCAGTTCATAACCTATGGAGCTAAAATGAAAAACTTCCTATTTGTTAGAGACAGATTTGATCCTTTTATTATTACCAACATGGAAGTTACTGGATCATGCTTTTAGTTATTTATATTATTTCACTGTTTTATGGATTATTCATTTGACATTATTTTTATATTAACCTCTTTGCTCATTGTACCTTTCCGCTCTCCATAGCTTATAAGGAATTACTCCCCTTTCAATGTATTTTCTAATATGCCTCTAAAATGAAAAGAATCATCAAATTGTTCAGAACAGACAGAAACCCCATTGTGTCAGTTTTTAATTAAGTTATTTTTTTACATTTTTGGAATGGCATTTCAAATCTGGATCACTATTTCCTTAAGAGGGTATCTATCTAGTGCTCTTATGCTGTCATTTTCCCTTAGCAATACTGTAATTCAGTGTCAGCTTAATAAACAGACATATTAAACAGTACTTTGCAATCCACTTTTGACTGTTTCTGTGCAATTGCTTGGCTGGTTTGATCTTTAAAGAGCACTGAGAAAGCATATAATCACATTCAACTGAGCTTTGCTTGTTTGTTCTTTCACCATCATGAAAAGACAGTTTAACAAGTGGGCGTTCTGCGCTTCACAGTAGACTAAACCAACATACATACAAGTTAATCCAAGCTGTCCAAACTTTGGGTGAGAGGGTGGGAGACCATTGGGATAAGAAGTAACACAGAGACTGATCTGCCAGTATTAAACTGAAAGATGGCATTGAGCATGAATGATTCTCTATGGACAAAGAAAGGAACATTATTCTAGCCCTGCACTTCTATGCTGAAAGTCCAATATGCCATGCAGTCAGCAATTTAAGGGGGAACCAGTGCAATTTAACACTGAAAGCACTTCTAAAGACTGCCGTGGGACTGAGCCCCCTTTGACGAGACTACACAGCAGGGAAGTTCATAGAAGCACCTGTTAAATTTCACAGAAGATGGCACTCTTCCCTTGAGAGAAGCCAGTTTTTACCGTGTTCTTATCCCAGCAAGGCCTCCTCCTTAGCTCCTTTTTCATGCTGTTTTGTTTTCAGCTTGTTTGTGGAAATTGATGCCTTGAAAGTGCATTCATAGGCATGATGGGGATAACCATACATACTTTTCTTAAGCTGCCCTGGGCACTGCTAAAGCGCCAGCACAGCACTCAGGACTACATGAACACTTTTCAAATGGATGCGACATTGCTTATCCAAAAGTGTGATGGTAGTATAATTTACCATGTTCGGGGACAGGTTTTAACTATAGAAAAAGGGACAAAAACCCCCACACATGCCGTTGTTTGAAGATGAAAGAATAGCCAAGGTTATCACCATGGGCATATGTTTGCATATGTGTGAAAACTAATGTTGAACTCCTTTCATTCAATTGCAATAATAGTTGACATCCCAATAAATGGTGACAGGTTTTAGTGATATGTACAAACTGTTAAATTAGTTACAAGCCCTAAATAAGATGTGCTGTACCAGCAAAATGATTGCTGCACTTATAGCTTACCAGCTGCTACACCAGCACAATATCACAAAACATAATGGCACCTCATGCCAAAATACCAGCATGAGACAGTTATTTTGGGATTTGGGATAGGGGTTGTTCTGGAACTGTATTGTAGCATTTTCCCAGCAAAAACAGCTGTCTCACTCTGATAGTTACATTAGAAACAAAGCACCCTTAATTATATTAGGTACTAGCAAATGGACCTGGCTTCGCATGGGTGGGAATAGCCCTTCTGTTGATACAGAGAAGGCTGAGAGGAAACATATGCAGCTGTCAGAGTTGGACACATTATGCCTGCCCTGTCTGAGTGAAACCGTGCCTGTTGGTGCCCCTAGGCATGACTCCTGCTATGGTGTAGCTCCCTGAGGAGGGGCTGCCCCACAGCAGTGGGGAGGGAGGAGGCATTTAACTCTGGCCCTTGGCCAACTAAAGAGTCTTTAGTTCGATACAGAAAAGCCTTCAAGCAATCCTATGCAGCTGCTTGTCAGAGAGCTGGACATGTTGTGTGCTCCCTCTGAGTGAAGCCACGCCCACTGGCACCCCTAGGCACAGCCCCTGCCAAGTACACTCCTCCTGTAGCCCCCCCTTAAGGGAGGGATCTGTCTACTCCATTCTCCTGAGTGGGCTTCCCCACAGTAGGGGACAGGCCTATAACTCTGTCCCTTAGCATACTAATCACCACAGGCTTCAAACTGTATGGACAGGAAAGCCATGTGCTTGTTAGGGAAGTCTGCCCCTAGTGGCAGAAGATGTACTGCAGGCTTCAAACACCTAGTCGCATTGGACACATTTAAATTAATTAAAGCATTTAAAAAACAAAAATAAACCAAAAGTGCATACCCCTAGCCTTAGTATGCATGCCAAGTCTTGGAGCTATGGCGGTGACAGATGGATGGACAGACACACATCCTCTTCTATTATTATAGCTGATATTATAATAATATCATATAATAGAAAGGGGTACATTCATGAGTAAGATCTCTAATTCATATGTATCCCAGATGACTGGGGCTTAGCTATTATTATCCCAGTATACAAGAAAGGGAATAGATCTGACCCAGCCAATTACCGCCCAATTAGTTTGCTGAGTATTATTAGCAAACTATATGCACGTCATCTGCTTGATAAATTATTGGACTGGTTACTTGTAGAAAATATACTTGAAGAAGAACAGGCTGGTTTTAGAACAGGAAGATCAACAACAGATCAAGGGTTTATCCTGCAACATCTTGTCGATAAATATGCTTCTCCCAAAGCTGGTGCCCTCTTCTCTCTCTCATATGTCCTGTTGTTGATATAATTATTGCTTCAAACAAGGGTCCACATGGAAAGGTGTTTGTGTGAAGCAAAGAGCAAGGCTCTCTGATCGGGTGTACAGGAACCTATCCATGTAGATACATGCAGGTTCTTTCAGAAGTTATGCTGAATGCATGTGGGTGGGGCCAGTGTGTGTGAGAGGATGCAAGCCCATTCCCCATGTACATTCCATCTACACAACTACATCTACACATTCCTAATTAGTGTGAAGGACCGCCGCTGGTCCTTTACTGCAGAACGGGAGATCCACGGCTTTCACTGACAGCCTTGATCTCACCACATGCAATCCCGGACCTGGCTTGGATCGTGAACACTGGAATTTAGCACTGAGTCAGAGAGAAATTAGGTATACTGTACACTCCACTTGGGGTAAAGTGAAAGGAAGTTTATTGAGGGGTTAGTCAGTTACAAATTGGGTATAGAGATAAGGGGAATGAAACTGACAGAAATGAATACCTTTGTTACACATAGTCAGAACTATCAAAATAACAACCGAGAACCTATGCTATTCTAAGCTGACAACCAAGAACCTACACTAGTCTAAACTAGCAACTGAGAACTTACATCAGCATACCCAGGTGCTCCACTTGGGGGTTGGATGTCCGGGCTGGCCTGAGCCGATGACCCACTCCGTGCTTCGTCACACCTTGCAACAAAGAGCAGTAGCCAGTAGCCACGGCTGCCTGTTTATCCCCCTCCCTTGCCCCCCCTCTCGATAGCCCACTCCCTCCTTTCTCAGGCAGGACAAACTGGTCCAGCCAGGTAGGGAGCGGGTGAGGTAGCTTCAGGTGCATTCTTGACCATGGCCCATTAAGGGTGCTCAGGGAGGCGATTGAGGGTGCTTGGCAAACCATTGAGGGCACTTGGGGAAACCATCAGCATTTGAATGTGTCGTGGACTCAGAGGCCCCCACCTGGCCTCTTGGGAGGAAATGCAAAGTTCACCGGGCTCCTGGCAGGGATTATGCAGGTGGTATGTGGGGCAAAGTGTATGCTTCGTCAGGCTTTCTCTCCACAATTAGGAAAAAAAATGTGTTGTGCCCCCATTTGAGATGGAGGAGGACACAGAGCAATTGAGTCTGAGAGTGTTTGGGGAGGGAAGACATCTGCAGCTTGACCCAGCTCTGCTTACTCTTCAGTCAGCCCCTGTATAAAAGACAAGCCTGAAACCCAGTTCAGGTGCTGGAAGCAATTGTCGAGGCTCAGCAGTAGCGGAGAATGCTCCTTCTAGCTCTTGGACCCAGCTTTGTTTTTTTTTCTTGACCCCAGAACAACTTCGACTCTTCTTCAGTGCATCTCTCTACTTGATTGTGTTTTCATTGGCTTTGGATTGATATTCTCGGCTTCTTGACCTTGGACTATATAAATGACTAACGGTAGCTGCTGCTTATCACTCGACTTTAGTAATTTATGACAAAAAGTCATTCAGGGGATGCATACCATGAGGTACAGGTGTGCAAGAGTCCTGGGCTATTGCTTTTAATTTTGCTAGTTAGAAAGCGTTGTGAGCGAGACTTTCAAATATTACATTTCTCATATGTTGCCATTTTTCAGTATCATCGTTATACCTTAGGATAATAGCATAATTTTTAAAGCATTCCATCTAACCTCAACATTTTTAGTGTGAATGTACTATGAGCTGCACTTAGTTTTGGTTCTGGATTTGGGGGGGGGGGATTATCAGATCAGCATATTTTGATTCCAAATGTCCTTGTTAAGACAGGAGTGCACTGAGCAATGCAAGCATGATTTGACTGTTTTATTTCATTTGGCTGAAATAGCAGGATTCAAAATTTTAAAAATCCATTATAACCCCCCCAAAAAAAACCATATGCAAGAAACAAAGAAACAATAGATGCATAAAAGAAACTTCATTTTCAAGGAAGAAATTATTTGTGTTAGGCCTCTGCGACTTCCAGTCCCAAGAACTGTATTAGTCTTCAGGAATTAGCAGCTGAGAAAATGAATCACAAATCTATGGAGGCAAATAAAATGTTTTCTTCTCATTATGCATTCAGCACTGCAAATTTATCTTGTGCAGAGTCCCACTGGACCAATAGTTGGAAACCTGAGTTTAGAAGGAGGAGGAGGAGGAGGAGGAGGAGGAGGAAATGCATGTTTAACAATTAAGGGTGCAATCCCATGTTTAGACAGAAAAAAGGCCCTACAACTCTCAGCATGACCCTGCCAGCATGGCTGGCTGGGGCATGCTGGGAGTTTTAGAACTTTTTTTCTGTCTAACTATGCATAGGAATGCACCCTTAGAGTTAGGCTGCCATCTGCTAACACTATCACTATCAGCTTTTTGGAACTTGAAAAACTCTTTGCTCTGCTCACAGAAGGGAAAAAAGGGTAGATCCAGCCCACTGCTCACCACCATTATCAGACCTGTCACCCACCATTCTGGTTCACCTTAAAAGAATATTACTGGCAGTGGGTAGGCTCTGTTGTATAAACTGAGAGTTTCCATACATATTAAGCTCTCATAATTCCAACCAAGTTGACGGGAGTCCTAGAGTTTTGACTTCCTGAAAAGAAAATATCATGTCCTAGACAGCTTTCCTCAACCAGGTGCCCTCCAGATGTTTTGGACTACAACTCCAGTCATTCCTGACCATTGGCTATGCTGGCTGAGGCTGATAGGAGCTGAAGCCCAAAACATCTGGAAGGCACCAGATTGGGGAAGGCTATTCTAGAACATCATTGCTTCCTTTTCAGAATGGAGTTAGAATTCACCTGATGAAGAGATTGATTACTCTTGAGAGAGCAGACAAAAAACTATAAGAACCTAAGAAGAGACCTGCTGGAGTCCAGCATTTTGTAAACACGGTGACCAACCAGATGCCCATGGGAAACCCACAAGCAGGACATGAGGGCAATAGCACCCTCGTATTCCTCGGCAACTGATACTGAGAGGTATGCTGCCTCTGATATTGGAGATAATATATAGCTATCATGACTAGTAGCCACTGATAGGCTTATCCTCCATGAATTTGTCTAATTCTCTTATAAGAATATAAACTATACTTCTGTCTAATAGATCTGGCAAGAGAGGGTGATTCTCATGAAATAGATCCAGTGTTTCAAGGAGAAATGGTTCCATGAGATCCCCCACCCACCCATGTTTGTTTCTTATTTGTTTCTGCATTTGAATGCTTGTAATGGCAACCTTCCCTATATAACACCCTGCTTTCTGCAACCACATGTGTAAGCATGCTAGCCGCAATGGTGTGTTGGACAGCTTAAAATATAGTTGTACATATTGCTACATCAACAACCGCCCCTACCTGTTTGGGTACCTCTTCAATAATAAATGCTATGAAAGTTTTACCCAGAACTAAGGCTCAACGTGTACAACGGGGGTTACTCACTGGAAAGTGTAATTAGGATGGCTGGCAGCTGGATTTTATAAGACATTCTTTTTTTTTTCCTTTTTTCTTAAAATCCAAATGTAAAAAAAAGTTTCCCCTAGTATTTCAGGTTTAAAGGTAGCAATTATAACAAAATAGCAACAACAACCACAAACACCCTCATATGAAATATATTATCTTTTAGAATGATGAATGGAATGCTTTTTAAGGCAGGGTTTTAAATAGTGTTATAGCTGCCCTTTAGGCTATCAAAATACATTCCAATAATGATGTAATTATTATGTAAGATAATATAAAATGTTAGGTAATTACAATTCCTGTATAATGTAGACATGTACAACTCTCTGATCCTTTCACTTGCTCAAGATTCTCTATTATCTACAGGAATTTCTAGAGGAACACTATTACTACATCTTAATTCCTTTTATATGTGGAAATATTTTTAAGGTACTTGATGTTAGGTAACTATCTATCCTAAAATATTCACTTTATCAAGAAGACAGAAATACCAAGTAATTAGTTTGCATCCTTCAGAAAAGAGTAAATAGCATGGCCCAATTTCAGCATTCAGTTCTGATACAGTAACCATCGTTTTGAGATTATTTTACTGTATCCATTTCACATATAAAATACTCGCTACTTATGCACACCCTCATAGCAAGCAGTTTGTAGGTTCTTGTATCACCTAGTTTAATTCTTTAAGGATACAAACTGCCATGTATTCATGGGCTGGAATGTTTTAATGAAATGAAAAATCCATCCTTATTTGAATCAGGGAGACAATTAAGGCACAAGGGGAGCTTCAGGAGCACAAGGTTGGAAATGTAAGGGCCCTAAGTGGGTTGTGCCTGTAGCTTACATAATAAAATGGCATGCACAGTCAAAAGAGAAGATTCAGAACACACATCCATCACTGGAGCACAGCAAATCAATAGTATGGTTAAACACTTTCTTCTTCCTATCACCCTGACAGGTTTATTTTGCATATTAACTGACAGAAACTGCTAGGAGATTCAAAACACTGTTTAAAACCAAATTTTAAGCATTGTTGAAAAGTTAAGGGCAGCAGAGTTCTTAGGAAGATTGGAGAAACACTTTGTTTAAAATGTTTTGATTGCATTTTTGTATATCTGTATGTTATCTGCATGTGTTCCCTTCCCCCAACACCACCCCTTGCATGGTAAACAGCTTCAGTGGCTGCAGACTGCAGTTTAAATCTATATGCAAAGCAAGTGCTCTACCCACTGAGTTGAGCTATGGCCCATAATATCAGTCCCAGGTGCCCCTATGACCAATTTCATGTTTTATGTACTTCAAGGCTGCCTACTTTTTCCATGCCATGATAGACTTCACAGTGTAACATTAAGTGGTAACATAGACTGTCGCTGCATTTCATTTGACCTGAAGAGGATTTGAGTTTCAGTTCAAGGACATTCGTGCCTCACCTCCAGCGAGAACTAAAAACTCTTCAGAAATAAAAGAATAGACTGCAAGCTCTGCAGATGCACTCATGAGGAAACTAACATTTATTATCTAATTAATAGGGTATCTTATCTAGAATGACTTAATGAATGGCCAGGCAAGACTACATCAGCATAGACCAAGCCCTCTGGACAACAACTGTCTCTCTTCTCTGTTTGATATATTCTCGGTTTGATATGTTGCCACCAGCAATATATCAAACAGACACTATTGCCACACTGACACTATTGCAACACTGTGGACACTAAATAAGCATCAGAGTAGCAGCAGTAGGGCAGTTACTTGTGCCTGAATGGACACTTTCAAGAACGAAGTCTGAAGAAACAATGCAAATAGTGGTGACAAGAGATTAAGTTCTAAGCCTTATTGTCAAATTAAAAGTTAAGAAAGCACCAGGGCCAAATGGTATCCACCAGAGTTCTTAAAGAACTCAACTGTGAACTTGCAGATCTTCAACAAAAATATGTAACTCCCTGACAACAGCAATGCACGGATGTTCCATTAACCTTTTTATATCTTCTCTTTTGTCCTTTGAATTGTAAAGGTTTTCTTTAGTTCTTTGGAGGTTCTGTGCTTCCCGTTACATTGCATTACATGGAGAATGGCATTGCATCACTCAAACTGGATCCTAGCTCTCATTGATTTTAGTACCTTTATTTAAATTATTTAGGTATTTTGGTCCTCTGGAAAGGACAACACACAATAAACCCAAGTTGGCAACATTTGCTGTAAACACATAATTCAGCTGTACTGGTTTTGTGTTGTGCAATTTTTATTTTTTTAAAAAAATGTATATCCTTCGATATACAAGCTACAGCTGCCTAACTGGCACTTACTCGACAGTTCTTTGAGCTAGTTCTAGGGCTTCTCTGGAGGCCCTAGAAATAATGTCTGCAACTCTGTTAAAACAGCTTGTAAAATAAGGCTTAGACTTCAGTAGTACTTAGTTCAGGAATACATTTTATTACATGTATCATTATCAGCACCATTGATTTAACTAAGGCTGCAATCCTATAGCCACTTACCTTACCTAGGAATAAGCCCCACTGAATTCAGTGGGCTTACTTTCATGCCTTCTCCCATAGAGTAACCTTCCCCAACCCGGTGCCCTCCAGATGTTTGGACTCCCCGTATTCCAGGCCATTAGCCATGCTGACTGGGGCTTATGGGAAGGCTGCTATAGAGTATCTAATCCTATACATGTCTACTCAGCATTAAACTGTAAGACATTTTTTTAAAAAATCAATGTAAGGGGCAGAACTAAACAGTGCAAGAAACTCAGAGCTGCCACTGAAAACAGCAGTCCCAAGTCTAGTCCCCCTATTCCACATTTGTAACACATTTGCTCTGCATTTTCCTAACCCTACTTGACATTGTCTACTACTGGCAAGGGCAGGAAATCACACCTGGTTCAATGACATGACAGCCAGAGTAGCGTAATGGTTAGAGTGTTGGACTGGGACTCAGGAGATCCGGGTTCTAGTCCCCACTCGGCCATGAAGCTCATTGGGTGACTTTGGGCCAGTCACTGACTCTCAGCCTAACCTACCTCACAGGGTTGTTGTGAGGATAAAATGGAGAGGAGGACAACCATGTGAGCCACCTTGGGTTCCTTGCAGGAAAAAAGGCGGGGTATAAATATAACCAATCAATCAATCAATCAATCAATCAATAAATTATGGCTTAATTTACCTGTGGGAGCTGTAGTGCCATGCTGGGCACTTTTGCTTGTCATGGCTTGCCAGGTTGTGCAAGCCCAGGCGGTGGGGGGAGGGGCGGGCTTGAGGGTTAGACCACCCTCAAATAACCCTAAAACAAGACATGGGTTATCCAACCCTCAAACAACCCCTGCTGACTGGGTTCGCATGACTCGACAAGCTACCCACGGGCACCTGGCACAATGCGACAGCCCCTGCAGGTGTCGTAAATCCACCCAGTGTCAAGATAAGCCGTCGTCGTTATAACAGTCCAAGTGTCGGAGCCATAATATATTAGTCCAAAAGAGAGCAAACGTAAATTAGTTAGGGGTCAGGCACAGGCGTAGTCAGGGTCGTTCCGAGGATCAAAGGTACAGAGGTCTGAGGTCGGGAATATCAGGAGCGTCTGGCGGTAGCTGTACCAAACAATTGCTTCCAGCATCTGAGTGTGTTTGGGACCTGCCTTTT
Source organism: Shinisaurus crocodilurus (assembly GCA_021292165.1). NCBI lineage: Eukaryota > Metazoa > Chordata > Lepidosauria > Squamata > Shinisauridae > Shinisaurus > Shinisaurus crocodilurus. The sequence continues at coordinate 270,393,239 of CM037876.1, forward strand.
GAGCAGATGCTGATTGGTAAGGCTGCCCAGCTGGGTCAGGCTGCAGTTAGCCTGACCCCACCCCAAACACACTCCAGCACGGCTGGTCTCTGTCTGACCTACTGGAGGCACAACACTACCCCCATCCCTAGGACAGACCCCCTCCGGCCTCTCCCCCGGGACAGGTGTTGGCTGGGGGAGCAGAGAGAAATCCAAGGGGTGGCTTCCGAAGGCCCCCAAGCTCCTCCCGGACAGACCTTTGTTGCAGCCGCACACTCCTCCGGGTGGCCTCTTGCTGGATCTTCCGCTTCCACCGCCGGCAGTCCTGCGGGGGCAAAGGAGGTTCAGAGTCCGAATCGAGAGCTGGGTCGGTGGAGGGCACCACCCCCGTGCCCGGGTTCTGTTGCCTAGATGTCCCAGGACGCGGAGGGGAGTCCGGCACAACCCTGGGTGGAACAGGATCCCCCAGGGTAGGGTCCGCTGGCTGCTCGGTGGTGGTAGATGGTCCAGACTGCCCTGCTGGAAGTTCCCCAGAGGTATCTGGGTCAGGCCACTCCAAATCTTCCTCTTCATCTGAGGACTCCGTAGAGGAGCTGTCTGTGGGACCCGCAGGCGGTGGCAAGGGACCTGGCTTAGTCGGGTAGTGTGCATGGAAATGGCGGACAAGACGTGGGGCATGCACCTGGGATGCATCCTCCCAGGAGCGGTCTTCTGGGGCATACCCCCTCCAGTCAATCAGGTACTGGAGCCGGCCCCGAAACTTGCGGGAGTCGAGAACCTGGGCGACTTCATACTCCTCCTCCCCATCAACCTCGATCGGTGGTGGGAGCCTGGAGCGGGTGCGCAAGGGGTGCGGCGGAGCAGCAGGGACCAACAGGGACCGGTGGAAGACAGGGTGCACATGGGGCGACGCTGGGAGCTGCAACTGGAACGCCACGGGGTTGACCTGGCAGGAGATGATGAAGGGACCGACATGGCGTGCATCCAATTTCTGGGATGGCCTCTGGGAGCGGAGGAACCTTGTAGATAGCCAGACCCGGTCCCCAACTCTCAAAGGAGGACCCTCCTAGCGGTGGCGGTCAGCCGCCTTCTTATACGCTTGCTTGGCCAGGTCTAGTTGATCTTTCAAAACGGCCTGTATGGCATGCAACTCCTGGGCAGCAAGATTCGCGGCAGGAACCACTGACGGGGGCAGGACTGAAGGGAAGAACCTGGGGTGATAACCATACGTGGCGAAGAATAGAGTTAGCCGCGTGGAGACATGCGTTGAGTTGTTATAAGCGAACTCTGCAAGGGGTAGGAGATCCACCCAATCATCCTGCTGGAAGCTGGTGTAGCAGCGCAAGTACTGTTCCAGTGTCACGTTTGTTCATTCTGTCTGGCCATCAGACTGGGGATGATGGGCCGATGATAGATGTACTTCAACATCCAAAGACCGGAACAAGGCATGCCAGAACCGGGATGTAAATTGGGGGCCCCGATCCGAGATCAGGCAGTCAGGAAGGCCGTGGAGACGAAAGATCTGGGCAATGAACAGCTGAGCCGTCTCTCGAGCTGAGGGGAGTCCTGCACACGGGAGGAAGTGTGCCATTTTGCTGAACAGGTCCATCACTACCAGCACGGAAGTCTGGCCCTGGGACACGGGCAAGTCAGTGATAAAGTCCAGTGACATGAACCGCCAAGGTCCCTGGGGACTTGGGAGCGGGACTAAGAGCCCCTGTGGGTGCCCTGGGTGTGCCTTCGCCAGGCGGCAGGTATCACAGGCTGCCACATAGGCCTTGGCATCCGCCTGAATTCGTGGCCACCAGAACTCCCGTAACAGCAGGCGGAGGGTCTTGTAGGTCCCAAAATGCCCCGCCAGCCGACTGTCGTGGCATAGATGCAGCGTCTCACCCTGGAGAGCACCTGGAGGGAGGTAGAGACGGTCCCGGTGATACAAGAGCCCCTCCAGCAAGGAGAACGGAGTGTCTGAGTCCGAGTTCCCAGCACGCAGGGCAGGGATGTGCTTCTGAGCAAACGAGTCCTGCTGTTGTTGCACACGCGCTCGGTCCGCCAAGGACTGGGATGGTAGGGTGGCAGCAAAGTTCTCAGAAGGTAGGATGGAACACAAAGGGGTCTCGTCTTTCCCCGCCAGGTACTCGGGCTTCCGGGACAGCGCATCCGCCTGTTTGTTGTGCCGCCCGGGTAAGTATGTTACGGTGAACTGGAACCGGGAGAAGAAGATGGACCACCAGACCTGTCGCTGGTTGAGGCGCCGGGCCGTCTGCAGATGTTCGAGGTTCCGGTGGTCCGTGCGCACCTGTACTGGGTATCGGGCCCCTTCCAGTAGATGGCGCCAAACCTCAAAGGCCACTTTAATGGCCAGCAACTCCTTCTCCCACACGGTGTAATTCTGCTCGGAGTCGTTGAGTTTCCGGGAGTGAAATGCACATGGGAGAAGGGTCTGGTCCCCCTCTACTGGTTGCAACAGTACAGCGGCCATGGCTTTGTCAGATGCATCCGCTTCCACGAGGAAGGGTCAGGCTGGATCAGGCTGCTGTAAGATAGGCTCCGACGTGAAGGCCTGCTTCAGGTGCTGGAACGCCCGTTGGGCGGCCTCCGTCCACTGGAAGGGCCCTTTGGTGCGGAGCAGGTCCGAGATGGGTACAGTGAGCTGTGAAAAGTGGGAGATGAACCGGCGATAGTAGTTTGCGAAGCCCAGGAGACGTTGAACGTCCTTGACACTCCTTGGGGCCTGCCACTGTAGGACGGTCTGTACTTTGGTGGGATCCATCTGAAGTCCTGAGGGGGAAATGCGGTGGCCCAAGAAATCCACGGTGGTGAGGTCAAATTCGCACTTCTCGAGCTTGGCGAACAACTGGGACTCTCGCAGCCGCTGCAGGACAGTGCGTACATGCTGGACATGTTCCTGCGGGTTCTGGGAGTGAATTAAAATGTCATCCAGGTAGACAATCATGAAGTGGTCTAGACAATCCCGGAAGAGGTCGTTCATCAGGTGCTGGAAGACCACGGGCGCATTACATAGCCCAAACGGCATTACGGTATATTCAAAATGTCTGTACCTTGTACGGAACGTGGTCTTCCATTCGTCCCCTGCTCGAATGCGGACCAGATTATATGCTCCCCGGAGGTCCAGCTTGGTGAAGATTTGAGCGGCACGGACCCGTTCCAGTAGTTCAGGGATCAAGGGCAGAGGGTACCTATTCCACACAGTGATGCGGTTCAGGGCCCGGTAGTCATTGCACAGGCGGAGCTCCCCACATTTTTTCCTGACGAACAAGATGGGTGCAGCTGCTGGTGAAGTGGAGGGTCGGATAAACCCCCGCTGGAGGTTCTTCTCAATGAAGTCCCGCAGGGCTGCTAACTCTGGTTCCGACAAGGAGTAGATTTGACCCACCGGAATCTTGGCACCCGGAACCAGGTCAATGGGACAGTCGTAGGGCCAATGGGGCGGCAATTGGTCAGCCTCCTTCTTCCCAAAGACATCCCGGAAGTCCTGATACTTGAGGGGTAGCCCCTCCAGAAGTCCTTCCCCTTCAATGGACGAGCAGGCCTGCACTGTCTGGGCCAAGCAGCAGTCTCGGCAATGGTGTGAAGGAAATGTGATATGACCTGTTGACCACTGGATCAAAGGATCATGGCGCTGGAGCCAAGGCCACCCAAGGACCACCGGAAAATGGGGAGCAGCAGCCAGATACAACTGGAGGGTTTCCCGGTGCCCTTCCAAGTCCATGGTCAAGGGTTCTGTCTGTTGAACCAGCAGTCCAGAGGACAACAGCCGCCCGTCGATAGTTTCCACGAGGACAGGGTGCTCCAGGAGTTGGCGTGGGACACGGTGCAGATCTGCGAAAGATGCATCCATGAAGTTGCTGCTAGCGCCCGAGTCCAGCATGGCCTGGACTCACAGGATCCCTTGCCCCGGAACCATCAGGAGGATGGGCACCGTCACATGGCTGGCGGGAGAGGCTGGTGGGCGTTGGGCTTCTGTGGAGTTGGTCTCACCCCGGCCTAGGGGCCCTTCAGGGCCGGGGGCCGGCAGTTTTCCAGAAGCGTGCTAGCTCGGACCTTGGCGGGGCAATGAGCGGCAAAATGTCCCTTCTGCCCGCAATAGAGGTAGAGGCTGAGTTGCCGATGCCGTTGTTTCTCCTCAGGCGACAAGTGGGGGCGAGCTCCCCCCAATTGCAAGGGTTCTTCGGGTGAGGTGGGTTTTGGAATGGGGACCTCTCCCAGCAGGTTTCTGGGAGCGGGACCCCCAAGGCTGTGTCTGGAACGGGAAAGGGCCCGCCGGCTCTCCACTCTCCCTTCTATCTTGAGGCAGTGGTGTATCAGGTCCTGCAATGTGGAAGGCCGGTCCACATAAGTGAGCCCATCCAGTATTTCCCCAGACAGCCCCTCCTGGAATTGGTCTATGTAGGCCTCCTCGTTCCACTGCAAGTCCTGCTGGAGCAGGCGGAATTCTGTCACATAGTCCACTAGGGGGCGCCGGCCTTGCCGTAGCTCACGGATGCGTCGATTGGCCTTCACAGGGTCCTCGTACATGGCCTTGAGCTGCCGAGTAAAAGCAGCCAAGTCTCCCAACACCGGGCTCTGTTCCAGCAGCAGGGGAGTCGCCCATTTGGCCGCAGAGCCCGTGAGCAGGCTGATAAGAAACCCCACCTTGGTCTTATCGTTGGGGAAAGCCTCCGGCCAGGCCTTCAAGCTCATGAACAGCTGGCTCTGAGCCAAAAACACCGGGAGCTGAGCAGGTGTGCCATCAAACTTCTCTGGCACAGCTAAGGGGCATTTCTGCTTTCTCACTGGGATGGGGGCAGCGGCAGCAGGGGCCGGCTGGGCCTGCAAAGCCTGAACAGCTGCTATGAGTTGGGTTACCTGCCCCTGCAACAGCAGGTTGTCCTGAACAAGCTTTTCCATCTGGGACGGGGTTTTGTTTTTTTCTTTCCTTCTGTCGGCTGCTGCTGCTGCTCTCCATTTCTATTTTAGTAAAGGGGCCGGAAGCAAGCTGTCGTAAATCCGCCCAGTGTCAAGATAAGCCATCGTCGCTATAACAGTCCAGGTGTCGGAGCCAGAATATATTAGTCCAAAAGAGAGCAAACATAAATCAGTTAGGGGTCAGGCACAGGCGTAGTCAGGGTCGTTCCGAGGATCAAAGGTACAGAGGTCTGAGGTCGGGAATATCAGGAGCGTCTGGCGGTAGCTGTACCAAACAATTGCTTCCAGCATCTGAGTGTGTTTGGGACCTGCCTTTTGAGCAGGTGCTGATTGGTAAGGCTGCCCAGCTGGGTCAGGCTGCAGTTAGCCTGACCCCACCCCAAACACACTCCGGCACGGCTGGTCTCTGTCTGACCTACTGGAGACACAACAGCAGGTCAATTAAGCCGCAGTGGGCTGTGGTGTTGTGCGAACCAGGTTACTGTGTAATGATGTCAGGATACAGGGTATGTTTTATGTCTGAGGCCTATAGATCTTGAGCTCTCACAAAATTTTCCTGTTCTCTACAAAAATGTGGGCAGCTTTGCTCCCCATTGCACATGCAAAGCTGTACACATCAAGCTATTTGAAGTAGAGCCACTAGATCCAATCCAGCTCTAGTGCAGGGGTGGGCAACGTTTGGTCCTCCAGATGTTTTGGCTATAAAACCCCCATCAGCCCTAGCCGGCATAGCCGATGGTGAGGAGAGATGGGAGTTGTAGGCCAAAACATCTGGAGGGCTACAAGTTGCCCACCCCTGCTCCAGTAGCACATTATTGCCTGAAGTTAGTAGTGCCGGATCAGCTTGCACATCCCCATGCACATCTGATGCATCCATCAAGTTCAGTGGAGGCGGGATGAGCATCATGTCCACCCCCATGATGAGTAACACATGTAGATCTCCCTTGCTGGATCAGTGTGAGTGCATTCAGGATTGGTATGTTGAGATGAAGCTGTTTTAATTTATAAAGAAACTTCTTCAAATGACAGGGAAATACTCAACCCATTCTCTTTACAAAACCTTTATTAAACTGTAGTACTTAAAGTTCTTAATAATAAAAAAAAAGAAGTTCTTTGAAGTGTTTGAATTTTGCCCCCAGCCACCTTTCGATTTCACTTTAATCCCAAAGCAGTTAATCAAGCCCTCTGTAGTTTAAAATATTATTAAATATCTTTTTTGAGGATTTGAATTTTATTCCTGATTATGTGATGAAGATAAATCATCAAATATTCATCATATATTCATAATCATAGCTTACATTCCCCTTTTGCTTCAAGATGTCTATAACCATTCTGAAGTGTTTTAGAAGGAATTAATGGTCTAGAAATAAGATTTAATGGGTGACAAGAGAATATACTGTCTCACTGTACTAGAAGAGAAGAATGGGCAGTCCCATCTTTTCCAATGTTAATGGGCCTTCTGTGTCAAATAATAGTTGCCCGTTCATACTTGAACATTAAGAGTCAAAGAAAACTCAGTGGTATAAAATACACTACTGATATTATATGCATGTTTGTTGCAAAAATATGGTTGGAAATTGAGGGCTTTTCTAAATTAGCTAGTTTTGTTTGTACATACAGACCTGGGCCAGGACCAGTATATAGGTATAGGATATTTCACCACTAGAGCTGGATCAGTATCACTAGTGAACTGACCACTCAGTCCTACTCAGTTAGGTGTGTTAAACCCACTGAAATCAATAGGCTTAGATACACACCTAGTTCTGCATAGTATCAGGCTGTTAGAAGAATACAATAAAATTCATTTTTCTGTCCCCTAGAAAGGCCAGACAGGTGTGGTCGGTCACACCTGGTTTTTCAGTGGAGAGTCTGTTTTGAAATCTGTTCCTTCTGCTCTCTGACTATAGTGCAGTATCATCAGTGCGTATTCTCAGTCCATTTTTGAAATTTCTACTTAAGAAATGAATTCATAAAGATTTTGCATTTAAAAGGTAGTGTGCAGTGTGCACTCTTGCTAGGACCATACTTTTCTAGCTAGTTCTCATGCATCTGATCTGTGAGTCAGTCAGGCCAAAATGATTACATTTCAGATCATTAGATGAACTGAGGGACTCTAGGTTCATGTTTACTTTACAAAAATGTGTCTGGAGCCCCACAGGGGGAAAACTATTGGAAGGGGGGAAGTTGAAGGGAAAAGCAAGTTTAAGCATTCTCCAGGGATGGGGACTCGGACTCGACGACTCGACTCGCGAGTCCGACTGAGTCCCCCCTTTGACTCGAGTCCCACTCGAGTCCCAATTTTTTCAATGGGACTCGAGACTCGACTCGGGACTCGAGCCCAATGACTCCGCCACCGCCACCACTCACGTCACCGCCGTCGCTGTCTCCCTCGCCGCCACCCGCTCGCAGCTACCGCCGCCGCCATCGCATGCCATGCCGCCATCGCATGCCATGCCGCCACCGCACGCAGCCGCCCGTGCCGGTCCCGTCATCACTTCCGGCGCGGCGGAAGTGACGCGCCGGGACCCTGCTCTGGCGCGCTTGGCCGCCGCCGCTTTAAACAGAGCGGCGGCAGCTTTTGTCCCAGGAAGCGGCACCCACCGCGGCCTGGGCTCTGCGCTCTGGCGCATTCAGCAGGCAGCCACGGCGAGGCACCCGGCGAAGGGGGCAGGAGAGCAATGGCGCTTGGGGCCTTCTGGGGCGCGGGACATTCTGCATCCCCAAGGAGCCCGATGGGAAGGGAGACGGAGGCAGCAGGTAGGGCAGAGGGGCCGGGAGGTGGGGGGAGCCTCTGCTGGGGGAGGGGGGGACCGAGGGCAAGAGAGGGTGTGTGAAGGGCCGCCGGAGCCGTCGCCCCTTCCCCGCTCGTCTTGGCAGGTAGCCGCGCGCAGGAGGCGCTTCTCGCGGGGTCTGCCCCCAGAGGTTTCTTGCTCTGCAAGTCTGCTCGGCTGCCGCGCAGCCGCCTCCAGACCCCTCTGCCAGCGGGGAGGCACCATGTGTCTCAAGACGGAGGGGGCGGGTGGCTGGTTGGGGAACTGGCAACCTTTAACCTGGGGGGGGGGAAAAGAACCCCACCGGCCAATGTCCCTTCTTCCCCTTCGGACCTCAAACGGAGAGGCAGGGGGGGAAGGCCGTCCTTCTGCTTCCCGATGCGGCGCCCCGTTTCCTTGTGGGACTCGTGGCCACCGGGGTGGCGTGGGGCGTGGGTGGTGCCCGGTTTGAAGGGGTTCCAAGTGAGGCAGGCTCAGCAGAGTCCTGGAGGAGGACGAGGCGGCTGAGCCGGACTGCTTCAGAGGGGGACTGTGCGGCTCGCTTGGGCAAGAGCGAGCGAGGGGGGCCGCCGACTCGGGCTGCTTGAAGGGGCTCTTGCGCGCTTCAGTGGCTCGCGGGCCGAGACGGGCCTTGGGCCTGACCCAGCTGCAAGCCCTTTCCGTCTGCTTTGGGTACCGGTGAGGCCCTCGCCGCGTTTGGCCCCCCCACCATGAGCTTTAAACTAGATTTAAACAGAGCGGCGGCAGCCAAGCACGCCGGAGCAGGGTCCTGGCGCGGCGGAAGTGACGCGCCGGGACCCTGCTCCGGCGCGCTTGGCCGCCGCCGCTTTAAACAGAGCGGCGGCAGCCAGGCGCGCCGGAGCAGGGTCCCGGCGCGTCACTTCTGCCGCGGGCGCGGGCGGCTGCGTGCGATGGTGGCGGCGAGGGAGATGGCGGTGAGCGGGAGGAGGAGGCGGCGGCGGCAACTCGAGCGGCACGGAGAACACTCTCCGCGCCGCTCAGAAGAGCGAGATCGGGCTGCGCCGCCGCCGCGGAGAACTACAAACCCAGGGAGGGCTCGTAATGCGTCCCTGGTATGGCAGCGGCGGCGGCAGGAGCAGGGACGAGGGAAGGACCCGCCTATGGTAAGTGGGGGGGGCGGCGGCGGTGGCCCATGGAGGGAGCGGGAGGGTCTCCGTGGGAGGAAGGGCAGCTCTTCTTCCTCTCGCGGAGACCCTCCCGCTCCCTCCATGGGCTGCCGCTTTGGGAGTGACTGGGGACTCGTGACTCGACTCGAGTCACCATTTTGGACCTTGGACTCGAGACTCGACTCGAGACTCGGGTCCAAAGACTCGTGACTCGACTCGTGACTCGAGGCCAAGGACTCTTCAACATCCCTGGCATTCTCACATGCTATTTCTCTGCTCCAATCCATTCCCTCCCTACACTGTGAAGTAGCTGGCTATTCAGCTTTTAAACATTTGTGCAGAACATTTAGTTAGACCCAGATATGATGATTCAACACTCATCCAATTTGTTCCAACATGGAAAATTTCAGGGTGGATAAAAATCAGTGATTTACAACATATATTGTGAACCGCCCAGAGAGCTTCGGCTGTGGGGTGTTATATAAATGAAATAAATAATAATAAATAACAACAACAACAACAGATTTTTAAAATTTAAATCAATTTTTATTTTTTTTAATAAACCATCAATAAAATCCTAAATTTCTCTGTCATTTAAAAAAAAAAAAGCATAGTTACAATTAAATCTAATTTAAAAAACATGCTAATTCTACACTCAGAGTCTCATAAAAATGAACAAATGGTTCTGTTATATTCACACACATTGATTTTCCTATCAATCAAACATGGCCATTCATTTCAGTTTTTCCTCTCACAAGAATGGCTCTGTCCAGCCTAACTGCTAGCCTAACTACCCGCAGAGGCTGCTGCTGCGTCATGCCGGGAACCCATAGGTGCCCAGCTTGCCGTGTCCTGCAAACCCAGGCATAAGGGGGTGTCTGAGGGTTAGACAACCCTCAAATAACCCATGGCTTGTTTAGGGTTCATTTAGAATTTACAATGACTTTTCTGTCAAAGCACATCCGGTACCTATTTTAGGATTTGTATCAAATGACAAACTGATTACCAGGTTCTCTTATTTGGTATTTATGATAGTTTGAATAAATCACTGGGCTGCCAGTATCATTCTCTGAATGATGACATTAGCTTCTAATCAAAGCTTTGCATTTGAAAAGTTTTTTGAATGCTGACTTAGTCACTGATTTAAAGACCTGGTTTGCACAACACGACAGTCCACCATGGCTTCATTTACCCGTGGGGACTATTGTGTTGTCTAATCCTCAAACCACCCCCGCCACCGGGATTCGCATGACACCACAAGCCACAGCAGGCCGGGTGCCATGCAAAGATGGTGCCCGGCATGGCTCGACAGCCCCTGCGGGCCAATTAAGCCACGGTGGGCTGTTGTGACATGCAACGATGCCCCAAATTTCACCTAGTTCAAATGCCACCATTAGGCAGCACCCTCCATATTCAAGCATTCGAATACTAGAATGAGAGAGAATGTAAGGAATTGGTGGAGGGAGGTGGGTTACAAACAACTTTTTTATTCTTCTGCTCCCCTTCCTTCCCCCATAATGAACTGAAAGCTGCAGGAGGTAATTGTACTCAAAGAAAGTTTCTTCTGAGCCCAGCCTCTCCTACCACCAGCTCATTTGCGTCTTTCTTTCCAAACTGCCCCCTCCCCATGGTGCTTGCCAATGAAAAGAGTAAGCCATCTGGATTTCGTTACATGATTTGTGTGTACCAATTTGTACCCTGCCTTTCAAACAGAATTTTCCAAGGCAGCTTACAACAAATCCATCAATAAAACAATTAGCCATATAAAAAACAAATACACAATTTTTATTTATTACTTATTTATTATATTTATACCCCGCCTTTTTTCCTGCAAGGAACCCAAGGCAGCTTACATAATCCTCCTCCTTCTCTCCATTTTATCCTCACAACAACCCTGTGAGGTAGGTTAGGCTGAGAGTCAGTGACTGGCCCAAAGTCACCCAGTGAGTTTCATGGCTGAGCATTAAAAGCAACAGGTAAAAAGCAGCATCAGATCAGTCAATTCAGGGATAAAATGTTGATTAAGAGCCTGGGGAAATAAAAAAGGTATTCGCCTGGTGCTGAAAAGACAACAGCATGAGTGCCAGATGAGCCTCCCTGGGAAGAGTGTTCCGTAAGCTGGGTGTCGCCACCAAGAAGGTCTTCTCCCTGGTCACCACCTGGCACACCTCAGTTGGTGGAGGTATCCAGAGAAGAACCTCCAAAGATGACCTCAATGAATTGGAAAGCCAATATGGAGCAAGGCAATTCGATTAGTTAGGCCCTCCGTTAAATGCTGACAGATATCCAACCAACAAAGAGCAAAGCTTTTTAAAGCAATGAACTAGCATAAGCTACCATGAGAGCCATCTGAGTAGTGTTCCAGTTATGTTTTTGGAATTCCCCCTTAAGCAAGTTGGAACACATTTGCATCATAAAATCTAGTGTGCACTGAACCACACTCCTCCCATTAGTTCTCAGGCATAGAATCCATGAGTCAATCAAGCCACAATACTTAGATTTTAGATGATTCTTGTAAGCCTGACAAATTGCTCTCCACATATGGTAGCAGAGTAGCAGTGGCACCCAAGAGACTGACCGGAAAGGAGAGCAACATAGGATTCAAAATAAGGTATCTTAGGCTGCAATCCTACACATGTACCTGGCTGGGAGTAAATACCTTAGTCCCAAGTAGACATGGATAGAATCATACTATTAGACAAGCTGTTAACAACTTTGAATGAGATCCAATGCACCTGTATCCTTCCAGCACTCTGTGGATTTCTGAGCAGTACTTCGCATTAACACTTTAACGGAGAATTAACATGCCAATAATATCAGCATTTTGAGCTCAAAGATAAGAAAGCTAGGTGATCAAGGTACAGGAGCAAGGAACAGCTGCTGCCTGCCCTCTCCCCCTAGGAAGCACAGCAGTTGGTACTGGCCACCCAGAGACCACCATCTAACTACTGCGCTGCCGAGAGAGAGAGAGAGAGAGAGAGAGAGAGAGAGAGAGAGAGAGAGAGAGAGAGCAGGTGAGCAAGCTGAGGCAGCAAGTCCTTGCAGCCGCAGCCACCTCCACTGGCTCGCTTCTGGGCTGCCCTCTCCCTGCGGGCAATGCAGCAGTGAGAAGGAGGCCTGCTGAGCTCAATCCCAAATTATTCCCAACTCCGGCAGCATCCTGAAAAGGAGAGAGAGCAGGGGAGCAAGTGAATGGAGGCTGGGGTGGCGCTGCCCAGAAAGAGTGGTCCCAACTGCTCTGCCGACCCAGAGAGAGTGTGCAGGCAAGTGAGTGGAGGCAGCAGCTGCTTCTTGCAGTTGCAGCTGCAGCTGCTGCCTCCGCTCACTTGCTTGGAGGGAGAGTGGAAGCGGCACTGCAAGGAACACCTGCTGCCTCTGCTTGCTCACCTGTGCTCTCTCTCGCTCTCGCTCTCGCTCTTTCTCTAGGTGACCTAAAAGTTGGGATTTGGCCTGCTATGGGAGCTGGGGTGAGTGTGCTGGGGAAGGATCGGAGGTCTCACCAGCACATGCTGTCCAGGTCCAGGCAGGGACCCCATAAGGCATGTTACTTGTCTGTTTCCTCGGATAATAAGAAGCCTCCCCATCAAACAAAATTGAAGCATCCAGTTCTCTGTGTTGTTTTTTTAAAAAAAGATGCTCACCCCAGGTAGTTTCTTCTCTGAATCCATCGTCTCTAGCAAATTGTCCCCAACCCCTTATGGTTGTTCCAATTCCATCTGTCCAGCCGCTGGATTGGGGTCATCCTGAGATGCCTCTACAGACTCTGCCTTGCTTGGTCCCAGGGAATGTTCAGAGTTGGTGCGGGTGGCGGAGGCCTCCGGGTCGCCTTCTGCGGCTGAGGCGGGAGCTCCGTTCTTGCTGGGCAGCGATCCCTTGGAGGAGAACATCTTGAAGCAGAACTGGAAGATCTGCAGCGCGGCCATGACTAGGATTACCAGCATCACCACAGCCACCGTGATCAGGATGAAGACATAGTTAGACGAGTGGGGATAAGTCGAAGCCGTCTCCATTCCGGCGGCGCTGCTGTTGCCCACCCCAGGAGGAACGGGCTCCAGAGAGTTGTTGTGACCCGGCCGGCTAGTGCCATCGGAAGGGAAAGTTCTGCTCACTGTGGGTGCAGGCAGGCTAGGCTTTGCCGTGGCTGCTCCACCTCCTGCCGCCGGCACGATGCAGGACTTCTCGTTCGCCCCTAAGCGGGATCCCCAAGCGCACAGGCAAAGGAACGCACCTTGGGAACTGAGGCAGTCTGCGGGCTCCGCGCAGGCTCCCTTGCCAGGGCTCCAGTAGCCGCTGGGGCAGGAGCAGAGCCTGTGCTCTGTGCCTTCCCAATGGTAGCCGTCAGGCGAGAGACGGCAGGTGAAGCATGCCTCCCGCCTGGGGCACTTCAGAGTAACCACTGTGCCTGGCGGGCTGAACTCCACAGCTGTGCTTTGTAGTCGGTAGGGGAGCGTGTAGTGAAGGCCGGGAGATGCGGGGAGCGCGGGGCAGGCACCCACATAGCTGTACTTGCAGATGTAACCTGGGCTTGCCTTGCTGCACACGTGCTCCTTCAGGCCCCAGGGCTCCAAATGGGGCTGTCCCAAGGTCACCTGCAGCCCGGCGCATTTCTGCATGGTGCAAGACTTGCTCGGCTCCCTCACCCAGTAGGGCGCCTGCGTGGTCTCGTTGGCCTGTGGCCTCCTGAATTCCAACAGGGGCCCAAGAGAAACCCCGGAGCGGCAGGTCTTCCAGAGTGCACTGCTGAGCCTTCCGAACCAGGCCGAGCCAGAACAAGGAGGCGCCTGACCCGTTGGAGACCCCCGTCAGCAGAGCGAGGAGGGCCTGGATTTCAGCTTTGCCACTAGCCGTGCTCAGCCCTCCCCCGAGCTCGGCACAGGCGTTCTGGGCCCGCTGGAAGTTCAGGCTGCCCAGGTGGACACTGTAGCAGGCCCCAGAACCGCGGCACCAAGTGCGCTCACTCGCGAGGTGTTCCGCAGACCCCCACGGCACGGAGAAAGGTTGCAGCATGACGAGAGACACAAAAATGAGTCCCTTCATCTTGACTCCCAGCTCCGCAATGGGAGGCGGATACCAGCATTCGCCGGCCAGCCTGGATTGAAGGAATGTGGCGTCGAGGCAACTCCTTTTCCTCACGGCTCGCAACAATATCTTCACTCCCACAGCCTTCCCTTGGAGTTGCTGAAAGGAAATGTGTCATGGGTTAGACCTTGACCTCGACATCCTTGATTTGTTGAAGTGCCTGTGCCAAAGGCTCCTTTCCAAAACAGGGAAACATCTGATAAAAACAACCTCCTGGGACAGGAGGGGATATTTTCTTGCCGCCACTTCACAGGGGATGATTGGAGAAATGCCCACATAGACCACACATAAGAAAGCTTTCTGTGGAGTTTCATCCATATTACTCAGAATCATTCCCCCCATCTGTGTTAGTAAACACAGTTAATGTCTAAACTACTGAGTTATTTGAGCTTTGTAGCAGAGATTTCAACATATCTAAAAATATCAACATTCAACACAATAATTGCATAATGAAACCTAGTGGCATGCAATAGAATTACTATTCTAGTTAATTTAGCCTTCCCCAACCTGATGGCCTCCAGCTGTGTTGGACTTTGGCTCCAAAAACTCCCAGCCAGCATGGTCATGCTTGCTAGTCCAACCACTGGAGAACATCAGTTTGGGGAAGGCTGAGTTAACCTCTCTCACTCACACACGCATACTCTGGCTTCCAAAAGCCAGCATGATGCAGCTGTGGCAGGGATGAACAACTTCTGTATCCCTATGGAACAGTATATTCTACAGACACTGCTCATAGATGGTCAGTCTCTATAATATTTATTTTTTTTTAATCCATTTTATTTATAAATATTTTAGGCCACCTTTAAGAGTAGAACCCTCTCAAGGCAGTGTAAAAGATTAAAAAAAAAAACCCATACAAAACAGATTCAATAAAATTCAATAAATACACATTCATTAAAAGTTCAATAAAAACAGAGGCTACCAATAAAGTGCAATTAAAAAGGTACTTCCTGAAAAATTCCCTCAAGAGCAGCTTCACAGTGACCTTTGTTCCCCCCCCCCCCAAAATGCACACAAAAAAGTAATACAATAGGACTAGAGGTCTTTGGCCCAAGAATCAGTGATTGGAAGCTGCCAGCCTGGCTCCCTCCCTTACTGACTTTGACCACTTCCTTCCAGTGGTCAGTGGCGCACAGCTCATCTTGTATCCAGGGCTAAACTCTATGTGTAGTTTTGCCCCAAGTCCTATTTTCTCCTTGGTTCCTCACCTTGTCTACCACCCATGGTTCTGGCAACTTCCTACCCTGTCCATTTTCATTAGTCATCCTGTCTCTTGACAAGTCTTGCTCTAGCACTCCTCTCTCCCTGCCCTCCTTAGCATATGACTACCCTCCTCATCTTAAGTGCTGTGAGGTTCTTTCTCTGATTACCCCTTTATGCCCCAGTTCCTTTCTCCTCTGATTCTTTCCTCAAGCCTCATTCTACTACACCTATTCCTTCCTTCAGAATCTTATTGTCTACTCTATACTCTTCCATTTCCTTTATCCTGGACACCCTGTCCCATAGCTTTCCTTATTTCTGGGACCTCTTCTCAGTCTCCTGTCAGCTTCTGTGTGAGGTTTTAATCCAAATAGACGATTGTCCTTTCCCTCACAAAATCTGTACTGTTTTGCCCCCCCTTGTGCAGCTGAGCATTCTGAGCTATCACACCAGACAGACAGACAGAACAGAAGTTTCACCAGCACAAGAACAACGCAATATGGATTTATATGAAACACAAATCGATTCTTATTGCTGCTTTCCTTCACAAGTGAAATCGAGAACATTTTTTAAACATATATATATATACCTGGATTAAGATCAGGAGAAGGGCCATTGCTCAGTGGTAGAGCACCTGCTTTACATGAAGAAGGTCGCAGGTTCAGTGCCCAGCATCTCCAAAAGGGCTGGGAAAGATGCCTGTCTGAAACCCTGGAGAGCCAGTGTCAAGTCAGTGAAGGCCATGCTGAGCTAGCAGGGGAGGCTGGTGGTGACTCCTATGTCAGTGGAGCTCCTTATCCATTGCAGCTTTTATTCTGAGCTTCATAGGAGCTATCCATGGCGCTGTACTCCACTCCCAAAATAGGTTCACCAACATGGAGCACCATGGATAGCTCCTATAAAGCTCAGAATAAAAGCTGTAATGGATAAGGAGCTCCACTGACATAGGAGTCACCAGCCTCCCTGGGCTAAGTGGACCAATGGTCTCAATATAAGGCAGCTTCCTATGTTCTTATGCTCATAAACTCTCCCTTGCTTCTCTAAGGTTCAATTGCACATAAAGCCACAAGGTATTCAAATGAGCATGGCATACACAGCAAACAAGCCCAGGAAATCCCTGTGTTTCAGGGATCTTCCCCATACACCGCAGCTTATGGAGGATCCCAAATTCAGCAGGTATCTCCAAATGCTACACTGCCCACACCTGATCTTCAGTGATTACACCAATTGATGGGGGAAAGGTGAATCTGTGAGAGCTGGACTGACCCTGGTTCAAAAGCTCCCCTAGCCAATGACCCTCAGTCCCAGTCACGCAAGCGGAAGGAGGAGATAACAGCAGTTAATAAAGATTAAAGAGTTTATTTGTAAGACCCAATTACATGGGATTAAGGCAATCAATGCATCTCTACTCACTACATCATAGCAGACTCAAAACCTATACCCCAGTGGTAAGGCTAGATGAAGTGAAGTCCAAAACAATACATGTCGAGACGAACAAGCAGCAGAGAGAGATGAAGAGGAATGACGGAATCAAGTGTAAGCTATCAGCAAGTGTGCTAGCTTATATACCCCAGACCCTGCACCTATAAATAGGATATTATTCACTCCAGTGTATAACCCATTCATCAACATGTTTACTGCTTCAAACCTGTTCAAGGCTGCTGAGTCACATCACCTCGAGACCATGTCTCCTGACCAAAGGCCTTGTATACTTGAACTCAAGTAACACCCACTAGGTCAGGTGATAATCCCGATGTCAGGTGGTAATCTCGTTCTGCCTATGCAAAACCCAACATCCCCCTGCTTTTGCATTTGCGCAGAACGTGGTTATTTACCTCATACAACAGCAACAGCTTTGTTGACATCTGATGCTGTTCTTTCATCTATGGACTTTGATAAAAAAACTTTTGCAGGAATGACTTTACCTGCCAGAAATTTGAACCACCATCAAATCATTTCTGATGTATCCCTCCTTATGACACAGTTTTATTTGCAAACCCAAAACATTGTGTATTGCTATCTGCCTGCAGCATAGCAATCCTGCCTTGGTTTCTGAAAAAACTGTAATAGGTTTTTCACATCAATCACAGCATTATTTAAACATTTTTTTACAATTTAAACTATTTAAACAAATGCAATCACTATTCAAGCTTTACAATAGCATAATAGCACAATACATAATACAATGCATTCAGTTCAGCTTCAGTTGAACTCTAACTTCTAGATGATTGTTTCTAACAAAATCAATCAAACAAAGTATGGTTATAAAAATAACAAACTTCAGGTGTATTCTTGTTGTTCTTACTATCACAACCACAACTGGCATTTTCTGTGAATCTGTAAGCCACCTGTGCTCTGACTTGTAACTCTTAGTCTGAAGTGTGATGTTCCTTCCAGATAACACTCAACTCCTTTTCAGAGCTCTCCAAGCATGTCCTGTTGGTCTAACAGTCTGCCTATTACACTGACAGCAATACCTGGCCTTGTTGCTTGTACAGTAAAGCTCAACAGCCCAATGCTTCTGTGTAGCATTCAAACTGCTTTTCCATCAGCATGTGCTTGAAAATCCCCAATTATTTGGAGTCTCTCACTGAGTTAACTATCTCCAAATTCTCAATCACATCCATGATTTTTCTCTGGTTTGTTGCAGTAAGTACTGCCCTCTTGGTTCTCCTTTCCCTCAACCTCTATTTACAAATAAACAGTTGATCCACCACCAAGCAGTTTCAATTCAATGAAATTCCAAACCCTGGATCAATTATATCATATTGCTTTTATCTGTCCAGAAAAAACAATAGATCATCCATTTAAACAAAGTACATACAGTCTATGTCCCTGTTCCTCCTGTTTAACAAACAAACATTGATCTGCCTCTCTGTGCAAATCTCACTTCAGCAATGTTTGAGTTCAAAACAGAATTCCAGCCTCCAGCTGATTCCTAGCTTTTCCTAAAGAAAAATCTCAGACAGTTTTCCATTTAAAGACTTCCTCTCATTTAAAATGCTTATGTTCCAATATTTCCATTGTGAAATATCCATACATTTCCACATTCTTAAACATCAGTCTAACTGTTTCCAAAGCAAATTGTTGTTGCACTCATTTTATGATTATCCTGCTCCTTTTACTGAGCAAAAATCACAAGCAACCAATCTTGCTATTTGTCATATAACCTTTTTTCAATCTGGTTAGTTTTCATTTAAAAATCTATCTGGTAACAATGAGTTCCATGGACTGCTGTTTGTTTCACCAGCTTCCATGTTTTGTTCTTTATCCAAAGAATTCAACTCAGCTTGCATAGCCTGAAGCTATGGTTCAGCTTCCTTAACAGACATTTTTTTCACTCTTTGAAATTTTCAAGTTTCAAATGGCTTTCCCTTGCAAATTCATCCTGATATCTCACAGGTTGTTTGACTTACCTGTTCCTTACCTCATCAGTTATCAGGTTCCTGTTCCAATAAATTTGCACCAATGATGAACAATCATTTGTTTAGTCTCCACTAAACCAAATGTGTATCAGTTTGTCAAATTTCACTGACTGTCTTTCAGCAAATGCTTTTCTATTCTGACTCTGAGCTTGATGCATCTCCTGCATTAACAGAATTAATTTTGAAAAATGATCTCACCTTTTCATTTAGCATTATACTAAACACTTCTAGATAATCTCACTATCCAAGTGTTGTTCATGTGAAACACAATATTCTCATTTCTAGAAAAATCTCATGTAAGCTCCCTTACAGATTTCTTCTAACTTTGAGGTGTATGTACCTACATATCAGATCCAAGATCCTGAAATGTTTCTCCAGAAGATTCTTCCTTCTACACTACTTTCTATAAGGTGTACAGTTCAGCACAGAACTAAAACTTCTATCATGTACATAATCAAAACATCTAAGAGCTTCTACCCAAACCTCATTATCCAAATTAGTATCACCTCTTCTGAGTGTTTGTTTACTCTTCCACACAATCCATGTGTTCAATATCACATCCTGTTAGAAATGCATCAAAGCATGCACTGAATTGAACTTCCCCATATCTGAAAAGAAATAGGTAACATGGGTAATATGCTTGTTTCTCACCCAAGCACAAAACACCTTGACTCTGTTCAAAACTCCAGCTTTCTATCTAACATGTACACAACCTGTACCTCGTGTATAGATCAATTAACATCATGAAATAATGTGCCTTTCCTCTAAAGACCATCAGAGTTCCCACAAGATTACCATGAACAAATTTATGAAATGAACTGTTTTTGTTTTTTTTTAGCTTGCCTTCCAGTTTACCTGTTGAAGCTAGCATCCCTTGTTTATGTGCACAAAATTACTTTCATGTGAAAATTACAATTTCCAAATGCTTTCCCCACAACAGTTTGCATTTTCTTTCACAAGCCTGTGAATCTAAATGATCAAACAATCATGTGATATGCATGCATGTACATGTCATACATATAAGCATTTAACCTTTTTATAGTTGCATCAGTACAACTTTCCATTTCTTTATTACACCATTACAGTATAAAAGAAATAATCCATCTCTTAGCTTTGCCATATAAACATACCTACTAATTATTCAGCATTTTACATTTTGCTACAGAAAATTCACAATATACTCAAGTCATATATACATTCAGTACATTTCCTGACATTTCAGGACATATATTACACTTTCTTGATTCCAAGTTATCCAACTTTCAAGAAATACAGTTTCAAAAACATGACTGTTAAACCTCTGACCATTTGCATAGTCCTCTTCCTGTTTATTTATGTCCAACACAGAAAGCTTCGTTTAAACAATCCACTGTTTCTGCTCACAACAAAATAATGTCCATTTTGTTATGTCCTGGGTTAAAACACAAAGGTTTTTCCCTTCAGCAGCACCCCTGCTGATTTCAAGCTCCTTCTTCTGTGATCCCACATGAAGAAAATGAAGAACAGCTTCTCATTTTAAGCACAGCTTTCTCTGTTCAAAACTGCCGCGCTGTTCCCCTGCTGCTTTGAAACCACGCCTCTGCTGTTTTGATATAGCCTCCCGTGTAGTATCAAGTTTCCCGAGATACGTTTGTCACACGTGACCTTGCTTTGCTGCGACATGACGCTCCAGACGCTTTACACGTCAGACGTAATCCACGCATTTGTAATCCAAGCCACTTGTTGATACAATGCAAAAGATAGCTGATCCACTGCTGTGTGAAGAAGAAAACTGTAAATGAAATATGATCCTCCTGCTGTAGCCTTGAGTAGACACACAGAGCCTCCTGGAGATTATTTCTTTGCCCGATACAGCTCCTTAACAATCACTCCAGCAAGCTGTGGAAAACAAATCCTTGTGTCCAGCGTCGTTCACTTTTCAGCCTAGTAGCTGCCCGAACCAGCTTCACAGTCTGTAGCCTTGGATTTTGCCAAGCCTGGCACCTCCGTTTCAGCTGCTTCCAAAACGAAAAATCCTCCGTCTCTCTGTTTCGCATTCTTCAGTAGTGCTGCATTCCAAGCCGCTGTTATCAGCTCTAGCAACATTCGCCTTCCCCAGTTTGTTTACAAACCGTTCTTACAAATAGTAAACAAATTCCTTTAACTCTATAACTGCTGAATTTCTCCGAACTGCGTCTCTGTGGCTTATCTGCCCATCAGATAACCATCAGATCCTAATCTCTGGGCCCATAACCGATGTGAGAGCTGGACTGACCCTGGTTCAAAAGCTCCCCTAGCCAATGACCCTCAGTCCCAGTCACGCAAGCGGAAGGAGGAGATAACAGCAGTTAATAAAGATTAAAGAGTTTATTTGTAAGACCCAATTACATGGGATTAAGGCAATCAATGCATCTCTACTCACTACATCATAGCAGACTCAAAACCTATACCCCAGTGGTAAGGCTAGATGAAGTGAAGTCCAAAACAATACATGTCGAGACGAACAAGCAGCAGAGAGAGATGAAGAGGAATGACGGAATCAAGTGTAAGCTATCAGCAAGTGTACTAGCTTATATACCCCAGACCCTGCACCTATAAATAGGATATTACTCACTCCAGTGTATAACCCATTCATCAACATGTTTACTGCTTCAAACCTGTTCAAGGCTGCTGAGTCACATCACCTCGAGACCATGTCTCCTGACCAAAGGCCTTGTATACTTGAACTCAAGTAACACCCACTAGGTCAGGTGATAATCCCGATGTCAGGTGGTAATCTCGTTCTGCCTATGCAAAACCCAACAGAATCCTGGGTCTCTTCCTCTTCTTCTGAATACATGATCAACTCTTATCACCAATGATCTATGGAACATCCACCTTTGGATCAATGTGCTTGTTTATGTATTTATCTGCAGCATTTTTACCATGCTCTTCAGTCAAAAAAGACACACAGAATGGCTTATAAAGATGAATAATAAGACAGTCCCTCACCAGGCTTACAATCGAAAAGTACTGATCACCTATGTCAAAAAGACATTATAAAGCTGAAAACAGATGAATCGATTGCTCAGGTGGATGTAGCATCTTCCTGATGAAGAAATACTTAATGAGGTTTGTTCTTTTTATTTCGGTGGGGGGGGGGAAGACCAAGGGGGAATGATGGAAATGTATAAAATTATGGACAGTGTGCAAATAATAAATACAAAAAATATTCTCTTTTCTCAAAACATGAGAACTAGGGTGATAATACATCACTTAATTGTACCTAAAACAACGAAGAGTCCTGTGGCACCTTAAAGGGTAGAGTCCACAAAAACTTATGCCATAATTTTTTAAAAAAAATCATCTTTGGGTGCCACAAGTTTCTTTGTTGTTTTGCTGCAACAGACTAAAAGCACAATCCTGTGCAAGTTTACACAGAACTTGTTGCCTGGGGCATGCTGGGAGTTGTACACCTTTTTTCTGTCTAAACTTGCACAGGATTGCACCCTAACTCAGCCATCACTCTGTTAATTGCCTCTATTCATTTCAGCTTTTTAAAAAAAAACCCAACCAGAAATGCTCCTTAAGAAAGTTGATATGGAAAGGGTGTCTCAGGAACCACAAATACTCCATGGGCAGTGCAATAGTGATTTTTCAGATTAATTAAAAGTAAGTGACAACTAGGGAGTTAATTCTCAGGAATTTATGGTCCTCTTTTCCCACTTTGGCATTTGTCCTGAACAGTAAAAAAAAAAAAAAAAAAAAGTTTATGGGAGTGCTATTCATTTGTTATAGCTCTGCTCCCTGATAACTCCCACAGCCATGCTGCTTGGATAAAACAAGGCAGAATTTATCCATCTCCCATTGCTCAGCACAGGCCAAAAGTGAAACAGTATTTTAGTTTTAATCTGCAGTACCAACATAAGCTCTGAATAAGTTAATGTCACCATTAACACCATTAACACACTGGAGAGCCAGTGTGGCGTAGTGGTGAGAGTGCTGGACTGGGACTCGGGCGATCCGGGTTCTAGTCCCCGCTTGGTCATGAAACTCACTGGGTGACTTTGGGCCAGTCACTGACTCTCAGCCTAACCTACCTCACAGGGTTGTTGTGAGGATAAAAGGGAGAGGAGGAGGAGGATTATGTAAGCCGCCTTGAGTTCCTTGTAGAAAAAAAGGCGGGGTATAAATGTAATAAATAAATAAATAATTCATCACCATGACTTCTTTGAAGTTAGTGGCAAAATCCCCATTGATCTTAGTGGAGCCAGAATTTTATAAGTGGCTGAAATCTGAAGTCCAGGACCAATCCAGAGTAAAAGGTTTGAGGACTCAGAAATTACGACTTTGTTGTTCCAGTCAGTGATGTGTAATAAGGTCCGTGCAGTGAGTATCTCAAACCAAAGGGCTTGTATAGATGACCTTTTGGATCAACGGTGTGTATGCAGTTTCTTTGCTCAATCTGATCCAGGTTCATGTAGTAAAGCAACCTTCTGCAGCCTGGTGCCCTCCTGGTGTTTTGGACTACAAATCCCAGCAGCCCCAGCCAGCATGGCTAGTGGTCAGGAACGATGGGGGGAGGGTTGTAGTCCAAAATCTCTGGAGGGCAAATACACCAAGGTAGCAAAATCAGCTGGGTGCAAACCAGGTTGGGAAAAGGCTGTAGTAAAGCATTCTTTTCCCAACAGGATCCATTCAGTTGCTTCTGCAAGCTCACATGCAAGCCATGAAAGGGATGGCTATCATCTGTCCACAATCTCATCGTTTCGAAAGCTATATTGCCTTTTATGTAGAGGTTCCATTCAGTGTTCATGGCTAAGAGCTGTTGATAAACCTATGCCCCATGGATCTTTCTGTCCCTTCTTGAGCTAACAAAGCAAGTGGCCAGGACTTGATTAGTGATTTCCATAAGTTAACTACCGTATATGTTGTGTGAAGAAGACTCTGGTCTGTTCCAAACCTACTGACAATCAGCTTCATTGGGTGATTCTCAGTGCTAGTATTATGGGAGAAGGAGAACAATTTCACTCTTCCCACACTGTTCATAATTTTATAAACCTCCATCACATTCTCAGGTGTATTTTTTCTATACGAAATACCCAACTGCTTCTTTGTGGGGATTTATCCAGTGCCTTGATAAATGCAGCATTTGTGAATGTAGTTCAGATATCTCTGCCCAAAATCACATTCTGCTGCTAACATAGTACATTTTCTCAGCACTCAACCTGCAGTATTTCCTCACTAAGTGCATGTGGTTCTTCTTCCACCAGCTAACACATGTATTGCAACTGCCAATTAGAATGTGATTGCTTCAGTGTCATGAACACCTTTTAGGTAGTGCCTGTGATATCACTAGTGACAAAGTGGCAGCACTCTTCCCCTTGTGCTAATACCATGTTTGTTTTATTTTAGTTTTTTTCTCATTTCTTTATTCCTTTTTGAGAGACTGAGGACTTCCCTGCTGTACCACTCAAATGCAGGAGTACTCATGAAGTCCTGTAAAAAGAAAGGCAAGAAAAGAGGCCACAGCAGCAATACCTGGCTAATTTGCAGAGCCTTTTTTAAAAAATATATCTTATTTTATTTTTTTCAAGGAATATATGCTCCCTCTCAAGAGCTCTGAAGTACCAATGTCCAGTAGATTGTTAAACACACACACACACACACACACACACACACTGTATTTAATATGCTACTGCCACATCATTGATTGGGACTATTGTGACAGTAGCATTACCAGGAAAGTCTAGTTTTTCCTAGCATCTGTACAACTGAAATTTCATATATAATATGTATGGCACACAACTGTACTCAGTTGAGGAATAGTGTCAGAGTGAAGTATTGTGCTTTCTAATGGCTCCCCCGTACAAGAGTAAATCAAACTCTCTGGGGGAATCTCCAGTCTATTTGTGATGAGGCAGAGTTTCCTAAGGAAATACATGAGAATAGCAGGAAGCCTTGAACCTAACCATAAGTAAGTGACTTCAATTCCTGGCATTTTGCCTAGACTGACCCTTCAACTGAGAGTCCTAATGGAGAAGGCAGCAGGTGTTTGCTAAAAAGAACAGCTAAGCCAATTTAAAAAAAATAAAAATAAGGGGAAGGGCATTCTGACTTTGGACAATTATTATTTATTTATTCTATTTATTTATACCCCACCTTTTTTCCTGAAAGGAACCCAAGGCGGCTTACATAATCCTCCTCCTCCTCCCCATTTGATCCTCACAACAACCCTGTGAGGTAGGTTAGGCTGAGAGTCAGTGACTGGCCCAAAGTCACCCAGTGAGTTTCATGGCCGAGCGGGGACTAGAACCCGGATCTCCTGAGTCCCAGTCCAACACTCTAACCACTACACAACACTGTGAAGTCCAATGCGGAAAGAAGCAGCTACCCAATCTTGGTATGAGCCTGACAAATTTTCAATGAGACTTGTTTCATTTTTAAAAATCTATACTACCCTCTGCCCCTTGTTAATTTCTAAACCCAAACCTTGTATTCTACCTGCCCTTTATTCTCCACTGTTATTTACTACATTTATTTATTACGTGTTTGTTATTTTTTTTTAACTATGTTTTTATCCTGCCTTTCTTCTGTGGAACCTGAAGGTGCACACACTTACAGGTTCTGACCAGAACCTGATCTGCTTAGCTTCTCCACCAAAGTTACTGCATTCTTTGACCTTACACCATGACCAGTTAGTTCTAAGCCCACTGCTGCTTGCAGATGGTGATCAGAGGGCAGTCTGCCTGCGTGAGGATGAGGTTCATAAGACATTCAAGGTCTTCCCATTGTCAAAGTGTTGCATGTTAGTTAGTTTATAATATGCCAAGGTAGCAAATTCAGCTGGGTGCAAACTCATTGTGTCTTCGGAGTTTATCCACCACACAAACTCAACCAACTGCATTTAGATGTGAGAAGGGTGGGGTGGGCTGAGATGTAATGCCCAACAGACACCTGGGTAGTACTAAATCGCCTTGCCTCCACTGGGTCCACATAGCCCAGCACTGTCCCGTGGATCTCAAAAATGTTATTGCGGGTCACAGGCCCCCCCCCAATATTATTTAATTCCTCGTCAAAAGAGAAATCCAGACGTTGTGAAAAGTTGGATCTTGCAATCTGAATATATTCCTTTGTGCAATCTGATACAAAATTTAATGTACATGCTTAGTGTGTGTGTGTGTGTGTGTGTGTGTGTGTTGGACTGTTGCCTATGAAAGTTCACACCATAATAAATGTGTTAGTTTTCAAAGTGCCACAGGACTCTTGGGTTATCAGTTAAATCAGAGAACTTAGATTGAAGCTAGTTTATTGTCCCTAACTTCAGAGACAGGCAGGGCAGTTAACATACTTGTTTTTGTTATGTAAAGAGCAGCAGCAGGGAAGCCTGAGCAGCATCCAGTTTGGGTGGGGGTGGGGTGGGGGGGTATCTCTTTCCCTACCATGGTTCTGACAAAAATTGTCTTTCTGAAGATGTTATATTGCATTTTAAGGGAAGCTCTCATTGGTGCCCTTGGTGCTAAGGCTAGTTTGGCTCCAACAAGACCCATTTCACATGTATTACTTAAATGCTTTTCAGCCTCCCTCCTGCTATTAGTCTGAATGAGCTAAATGCAGTTTCAATGTACGTGTATCAATTTTTTAAACCGATGGCCATAAAAGAAGGCAGATTTATAATCACATTTCGAATTCCCACTGTTCTTTTGTGTCACGTGTGAACAGATGTATTCTATCTGAAGTGCATTTTTATTCTTCCACCCATCACTTTTGCATAGAGTTGTACACTTTGGGGAATGGCTTTTCTCATATTTTAATCTCCCCTGCCTATATGGAAGTGTCTCCTTTATCACTGTTCACAGGCGTCGCCTGCTCCTTTATCCAATTGCTCCACTTTTTCTGTGATCTCGGGCATTTGCTTTACCACCACCCTCTGGCGCTCAAGCAAAACAGATCATTCGGGGATCTTCCCCCTCGTCTGTTAATGTGTGCTACCATATTACACAAAATGTTATGCTTCTCCTGTTTTAAATATCACCACTATGCACATACTTTAGCTGGTGCAGGAGAAGATACTCTCCACTTGCCTATTCAAGATGGTGAGCCATACTGCCTTGGAACATGTCATGATGGGATCCATCCAAGCCTAGTTTCTGTCCAGTGTGGGCCACCATTTTGAATAGGCAAGTGGAGAATATCTTCACCTGCACCAACTAAAGGATGTGCATAGTGGTGATATTTAAAACAGGAGAAGCAAAGGAGAAAAGCCATTCCCGAAAGTGTGCAACTCTATGCGAAAATGTTTTGCACAATGTGGAAATGCACATTAACTGAAGTGGGGGAAGATTTCTGAATGATTTTGAAAATGCACATGTGACTTTAATCTTAGAGATGACTTGCGTGCCATAGGGTTTTTTGTTTTTGCTTTCTGCTACAACAAAAACGAAAGAACTAGTCATTTTGCAAAATTAGAATCTGTTTAATTATTGTCATTTTTTAAAAAAATCAAAGATGGCTAAATGTGAAGAAACGGAAGACTTGCAGATGATAATCAAAATTCTGTTGTAGTTCATCAAGCCACAACCCAACAGAGAGTGAGTTGTGCTCACTGAAACCTGTGAGGTGTAATGCATTTAACTCTCTATTGGGTTTTGACCAAAGGCTTTAAAAGCTGTCACTTTGTGTTGTAGTTCATGTGATTGTGTAGGAACTGCATTATGTGCAACCTGATTCTTAGACAATGGAACCAATTATCTAGAGTGGAGGTGGGCTCTCCCTTGCTGGAGGTCTTGAAACAGAGGCTGGACAACCATCTGTTGCTGATGCTCTAGCTCTGGATTCCCTGCACTGAGCAGGAAGTTAGAATAGATTGCCTACAAGACCCCTCCAACTCTATGACTGTTTACTTGCCTCAATAGGATACCCTCCCAAGTATGTATGCACAGGGATGTGTCTTTAGGCCAGTATGCAGTCAAAGTCAAATCCTATATCAGTTCCTCAGGTAGGCAAGGCAGTTTTGGAACCAACAGAATCCAAGGTGATATCTAACTATCACAACTGGATCTACATTTCCATTGAGACATCTGTGGATTTCTATGCAACAATATTCCTAAATGATTACCAAAACAAGAAATGCAGCAATGTCAAACTTAGTGACTAGAAATGTAATTTCGAACTATGCATTTCCTACTACTTTAGGTGAACATTCTCAGGCAGAGTTTGTGATTTCCATTTACTTTTATGATGATCAATAAAACACAGCTCATTGAAATCACTGATGAAAGAATTATATTCAAAAAGCTTGTTAACATTTATGTATCTGACAGAGTTGCCAAGGCAGATGATACAAAAACATTGCACTGTTCCTGAACTTGGGAAAAAAAGCAAGACAAGGTTCTGATGTTCATGTTATGCTAAGCCAGCTTCCCCTAGACTGGTGAATTACAGATGTGTTGCCAACTAAGATTGGGGGAGGGCACTAAATTGGGGGAGGCTGTGCTAAACATTTCACAATGGAAGGAATATTTTGCGCTGTTTTCTCCTTAACACCACAAATTCAGCCAACACATATTCTTTTATGATACCAGATTATTATTTTTTTACAAAAAAGTCTCCATCTGTTTATTCTGATAATTGCTTGAATCTTTACAAGGGCAGTTAGTTTTTAATAACACATCGCAATATTTTTAATTAGTGATGGAAGGGAAGTAGATATTTCTTTTTATTGTCTGCCTAGTAACTGATTCAGCCATGTTGCATTCATGGGTGAAATTATTGAGTCAAGCAAGCCTTACCGAAAGCCTAATCCTGTCATGTACTAAGTACTCTGTGGTTTCTACTAAGGAGGTCAGTGCTTCAGAAGAGCATTCAGCTCCTAATATAAGAAACATACTGAAGAAGAAAACAAGAATAAGGAAAAGCCTATTTCTCTAAGCCTTACGATCTGTTTCTCGCCTTGCAAAATTTGTCCACAGAAATCCTTGTGCAAGTCCATCTATCTGTGGAGGCTCTCCTCTGCAGACCTTTGCCATTCATGTATAAAGAAAGGAGGGCGATGAGAATGGCAAGGCAAGGGAAGCAGAACTAGGGCACATTCTCAATCCCCCCTCCTTGTGTAGCCCTTACACATGCCGAGAATGACTGAATAGGGCTTGGTGTCATCTGCATACTGAGGACATTGTATTCCATATCCACAGACCAGATTTCCCAGCCATTTCAAGTAGTTGTTAAGCAGTATGGGAACCCTGTGGAACTCCATAGGTCAGTGGCCAAGGAACAGATTGGAAGTCTCCCAGCAACATATTTTGGACCCACCCTCTAGGTAGGAAGGAAGCTAGCACAAAATGTCGCCTCCCAGCCCTAAGTCCAGAAGAATACCATGCCATCAGGTACTGAAAGCAACTGAGCAATCCAGTAGAACGAACATTCCTCCATCCTTCTCCCAGTATAGGTGATCCACCAGGGTGGCTAAGGCAGTTTTCAATCACAATTACCAGACTGGGAAACCAGAATGAAATAGTCTAGGAACATAGGAAACTGCCTTATACCAGGTCAAACTCTTTGTCCCTCTAGCCCAGTACTGTCTGCTCTGACGAGCAGCTCCCAGGCTCTTGGGTAGAGGTCTGCCACCCTGAATCCTTAAGATGTTCAAACTTTATTTTTGACATTTTATTTTCAGGGGAAACTAAAACAACAATGTGCCGAGCGATCCTATGGGGATGGGGCAGATGATCCCATGGCAAAGGAACTGCCATTTCCTGAGCCCTACCAAGCTCACACAGACTAGGATAGAAGGGTGGGTGGCTTTCCTCCTTCCTTTTCCCCCCTGCCAATTTTTTCTTATTTTCACTTTCCTTTCTGTTGGGTTCAGTGGAAGGGGAAATAAGTACACCAGCTCCAGGGCTGGCATAATTTTTTGCCCTGGGAGGGTGTCAGGTGAACAAGGGGACTTTGGATCTGACAGATCCCAGGCTGCCCTAGCACACCCATTTTTACCCCTACCGGCAGGTAGAGCAGTGATAGTGGCGGAGCTTTCTGCCATCACCCAGGGAGGACCTCCATGGTGGAGAGGGAGGTCTACTGAATCAAACGGTCCCTCAGCAGCTTCCCAGGAGAGCATAGGATTGCTCCATAAGGCAATAATTTTAAGCATTAACTTGCACAAGGTCAATAACTTGGATCCAGAGTGGTGTCGAGAGCGCATAATGCAGGCCACATACTGAAGCTAAGCAGGTATGAGCTGGGTCAGTGCTTGGATGGTTGACTACCTGGGCTGCCCACATCTGTTCTCCTGCATTGAGCAGTGGCTTGGACTCAATGGCCTTATAGGCCCAACTCTACTATTCTATGATTCTATGATTCCCATGAATGGAATTCTGCTCATGGGATGCTCCTGCTGGGGGATAGGGGGAGATGATTTCCCCAGATTTATTTTTTCACCTGAAGTCCCCTGTCCATTTGCCCCCTGAAAATCTGTTCCTCTGAGCAATGTGGGAGGTGTCACAGGAGACTGTAGTGAGAAGGAGGAATCAACAATTGCCCTGCTCCTCCCCACCCCCTTCTGCCAATGGAAGCCTCTGCTGGATTGCAGTCCTCCCATAAATGGAGGAAGCACTTCCATTTGCAGAAGGGCCACTCAGGATCGAACCCTGTGACAAACCCCTATATTCTGATATAGCTCAACAGTGCCCCCTAGAACCTCTATGCTTCAGCACCTGTCCCTGCCAGGAAACCTGAATAGGCCAGATCTTACCTTTTGTTCTCCATTATACTGAAAATTAAGCCCATTCACACAGTGGTATGTAATTGGCCAGCTCTTTTATAATTCAGGTCACATAGGGTTGTTAAGAAGGTGGGTCCTTTGCTGACCAGATCGTAGCATCAGAAATGGAGGGTATCGCAACATTGGCCAAAACAACAGTCAGTCTCTGCTAAGAGGCTAGCTTTCACTGATCTCAGATTCCCATAAATATGTAAGACTTTTCTCTCAGCCTGGGTCTTCCTAACAACATTTAAACAGGAGGCCAAGATACTCTCTCTCACCATCCTCTCTGCAAGAGACTCTGCATATGCTCTGAAATCCAAGATGCCACTCAAATACATAATATTAACTAAGTATGATTGACTTTATTGATTTTATTTGGAATTCTCTGTGTGGAATTGTTGCCTTCCCTTGTTCTTCCTGCTGTCCTGTTTTCCAAGATATATTCTTTTTTTACATTTACATTTGGATGTGTTGTTTTAAAAGGAAATTTGTCATGGAAACCTTCTCCACTTGTAGGACTGCATGGTTGTAAAGCTATCCCTTATTTATTTATTTATTTATTTACGGTATTAATATACCACTCAATATCTAGAAAGATTCTGGACCCGTGAACAGTAAAAAGATAAAGCAGATAAAAGAATAAAAACCATACATTAAAAACAGGATGATATTAAAACTGTGACTGGTCAGCAAGGAAGCCTTCCCAGAACAAAGATGTCTTCAGCAGGCGCCGAAAACAACACAGTGTTGGGGCCTGCCTGACCTCCAGAGGCAAGGAGTTCAATAGAAATGGAGCTGTCATTTCTTATGTTCTTATGATTTTCACAAGGCTTTTGTTAAGTTCGGTGTTTCTGGGCTTTGGGTGAGGATATCTAAAATGATGTTCTTTTTATTTATTTTTTTCCTAGAGCTAGACTAGGCTTACAAATCTCCAGCTGGACAGACTGGGGTGTTCAGGCAAGGATTAGCCTATCAGTAATTCTTTTAGGGAAGAATCCTTGGAAAGAAAGAGCCCACCAGTAGAGAAAGTAACCCCCTCCCAAATGCTTAACAAACCCAACAATTTTTACACTTCATTTGTTTTTCAAAACTGTAAACCCAAGAATATCCACAATTGGAATGAAAATAAACAAACACCGAAGACAACATAAATTTGCCCCACCCCTGTGAAACTGAGTTGGGAGAAGTTTGAGACTTATCCTCCCTCCCCCAGTTCATGTCAGGTTTGACTGTGACAAAAGCAGGATGCACTACAAGCCACTCTGTCTTCTTTGAATGTTGTGAACATTGTTTCTTAAATCTCCATGAAATATTGATTTCATGTCATGACTCAGCTTAAATTAATGCATAACAATGTCAGAAATGCAGAGTTTGACTGAGAAAAATAACTAATGGGTGGCTGGCTAGTACAGGATTTAAATATTGACAGTTCTCTTTAAATGAGCTTTTATTTCATGATTCAAAATTTGACTGTTCTACTTGAAATAATTGTGCAAGCAATTTACACATCAATATGCTCTTGTAACTTATTCTGCCATTTCCCACATTGCTCTCCAGCATGAGCATAAACTGCAATGATTGAACTGCATTGGCTCAAGTTTTTGGCATTGAAAAGTATTTTGGAAGGGGAGGAGGTGGAGAGAGAACTTGGCCGACTTTAATTAAGAAAGAGTAAATTAATAATGCAAAGTACTGTGGCAGAATTCATGCTTGTTAAAGATTAGATATATTGCCTTTGGTTTTAAAAGTGCAGCACAGATAGGTTTTAAAGAAAATTTGTGCTACATCCTATGCATTTTATTCCTGTTCAGAGCTATATTGGATGGTCATCACTAGCCCACACAACCATTAGGTTTAGGAAGTTAAAAAGCGATAGGAACAGTGCTGGATAGGTCTCTGTTTTGTGTGCTGTAGGCCACATGCATTTAGCCATTATGGTCTCCATGGATTACATTACATTGGACAGACTTTTCTCTTGATCTAGCAAGGCCTTGGTGGTGTGGGACCTCCAATGAACACATGGAGCTCTCCAGCTTCAATGAATGGAAAAGGTCCATGCACATAAAGGGATGTACACAGGAAAAAGCCCCCTCAATTTAAATAGATGGGGAAACATGTGCAGGAACTTTCCAGTCAGGCAATATGCCTATGTACACCAGTTGCTGGGGAACATGGGCGGGAAGGTGCACTCATGCCCTGCTTGTGGGATCCCATGAGCAGCTGGTTGGCCACTGTGTGAACAGAATGCTGGACTAGATGGACCCTTGGTCTGATCCAGCAGGACTGTTTTTATGTTCTTATGTGAACACATTGGATCATGAATGGAGCTCCATTTGAAGGCATCAACGTTTACATTTATTTAAATTTCTTCTGAAACTTAAAGAGCTGGTGGTGGTGGTGGTGATGAAAGTGCCAGACGACTGGAGGAGGGCAAATGTTGTTCCCATCTTCAAAAAGGGCAAGAAGGAGGAACCTGGGAACTATAGGCCAGTCAGTCTGACATCAATCCCTGGGAAGATTTTTGAGCAGATTATAAAGAAGTCAGTCTGCAAGCACCTTGAAAACAATGCAGTGATTACTAGAAGCCAGCATGGATTTGTCAAGAACAAATCCTGTCAGACTAATCTGATCTCATTTTTTGATCGGGTAACCTCCCTTGTGGACTGTGGGAATGCTGTGGACATTATATATCTGGACTTCAGCAAAGCTTTCGACAAAGTGCCTCATGATATCCTGATTAGTAAGCTAGCTAAGAGTGGGCTAGATGGAACAACTATCAGGTGGATCCACAATTGGCTAAAGAATCGGACTCAAAGAGTGCTTATCAATGGTTCCTTCTCAAACTGGGGAGAGGTAACGAGCGGGGTACCACAGGGCTCGGTCCTGGGCCCGGTGCTCTTCAACATTTTTATTAATGACTTGGATGAGGAGGTACAGGGAATGCTTATCAAATTTGCAGATGACACAAAGTTGGGTGGAACAGCTAATACTCTGGAAGACAGAAACAAAATTCAAAGTGACCTCGATAGGCTGGAGCGCTGGGCCGAAAACAACAGAATGAAATTTAATAGGGATAAATGCCAAGTGCTGCACCTAGGGAGAGGAAACCAAATGCAGAGTTACAGAATGGGGGACACTTGGCTCAACAATACTACAAGTGAGAAGGATCTTGGAATTGTGGTAGATCACAAACTGAATATGAGCCAGCAATGCGATGTGGCTGCAAAGAAGGCAAATGCAATTTTGGGCTGTATTAATAGAAGTATAGCTTCCAAATCGCGGGAAGTGATAATTCCCCTTTACTCGGCACTGGTTAGGCCTCATCTTGAGTACTGCGTCCAGTTCTGGGCACCTCACTTTAAGAAGGACATAGACAAACTGGAGAGGGTTCAGAGGAGGGCAACAAGGATGATAAAGGGACTGGAAACAAGGCCCTATGAGGAGAGACTGAAAGAACTGGGCATGTTTAGCCTTCAGAAGAGGAGACTGAGGGGAGATATGATCGCACTCTTCCAGTATTTGAAGGGATGTCACACAGAGGAGGGCAAAGATCTCTTCTCGTTCATCCCAGTTTGCAGGACACGGAATAATGGGCTCAAGTTACAGGAACCTAGATTCCACCTAAACATCAGGAAAAATTTCCTGACTGTCAGAGCAATAAGACAATGGAATCAACTACCTAGGGAGGTGGTGGGCTCTCCCAGTCTGGAGGCATTCAAGGTGCGGCTGGACAGACATCTGTCAGAGATGCTTTGACCTGGATTCCTGCATTGAGCAGGGGGTTGGACTCGATGGCCTTGTAGGCCCCTTCCAACTCTACTTTTCTATGATTCTATGATTCTATGATTCTAACTCCAAGCCCAGATTTTCCTAATAATTACACAATGATTGTCATAGAATCATAGAGTTGGAAAGGATCATTTAGGCTATCAAGTCCAACCCCCTGCTCAGTGCAGGGATCCAGTTTAAAGCATCCCTGACAAATGGCTGTCCAGTCTTCACTTGAATTGTGTACTCTGTGGTGGTGGTGGTGGTGGTGGTGGTGGTGGTGGTGGTGATGATGATGATGATGATGATGATGATGATGATGATGATGGCAGCCGCATATTCATCTGACAATTTGTTTCTGAAAGATAAGAGAGTGAAAGTGGGGGTGGGGGGAAATAAGCAATCAGGATTTGAGCATGGATTAGATTCACTCATAAACTACGTGTCACTCACGATAGAAGGCAGGCAATGCTAGCTGAAGAGTAGCTGGGATTTCCTAAGACTGGGTGCAGCTACGGGAAGGTCCCTGCCCCTTGGCTGAGAAACCTGTGGGTTCACCAAAGATGGGTTGGGGTTTTTTTTATTTTTTTACTTTATTCATTATATTTATACCCCGCCTTTTTTCCTGCAAGGAACCCAAGGCGGCTTACATAATGCTCCTCCTCCTCCTCTCCATTTTATCCTCACAACAACCCTGTGAGGTAGGTTAGGCTGAGAGTCAGTGACTGGCCCAAAGTCACCCAGTGAGTTTCATGGCTGAGTGGGGACTAGAACCCGGATCTCCCAAGTCCCAGTCCAACGCTCTCACCACTACGCCACACTGGCTCTTTTACCATCCTTGGCAGATGTGCACTGTGTGTTGAGCCTGCTTGATATGTGCACTCACTACAAAATAAGCTGTCATGCTACACTTCGTCTGAGATGACATACATAGCTTTCCATACACTGAGATTATTTTTTCCTAGGGAAAAATATAAGATATGCAGCTTTCTTTGAGTTACATTTTTCTGAGAGGTTCTTCTCTGGTTTGCAGCTTTTGTGTCTCCTTGTTCTGTACTTCATTCTTCTTCTTCATCATCATCATCATCATCATCATCATCATCATCATCACTTTTTATTTGTATGCTGCTTTTCCACAAAAATTGTGCCCAAAGCAGCTCACAACATGACAAATAACAGTAGATATAACTAACAAAACATCAAAGTAACTAAATATAATATTCAAAAAATAATTTACAAAATATCAGAGAACAGTAAATATAATTTACAAAATATCAGAGAACAGTAAATATAATTTACAAAATATCAAAAACCACTAAATATAATATTCAAAAAATACAATAGAAGTAATTACAGATAAACATAAACAATTCGATAATAATTATACTAAGGTTAAAAAAAATCTCTTCTCTTCCCCCATCCCTTCTTCCTGTATATATACTGATTCCCATTTTGCTCACACCTCCCCTAGGAATGAAGACATTCCCTTAGAGCATTTCCAGCCAGTTTATGTGTTGTGCAATGAATAGGCAACTACTATTCGGCTTTGGAGAAGTCCCACCAGAGAGCTTTATAGATGTTTCCCCTCCAAATGTTCAGTGAACATATTGTTATGAGTTAGTTTCCACCAGAGTTTGGTGAGTAAGGCGATGGGCCGGTTCTCACAATTGCCATGGGGTTAACAAGCCATAGTGGCTCATTACCCATGCTATGCATGCCAGTCACATGTTGGCCCAATTTGCTTAATTACCCTCACCGGCACTGCTTACCATGTCGTCCGAACCCAACAAGGGTGGGTTGTTGCCATGGTTAACAAACCATCCCAGAGCCCTAAAACAGCCCATGGGTTCTTAGTGGTTTGTTAACCACACCAGCAGCCCACCTTCGCTGGGTTTGGACAGTGCAGTAAGCAGTGCCAGGGAGGGTAATTAAGCAAATCGGAGTGGCATGTGAGCGGCATGTGCGGTGTGGTTCAAGACTGGGACTCGGGAGATCCGGGTTCTAGTCCCCACTTGGCCATGAAACTCACTGGGTGACTTTGGGCCAATCACTGACTCTCAGCCGAACCTACCTCACAGGGTTGTTGTGAGGATAAAATGGAGAGCAGGAGGAGGATTATGTAAGCCGCCTTGGGTTCCTTGCAGGAAAAAAGGCGGGGTATAAATATAATAAATAAATAAAAAACTGTGCTGGCAGTCATGTGAACCTGGTCAGTACCTCTTAAGACCTGGCAGAAGACTGTTGATGGTGTGTAGTATTCAGGTGGTGTGTCTCCATGGGAGCTAAGACGGCCCAAGAAGGCATAACATTCAGCCTTCCCCAGCCTGGGGTCCTCCATATATTTTAGACTACAACTCTCATCATCCCTGACCACTGGCCATGCTGGCTGCAAATGATGGGAGTTGCAATCCAACACATATGGAGGGTTCCAGGTTGAGGGAAGCTGGCATCGCTGATGGGAGAAGGGGTGTTCTTATCCTTAGCTAGGGGATGAGGGGTGAGCCAGGTGTTTGTATAAAAAAAGACAAAAGGGCAAGACTGCAGTTTGGAACACAGGAAGCTGCCTTACATTGAGTCAGACCATTGGTCCATTTAGCCTAATGTTGTCAATGCTGACTGGCAGCACCTTTCAAGTTTTCAGGTGGCTCTACCTGGAGATGCCAGGTCTTGAACCTGGAATCTTGTGCATGCAAAGCATGTGCTCTGCCCACTGAGCTATGGCCCCTCCCTGAGTTTGATTCAGACTGAGCAAAGGGTCGGAGTGCTGTGTTTTTTGGGGAGCCCTGGAATCATCTTGGAGGTGCTGGCTGTCCCCCTAGAAAGCTGATGTAGGTGCAGTGAAATTTCAGACATCTGTCAGAGTGTTTAATGCTATACCTCCATCTGAATATCTGCTGTACCTCCATCCTGAATATATTTGTAAATAAACACAGACATTGCAAAATGCCAGGAAGTCTCCAGTGACCTCATTCCAAAGGAGACCAAGCCCAGAGAAGCACCGGAAACTTCTGAAGCCTTGAAACTTCTCACTGTTCATAGAACTGGGGCATGTAGGAAGGGACAATTGGGGCTGCCTCTGAAGGTCCTGCTCCTAAGGACAGCAGGCCCCAACATCTGCCATCTGATCACGCAAAGTCCCCCATGGCATGGAAAGGTACACCCACATAGGCTCTGTTCTGACATTGCATGGATGACAGGAGGAGGGAGAAATGGGTAAGGTGACACCAGGGGCTGCAGGCACAGTCCTGACTGCCCCTCTGCACCAGCTTCCCCCAACCTGGGACCCTCCAGATGTTTTGGGCTTCAATTCCCATCAGCCCCAGCAGCATAGCCAATGGTCAGGAATGCTGGGAGTTGTCATCCAAAACATCTGGAGGGCACCAAGTTGGGGAAGGTTGCTGTATGCATTTATTGAACATATGGTGGTGGGGAAAATCAGGAACAACTTTTAGAAACCGACCTTTTTGACATTGTTTTTAATTTTCAGAAAAACGAAGAATTTTCCATTAGCTTGGATAGGAAAAAGCATGGTGAGGAGGAGATTGTGGGAAGCTGGGGATGTGTATTCCTTAAGGTACCTCATCTCTGTTTG
Source organism: Shinisaurus crocodilurus (assembly GCA_021292165.1). Lineage (NCBI taxonomy): Eukaryota > Metazoa > Chordata > Lepidosauria > Squamata > Shinisauridae > Shinisaurus > Shinisaurus crocodilurus. Next base: position 270,430,828 of record CM037876.1, read on the forward strand.
CCTGCCTGGCTTATCTCTCCGCACACAAGCATGCCTCATGGGAATTTTGTTAAGGAGTAATTGCTATTTCCCAAATCCAATGATCTATGTATTTGCCACAAAGGTGCTGGACCTCTTTAAGTGCAAGGGCCAAATTCAATTTACTGCCTGAAAATCCTGTTTGGACTTACTTCCATCTGAGCCTCTTGAGAGTCTTCACATGGACTCTCCATCCAATCTGAACTCATGTCTCTTTGAACTTTGTATTGTTAAGAACCTGCCATGAAAAGTACTACTAAGCTATTTTATAGAACTTGAATTCTTCTTTGCTATGGATTATGTACCTTCATCGTCGATAGCCTAGAGTTACCAAATGGCTTGGACTGATCCTGACTCTTGGAATTTTCTGTGCCTGAACCTATCTTGCGTGGGGATGCCAAAGTGGAAGCTATGGTTGTCGAAATCTCTCTGTGTGTGGGATTACTCTGCACTTACTCTTGACTCATGGATTTGATAGGCCTTGATCTATTTGCACCAGCTTCCCCCAACCTGGGACCCTCCAGATGTTTTGGGCTTCAATTCCCATCAGCCCCAGCAGCATAGCCAATGGTCAGGAATGCTGGGAGTTGTCATCCAAAACATCTGGAGGTTCCAATGGACTAAACCTCTCTGGTGCGTGGATTTGTTTAGGTCTTTTTTGAGAACCCTTGTCTTTGATTGTCTGGGATGGCTTATGCCAAGAATCATTCACGCCCTTGTCCTGTATTCTGAGCTGTAGAGATTACAACGGGGAAACAAAGTTATCTGGATCTCTGACACGGTTATCATTATTAGCATTGGATTGTTTTGGAATTACCTATGGAGCCTATAGCTAATTGCCATCAGCTATATGATTTCTGAAAAAAGTTTAAGCTTTTACCATGGGATTTGTTACAAGAAAAGAGTCTCACTGGTTTGAGGTGTCCAGTGTCAGAATGCCAGAGTGTGCTTGAAGGACTGGGACCATGACACCTACAGACATCAGAGTGCTTGATGGATTGGGACCATGACACCTGCAGACATCAGAGTGCTTGATGGATTGGGACCATGACACCTGCAGACATCAGAGTGCTTGATGGATTGGGACCATGACACCTGCAGACATCATACAAAAGGAAAAGAGAGGGGGAGGGAAAAGAAAATAAACAAATTCAGGTACCAACATTTAGGCCACAATCCTATGGGTTGCACCCTTGTCAGATGGATGAGCTAATGGGTTAACTTGGAGGCTTTCGTCTTCGTGTATCCAATGCCCTGCTGAGCAAGAGGAGCAACGGAGGCTTTTCCCCCCCTCTCCATCCTCCGTGTTTTGGTTTTTTCTCTAGACTGGCCTCTGAGCCCATCAAGAGACAGCGTGCTGGCATGGGCGGGAATGGGGCTGGAGAGGCCATAGGATTTCTCATATCATGGCCTCTCCTCTCCCCTCCCCACCCCGCCCACTAGCACACCCCCTTTCTGACCTCTCCGAGGCTGCTTTTGCGACCTTGGGAAGCAGCCAGCATGGTTCTTTCTGCAGCAGCTGTGAGGAAGGGGGTGGAGGGATCAAATACCAGAGTCCCCCTTCCAAGGTCATAGCAGTGTCTACAGCCTCGAAGGGGGGACTCTGAAAAATCCAACGGTCCCTGGGATGCTCTCCCAGGACCTTAGGATTGCCGTCCCCCATAACGTTACATAGTGGCCAAATAGAATGACTCCTGGCAGAGTCAGTTATGGGAGGGAGGAGCCAAATGGAAGTTGGTTCCACCCAAGGTAATGGAAAGGTCCTCCTTGCTGTCTCATTTCCCTCTCGAATGCTGTTTCATAGTTTACATTAATGCTAATGGGTTAAATGATTTGCAGGGTAAATTTATTTATGGATGACATTAATTGAGCTTTCTTGAATAATGTCTGCTCACATTTTTCTCCCCACAATCTTCCTTGCTGGTTTAGTGGCCCCTAAATGTATGCATTTACTTATAAATGATATTCATGACAGTGCTAATGGTAACGATAATGTCATTACCCACAGGGATGATGCAGCAACTATGATCACATAAACACATACGGAAAATTTTATTGCTCATCTCTGCAGGGTAGTGACCTGCATCTAAAAAAAATCCGACAACACATTATCCTGTTACGATGTAATTTAGAATGCAAAAGACCTGATGCATCTGCATTCTAATGAAGTTAAACATTTTCGCTTTGGGAAATGAGTTCTATTAATTATCATTATCTTCCTTGAGCGCAACCTAGCAGAGAAGCAAATTCGTGAGGGCTTTTTGTCTCTGGTCTTTTTCTCCCATAATCCTTCCCCTTATATGAAAAGATGTGCACATGCACACGCCACTTCCGTGATTTCAACAAGGTTCTGTCCTATCCGAAGGCACAATGTTGTCATCATGGACCATAGCGAGGCTTGAACTTGATATTACGGGTGATGTGGAACAACTGCCGCGCCCTGTCTCTTTCTGTTCTTCGTCATGTCTACTATGAACACAACATGCAATTACTGCACTGTACCAGGCACCAGGTTGAGGCGCCCCTTGCGTTTGGGCCTCCCAGAAACCTGCTGAGTGTCCATCCCCCCTGATGCCAGCTGAAGCCCTGCATGCTGACATCAGCGGCCCCCACCCCAAGAGGGCTTACTGTGACAAGAAGAACAGTTGTTGCCTGCCATTTTAATTTCCCCACAGTGCCCTGACATAGCATCGCGCCGGGGCACTGTGGGAAATTTTAAATGGCAGGCGGCTCTGATGCCCGCGGCGTGCCAAGTACAAATGGAGACAGGGAGGACAGGAGCGGGGTGGGAAGGCCTAATCCACGGGCAGCATTATTCCAGCCATGCCATGTGCTGGTGCCGACCCTGACTGTGCCTTTCTCCACTCCTACCATTGCCATTCAGTGACATAAGCTGGAGATGGGAAAACGCACACTGCAGTGACATTGCGCAGGGCCAGCGCTACCGCTAGGCAAACTGGGTGGCTGCCTAGGGACACGTGGCTGAAGAGGGTGCAGAAATGCTGCGCTCCTTCCAGCCGACTCTTCCTCGCCACCGGCGCGCTCCTGCCCCGCCTGGCTGCCTCGCCGACAAAGGCACCACCAGGTCAGTGTGGGGGGGATTGCAGGCGCCGGGTGGGCTCGGGGTCACGCTCAGCTTTCCTCGGCGCCCGGAGCTAGGCCGGGTCAGGAGCGCGCGTGGCGGCAGCAACCGGTCCGAAGATGCTGCGCGGTGGGCGAGGCCGGCTTGGCAGCGGGGAAAGCGGCTGCCAAAGGCGGCTGGCAGGTGGGCGGGGGGGCACTGGGCAAGCAGACATTTCCCGGTTGCTTTGCTCCGGAGCCCCCCTTGGCACGAGAGGGGGGGCGCTAAATATAACTTTGCCTAGGGCACCAAACTGCCCTGCACCGGTCCTGACATTGCGTGTTATATTATACTAGATCTTACCTGGAAGAGAGAGAGGAGAAGGAAATAGAGTGGCAACAATTCGGCTTATCTTGTAGAGTCTAATTCTGCCCTCAGCCAGAGGAAGAGAGAAGGGCCACTAGAAAAGGGCCACTGCACAGCCTATGTAGCGTAGTGGTGAGAGTGTTGGACTGGGACTTGGGGAGATCTGGTTTCTAGTCCCCACTCAGCCATGAAGCTCGCTGGGTGACTTTGGACCACTCATGGACTCTCAGCCTAACCTACCTCACAGGGCTGTTGTGTGGATAGGATGGAGAAGAGGAGGAGGAATTATGTAAGCTGCCTTTGGTTCCTTGCAGGAAAAAAGGCAGGATATACATATAATAAATGAAATAAAATAAATATGGCTCCAAATGGCTCAAGCAAGTGTGTCAGGCCACCCATTATGGGGGAATGCATCCCTCCTTCAGTGATGAAGTTGACAGGAAAGTTATAGAGGTCAGCCTTGGCATTCCTGCAGCATTCACAGAAACGCGTGGTATTTGCTCATGGAATGCTCCCTATCTCATGCTCATGGAATGCTCATGGAATGCTCCACAGTAGCATTTAGCTACTGTGATAGGAAAAGTCAACAGCATTAAACATTTTAACTGTTCTCATTTTCTTTCCCTGCTTTTCCTCCCCCACAAAAAACCCTCAGCCCTTTGAAATGTAATACCACCTCAGCAGTCCCATGTGTTTACTGTACCTGAACTAAATCAAATTCTGTCATCATCTAGCCAGAGGGATCCGCTGTCATTTGATTGATTTCAGTACAAACAGTGTCTCTTGAGCCGCTCTCCATCTTTCTGATCATTTTTCTTTTCTTTTCTTTTCTCTCTCTGTCTCCCCCCCCCCTTTTTTTTTTTTTTTTGGCCTTTTAGCGTATCCTTGCTAGTATCATTTTCCACACTCACTTCTGTTTGTTGGTGGAGTGAAACATCTTTACAACTTCCTGTTGAATGCTTATGCCAACAGTGTTTCGCTGTAAGAAGTTTTGCATAACAGTTTACTGTGCCTTTCCACATATGAGTAACTATGTTGACTAACATTCCAATTTCTGAAAATAATTATTTACTTATTTCCAAAAGGCACAACTCATCCCAAGTTAAGGTCCCACTCATTTCAATAGGAAGGAGAGTTGAGCACTGGCCTAACTATCCCACTGAAATCAATGGGAATCAAAGGCACATGACTTTGACTAGATTGTGCCTGAATTTTAATACTGCTTTCCCACGAAACCATGCACAAAGCAGTTTGTTTTTAAAAAAAATGAAATTAGATGCATGATCCACCTGTGGCAGCACCAGAAAAAATACTGGAGGGGCAGAAAAGGAGCAAAGTACAGGGGTAAACATGTACTTTTCTTCAAGTAACCACAGGGGTCCAGCAATGGAATGGACTGAAGGGCAGGCTACTTGCAGTGGTACAGCTAGGTAATTTTAGATCCTGGACTTAATGGTCTTATTCCTCCCCTCCCCCGCTTTACATGGCCTTGTGCATTACTTCAGTCGTGAAGCACATCGCTACAATTTCTGTTTCCCACCCTGCAGCCACCATTCCATGCTTTACAGGTACTTCCACATTCCTGATATGTGCCAACCGTGATAAAATGCAGGCGCAATCCTATCGCAATGCCCGTAAGCCCCCGAACTCCGAGGCTTATGGGTATCCAATGCAGAGTGGGAGGATCAGGAAACAGTGGGGGCGTCCTCCCACTCCCCATTTTCGCTAGACAGGCTTTTGCTCCAGTCTAGCTGTAGCACCTTGGGAGGGGAGGGGAGGAGGCTGGGGCGGCTTCAGGATACCTCATATCCTGCCCTCTCCAGTCTCCTCCCCTCCCTGCCCCCCCAAACACTCCCTTTTACCCCTCCCCAAGGTCGCTTTCCCAACCTCCAACACCTCAAGGGGGCAGGAAACAGGGGTTGGAGCTCCAATTCCCAGCTCCATGGGTGGAATGCTGTGTCTCCAGCCTTGGATCTGGGAACCTGAAAAATCCAATGGCCCCTCGGATGCTGTCTCGGGGTCATAGGATTGCTGCCTCCTAATCATCAACATCAGCATCTGAGCATGTGCATGTTTGCCTTTTAAATGCGCTTACATCATAGCACCACCATGACTACAGGAATAAAATGGAGTTTGCTTCTGCTGCCCTGCTGCCCTCTGGGTGGTCATTTGGGGGGCCCTGGGCTGCAGGGGCCTGGACTTTGGCCCCATGGTTCAACCCTAGCTGCACCAATGGCTACTTGTCTGGGGTGGCTGGCTGGCTGGCTGCTTGCCCCCTATCTCTCCCTGATGCTCACAGAGCTGCATGGGTTGTTGTGATCCCCATAAGGCAGTCATGTATCATTCCCCTCCTCCTACCTCTCCATCTCCAGCCTTCTGCCACCCCTACAAATAGGCAGAGTGAAGAGGCTGCCTCAGGCAACAGATGCCATGGGGCAGGCAGCAGCCATGAGGTGTTGGAGGACAGAGTTATGTGTGCCACATGTCCTGTCCGGCACCCCCTTGGGAGCAGTGGAGGCCGCTGAGCTATTGCCAGCATTGATGTAAGATTCAACTGACCAAATTTTGTACATGGAATGGGGGTGGCACCATCTTGTCCGTTGCCTGAGGCAGCATAGTGGCTTATGCCAGGCCTGACAACCATTACCTGCAATGGAAGTTGAACAGGAGCAGCAGTGCCCTCATCAGTAGGCCATTGGCCATGGTTAGTGAAGATGGGGGGAAGGGCACAATGATACCCACAATGTGGGGATCCTGCTCACATGGGGAAGGATGGATTGTGCCCTATAAAAACCTGAAACCAGCCTAAAATAGCATAATCAAATACTAACAATAAATTGCTATATTAAAAATCAGCAGAGTACAAAAAAATGGCACACCAAAGACTTAGAAAGATCAGCAGCAAAATACAATGGTAAAAAGTGTTAAAATAAAAGTACTGCAGTACTGTCTTCAGGAACACATAAACCCAAACTAGACATGGCATGCAGTTGTAAGTATCTTTCCTCTGATTTTTCAAAACAAAAACAGGTATATCTTACACACACACACACACACACACACACACTCAATTGGGGGGAGGGAGTTTTGAGGGGCAAATGGCTTGAGGGGAAAGAGGGAAAGCAGCCCTTCTCCCCAGTTTCTGTCCACTCAAACTCAAAGGCTGCTTTCAGCTTTAAAAAAATTCAGGAGAAAGATGCACATGATTGCACATGGTGTCTGGTGGTACAGGCCATAGGCACAAGGTATTTCTCCCACTTTGCAGTATTGTTCAATATGCAGAGCATGAAATATTATGGAAAAATCATTACCTGCATGTAGATAATGAGGCACCTTGTAATTATTGATCCAGTTATACTGGCAAGGATAGAAACTGGTACAAGATAGATAATTCCTATTTTGAACTAATGGATTAGGATTCTGCACTATTTAACAAGAGAAAACCATGAAGATTAATTCTTTTAATATACAAAAAGCACAGTGAATGCATTTATTCCCATGTGGGTAATAGGCAATTCCATTAGAATATTTCCCCCTACTTAGTTATTTATTGGAAACTGTTGCAAAATATTCATAGCTGTATAAATGCAATTACAAATAGCAGGCTTATGAGGGGGGAAGGACTAAGGAGTGATTCCAATTTGGACTGTGGCAGGGGCAAAGAGTTAGAGACCCCTTTCCACACATCACCGTCACAATCTAGCTCAGGATCCCCTGCATCAGCTATTTATTTTATAAAAACCAACTACATAAGGGCAAACTACATCTAGTTTGGCCCTATGGGATGTATCCAACGTCTGACTTGAGTCCCAGTAATTTCAGTGGGTCTACTCTAAGTTGGCCTAATATTGGATGCAACCCTATCCATAATCAGAAGGAGCAGTTCTTGTGTGACTCGTGCCAGTCACATATTAAGAGGCACAATCTACTCTTTGATTGCCATTACAGTATAAACAGCAAAGAGTTTTGTGACACCTTAAATACAAATTGGGGCTTTTCTACATAAGGCATTTATCATGCACTCGGCATTTATCGTGCACTCACATTTATTTGTGGGCCCTTTAGAAACATGACCCTCCAGTTTTGCTTCTGTGTCGAACCAGCACTTTCGGTGACTTTTTTTAGAGCAGGGGAAATGTGGCATTTAATTATAAAAGTGAAAGAAACCACAATTTCCTCTTTTGTATTTACACTATTCTGCTATACCACAGTGCCACCTAGAGATTATGTCACAGAAAAGCAGGAAAGGAAATGCTCCTCATGTAGTGCTCACTGAAAGTAGATACAGTGGATTAACATCCTATTAACATTCTCACATAGAAAAGCTCCAAGACGTGTGTTAAGTAAAACGTATTCTTAGCGATTTTCAGTAGAAGACTATTTATATTTCTTAAGACAGCTTTGAAGAGCAAGTAAACCTGCATGCTGTGAATCATCATTGAAGAATATGCCACTGAAAATATTGGATTGGATCTTGAGCTTTATTCCACCAGCAGGAGCATTCCAAAGTGGAGTTCTTCTGCTCAAAACGCTCCTGCTGGAGGAAAGGGGAGAAGTAATTTTCACTGATTCCTACCTCCCTCTGCATCCACCAGCACCACCTCCCCCACTGTTCTGGGTTTCCCAACCCTCCAGAGCAGATTTTGGGGGGACACAGGGGAATCAGAGAAGATTACCTCCTCCCTTATTTATGCAGCGGAAAGGCTCTGCTGGATCAAAATCTTCCTGCTGACAGAAGGAGCCCTTCAACCCACAAAAGGCTTTTGCTGGATCCAACCCATTGTGCTTGAGCTAGTCAAAATTAAACACTTTTAGGTTATCCCCCCCCCCCATTGGAGATGGTGAGGATTATGCATGTGCTTTGCTTTCCCACTGATTTGATGTAAACATACTTAACTTCTGTGGGGCCATGTCCATTGTTTTTTATTATCCAAATGCTTTACTTCATATGTCTAGACACAGGAGACATTCAGGTTCCAAGATACTAGTTTTCTAGATGACCTTTCAGTCTGCCTGATGACTGACTTTTTTTCATGGGCCATTAATAAAACTAACCTCATATATATTTCATTTGTTATAGGAGAACTGCCTTCTCTCTCTCTCTCTCTCTCTCTCTCTCTCTCTTTTACAAATGCTGAACATAAAAATTCAGAGAGATGCATTGCAATTAAAAGGAGTAGATGGCATGTCACAAGGAAGGGTACAAAAACATCATTTAGATTTTTTCAACCCTTGAACGAATGTCCTAGTGTAATTTCTGCTGCAGCCTGACAGGTAAGGGATGAGTCAAGGGGCAAATCCAGCTGGGTGCTCTCTGCACGCATTGCGTCTGCGAATTCGCATCCAGCAGAACTGTTCAGGGTGGTGAGGGGTCTAACGCACACACCTTCCCCCCTGAACCCGATTTTAGAGCCTACGGTTGCCCGCTGTGATGCCTTTAACAATCATTTCACAGATAAAATCTCTCGGATAAGAGCCGACTTAGACGCCCTCATTGTAGCAGAAGCAGACAATGGAGTGTCCAGCAACTCCGCAAGTAGGATTACACTGGATCAGTTTCAGTTGGTGAGTACCGAGGACGTGGACAAGCTGCTTGGCCGAGTGAAGAAGACTACCTGCCCTCTCGATCCCTGTCCTTCCTGATTGGTTGTCCAAGGAGGAGATGCAGTTGGACTACAAGTACAGCGTATTGTTAATGCATCTCTCCAGGGAGGGAATTTTCCATCATGTTTGAAAGAAGCGGTGGTGTGGCCGCTTCTGAAAAAGCCCTCCCTGGATCCCTTGGACCTTAACAATTATAGACCAGTGTCCAATCTTCCATTTTTGGGCAAGGTGATCGAGAGGGCGGTTGCCTTCCAACTCCAAGCAGTTTTGGATGACACTGATTTTCTAGACCCATTTCAAACTGGCTTCAGAGCAGGATACGGAGTTGAGACTGCTATGGTCGCCTTAGTAGATGATCTGCGCCTGAGTACCGACAGGGGGAGTGTGTCCCTGTTGGTGCTTCTGGACCTCTCAGCGGCTTTCGATACCATCGACCATGGTATCCTTCTGGAACGCCTGAGGGGACTGGGAATCAGGGGCACTGTGCTTCAGTGGTTCCGGTCCTACCTCTCGGGTAGGTTCCAGATGGTGATGCTTGGGGATAGCTGCTCCTCCAAAAGGAGCTGCTATGTGGCGTGCCACAAGGAGCTATTCTTTCCCCAATGCTATTTAATATCTACATGAAACCGTTGGGAGAGATCATCCAGAGGCATGGGGCGGGGTGCTATCAGTATGCTGATGACACCCAAATATATTTCTCTATGCCTTTGTCAACAGCATCAGCTAAGGATAGTGTGTCTCCTCTGAATGAATGCCTGGAGGCAGTAATGGGCTGGATGAGGGGAAATAAACTGAAATTGAATCCAGACAAGACGGAGGTGCTTGCTGTCAAAGGCCACAACCTGGGTTTGGAGGTATGTCAACTAGTTCTGGATGGGGTTACACTCCCCCTGAAAGACTGTGTTCGCAGCTTAGGGGTGCTCCTGGATCCGTCGCTCCAAATGACATCCCAGATAGATGTGACGTCTAGGAGTGCCTATTATCAGCTTCGGCTGATACGCCAGCTGCGCCCCTTCCTAGAGTTGGAAGACCTAAAGACGGTAGTGCACGCACTGGTAACTTCGAGGCTCGACTTCTGTAATGCGCTGTACATAGGGCTACCTTTATACCTAGTCTGGAAACTTCAATTAGTGCAAAATATGGCAGCCAGACTGGTTGCTGGTACACCTAGGGGTGCCCATATCACACCAGTTTTAAAAGCACTCCACTGGCTGCCAATCAGTTTCCGGGCGAAGTATAAAGTGTTGGTTATTACCTTTAAAGCCCTACATGGTTTGGGTCCAGGCTACCTACGGGATCGCCTTCTCCCATACAATCCACCCCGCACACTTTGGTCCTCTGGGAAGAATCTGCTTCAGTCAGCCAAAACTAGGCTGACAAGCATTACCCAGAGGACCTTCTCTTCTGCTGCTCCCAGATTATGGAATGGCCTGCCGGAGGAGATACGTCAACTTGTCAGTCTTTTGGAATTTAAAAAAGCTGTAAAGACTGAACTCTTCCGGCAGGCCTATCCGGCGGAATTTTAGGATGGTTTAAAGATGTTTTTAGGATGTTTTAAAGATGTTTTAAGATGTTTTAAGATGTTTTTAGGATGTTTTAAGATGTTTTAATAGTATATATTGTGTTGTTTTAGTTCAGGTATTTTATATTTTCTGTTGTTCCCCGCCTCGATCTAGATGGAGAGGCGGGTAATAAATAAAATATTATTATTATTATTATTATTATTATTATTATTATTATTATTATTATAGTTCTGGGTTCGGACATCATGATAACAATCTAAGAGGGCATTCCTGGGTTGTTGATTGAAAGTGGAAGCAACGAGTGTATGGGAGGCAGTTCGCTCACTTGCTGCTACATGGCCCCAACAATTCCTGGGTTAAACAACCCAAGAATTGTCATTACATGCACACCGGGCCATTATATGAGTACTAGCCCAAATATAGAAGTATCTGAGCTCCCCTTGTATTCAGCTGACATATTTTGAGCTAAGGGAGCTTCTATTCCAAACTCCCCCAGTTTGATCTTCACCTCTACCACTAGGTGTAACCTATGGACTAATGCAAATAAATAATTCATTTGAAGTTAGTTTGAATCTTCTTGTAGGAGCTAGTGTTCATCTGGCCACAGTAATATTAGCTAGGATAGTCTTGTGAATATGTTGGCTAAAATCAGACATAGAGGCAATTTATCTATACAGTAATACCTTGGATTGCAAGTAACTTGGTTTGAGAGCGTTTTGCAAGACAAGCAAAATTTTAAATATATATATATATATATATTTACTTGATATACAAGCAATGTCTTGCAATACAAGTACTGTAGTATGGCTTAAATTAAAAATCTCTGTACAAATTTTTTTGGGGGATTTCGTTTTGATATAAGAGTGTTTTGGATTACAAGCACGTTTCCGGAACGAATTATGCTCTCAATCCAAGGCATGACTGTATATCAAATTTTCCATTAAGGAAACTACCATGTGTTTATGCATATGATCCCAAGGTCCATATGCAGTCAGGATAACTTTAAAACAAGGATGTTTTATATCTAGGGCTCAGGGCAGGCTGGTGACTCCTATGTCAGTGGGGCTCCTTACCCACTGCAGCTTTTATTTTGAGCTTTATAGCAGCTATCCATCGTGCTCCATGGTGGTGAACCTATTTTGGGGGTGGAGTTCAGCACCATGGATAGCTCCTAGGAGTCATCAGAGTAACCGGCCTCCCCTGCTAGGGCTGAGACAAAACTTATCACAGTATTTCACAAACATTTTCAACAGCGTCAAATGTGTCCACCTCTGTCAATGACTTTTCAATACCTATGAAAATGTTTGCCTATTAATTTATATTGCTCTCTCTTACTCCCATTCTCTCAATTGACATGGTTGTCATTAATGGCATTGTCATATACCCAAAACTCATTGGCTGTATATCTTTATGAGTTCACCATGTGCAATGCATGATTGTTGATTAGATGGGATCATACATGTGACTGATACAAAATTCACTGCCCTCTCGACTGATTTTATTTGCCCTCAGTGTTGTTGCCATGCAGCCAACTCTGATTGGCTATGTGGCATCATAATGTCATCACATGTGCTCCATGATTCCCCAATTAACTGGGAATGCCCGTCTGATTGACTCAGGAAGAGGAAACAAGGAGTCCCTAGAAGAAGAAGCAGACAAGGGAAACAGTTTATTAGAATTATGATTTATTAGAATAATTTATATCCCACCTTTCCACTTAGCAGAGTAGTGCTCAAGGTGGCCAACAACATTCAAAGAATAATAAAGCCATTGTCAATAATTAAAGAATTAAAGCAAGAAAAATCCAAAACACAGACACAGCATGTCAAACAATTAAAATGCCAGTCATATACCAATACCAAAAATACACCTAGGCTAAAGATTAAAGTCAGGTTCCTCCTAAATAATATCCCCACTGAGGTTTTTATACACCCCAATCTATATTTAATCTCAAAGGAGCCACAGACTTCATAGTAAAGGACAATGCCTGAACAAGATTATCTTCTCCTGTTGGTGGAAGCTAAAAAGAGAGGGCCAAACAAGCCTCCTGTGGGAGAGAGTTCCACGGACGGCCTTCTCCTTGTCCCATTAGCCAGAGCAGCCAGGAAGAGGGCCTTTTCTGTGGCGGCCCCCAAACTGTGGAACTCTCTCCCCAGTGACCTTCGCCATGTCCCCTCCTTGATGAGCTTCTGCCGTTCATTAAAAACATGGCTTTTCAGGCGGGAATATGGGGTGGGCTAGGATTTTAAAATTTTATACTGTTTTAAAGTGTATTTTATTCTGCTTTGTTTTATTTTATATTGTACATCACCCAGAGTAGCCAGGTTCTGGTTAGATGGGCGATCTAGAAATGCAATCAATCAATCAATCAATCAATCAATAAATAAAATAAAATAAAAACTGGATACAGTCATAAACAGCGGTGGACTCGTGTCCCCTGGCACGGGCTTCAGGTTGTGATATCCACTGTCTAGGTCTAGGCTAGCTAGCAAGATCTCCGTATAGGGCTCCAGGAAAAAGTAGCAATATGGGAGCTCCTTTAGAGTCAGGTGGATTTTTATCTTTTGACAGAAATCCCTGTTGAAACTGTTTCCAAATAGATAAGTTTTAGCATAAAGCACCAATAGATTCTCTCCTTTTTCAAAGTCAGTATCTCTTACACACAAGAGAGATTCGGGATTATTTATTTATTTAGCCTTTTTACCCCGCTCTTCAGCCAAAAAAGACTCCCAGAGTGGCTTACAAAGATTAATATTAGACAGTCCCTGCCCTCAGGCTTACAATCTAAAAGACATGACACAAAAGGAAAAGGGATTGGGCAGGAGGAGGAAGAAAGCAAAACTCAGGCATCAGTTCTTAGCTGAAAAAGGTTCTTATAAATTTATTTTTTTCTGGCAGGGAAGGGCAAAACAAGCTCCCTGCAGCTGTTCCTTCTTTGGCTGATGTGTGGGGTCAGACTGGTCTCCCCCTTGCCCTGATGTTAATCCTGGGAGGCATGGGGTGCAGCCTCCCAGTGGCCCTTGGCTCCCTGGCTGATGGATGAGGCCAGAGCCTGCTGCCCCAGGGAACTTTCAGTTGGAGTTGTGTGTTCCTTCCAGCAGGGACGGGTGAAGCGAGCTCCCTGCAGCTGCTCCCTCTTTGGCTGATGTATGGGGCCAGGCTGGTCTCCCCCTTGCCGTGATGTTAATCCTGAGAGGCATGGGGTGCAGCCTCCCAGTGGCCCTTGGTTCTCTGGCCGATGGATAATCATGCACCTTGCAAGGTTAAAAAATAAACCGTGATAAGAATATGTGTGACAGAGTTTCACTGAATTTTCTCAGAAGTCATACAACACATTAATGATATTTGATCAGCACTTTTACATTCATTTCTCTCCTAGTTGGCTCTTTATATTGGGTAAACTTTGGAATTTCCTTAAAGCCTGGTGAGTTTTCTAATCATTAAAAAAGAAAAGAAGAAAACACTGCTATATTTCAACCCATTATGAAATTTTATGAGCTAATCAAAAAGCTACTCTTGGGAAAGGGGAATTGCATCTGAATGTTACAAGTGCAGATGGAACTATATCTCACCTCTGGGAAGAAATTGGCAAGTGCCAAGGATATTCAGTTAACAATACTCTAGAGAAGATAAATATATTTCAGTCTCAATTTTCTCTGTGTTATTGCTTTCTAGATAAATGTGACCTATAAAAATGAACATGATGGAAAATGTCACAAATTCATTGACAAGATATTGGATTACTTTGACTTGAAGTTTATATCAAATATATCAGTAATAATTTCTTTATAGTTGGTCATTTTGGGAATAGGATTATATTATTCTGTCGTCACAACTGGGCGGAGGGTGGGGGAGGAGAATCATTACATGAAGACTTCTCACATGATTTTAATCCACCAAAAATGACCAGTTTTTATGCAATTCAGTATGAATATACTGGATGTTAAAGTTTCCTCTCCTGTTACTCAGCAGTAAAAATTACTTACTGGCTCTCTATGATCTAATTCTCAAATTAGAGGGCTATAAGGAGAATATTTATGCCTAGGCTAAAGATTAAAGCCAGGCCCTTCCTGAATTGTATCCCTGCTGAGGTTTTTTATCTATCCCTAATCTCTATTTAAACTCAAAGAAGCCAAAACTCTTAAAGGACATAAAAGCAGGGATGAAAGATCTGGGTGTTAGATTCATGTTGCTTCAGTTTAGGTTGCTGTGGCGGAGTGACAGGCAGAAGCCCAGGGAGGGGCCAACCTAAACATTCCAGAGGCTCTGATTGGTTGAAGCAGAGAGCATAGAACCCCAGGGAGTTGACAGTTAAGGGAGTTGGTTGTTGGTTGGGGAAGAGAGTGGGTTGGAGTGGAAGGTTAGTAGAGTAGGTAGGGAAAGGTGGTACTGAAGAGAAGAGTTCAGACAAGAAATCTAGTACTAAGTTGTGAGAAAGCAAACGTGAAGGTGTTAGTGTAGAACAATTCACAGGAGTCTCTACTTAGGGAGTGAAGGACCTTCTGTCTGAGGAAGAAGGAGAAACTCTGGACTAGTGTGAGGGACAGTTAAGTTCCCTAGTCTGATACTGTAACTTTCAAGTAACCAAGCCAAATTGATACAAAGAGCACTGTATAACATCTGCCTGCCTTTAACCTGAATCTAAGCAAAGAACAAGTTTGAATGTAACTGTTGAAAATTCCAAGTTATCTGTTCCTGAGTTGAATATCAGTTTAGAGACTTTGTTAGAACAATAAATCAACCTTTTTATTCAAAGTTCTAATTCTCCAGAGTCTGACTGGTGACAGGAAAGTAAGACGTGAATTAACGGAGGGGCACCCTGCTTCAAGTAATCAAATAAAACAAACTGCTTAATAAAGAAAAACGTGGGTGAACAGCTACATATAAGACCTAAGACACATAGTCGGCTAACGCAACTTTAAAAGACAGCTTAAAGTCTGAAGTGACCAACACAAGGTGGCACTTGGTGAGAGCGAAGTACACATCGAGGGTGTGGGCTTTGGAGCGAGGGGTCCCGTCCGCTACAGTTGCCACCAGAAGTATCCACTCAGGGTTGTAGTCTGAACTTTTAAGGCGCTGTCCATGGTGCTGAACCTGGTTTGGGGGTCTGGGGATATGGTCCAGCACCATGGACAGCTCTTTTAAAGTTCAGACTAAAACCCAGAGTGGATACACTGCCATTGGAGCCACCAACCTCCACTGTTAACAAGACTCTGGTTCCTTCAGGTCTTCAAAATGGAAAATGGCTAACATCAGAGTGGCAAATTCACTTGCCATAGTGCTGCACTGTGGCATGTGCCTCCTATATATCCCATGTGCCTACTCTAGATGTGGAGCCCCACATAGCACATCAAGTAGTCATACAGCCCAATCCTATGCACATTTTCTCAGTTCCACTCATTTTCAATGGAACTTACTTCCAGTCTCAAGTAGGTGTACGTAGGATTGCAGCCTTAATAACAGTCCATTAAAAACTGAGGACTTCATCATCACTGCCTTGAGCACCATTTTTGGTAGAAAGGCAGGGTGCAAATCAAGCCAAAACTAATAGAGAGATAATCATTGGGGACTCCTCATAGTATATATTTGAAGTCCAAAGATAACAAAGGTCAGTGGCATCAAATGTTTACCTGCAATATAGCAATGTGATGCTTCCTTATTCCAATCCATTGTATTTTCTTAATGTCAAATAGGACTTCTTTATGGGAACTGTCTCCATGCATTGTTAATAACAGCCTTTTGATTTTTATCTTAATATTTACCCAAAGCTTATTTGTTTAATGGTAAGTACCATGATTAACTATCACAGTAGAATCCCCATTATCTTAATATGCACTATCCCAACCTCTTCCTTGTCCAACTTCTCTTTTTATCTGCTATGTTGGCCCAAATCAATGTAACCTCAAAAAATTACTTCCATTTATTGTTATACAGTAGGTGTTCCTGTCTCTTCCCAGCCCATTGAAACAAACGAAGTTGTAATGTGTTTGACTTTTTAATCTGAGAATTGGCTAAACTCCCACCTGAAAGGTAGAAGAGATAGAAGCTAATCTTGAGTTCTGAAGAAAGATATCATCAAGGAGAGTAAATATTTTGAATATAAATAAACTAGATACTGTCACTGTGTTGGCATACTCTTTTTATAGCCTGATGCCCGCTGAGAGTTATAAATGTCATCTGTAGGTTTCCATATCTGGACCTTTTCTATTAACTTCCATGGAATTTTAATTGTTTTTTATGATAAGTAACAGCTGCAACTACTGTAACTATTTCCCAAGCAAATAGCTGGAGGAGTATATGATTATGTAAGTATAGCTCTGGAAGTTTAAGCCAGCTGCTTAAACAGTTAAAAACCTGACAATGATACCTAGATCCCCCAATCAGCAATCGACAGTTGAAAGTGAGATTCCATGGACCAGGGGTCCCCAACCCTTTTGGAACCATGGGCACCACCACAAAATGGTTGCCATTGGGGACATGTGTACTCACAAAATGGCTACCATGGGGTGAGGCTAGTCACAAAGTGGCTACTATGGGACTATGGCTAATCATAAAGGAAATTGAGTGCAAGGCAGAGATTTGGGTTGAGCCCTAGGGATGTGTGCAGAGCTCCATTGGGGGGTGGAAGTCCAGCGAACTCCCCGGGCTCATCCCCCCCCCTGAGCTCCGCTCACCTTACCTGCTTCCCCAGTTTGACTCGCATTCTCGCAAGCCGAGCCAGGGAAGCTGACTTCCAGGTTCCTGGAGCTACGTTGTTTACTTAGAAAATGGCATAAGATATGTTAAAAACGGCCGCGATTTGCGCAAGTTACGCAAATCGCGGCCGCTTTTAACCTATCTTATGCCATTTTCTACATAAACAACGTAGCACCGGGAACCCGGAAGTTCAGCGAGCACCTCGGCTGGCGCTTGCTTTCAGCTCAGCCTGGCAGGTGCGGTGGCAGAGCTGGCCAAGCATGCTGCGAGTCGGGTGGTGGGCGGATCACCCACCCCTAGAACTTCTAAATACCAAGCCACATATTTGACCTGCACATAGCACAACAAAACCTCCATTTCACAGAAGGCAAACTGGTGAAGCTCAGGGGGAAATGTATGTGTGTGTGTGTTTATGAATGGAGCGTGTCCTTTGTGTGAATAGATGGGTATGGATTTGTAGGATGTGTGTGTGAGAGAGAGAGGGAGGAGAGAGAGAGGAGAGAGAGAGAGAGAGAGAGAGAGAGAGAGAGAGAGAGCAGTGGTAGAGCAAATGCTTTGAATGCAGAAGGTCCCAGGTTCAACTCCTGGGAGCCATATGGAGGGAGACTGAAGCAGCTGAACATGTTTGGCCTTCAGAGGAGAGGACTGAGGGGAGATATAAGGGCACTCTTCAAGTACTTGAGAGGTTGTCACACAGAGGAGGACCAGGATCTCTTCTCCACTATCGCAGAGTGCAGGACACGGAATAATGGACTCAAGTTACAGGAAGCCAGATTCCACCTGGACATCAGGAAAAACTTCCTGACTGTTAGAGCAGTACGCCAATGGAACCAATTACCTAGGGAAGGTAGTGGGCTCTCCAACACTGGAGGCATTCAAGCTGCAGCTGGACAGCCATCTGTCAGGGATACTTTGACTTGGATTCCTGCATTGAGCAGGGGGTTGGACTCGATGGCCTTATAGGCCCCTCCCAACTCTACTATTCTATGATTCTGTGATAAATGGAGAAGCAACATGACTTGGCTGAAGCGAGAATATGGGGAATAAGGGAGAGAGAGGAGTCAAAGAGAAAGCCAAAACTATCCGCCTGTTCAACAGGGTGGGTGGTGATATTGTCAATGGATAAGGAGAGTGAATGAGGAGAGGAAGACTTGGGAGGAAAGATGAAAAGTTTAGTTTTGGACATATTGAATTTGAGAATCTGCAGCACTCAAGCAGAAATAACAGGGAGCCACTAGGAGATGTGGGATTGGATGGAGGGAGAAAGTTCAGGAGGAGAGAGGTAGAGCTGGGTATCATCAGGTGGTACTGAAAAGCATGGGATGAGAGACAGTACTTGAAAATAGTATGATAGCAGTCCTCGTTATCTACAGCAGCAGTTTCATTACTTCTAGCGTCTGGTCTCTCTCCCGCTATGGTTCAAATGCAGACCACAGGCAAACTCTCCAACCAATGGAGTATCCAGCATAACGAGTACCTACACAAGTGCAGCCTGCTCCTCTATCCAGAGAGGAGGCAGAAGGATGGCTGCCTGGTTCGACGTATTTCTCCCAAGCCTGCACAACTTGTTACACCAACCAAGCTGAATGCAGCCCACAACCAGTAGTTTGATGCATTTCCTGTTCTGCTACATGCAGAAGGGTTGTTGAACACCTGGCAGGCCGCAATACAGCCATGTAATTTCAGCCTGCCAAGTGCTCGACAACCCTTCTGCATGTAGCTGGTGTGTTGTGCTCAGCTGGTGTGTTCTGCACACATGGCTAGTGTGTTGTGCTCAGCTTGGTCAGTCACAAATTGGGCAGGCCTAATCCATCGTATGATGCAGGAGATGGGTAATGACTGGCCATGCTAGATGTAGATAGACAGGGGAAGATCTGAAAGAGGGGGAGAGGACGACAGGTGACAGAACAGAAATGCACCCTGTTGTACAAAGAACAGGATGTAGCACACGTGGGGTGGGAGGGAGGGAGAGAGAGAGAGAGAGAGAGAGAGAGAGAACTGGATTCTAAATGTCCCAGATCCTGGGAAGTCCCAGGAATCTCCAGACCAAACAACAGGTTGTAGATAGGATAAGGAAGGAGTCTGTCATTTATCAGTTTCCTTTTAGGATAGAAAACAGGCTTTGTTGAAGTCATTTCATTCTCAGGCCTCTGGTGCCTGTGTTATTCAGAGCCAATTGTGGGACTCTTAAAATCATTTGGGCCTAATATCTGATAGTACTCATCTTTGGCATTGTACAGCTTGAGTTCTGGGCACAATTCTAGTTGGAAGCATTATTATCTTCTTATTCACACATGGTTGCCTAAAACTAAATAATCCCTGGCATATGCCTGTCTAATGAACAGTGCAATCTTATACGCCTACTTGGAAATAAGCCCTGCTGAGTTCAATGAGACTTAATCCCAGGTAAACCTGTATAGGACTGCAGCCTCAGCCTCTTCCTATGGACCTCTTGTAAGACAGAGAAAATGTATTTATTTAATTAAGTCTTGTATAGTGATGATGTTCAGCCTACATAACTAAAGTGTTCCCTATTTCAATATAAAACTTTGCTCCATTTGACTTTCCCTCGCTGACAGAAGGGAAGGGGAAAGTTTTTCGTTAATCATCCTCACGACGCCTCGTGGTTTTTTAACAGCTTTCCTAACACATCCTACTATAATCTTCTTGCTGGTAACTCAGACGGTCTCCATTTCTTCGGTTTACTTATTAAAATAGTTGCAGAACCTCAAGCATCAACCATTTATTAAGTTCACCTACAGCCTGGGTGGAGATCTTCTTTCAGCCAAAGGGCTGAATCCAATTGTAGAGAAGCCACAGTCCAGTGGTGGGCAGGCCCAGGGTCAAAAGGGGCGGAGCCAAGAACCCAGCATATTGTAGCGTGTGGAATGGGGGGGACACTGCACAAAAGCTGGGAAAGTGGTTGAGGAAAAGGGGTGGGGGCAGAGGAAGGGACGTGGCCATCTGGGGACTGCAGGGACTGGATTGGGGCCCTAGAACAGTGATGGCGAACCTTTTTGAGCCCGAGTGCCCAAACTGCAACACAAAATCAACTTATTTATTTCAAAGTGCCAACACTGCAATTAAACCTGAATACCAAGGTTTCAGTTTTAGAAAAACAACTCATACAGTTGTCCGAACTAATTAACATCTTTTGTCTTAAAAGAAAAACACAATAGCAGAGGTTTCAATGATACAGTTTTTTGTTGAAAAAAAAATCAACTCAAAAAATTATTATAGTGCTACATTGTACACATAGCCTGAAGGGAATTTATACAAACTTTTTAAATAATTAGGCACATGTATTTTTGGATAAGGGATTCTCAACTTGTAATATGATTATATGCCAGACTGAAATTGCATGGGGCAAGCTTTACCCCGGGTCCTGCTTCTACAGGTGTCGGATTAGTAAAAGTCAACCTGTACTAGGATGAGCAATATAAACAAGAAAACTAAATGTGCTTAACACATTTTAAACACTTTATGTCTTGGACTGCAAATACTGCATTAGGTAAAAGTTTGCATTGGGCATGCTTTTGCACAATTAATGTGATTTTTGCTATTGCATGCCTGCTGATAATTTGTCAAACCATGGCTCATACTCCGTTAGTTTGAGAGCAACATATGCAGCACTGAGGTCAACTGTTAGGGCTTTGCATCCAAGCCATGCTCTGAGCATCATTCTTCAAAATCTTTTAAATGTGATATGTAGAAAAGAATTCTGTAACAGGAATTATAGAATAAAATCATTCTGTTCCACACTGTGAGAAAGAACAAGATCATTAGTGTTTTGCAGAAGGGGACGGTCTTTTTGCGATCTGGTGACCAATGGCTTGAGTGCCCACAGAGAGGTCCCTGTGTGCCAGCTGTGGCACCCGTGCCATAGGTTCGCCATCACTGCCCTAGAAGGACCAGATTTGGCTTTTGGGCCTGAGGCTATCCACCCCGATCTACAGAAAGGCTGGAAACAACATATAGGCAACACAAGCACTTAAAGGTGCAATCCTATGCATGTTTAGACAGAAAAAAGTCCTACAACTCCCAGCGTGCCCCAGCCTGGAAGTTGTAGGGCTTTTTTCTGCCTAAACATACATAGGATTGCACCCTAAATTGCCATTTTATGCCCAGTTGCAAAATCCACAACGAAATCCAGTTGCAAAATGAGTGAGGGTTATATACCACAATGGCTGGGTTCACACTGGCTGGGTTCACACTGGGTTCACACAACACTTTAAACCCACAGAGGTTCTGAAACCTCTGTGGGTTTAAAGTTGCCTGGGCCTCCGAGTAATGATCGGGTACGGCAGGGTTCCCTGGCCATCTCCCCTGCTGCCCCCTTCCCTCATCGGTCCTCCTGCAGGTATCCCAGGGTACACCGCAGGAGCACCGAGATGTCCCCCCTCCCAAAGCTGTCAGTTGCACTAATCCCCACTCCCTGCCACTAGAGATTCCCTCTGGTTTTGCCACTTCCTGAGGTGCTATCAACTTGTGGTAAATGGTAAAATTGAGGTTCGGGGCTTCCCAGCACCCCCCAAAAACCCAGGGATCCTGCATGGAAGGGGGGAATCGAAAGGGTGTCCCCCAAAACACCCTTTGAGGCTTTTTTTTTTTTGCAGGATCTTGGATTTTTTAGGAGGAGCAGGATTCCCGCTGCCTGGACCGCCTGGACTGCACACGTACGGCCCTGGCAAAGCAAACCCCCCCCCTCCCGTCCCCTCCGCTTCTGCCAGCTAGTGTCGCTCGCGGGCAATGCTAACCAGTGCTAGCAGGGGTTGGGAGGGGGTGCATCCCTCGCCTCCTGCCTGCCGCGCTGAGCGGTGGCAGGTGGGAGGGGAAGGAGGCATGGGAAGGACCCAGTGTGCTGGCATCAGGGATGGGGACTCGGACTCGAGGACTCGACTCGTGAGTCAGACTGAGTCCCCCCTCTGACTCAAGTCGGACTCGAGTCCCAATATTTTTAATGGGACTCAAGACTTGACTCGAGATTCGAGACCAAGGACTCTTCAACATCCCTGGGCTGTGCCAGAAGGAGTGGAGAGGAGCGTGATTGCTGGCGAAGAGCACATGGAAGCGAGGTGTGCCGCTGCTCGGCCACTATGGATGGCTACCAGGAGCGCAGCCCCAACAGTGTGTCAAGATTTATTTTGATTGATGTGTTGCGTACTTGGGAGAGGCAGAAGAAGGACCTGAGATTACTCTGTGTGGCTGCTCTGAGTGTGTTTCTGGTTCCAGTAAGTTCATCACCAGTGGAGCGGGTGTTCAGTGAGGGTGGAATTGTGATGAGATCTCACCGTTCCAGAATGGGGGCCAAACATTTAGAAAAAATCATGTTCCTCAAATGCAACTTGGATAAGTTTTAGGAAGTACAGCAAGTTTATTTTTTAACATCATTTTCCTAAAATGCAACCTTTCAGACATTTTGGGTTTGGCTGCCTCTGCCTGCCTGTTTGGGGTTCCCAGCCTCCTCTGCCTGCCTGGTCTCTTCTTGACCAGTTCCACAGTTGAATTGTCCAAGACAAATGCCTCTGCCTGCCTGCTTTGGGGTTCCCTGCCTCCTCTGCCTGCCTGGTTATTTTGGGTTTGTCTGCCTGGTCTGTTCTTGCCAAAATCAGTTGCAGAGTTTTGAAATAAAAAGGCACACTTGTGCCTAGAATTTATTTAAACCACACATCTGAAGTAGCCTTATTTTGTTGGGGGAAAACCCCATTGATTTTAATAGGGACTCGTGGAGTCTGCTTTGGGAGTGACTCGTGACTCGTGAGTCACCATTTTGGACCAAGGACTCGGACTCGGACTCGAGACTTGGGTCCAAAGACTCGTGACTCGACTCATGACTCGAGACCAAGGACTCTTCAACATCCCTGGCTGGCATTGCTGGAGAGGAATGCCGGCAGACCAGGTGTGCCGCAAAGGGATAGCGGGGGCCAGCCAGAAGCCGGCCTCCTCTATTCCTGGGCCACATAGCCACCCGTGTTTTTCCCCGGTGCTGCAGGGGAAGGAGTTTCTTAAGCTCCTTCCTTTGCAGCACTGGGGGGGGTGGCACAGCTGGCTGCATGGCCCAGGGATAGAGGAGTCCGGCTTCTGGCCGGCCCCCTCTACCCCTGCGGTGCACAGCCGCCTGCCCTGGCTGCATTGGGGCCTGGCTGGCTGTACATGCGGCAAGGCTGCAACACAACCATTGAGGCTGCGGCGGTTCCTTGCAAGGCCAGATTTAACCTGGCCTTGCGAGGGACCGCCACCATAGCTCCTCCTCACCCACCCCCGGCAAGGAGGAGGCGTGTGGTGGTGGATGGCAGGCAGCAGAGCGGCGGCAGTGGTGAGAGGGGCCCTGGGAGGAGGGGGAGCAAGTGGGGGGGAGCCAGGGGGGGAGCCAATGACAGCCGGCCACACGCCACTTGGGCACTTGGATGGCTGTCATCAGCCAGAGCCCCTTGCCCAGAGCACTAGCCCTTCTTTGCCACTCTGGCCAAGGGACTCTGTTGCCTTTTTGGCTTGCGGGTAGGTTAGCGTGCCGTCCAGGTTCAGACGACACACTAAACCTACCAGGGTTTCCTTAACCCTACCGCAAACCATGGCATAGAAGGGTGGCTTAGAAGGGTGGGTCAGGTGTACCTGATCATCTTACCCCTGCAGGGCTCAGATGACATGCTAAACCTTAGTAGCACTTAACCTACTGAGGTTTAGTGTGTCATGCGAACCCAGCCACTGAGTCAAACCACTGGTCCAGCCAACCCACTAATGTCAACTCTGACTGGCAGCAGCTATCCAAGATTCTGTTAATTTGCCAGGGGCTAAATTATGACCCTCCCTTAACCATAGTGGACAGTGAAGTTGTTAGGGTAGAATGAACGGCCATGCCTCCATGAAAATATACCAGTGTTGATCTCTCATGGAAATGTACAGTTCCTTATTATGCAATGCCAATGTGGCTGTGGATAAACAATTAGTCTAATGTTATTATCTTATAAGTAGGAGACTACCATTTTAATTCCATTCCATATTTTTAAAAAATTACTCAGACATAAATTAGTACAATATATCAATAATCACACTGAGACAAATTAATAATTAAATAAGTTGCAAAACTTGATCCCTTTCATAATCTCTGAGGACACTGTAAAATCACTATTTGAAAAACAGCAAGGTCAATTAATGCATTTTTATCAAATTGTAGGGATTTTTGGTGGTGGTGGGTTAATTAGGCAAATTACAGGTCTGATGAACAAGCTGGTTTGGATAATCTTGGTAGTACAGAATAGCAAATATTGGCTCTGATCCCAGAAATGGATTCAGCTTATTACTTTGTTTCTTGGAGAGGTATTTAGATCATGGGGATAGACATGCCACAGTTGAAAATGAAAAGAAATTATGCTAGACTTGATTAATCTATTTTTGTGACCTATTTTTGCCTTGATTTCTTCACACTGTATCTCCAGCACCCCAACCTTTCTTTCATCAAGCAGATGCGTGAGAGAGGTGAAGGGATATCAGGCCACACTTCCTAGTTTCCAACAGATAGAGGCTCTCCCTGACAGCAGCAATAAGAACTTACTTTTGCTCACTAGGGCAGTGTTCTCCAACCTTGGGTGGGGCATGCTGGGAGTTGTAGGCCAAAAACATCTGGGGAACCAGGGTTGGAGAACACTGCACTAGGGGATGTACAAAAATTTCATTTTAATTTGTTTTTTTATCAGAATTTGCCCTGTTTGCACCCCTAAATGCCAATGCATTTTTTGGACAAAGCTTGCAAACACATTCTCATAATGTGTTCAATAGAAAAAGGTGCACGTTAAAATGCATATTCTGAAGGGGAAAAATACACATTTTCACATTTGAGTCAGGGAGGGAGTACACATTTGGGTGCATGCTTTAAAAAATGTGTACTTTCCCTATTGGAATTTAAAAAAAAAAAAAAACATGCTTGCATTCATGAACTGGAATGAGGTGAGGTGAGATTCAAGGCGGAAACTGGAGAACTGACTCCACCTTGATATACCTGACCTGGTGTCTATCAGTCTATCAACAGGCTGAGCAATAAAGTCAAGTATGTATGTCCTTAAAGGAGTTTTGGAATCAAACTCGATCCACAACACTTTGAGGTAAGGTTGCCACTTTCTTTTCTTTTTAACAACTGTGTAGTGTTTTGTTTTGTTTTTTAAAGAAAAGCTAATATGGACATTTAGCAATGGAAAACACTTCACCTACAAATCTCTATCTTGTATGCAATTGTAAAACACATGAGAACATAAGAAGAGCCACGCTGGATGGATCAGACCAAGGGTCCATCTGATCCAGCATTCTGTTCACACAGTGGCCAACCAGCTGCCTGTGGGAAACCCAGAATTAAGACATGAGTGCAATAGCACCCTCCCAGTTATGTTCCCCAGCAACTGGTGTACATAGGCATATCACACACATAGATTCTCCTCCAAGAAAATAAAATGCAATCCTACTTTTGGACCAATAATTAGACCTCTGTCATCCTGAACTTTTGAAATGATAGGTATCTGATTCTTCAAAAGGAAATGATCCAACCCCCACAGCAAATGTCTTTTTAACACCTCCGGAATCTGAAATATTGTTTCACATCTAATACAGTACCTACAGTATGTTTACACATGGAAAGATTGGTTCTATTGATTCTAGCAGTAACAGAAACTAACTATACATGTAAGTATTTTTAGGAGTAGGAGCTAATTTCTTTACAATGGGACCTTTTTATTTTAACATACCCTATAAAATAGCATGGAGATTTAACCCACTCTTTAAAATCCAACTGATTTGTTGAATTTATTTAAACAGCAAGACCAATTATCAAAGGAGACACAAAAGTACTGAAGTAGAAACTTAATTCATGCAGTGATAAAAAAAATAAATCCAATTTGAATTACATTAGTACTTTGAATCATCATAGGAGACTTGGAAATGGCTATAAAAGCAATCATCTCTCAAGAAATTATTCAAAAGAATCAAAAGTGAGACAAGTTCAGTTATTGCTCATTGGTTAGCTATCCTTGTCATAATGTTATCAGGCATGGTCTCATAAGCTAATAGTGAATAACAGAATTAGGCTGCAATCCTGTATCCACTTACCTATGAAGGAGTCCCACTGAACTCAACAGGACTTTCTTCTGAGTAAACATGCATAGGACTGTGTTGTAAGTATCCATCTGGGTTGCATTCCTATCATGGTTACATGGGTGTAAATCCACTTCTGCAGCAATGTGATTTGTACAAGGTATGTGCAGGAATTGGAATCAAAATATGAAAAAAAATGTGTTACAATCCATTTTGAGGATATATATTTTTTACATCTTGGGAAATAAGTCTCTATTATATTTATTTAACAGATAAAAGCTGGGTCTGAGAAGTAGGTACTTATCCAAGTCCACCCTCTGAATTGGTAACCCAGCAGGTCACCCAGGTAAACCCCTAGTTTCTTCTGCTAAAAAGATCTCAGCAGGTGCTGGGAAAGACCTCTGCCTGGAGCTACCACCATTCAGGGTATACAATACTGGGCTAGGTGGACCAATGGTCTGGCTCTTCATATGTTCCATGATCCTATACCTGGGATCTGTTGAGGGTTTTATCCATCATCATCATCATCATCATCATCATCATCATCATCATCATCACAATTATATATTGTTTATACACTATCCTTTAACTATTGTTCCCAGAGCAGCTGACAAATAAATATAATAAAAACAATACCATGTAATCATAAAATACAAAGGTAAAAACAGCAAATTACTGACAGCAGTGAGATGAAACATATAATGCAACCACATTAAAGATCTGGCAGCAATAATACTACTAGACGTTATAGATTAAAAGCCTGTCAAAATAAAAGTGTCTTCAATTTCCAGTCGAACACACTCCAAGAGGGGGCTCAACAGATCTCGAATGGAGGGTATTCTAGAGCAGGGCTCTCCGACCTTGGGTCCCCAGATGGTGCTGGACTACAGCTCCCAGAATCCCTGGCCATTAGTCATGCTGGATGGGAGTCTCTTTCTCTCTCTCTCTCTCTCTCTCTCTCTCTCTCCAGGAAAGGCCACAGCTGACAAATCAGTAAAAGCTAGCAAAAGGCATTTCAGGCTTCTGCCACCACTTGAGCATCCAGGGGAAGCAAACAGGTCCTGAATTATCCCCAAGACTACATACCTGCTCTTCAGTGGAGTGCAACCCCAGTCAGAATAGCTTGGACCACTTCACGCAGATCACCAGTATTCTTGACTAACGGTACTTCCAGCCTGTTTGGATTAAGTTTTGGCTTCCATAACCAGTGACTCTGGACCCCAGTGTATCATTTTCTTGTCAGGAAATCCCTACCTCTATCCTCCTTGCACAGCCTTCCCCAACCTGGAGCCCTTCAGTCTTGCTGGAATACAACTCTCATCATTCCTAGCATTGGCACACATCTGGAGGGCACCAGGTTGGGGGAGGCTTCCCTAGCAAAAGGAAATGCGTGCCACAGTTTGTACAGTCCAAAAGGCCCATAGGACTCTTCCCCTGCCTCGCTGTGCCAGCACAATGCCTCTTGCGTAGAACGACTGTGCCACGTGCAGGGAGGGAAGGGGAGGGAGCTCTGGAAATGACAGCACTTTAGGATGCTGCTACAGTCTGACCTGGGTTGGTTTCTAATCCGGCATACATGGGAACCTATGTGTTCCAGGACTCAGTCAGTAAAATCAGACTTAAGTCTATAAAAGTGACAACAAACCTACTAACTTCAGAGAACAAGTGCATATATATCATTACGTTTTCTTAGCCGTAGGCGATAACAATGACTGTTTAAAATACTAATCTAATGCATGCATAGCAAATATATCATTCCACCATATATCTGTGCAATGTTCAACTACTTCAGCTTTTATAAAATTAGCTCTTAGTTTAAGTAGCCATTACACTAAATACAGCGACTACATGGGCAATTTCCTTATCCCTTCCACTAAGAAAGGAACTCGATTTTCTGAATGACTGGCCAGTAGGCACTTGTATCTGTGGTAGGGGGCAATAATTCACCTCTGATGATCTTGTACAGAGGACAGACCTGAAGGCAGTGAACTAAGACTGCTTACTGCTATGTCACTACCTATGTCAAGCGAGCCTGGATTTAGCATCCATATCCCCATAACAACTTTCTAAGAACACAGACAGCCACGTCCAATCTCACTGCCAAACTAGATGATACATTCAGTGTGCGGGTGTTTGCCATCTTTGTTTTAATTTTATTTGTATTCTCAATATCTTTAAATTGTACCTGGCTTTGGGAAACTGACAGAATCAAAAAAGAGGCTAAAATAATCCCAATAAATCAATGCAATAAATTTTAACATCTCTGATTTTTGTTATCCAGAGACAGAATATGCGAAGAACAGAAGGCAAAGCAGTCCTGAGACTTGCAATGCAGTTTTAAACGCAAGGCTGTCTTACATGCATCAAAGACTTCATAGTGCAGGTTTTTTTTAAATTTTAGACTGGCTGGTTATGTTTTGATATTTGTTGTCACAGTGTGACAAATTGTGGATGGGGTAAGCTTAGCTTGAGGGGGTGGGTAAGGAGAGATGGGGGTTGACCTTTCCCTGTCCGAGTCCTGATGGAAATCCCACCCCCTAAAGCAGCTTCCCCTAAAGACAGATTGACATACCAATGTTTTATTATTGTTTATCATAAGGATCTATACCCCACATTTCTAATACATAAAAGCAGCCTACAATAATCAAAATCACAATAGTAAAATACAACAATAAAAACACACAACAGAGGCAGGCATGACAGATAAAACACAATCACTTCAACCTGGCAAATTAAAAGTTTGCCAAAATAAAAGTGTCTTCGCAAGCCATAGGAAGGGGCAGCCACTGAGAAGCCACCAACCCTTGTCCCACACAAAAGTACTTCCACCATGGATGAAACACAGAGAAACACTTCCCCACTTAATCTTAATGAGCAGGCAGGCTCATATAGGAGGAGGTGGTCCCTCAGATAAATTTATTTATTTATTTATTTATTTATTATATTTATACCCCGCCTTTTTCCTGCAAGGAACCCAAGGTGACTTACATAATCCTAATCCTCCTCTCCATTTTATCCTCACAACAACCCTAACCTATGAGGTAGGTTAGGCTGAGAGTCAGTGACGGCCCAAAGTCACCCAGTCAGTTTCATGGCCGAGCGGGGACTAGAACCCGGATCTCCAGAGTCCCAGTCCAGCACTCTCACCACTACGCCACTATATGACCATTGCAATTATCACATGATCTTGGAAGCTTGCAAGATGTCTTATTGTCATGGCACAGTGCAGTCAGAGTGCGTTGCCCAGGGCAGATACAGTTCGTCAAAAAATGGCAGCCTGGAGTCCAAAGGGCCAGAGGCAGGCAGTGTTTGTTTGTTTATTTATCTATTATATTTATATCCCTCCTTTTTTCCTGCGAGGAACCCAAGGCAGCTTACATAATCCTCATCCTCCTCTCCATTTTATTCTCACAACAGCTCCTAGTACTACCAATCAGAAGACCTTGGGCATTCTGTCTCCCCCCCCCCCCATTGCAAATGGATTTTTGGTGGAAAGAAGAAAGACAAAAGAACTGGTGGGGAAACACAGGAGCCTTATAAGTAGGAAGATGATGTCATCTGGGCCCCTCATAAAATTCCATGAATGGGCAGGGTGATTTATTTATTATTATTACATTTATGTCCCACCTTTCTCCCTCTTGCAAGGAGCCCAAGGTGGCTTACATGGTTCTCCTCCTGTCAACAACCCTGTGAGGTAGTAGGCTGAGAGTCAGTGACTGGCCCAATGTCACCCAGTGAGCTTCATTGCTGAGTGGGGACTAGAACCCAGATCTCCCGAGTCCCAGTCCAACACTCTCACCACTACACCACACTGGCTCTCACAATGTTCAGGTTCTAGGGCAGGCAGACAAAGATCAGAGGAGCCGGTGCAGATGACAGGGCCCAAGACGGGAGGACGACAGGATTCCAGAAGGTGGCTGAGGCAAGGCACCAGAATCTGAATGAAAAGTCAAGCAACAAGTTGCTCAGATGAGGAAGCTAAGCCTAATTCAATGAAAGGTTCCTACTATACAGTACTTTTTGGATCCTAATGTGTAGGTCTCTCAAAATAAAATTGCTGCTTTTATATTAACTTCTAATGGAAATAATGTAGGTACAACTCCCATTAATTTAATTTGTTATGAATTTATGTTTAGAACATTTGCTTCTAGTGCTTATTTCTCTCTTGATTGGATGAAAACAACAGAACCCCTTGCAGTGTTCAGAAACAACTATTCATATCATAACAGCAGGTACATTCAACCAATTTATATTCATACTGATTATTCAGAAACAGTTCCTCGCCAAAAAGTTTTTGTTTGAACAAGTACTTGCAGGTATTTCAACAATTTGCACAACAAGGAAAGTATTTGCTATTCATCCTTCATCACTCCTTACTCTCTTGTTTCAATATTTCTAGTGCCTGCTCACTGAGCAGCCAAAAAACAAAATATAATATGATAACAATACTTAGCATTTGCCTAAAGCATTTCAGCATTCAAGGCACTTCACATGCATCATCTCATTCATACTTACAACAGCCCAGAAAGGGCAAAACTACATCGGGTGGCGTGGAGTGCGGTACTGCGTGATTGTTTTTAGCTTTCCAAATAGCAGCCAGAAGGGGATCCAGGCTGGGAACATGGCACATGGGGAGAGCGGTTAACCCCTTCCTCCTATTTTGTAGTCCCATCAGCCCCGTTGCCCTGAGCTGCTATTTAGCATGAGAAGGAAGCTACCAAATGGCAGCTTCCCTCTCATGTCACACAGCAGCTTGGGGAGGAGCAATTTTAATTGGGACCATGGGGTTGTGGGGAAAGGTTAACACCCCCCTTCCCTCTGCACCGTAGTCCCAGTCATGATGCACCACCACCACCACCCAAGCTGCTATTAAAAAAAAAGACAGAACAGCGAAGTACACATTTAATGTAGCAAGTAGTTGGGCCCTAAGCCAAGCTCGTATTTATTATCTCTATTTTACCAATGCAGGAACTGAGAAAATAGGGGTTTGCTATTGATAGAGGTGTACAAAATTATGCATGGTGTGGAGGAAGTGGATAGGGAGATATTTTTCTCCCTCTCTCATAATACTAGAACTGGGGGTCATCCCCTGAAGCTGATTGGTGGGAGGGTCCGGACAGATAAAAGGAAGTACTTCTTCACACAGTACATAGTTAAACTGTGGAATTCACTTCCACAAGATGTAGTGGTGGTCACCTTTAAAAGGGGATTGGACAAATTTGTGGAGGAGAAGGCTATTAATGGCTACTAGTCCTGATTGGCTATACGCTACCTCCAGTATCAGAGACAGTATGCCTATATACACCAGTTGCCGGGGAACATGGGTGGGAGGGTGCTGTTGCACTCATATCTTACTTGTGGGATTCTGTGGGAAGCTGGTTGGCCACTGTGTGAACAGCATGTTGGACTAGATGGATCCTTGGTCTGATCCAGCATGGCTCTTCTTATGTTATGTTCTTATGCCTAAGGCCACCTAATGAGTTTATCACCAGGACAAGATCTGAACACAGGACTTCCTAACCCACACATTCCACTGTTACACTGAGCAGCTTTCAGCCATGAGGAAGTGAACAACAATGTAACCCAAACAATAAAAAAATATCTGTCTTGAACTACCCTGGGCTGAACTTTGTTAAGCTGAGCAGTTTGATTAGGTCTCTTCCATAGGCAAAATTAGTCTATATCCAGTTATTCTCTGTATAGGAAAATATGTGTACACCATCATGCATGAAGTGCAACATGGTTGTTTGGCATGAGTATATGGAGTGGACAGACTGTGTGTGCAATGGCCATCTGATCCATGTACTCAGTGGCAAAATCAAACGCTCATGCCATACTTCATGTGTACATGCTGTGCACATGTTTCCTTGCAGAAAAAGTATTAGTACATATGAAATGTACTGAGTTCTTAACTTCTTAGCACACTACACAAAATCCGGGTTTTGTGAATGACTGATTCAGTGTTGCTACTACATTGCCAAATGTATCCAGCAGTCCCAAATGCATGGCTAGCTTGGAGAGGCACTTTTGTCAACCAAACAAGACTTTTCAAAGAAACAGATTAGAAACACACACACACACACACACTTACACACATGAGCATGAACATTTGAGAAAATGTAAAATGTGACCCCTGCTTACTTGCAAGACTGTACTACCAAATGGTCAGGTGGAAAAATGAGCAGGTGAGGCAACATTCCTCAATGGTAAGTTCACAGGTAATGCACAGGTGGGCCTTTGTCAGACACTTAAAATGGTAAGCATCCCCCTGTGGTCATGGCCATATGGAGGAAGTAATGTAATATATTTTAGGGTACAATCCTATTGGTCTTATATGACCATACAATTTGTTATTCCCAAATCTTTGTTTTTATCAGTGCCTCCTTCCTTTTTCATACAGCTCTATGGTTTGGTTTGGTTTTTTAAAATTATTTATATTTATTTATTATATTTATTTATTATATTTATATTCCACCTTTTTTCCTTCAAGGAACCCAAGGTGGTTTACATAATTCTCCTCCTCCTCCTCTCCATTTTATGCTCACAACAACCCTATGAGGTAGGTTAGGCTGAGAGTCAGTGACTGGCCCAAAGTCACCCAGTGAGTTTCATGGCCGAGCGGGGACTAGAACCCGGATCTCCTGAGTCCCAGTCCAACACTCTCACCACTATGCCACACTGGCTCTTAAAGTCACACATCCCACCACTTCCTCCCTCTCCTTTCTTTCTGCACAGAGATTATCTTCACCTTTTTAAATCACCTCATACAGATTAAAGTCTCCTGAGTGGAAAATGTTTTGCAGTTTAAAATAATCTGTCTGATCACATTTTCTTCCAAATGTGTCGCTTTTGATCAGATGTCACTTTTAGAGACAAACATCACAGCCTACCCAAGATGACATAACCTATTATTAGCATTGTTCTGTAGCATATCTCCTTTTTGTCCAGTTTCCTAGCTAATTTCATAACTCACAAGTTCTATTTCTCCTCCCTGTTGGGTTTCCTAAATGTAAACCTTAGCGAGAGGGGAAACACCAGAAGAATAGTCTTTTGTGTTATTTCCTGAAGATAAAAACCACGGAGCTCAATGTGGAAAACCGTTCTCTAGCTGATTAGATTCATTCCTTCAGAACAGGTTAAAGGTTTTTTGGAGGATCCCTTTGGCACTCCTAGTAATTGATCTTTAAAGTCCAGTAAACTGTTTGCAAGCCAATGTACTACATCCTTCATGTTTACCCCACACATTTCAGAGTGATGATGGGATGAGTAAAGGAAAATCAATACTTATACAACTTACAGTGCAAACCTACGCATTACTTGAAAGTACGCCCCACTATGTCTAATAGGACTTACTCCCCAATAAGTGTGTTTGAGAAATCATCATCATCATCATCATCATCATCATCATCATCATCATCATCTGCCATTCTAGTACTCTTGCACTACTCAGGGTGACTTACAGCACTTTAAAATCATAATAAAATACATTAAAATATAATAAAGTACAATAAGGGAACAATCCTATGGCCCCTAGACACTGTCAGAGGGGGCATAGGATAGTTTAGATTTCCAGCTTCGAGGTCAGAGACAGCACTCTAACCTTGGAGCTGGGAATCGGCGCTCCAATCACCCTCCCCTGTCCTCTCGCCCCTGTCTTCTCACAGCCAGCATGGAAAGAATCGTGTCAGCTGCTCTCCAAGGACTGGGACTCTGGAGTTCCGGGTTCTAGTCCCTGCTTGGCCATGAAACTCACTGGGTGACTTTGGGCCAGTCACTGACTCTCAGCCTAACCTACCTCACAGGGTTGTTGTGAGGATAAAATGGAGAGGAGGATTATGTAAGCCATCTTGGGTTCCTTGCAGGAAAAAAGGTGGGGTATAAATATAATAAAATAAATTAAATAAATAAATAAAGGTTGGGAAAGCAACCTCGGGGAGGGGTAAAAGGGGGGGTTGAGGGAAAGGAGGGAAGGAGAGGAGGGAAGGAAGTGGGAAGGAGACTGGGGCAGTCAGAATACACGGTATCCTGAAGCCGCTCCAGCCTCCTTCCCCCCACCCCTCCGAAATATGGCCATCCACCCTGCACTGGACGAGTGTGAGCCTCTTAGTTTGGGGGCTCATGCTCATCTCGATAGGATTGTACCCTAAAATACATTAAAAATACAACAAAAGCAGAAACCACAGATAAAACATAACTTTTACATAAAACAGCAAATACTTAGCAGGCAAAAGCCTGCTAGAATGAAAATGACTTTACCAAATCACAAAAAAAAAAAGCCAGGAAAGAGGCCACCTGTGATTCATGGGGCAAGGTGTTCCACAATAAAGGTGCAGCCACTGAGAAGGTCCTATCTCTTGTTGCCATCTACCATGCCTCCATGCTAGGTGGAACATGGAGATAAGACTCTCCTCCTGATCTTAGGGAGTGGGGAGGATATTATGTAATTTATTAATTTTCCTGAAATAACTTATTATATATCTAAGGGAACAAATAAGGATGCAAACATGAGGAAAGGTTACAATGTTTGGGACTGTTTAGCTTTAAAAAGGTGTAAGGGGAGACACTATAGAGGTATAGAAAATTATGCATGGTATAGTGAAGGTGAATAGAGAGAAAGTTTTCTCCCTCTCTCGTAATACTAGAACCCAGCCGGGATCATCCCATGAAGCTGAATGATGGGAAATTTAGGACAGACAAAAGGAGGTACTTCTTCACACAGCAAATAGTTAAACTATGGAATTCACTACCACAAGATGTAGTGATGGCCACCCAAAAAAGGGGGATTAGACAAATTCATGGAAGATAAGGCTATCAATGGCTGCTAGTTATGATGGCTGCATATTACCTTGAGTATCAGAGGACGCATGCTTCTCAGTACCAGTTGCTGGGGAACACAAGTTGGAGGGTGCTATTGCACTCATGTCCTACTTGTGGGCTTCCCACAGGCAGCTGGTTGGCCACTAAACAGAAAGCTGGACTAGACAAGCCTTTGGTCTGATCCAGCATGGCTTTTCTTATGTGTTTATCATAGGATAGGATTGCACTGGAAATACTTTCCACTAGCAATTAAAGCGAAGACGGTGATCTCCTATAAAATGAGGCAGCCCAGTCCTATATTTTATTTATTTATTTATTTATTTTATTTTATTATATTCATACCCTGCCTTTTTTCCTGCAAGGAACCCAAGGTGGCTTACATAATCATCCTCCTCTCCATTTTATCCTCACAACAACCCTGTGAGGTAGGTTAGGCTAAGAGTCAGTGACTGGCCCAAAGTCACCCAGTGAGTTTCATGGCCGAGCGGGGACTAGGACCCGGATCTCCTGAGTCCCCCAGTCCAACACTCTCACCACTACGCCACACTGGCTCTCCTTAACTGGCTCTCCTTATATCACCTTTCCCTTAACACATGGCCTTTTTTAAAAAAAAAGTCAAAATATACTTAAAGAATAAGATTTTTCATTTCACTCTTTTCATTTCTCTAGCCAGTGTGTGTGGCCATGTAAGATGGCTGGGACTTCAGGAATCCCCTCTCCATTCTGGGCAATCAAAATTTAGATACTTTGCTTTTCAATTATTTTCAGAGCTTTTAATTTATGCATGTATTATATAAAAACATCCACAGCTTCATAGCTGTGGTGCAACCATATACAATATAGCTCTGTGCAAAAGCCAGTAGCTTGAAAGTTGCATTTGGTGGTGGGAAACCAAATCCCACACTTAACAATAAAGCTTGCTGGGTGACCATGGACAAATCTAATCTGCCTCACAGGAAAGTCAACCGTGTCTGAAGATGACTCTACATTTGTTATGACATAAACTTTCATGGGACAGAGTCCACTTCATCAGAGTTGTGTAGCGTTATCCTCAGTTGGCAGATATATAGAGGGGAGGCAGGGAGGGAGAGAAACCGTGAAATGCAAAAAGTGCAATCCGAGACAATTTTATAGGGACAAAGGAAGCTGCCTTATACTGAATCAGACCATTGGTCCATCTTTTCCAGTACTGTTGGCACTGACTGGCAGCTGCTCTCCAGGGTTTCAGGTAGGTTTCTGTCCTAGCCCTACCTGGAGATGCTGGGGATCGAACCTATATTTATTCATTCATTCTGTTCAATTTATGAGTTGCCTTATAGCTGAAGCTCTCTGGGCAACATACATACCAGTAATTAAAAAAATATATAGAATGAAACCATTGCTAAAACACATTTAGAATGTGTATAAGTTTTAAAAGCAGCAACAATAATTTAAAATAATTTTAAAAGAAAATAAAAATATCCAAGCAGCTTAAACATGGGGGGAAATATGATTTTAAAATGCAGCATTTAATTAAAAAATAAAACAAGCAGCAGTTAAACATTGTTTTAAAGGGCCCATGAGAATAAAAAGATATTCGCCTGGCACCAAAAAATCAACAAAGAAGGTGCCAAGTGGACCTCTCTGGGGAGAGCATTCCAAATTTGGGGGCCGCCCCAGAAAAGGCCTGCTTCCAAGTAGTCACCTACTGAATATCTCAGTATGTGGGGGTACTTGGAGCTTATGTAAAGCTTAAGATAAACAAAGCGACTGTTCTCAACAGCAGTAATTGGTCATCAAACTTTATATATAATTGTCACATGGCAACTGTCACCACACAGTATTTATTTATACCACCCAACTGGCAGATGCCCTTGAGGTGGTTTACAATCATAATTATCTATTTATAAAATAAGAAGACAGAATGGCAAGTTTCCTTTGGAATTCCAGGACCAGGGGGGGTGGGGTCTGGACACATTTCTCTGTGATGGGCTGTTCCAACTGGAGTTAGAATTATCAGTCAAATACTGCCTCATGCTTGCCAAACACATTTGGTTGGATCCAGACTTAGACATATGTAATGGGGCACTTCCACCAGCCCTGTTGTATGCCCCTAAATCTGGTTTCTTTCTTGATAATGTCAGTCACATTGACCACCAAGAAAGAACTTCCAATGGCCCCTACGTGGGAGCAGGGAGAAGGCTTGCGCGTGGGGGAGGAGAGAGGAGGCAGGCACCTGGTCAGGTGGGTCACGAGAAATGAGCCAATGGCTCAAAAGGGCGGGGACCCAGGTAAGAGCTTATTTAAGCTCCTGGGTTTCCCGCCTTCAGTCTCTTTGCTCCTGTTTTCCAGCTGACCCTCATCACATCGTCATCCCTGATCTCCTCGTGGTATCGTTCCTTTGTGTGTGTGTGTGTGTGTGTGTGTGTGTGTGCGCGAGTTGGGATGGGATTGGGTGTGTGGGTTGATTTCTTCAAGGAGAATAAGGAGTGCTAAACAGTGTTATTATTGGAGTTGATTAGATTTGTGGCGCTGCTGTTTTATGGTTGTTTTGTCTGGGGTGAGCTTATCCTGGGCTGCTTGCTATTGTGATCTTCTGCTTGCTATTGTGATTTTCCCCTTTTAATGGGGGAGGAGAGATTAAGTTGGACTGCTCTGCAGTTACAGAGCTTGATTCTGTCCCCTTTTACAGTTGAATTGCTCTGCCGGTTCAGAGCTTCCTCTTTTAAACAGAGCTTCCCCATTTAAGTTGAGCTGTTTTCACCAGCCTCGCGCCACATATCAGGGATCAGGACGTTTCTGTTCCTTTCTCCTTCTAGCACGACGATTCTGTTCCTTTCTCCTCCCCCCCCCCCTCCAGCTTGACCAGCGGTTTGAAAACTCTAGATTCCAACCAGCTGGTTTATTTCTTTCTCTTTCCTACCCTTCCGTTTTGAACAGGGGCTTGAAGACGTTGCTGTTGGCTGGTTGCTTTCTTCCCTTTTAAGTTGAATTGCTCTGCCGTTTCAGAGCTTCCCCATTTTAAACAGAGCTCCCCTTTTTAGGTTGAGCTGTTTTCACCAGCCTCCCACCACATATCAGGGTGCAGCACCACCTATCAGCTGTTCTAGCACGAGGATTCTGTTCCTTTCTCCTTCCCCCCCCCCAGCTTGACCAGCAGTTTGAAAACTCTTGATTCCAACCAGCTGGTTTATTTCTTTCTCTTTCCTACCCTTCCGTTTTGAACAGGGGCTTGAAGACCTTGCTGTTGGCTGGTTGCCTTCTAGCTTACTGCTTCTCAGCTGCATTGGGGGGGGGGGGGAGCAATGCTGAATAGCTGGCCCTTTGTGCCTTTTGTTTAGAGGCGGGCTGCAGCGCCTTTGGGCTCACAAAGAAGCATCTGATAATTTCAATACATTAAGCTGCAAAGTTATTTAAGTGGTTTAATCAATTTCAATTAAGTGGTTTAATCAATTTGATCAACTAGTCAATTTAATCAGCTAATCATTTGAATAAATTATACTCAATTTTACTCAATTTAATCAATTTAGTTGATCAATTTAAATAAACTGTAATTAATTAGATTAATTAATTGAATCAATTGATTTAATTCAAACCCCCCCCCCCCATTAGTCTTCCCTTTCTTAATTTTGCAGTGCGTTATTGTTTGGGCACAGCCAGTCCGAAATGGAAAGTTAAGCAGTTTTACTGTAATCTTGTTACTATTCTCATCAATTTCTTTTAGTGTTTCAGTTTGAGGTCCCGGTCCAGATGCCTCCTAAGAAAAATCAGGGTGGCAAGAAGGGCAAAGGACGTGCCCCTAGGCAACCAGCAAAGCGTCCGCCACCGACTCGTGTTTCCTCTTCAGATGAAGAGGACCATGATGCTTCAGGGGTTGCTAAGAAAGGGCGGGCAGGGCAGGGCCTATCCATGCATTGCAGATCAAAAGATAATGTTCTGTATTCTTTTTCAGCTCAATTAGAAGAAATGGCAGCCACTATTAGTGCCATGGCCCCGTCAAAGCCCAGCACTAGCCGATTTTCTAGGGAGCACGCAGTGGAATCGCCTCCACGGGCTTGGGACCAAGAATTTGATGAGACATATTCACCAGAGAGGGGTGAGTATTACCCACACAAGGGCAGGGCATCATGGCCATATAGGCACACAAGTCCACCACGTGGTTTCAATCATTATTATCAAGGCCCAGCTGTGCCACCCCCACCTGGGTGGCCGTATTACTGGGGTCACCCACCTTCTTCGCCTGCAAGATCCCCCTCACGTTCCAGAAGAGCACCAAAAACTCATTCCGCAGGCAGAGTAGATAGTGACGGGGAGTCTTCGCAGGTGAAGAAGGCATGTGTAAAAGTGTGGGCTGGCCCGCTGGGCCATACTGTGACCGAGTCAAAAAAGAAGTCCACAGTTGATATGGTGGACCATTATCCTCGGGTAGGGGCGGGCGCCATGCCCTCTGGCGCCCCTTCTTTTCCGTTGGGATACCATTTGGCCCCTGCAACCAAGGAGAAAATACTCCATGGTGAATATATTGATATTTTCTCCCTCCTGACAAGGGGAAATGAAACTGCTGATAATGATAAAACCAGTGATAAAGACCAGGAGGCAGTAAAACGCAAAAAACCAGCACGCAATTGGGCCAATTGGTTGCCCGGGTTTATCATTTATATGGGTATCATTCAGCAGCAGTTTCCTGATCGAGCAACCACCATCACCAAATATCTAGATATTATTTATCGTGCTTATTCTGGTTTTGAGGGTGGTGCTTGGTTGGCATACGATGAAGGGTTTAGGAAAAAGGCTGCCTTCCATGATGACATAAGATGGGACAAGAAAGATCATGATTTGTGGTTAGAATACATGATCCCTGCCAGGCCTATTTCAGGTGAGAGGTCTGAGAGTGGTCATGTTTTGTCCAAGGGAGCGCCTGCCCTCAACCCCCGTGCTTCCACGGGGCAGGTGGTTCAACCCCACCAGGCGTGCTGGGATTATGCCTACAAAGGGCACTGTGGGCGCACGGAGTGTCCGTACAAGCATGCATGTGCAGTCTGTGGAGGCTCCCACACGTCAGCATCCTGTTTCCGTTTGAGGGGCTCAAGGGGTGGTTTCAAGGGTGCAGGGCCCAAGTGGCAACACGGGACGGGTCAACACCCTTCAACAAAAGGGCCCCAGCCCAATTAGCTTACACACGCTAGCTGCATTACTGTCTACATACCCCAACAAGCCCGATGCCAATTACTTGCTAAGTGGTTTCAGAGATGGTTTCAGAATTCCTTTTCAAGGTCCTCATGTGCACATGATGTCCCGTAATCAAAAATCAGTAATCGAAGCAGAGTATATAGTCCAAACCAAAATTGATAAAGAAGTGCGTGCAGGGAGGGTGTTGGGTCCATTTACTTGGTTACCCGTGCCCTCCCTGCGCATATCGCCTTCGGGAATAGTTCCTAAGAAGGCCCCGGGTGAGTTTCGCATGATTCATAACTTGTCCTTTCCCATGGGGGCCTCAGTGAATGAGGCTATACCGGAACACCTTTGTTCTGTCCGGTATGCGTCATTTGACTCCGCGGTTGATATGATTCGTTCCTGCGGTACTGGAGCCCTCATGGGAAAGCCTGATATTAAATCAGCATTTAGATTGCTGCCTGTCCACCTGGATGATTTTGACCTTCTTGGGTTTTGTTTCCAAGGAAAATTTTACTTCGATAGAGCCATGCAAATGGGCTGCTCCATATCGTGCTCTGCTTTTGAATGTTTTAGCTCTTTTCTTGATTGGGCCTTGAGGAACGGGACAGGCCTCGAACAGGTTGTCCACTATTTGGACAACTTTTTGTTCGCAGGCCCAGCCTGCTCTGAGCAATGTGCATTCTTGATGGACCAGTTTAATAACTTGGCTTCAGAGCTAGGTGTTCCGTTGGCAGTCGAGAAGACTGAGGGTCCCGTTTCCACACTCAGTTTTCTTGGAATAGAATTAGATTCAGTGCAGCAGTATTCCCGCCCCCCAAGAGAAAAACTAGTCGATCTAATTGAGCGTATGATTTTATGGTAAAAAGAATCCTGGCAGGATGGTCCAGGGTGTGCCCTCGTTCACCTGACTCAAGGACCCCGGTGTCACCCGAGGTTTTACTCAAGGTCCACGAACAATGGCCTACAGTCTGCCGTTCTCCTCATGAGGTGGTTTTATTTCATGCAACGGCCTTGACGGCAGTTTTCGGTGCTCTTCGCATCTCTGAATTGGTGGTGCAATCCCACTCTGATAGATCTGCATGTGCCCTACAATTTTTAGACCTTTCCCTGCACGCCTCGTGGGTGACAATAAAAGTGAGAAGATCCAAGACTGATCAGTTGGGTAAAGGTTCTATCATCTTGCTACACGCAGGATCAATGACAGAGCTGTGTCCTGTTAAGGCCCTACATGCATTTGTGGCTATATGGGGTATTGCTGATGGCAGTTTGTTTTGCCATCAAGATGGTGCGCCATTAACCAAGTTTCAATTTTGGTCGGTAACGAAGTCTGCCCTGGCGGCGGCGGGTTGGGCCCATTTGCACTTTGGTACCCACTCCTTCCGGATCAGGTGCTGCATCTACTGTGGCAGAATTGGGGTTCTCTCAGGAAAAGGTTCAAGCAATGGGTCGTTGGAGGTCCCGGTCTTACCGGGCCTATGTGCGAGAGCTGCCTTGTAGGTACTGCCGTGGGCTGTGTTGTTTCTTCCAGGTCACCGGAGTGGAGGCAGGACTGTCCGTGTGCTGATTTGCGGGCACAGTATGGTGTACTGGGCAGCAAGACGAGCCACCAATTCGGACTTTGGGCCTCACCTGGCGGTCGAGCGTTCGGCTGACGTCCATTGGATGGGTCGCCGAGGCATGAGATGGCACCACCTCCTCCACAGTTTGTTCCGGACTGACCAATTTTCGTCCCCCCCCCAGATGTCCTGGTACTGCACTTGGGGGGGAATGACTTGGGCTTGCTGAAAGGCAAGGCCCTGATTCGCCAGGTGCTATGCGACATAGCATCCATCCGACACCGGTGGCCGGGGGTTCGGATATTTTGGTCGTTCATCATACAACGCCTCAGTTGGCCTAAGGCCTTGAATAGGGCGGTGAGGAAGGTGAATGGAGAAATATGTAGGGCCATAGGTGGGATCGGGTTTTGTATTCCCCATCCCAATATAACCTTGGTCCGGAGGGAGCTGTATCGGCCGGATGGGGTCCACCTATCCGATATTGGCAATGATATGTTTATTGGAGATCTGCGAAGGGCCCTGCTCGCTCTTTTATCGTGCAGGTGGGGGGGATTCGACTAAGCGATAGCTTGTCTCCCCCTGTGGCGGGAAGTGCGGGTTTAGGCAGGAACAATTAGGGTTATGGTGATCATCCAGTGGCACCTTTCAAGGTGACTGACGTTTACCCAAGGCTGCCCTCGCCAATGCCATGAGGCTTGGCACAAGGGAGATTGGGACGGCTTTGGGGTTTTACCTTTCTCACCTACTTTGGGAGCCTGGAGGCGCCAAAGTAAGGTGACGATGGTAAGGCCCTCCAGCTCCACATGGAGGGCAACTGGGCGGTGGCGGGCCATCCCGCCTCCGGTTCAGTTAGGATGCATTCGCCAAATATTGGCCTTTTTTCCCGGCCAAGGGCCGGGCTAGGTTAGAACCGCACTTCACCCTTCACAGATCTTCAATTCAATAAATGTGGCCCTGATTTGAAACCATATACCCTGTGTCTGCCTCTTCTTTATCTCGCCTTTACACGCGCAAAGAACTTCCAATGGCCCCTACGTGGGAGCAGGGAGAAGGCTTGCGCGTGGGGGAGGAGAGAGGAGGCAGGCACCTGGTCAGGTGGGTCACGAGAAATGAGCCAATGGCTCAAAAGGGCGGGGACCCAGGTAAGAGCTTATTTAAGCTCCTGGGTTTCCCGCCTTCAGTCTCTTTGCTCCTGTTTTCCAGCTCCCTCCACTCCCACCCTCTGAGCAGTGTAGGCTCCTCTGGCCGCCCGTTTCATGGGGGCCGAGTAGGAATTTTGGTTCATTGTCTCAATTGGCCGGGGCAATGGGCATGTTTCGCCTACTCTACACTGTGAAGCAGGGTATGGGACTTTTTGAATTCGATTTCGATCCCGCCAGGGGGATCTTAGCTAAATTGGTCGCATTGCGGGAAGTGCGGGTTTAGGCAGGAACAATTAGGGTTATGGTGATCATCCAGTGGCACCTTTCAAGGTGACTGACGTTTACCCAAGGCTGCCCTCGCCAATGCCATGAGGCTTGGCACAAGGGAGATTGGGATGGCTTTGGGGTTTTACCTTTCTCACCTACTTTGGGAGCCTGGAGGCGCCAAAGTAAGGTGACGATGGTAAGGCCCTCCAGCTCCACATGGAGGGCAACTGGGCGGTGGCGGGCCATCCCGCCTCCGGTTCAGTTAGGATGCATTCGCCAAATATTGGCCTTTTTTCCCGGCCAAGGGCCGGGCTAGGTTAGAACCGCACTTCACCCTTCACAGATCTTCAATTCAATAAATGTGGCCCTGATTTGAAACCATATACCCTGTGTCTGCCTCTTCTTTATCTCGCCTTTACACGCGCAACATTTACTGGATTTTGGGCGCTATATATGTAGCTTTGATCCTTACCCATCCTGGCTGATGGAAGTGAATTGTGACCAAGGGAGCTGGATCTATTTTTGGAAGTAGCGTGGATTATCATCCATTCTCAAGGAGGCAGTAGTCTGACCATGAGCAAAACAGAAAAT
Source organism: Shinisaurus crocodilurus (assembly GCA_021292165.1). NCBI lineage: Eukaryota > Metazoa > Chordata > Lepidosauria > Squamata > Shinisauridae > Shinisaurus > Shinisaurus crocodilurus. Next base: position 270,474,701 of record CM037876.1, read on the forward strand.
AAGATAAATATCTTTGTGCTTTGCCAAACTGGCTACCTACAGACTAGTCTGCAATCTCTCCTTTCTGGGGAAGATGACGAGCATATGTTGGCATCATGACTCCAAGCATTCCTTGATAAGACAATCTTCCTTGACCTATTTCAATCTGCAAGATTATTTGCATCTGAGGATCAATGGATGGAACCCCTCTTTGAGGTTTCTCCTAGACGTAAGAGTCTTTGAAATTTTAATGCTGTGGTTTTATGGTATCATTTGGAAAATCCAGGTGGCATCCATGGAAGTGCCTTTGGTTGGTTCTACTTAATTCCTCTCAGGCTTAGCCAGACGGTTGGTCCAATGGATGCCTGTTTCACCTCATAGCAATGAGACTGTGGCATTCTACAGGAATCAGTATAGTTGAAATCAGCTGTTTAAGTGTTGTGCAGGATAGGAGGAGTGCGGCGGCGACCTTCGCCTCTGCACTCTTCCTGCCCTCCATAGGATGCCTGTAATCCTCCAAGTTTGGAGGGTTATGGGCAGCCTCATTGGATTGCACTGTAATCTGTTTTTGTGAAGCAGCTTGTTCTGCTAATCAGTTTGGGGCGCAATCCTATGTATAGGCAGAAACAAGTCCTACAACTCCCAGTCCCAGCATTCCCCAGCCAGCCTTCAGTTTGTCACAAGGAACCTGTATTTCTTTGGAGTGTCCCCATCACTGCCACCAATAAATGAATTGGTTTTATCAGCAGAAATCAGGAAGGACTTTCTGCCACATACACCCAAATAATTCTCTGATAATGATAATTTAGATGTTTTCCTTATCACATCTCAAGTGGAACACCATTGTTGCCAAGTCAGTCATTTTACACTATTAAAAAAAAAAAAAAAAGAGTGTATGCTTTGCTTTGCTTCTGGTCTCAAATACTGTAGTGGGGTGGGGAAGGATATTAATGCACTATATCTTCAGTCTACCACTGTCACTGGCACAATTTATTATTCAGTGTGCGATGCCAACCAGCCAGATCAAAGGGAAAGTCGGTACGGTTTGTTTGTTTTAACATTAAAACTTGACATAGAAAGAAAGTTGAATAAATTTTATTAGTCAAGCAAGTCGAAAGCTCATCTCAAACATACTGGAGAAATAAAATATGCTCCTGTGCACGGTCTGGGACAGGCCTCTTGCTTCCTTGGAACTGTACAATCTACGCCAGCCCTTCCCCAACTTGGTGCCCTCCAGATGTGTTGGACTATGACTCCCAGCATTGGGGATGTTGGCTGGGGATGCTGGGAGTTGTAGTCTAACACATCTGGAGGGCACTAGATTGAGGAACATTGGTCTATATTGTGATACTGGACCCAAGTCAGTTTAGAACAAACTCAGTTGGAAACGTTTTGCAAGCCTGACAGGACATGCACTAAGTGAGTGCAATACCTTGGCCTTTCACCTCTGCTTTACATGCCTAAAATTCTCAAAACAAGATGTCAAGCCAAGTATGAAGCTACCCTTTCGCATGGTTTGGATCTCATGCTTTGGCTAATATCACCTAAAATGCTATTTGCCTGCATGGTTGTTGCAATGAAAAAGGTGTATTTGTGCAAGTCTAGAGAGGTTAGCACACATCATACTGATGCAGGGAGAGTTATGTGTCTCCTAATAGCCCTAACTCAAAGTGTTTCTGCTTATATTTTGAATTTATGGCTTTCCTCTCTAGAGGAACCATATATAATGGGATGTGTCAGATGTTTTCTCCTATCTTTTGTCTGTAACTACAATATGTATTTCATTTTCCAGGAAATTAGCCATGTTAGTTTGTTTAGCAAAAACAACAATTCAAGGGAGCTTTAAAGGGTAACAAATTTATTGTGGCATAAAATTCCATGGTCTAGAAATTGCTTTGTCAGATGTATCTTATGCCACAATAAGGTGCTACTCAGCTCTGTTTTTTCTTTCTTCTTTTTTTCATTTATAGTCTTAAAGTTTCCAAATTACGGAAGGCAGCAGTGTATGTGTGATGAATTGAATACAGCTATTTCTGGTATTATGATTCGATTACAGAAAAGCACACATGATGGGTAATTCAATTTCACAAATCCCGCAAACAAATAATTATTAAGTGTTCATTTCAGCAAAAGTTGTAAATATGGAAAAATACAAAAGCTGCAATTCTGTGCACACTTACCTGGGAGCAAGTCGCTTTGAAAAAAGTTCATTTGTTCAATGGGACTTATAAACCCACTGACTTATTTCTGAGTAAATTTGCATAGGATTAAGCTGTGTTTTAGATTTCAAAGCAAGTTAGGAAAAACTAAGCTTATATCATGACATTGCTTGGATGACTTGATTAAGGTTTGAGATTTGTTCATAAATTCAATTATGAAAATAAATTACACAAAGGGGGAGATTAGACAAATTCATCAAGGATAAGGCTATCAATGACTACTAGTCATGATGGCTATATGCTACCTTCAGTATCAGAGGCGGTATGCCTCTCTATACAAGTTGCTGGGGATCATGAGCGGGCGGGTACTGTTGCGCTGATGTCCTACCTGTGGGCTTCCCACAGGCGGCTGGTTGGCCACTGTGTAAACAGCATGCTGGACTAAACAGGCCTTTGGCCTGATCCAGCATGGCTGCTCTTATATTCTCTCTCATGCATTCAATGGAATGCATGAGAGGGACTCACGTATTGTGTCCCTCACCCCCACCCCACCCCACCCCCACAACAGCCAGTGGTGTCTAGTGGGGAAAGCAGGCCTCACATTTCATTACTTTACATTATGGGAAGAGGAGAAACATGACGCAGTCACTGTATTTGGAGGCAGCACTTCCTCGATGATAAGTATTGCCTACCACAGCAGTGATGTGCAAGAAGAAGCAGGGGACTTTTCACAACCCTGCTGAACATTTCCCCTCAAACTATGTAACTTTTTTTTTAAAGGAAACATACCTACAATCAAGAAAAATGTATATAGGTAGGATGGAATCTTTATGCTATTAAATATAATGGGAACATTTTCTTCGATGTTGATGGCTCTAGAATGCCATAGTAATCTCAAACATATCCTTGTGCCTCAGAAGCAGTTAAATAATACATTATCCATTAAAAAAAAAAAAAAGGCAATAAGAAATGCATGTTCAGACCTCCAGTGCAATATAGATTGCTGCTCAAAACAGTGCCTTTAGATTTCTATCACACACTTGCATGTCTCTGCATTTATCTAGATGGAGCTGTGGGGAACACTTAAGTTTTATGGTTTCATTGCCATCAGATTTATTATATGCAATTGGTATTAGGAAATGGATGATAGATAGAGTAATATTCAAGGTCATAAAAACCTTTTCTCTTGTAAAACATGCTGAAAACTATTGCATTAGCCTAGAAATGCACCCCCCCCAAAATCAACAATAATGCATTAATTAATTAAAAGAATATTTTTTAAAAAAAATAGACTGTACTTGTTTTAAAAGAGTTAAACAATAAGAAAAAGAGAGGCGGACTGAAGGATTTCTCTGGTCTTTGTCAATTATTTAATTTACATTTTTAATCCACACTGTGCCTAACAGACTGATACAGGGTAGAAAACAGGCCATGTGGTGGACCATAAGGAGCCATCACTGAGATAGCACCACAGAAGAGCAGACAATACATTGGGCGGGTTCGCACGTCATGACAACCCATCGTGGCGATTTGCCACAGTGGCTTGGTTGTTCTATGAAGTACCCACGATGGGCCTGACAAACAATCAGGCTCATCAGGGGTGCTTCACTCCCTCCCTCCCTCACTCCCACTTGTTCCTCCAGGCGGTACCCCAGGGGACACCACAGGAGCAATAAGTCCCCTCTCCCTCCCCGCTGAAATGGCGAGCCATTTTCAGCTCACTGCAGCTGTTTTGTCCCTTAATTTATTTCTTTTCCAGAGATCATGAAAGCCAACTTGACAGCCGACTTTCCCAATCCTCGTGTGGGCAGCCTCAAGCTGCCCCTTCAAAGTGCCCAAGTGACACCTTGGAGAGGCTTCCTGTGTCTGCACAGTACAGTAATACCTTGGATTGCAAGTAATTTGGTTTGAGAGCATTTTGCAAGACAAGCAAATTTTTAAATATTTATTTATTTATTTATTTACTTGATATACAAGCGACATCTTGCAATACAAGTACTGTAGTGCGGCTTAAATTAAAAATCTCTGTACAAATTTTTTTGGGGGGATTTCGTTTTGATATAAGAGTGTTTTGGATTACAAGCACGTTTCCGGAATGAATTATGCTCTCAATCCAAGGCATGACTATTTTCTTTTTAATTGCACACACAAATGTGCACCAAAAAACAATAATTTTATTTTTTTTAAAAAAATTCTGGGATGATTTTGTGCACATTCACTTATGTTTCTAGCCTCCGCTGGGGCAATGTGTGTGGGCGTGCCTGCAGCCAAAAGGCATCGGGCACCCACCCTGGACATTGCAAAGCAAGAAACTAGTAATCCATTCCCACACACACACACACACACACACACTTGCTCTTGACAGCTCACAGAAGATGTGTCACCCATTGAAAGCAAAGGTTTGAGGGATCTTTTGCCAAGAAGGGGGTGTTTTGAGGCAATTATACCCCCTTCTCAGCAAGATCCACATCTTTTTCTGGCGCCCCCTATAGTCCCAATGAGAAGAGCAACATTTCCTCTTTGTCCAGAGCCCCTACAGCTTTGGGAAGGGTCTAAGTGTTCCCCCCTCTTTTTAAAGGAACATTGAGTTTGACAGGAAGCTGTATTTGACAGGAAGCTGTATTGAGTTTGACAGGAAGCTGTATTTGACAGGAAGCTGTATTGAGTTTGACAGGAAGCTGTCAAACCTCAGGGTCCCTTAAAATGGGGGGGGGTGAAAGTGGGTGGATTTGTACTGGGACATAGCTCTGTGTATGTCCCAGTCAAAATCCCCATGATCCCCCTAAGAAAACCCTTTTTAAAGGCTCCGAACGTTTGACAGATCCAAATTGTCAACCTATGAGCACCCATAGATCCCTCATAATTTAAAGGATTGGTGGACTAGTGAGGTATGTCTGTACCCTGTGCCTTTTTAAGACTCTGAGAGGTACCAGAGCAGAACGTTCATTTGAGTCTCCACTTCTCACTGCACACCATTTGTCAGTGTCATTTTTTCCCCTGAGCTGGGAGGAAAAAATAAAATATGCATGTAATACTTTCAAAAATACTGTACATCTATATTTGACATCAGGAACAGTATGTTAACATTTTATGAATTTTCTCTAAAACTGAGAGACAAAAAAACTATATTGGATTCACTTGCAATGCATAGCATTCCTTCAGTCCTTCTGTTTACGGAATCGTCTTGTCATGTTTCATCAACTAATATAAACATCAGTAAAGTTAAAGAAAGCTTTTACAGAGAATGACAAAGTACATTCAGGTTAGTGTAAAAGTTATCTCATCTTCATTTCTTTCTACTTTTCATGTCAGCAAATTCAGATATGAGATTATCAAAAGTCATTTCTCTCAGAAGATCCTATTCTACAGAGACAACAGATAACCATGGCACTCTTGACTGAAGCATTTTTGTCTATAATTTATTTTTAATAAAGGATAGTTTGGAGGACGTGCTTCCTCCTTTACAATTTGAAATGGGAAGCATTAGATAAAGACAGAAAGCTAGGAAGCACCTTTGAAACCGTAAAAGCAATACTTTAGACAATGCCTATGTATGTCTACCATGTACTGTTGGGTGCAATCTATGTGTCAATCTACCCATCACCAGTATCCACCCACCCCTACACTTTCTCCTGAGTAAAATAGTTATGGCTTACAGAACTCAATATTTAAAAGCTTAAAACCTGCGGGGGGGGGGCAGGGTCAGAAAAGCCTAGAAAAGAGAGCAATCCTCCCATACCATAATAAATATGAAATTCTCACCCACCACCACCTTAGATATTGCTATAACATTGTTTTTCTTTTATCTTGTACACTGTCTTGGGCGGGTTCTACTCTTAAATGCAGCCTAAAATAAATTTAAATAAAGGCCGGCACAACCCAATGTGGCTGCCTGTAATCCTCCAAACTCAGAAGATTACGAGCATCCTATCAAGGTTGGGAGGAGTGCAGAGGAGAAGGTCGCCTCTGTGCTTCTCCTGCCCTGCAAAATACTTGTTCCCCCCCTGCTCACGAGGAGGACAGGCTGAGCCGCCACCAGGGGACATCGTATTCCAGCAGAGCCTCACTCCTTCCCTCCCCGCCCCCTGGAATGTCCACCCAACACCAGCTCCGAGGTTGGTCTTCCAAACTCAGAGCCGCAGCCAAGCATGGAAAGAACTGCGTCAGCTGTGAGGGCAGAGGGAGGGTGGAACACGTTTCTGAAGTCAGAGCTGAGACTCCAAATTTTCCTATGGCCATCTAGATTCTGTCTAGCAGCCACAGGACTGCGCCCTAAAATAATTAAAGATAAGAGGAAAAAGTTATTTAGAAGTTAAAGAGTTATTTAGAAGTTAAAGAGTCTTGGCCTACTGTAGTATGTACAGGTCAACCATTTTGCAAATCCTTGTTTCTTGCCTAAAATACCAACACCGTGCAAAGCCCACCCCAACCTAGGCTCCCAGCAGGAGGGGAGAAAGCAATGGACCAAACCAGATCAAGAGGAAGAGGCATGATGAGACAGAGAGAGTCAAAAATTACCTGTTCTGTTTGGCTTCTGTCACAATGAGGGCTTCACATTGCTGGGTGCTGGTGAGGTCTGGGTTCCATGATTCCACTATGGGTCAGGTTTGTATCAGTCCAGAGAAAAAGGAGTATGTATGAAAAGCACTGAAAATGTGTGAAAAGTACATTTTGCAGGCACATACCAGGGGCAAGCCAAAGCAAAAGAACATAGGTAGAATTATGGCAGATCTGGGATCTTAATGGGGCATAGATAAGGAGATGGGCTCTGAATATTTAATTTATGCTTTCTTTGAGAAGACACGAAATAATGAGTAGAATAAAAATGAGCCTACTGAATTGTAGAAGGATCTAACTCTCCAGCAACAGTATGCCTGGGTTTATTCAATCTGTTTTATTATTATTATTATTTGGAACCATTTCTGCACAAACTAATTCATGTCACATCATAGGCTGGGAAAAGAAGGCCAGATTTATCTCTTCTATATTAGCTTGTGATGCTAATGAAACCTGAGACAAAAAATAATAATAATGGAATAACAGGATAATGGCATTAGTTATTTCATGACCTTTCCCACCATGTATCAGAGAATATTGATTGTAAATTCTTCTAATTTTGTAATACTGTTACATGCAACATTTTCAGACCTGAAGAGCCTACGGTCTCATTCTCACTGAGGTGGTAAATCTGTTTCTGGAATGTACCTCCCCAGACTGCATGGCTGAGTGTTCCTTAAGGGTGCAATCCTATGCATGTTTAGACAGAAAAACGGCCTACAACTCCCAGCATGCCCCAGTCAGCCTGTGGCATGCTGGTAGTTGTAGGGCCTTTTTTTCTGTCTAAACATGCATAGGATCGTGCCTTAAATCTCACCACAGTGGGGAAGATCCGGTGACCTGTGTGCCTGCTCAGTCTGCTGTCCAGGTGCTACTAACTGCTGATAGGCCACTTCAGGAACATGTATATATTTCATTTCCTGTGTCCTCATATTCAAGTTTCAAGCTGGCAACATCAAGAGCGATAATTTAGAAGTATTTTTCCAGGTATTCAATTATTTTAATTGGTAATCTCCATTTTGTTTTGATTTTATTGAAACATGTTTTTTATGCTATTGTATTGTATTATGCTATTGTATTCACTTTGTGTGGGTTTTACCTTGTATGCTGCCTTGAGAGGGTTTCACTCTTAAAGGCAACTTAGATATAATTTTAGATAGATATATTAGAATGAAATGGCGAGACCTCCAAAGGCTTCGGCACACCTAACTCTAGAAAGGATCAGATTCTACATCCTGCTGCAAGAAAAAAAACCCCAACACTTTTTTACCATGGTTTCTGACCACTAAGGCTATTCTTGTCCAGACGTATTTCATTCCCGTCTTCTTCTGAACTCAGGTTCACTCAGTGAGTAGGTATGTTGCTTTAGTATGTTGTTCAGTTGTTGAGTTTGTACTCCTTTCTGCCTTTCAAAGCTGTCTCTTTTAAATAGTACAACTGTAAACAGAGGTATGCTTGTGGATGGTGCTGCTGGTTTGACAGCCCATCTATGTTTCTTCTTTTAGCTGAGAAATTAAACTGCAAAGTTTAATTGATCCCACATACATAATTGCAATTGCCAATTACAAAACTAGAACTTACGATAACTCTGCATTAGTTGATCATGCATATACACGTTCTACAACAGAATGAATTAATCTTCCGCAAAGTCTTTCCATTAATGTAATGGCTGACTGGAGAATTCAAGTCTCACTCCTCATTTGTCATCCTGTTCTTTAGGACCTGCTGGAGCAGTAGGACTCCAGCAGTAGGAAAGGCAGTGGGTGTTTTATCATTCCCTGTTAGTGCTGAGGCTTCATAGTTACTGTTCTCTAAAGTTTGTAAAAGTGCAATCCTGCGCATGTCTAACACAGACTGCAATCCTATGCATGTTTAAAAGGTCCTACAGCATAGGGTTGCACCCTAAGATACAGAAATTCAAAGTCTGGATTTTAAGATTATGGTAAATGTGTTGCTTTTATTAAATGAAGAAGGAGTTGGGGGGAATTAAGTGTGCTTTCTCTAACAAAAAAAGTAATTGGTATTTTCATTTGCAAGGAAACCAGGATTAAATTAATTCTATAAAATCTGCTGAACAGAATTACACAACATAGCAGTGAAATGCAAATATCTTTATTCATTAGGCTCATCCATTTCATTCGTACATGCAGTATACATCTCAGTGGGGGCTAATAATTCTATCTCAGTATACAACACAGAGTTTATTACATTAATTAAATTACCCACATTATTCAGCTGGGTGCTTGAATTATATCCATGAAAACCAATATATAATGTAGAGTTGCATCACGTTCATGTTTACTGAAGCAACCATGCTAGGCAAATCACACAAGATAAGGGGAAGCAGTAACTTGAATTTTTATTGTCTAAATAACTGATTCTCTCTGTATGTGTAAATGCCTAGATGTTTTCCCCACAGCAAAGATCACACTAGCATTGGGAAATTGGATCAAGAGTTGAAAACCTAATCAGAAATTTCCAGTCAACCATTTGTTTTTTCTCCATAGTGAATTAAAAACAAACAAACCCAAGCTTTGGGTAATGTTCAATTATTCAAGCAAGCCCCTCAGCAATGTTTGCTCTTGTCATATCAAGAACTTGTAGGAACACCACTTCCTAGCTTAACCTGTTTTGTATTGAAATCAAGTTGAAACCTCCCCCGGGTGCCTCCCCCATCTGAAGCAAGGCAGGTGGTGGCAGAAGAGAGGTACCCCATTTGTAAAACTTTCTCCCCTGATATGGTCTCCTAGTGCCTGCTTTGCTATCTTTTAGGCACAAGGTGAAGATCTGTTTATCTCCCAGGCTCTTTCTTTTGAAACCAGCCACGTAGCTGAGTTGCAGGATAGGAGGAGCGCGGAGGTGATCTTTGCCTCCGTGCTCCTCACGCCCTCCATAGGATGCCTGTAATCATAGAATCATAGAATCATAGAAAAGTAGAGTTGGAAGGGGCCTACAAGGCCATCGAGTCCAACCCCCTGCTCAATGCAGGAATCCAGGTCAAAGCATCCCTGACAGATGGCTGTCCAGCCGCACCTTGAATGCCTCCAGAGTGGGAGAGCCCACCACCTCCCTAGGTAGTTGATTCCATTGTCTTATTGCTCTGACAGTCAGGAAATTTTTTCTGATATTTAGGTGGAATCTGGGTTCCTGTAACTTGAGCCCATTATTCCGTGTCCTGCAAACTGGGATGATCGAGAAGAGATTCTGGCCCTCCTCTGTGTGACAACCCTTCAAGTACTGGAAGAGTGCGATCATATCTCCCCTCAGTCTCCTCTTCTGAAGGCTAAACATGCCCAGTTCTTTCAGTCTCTCCTCATAGGGCCTTGTTTCCAGTCCCTTTATCATCCTTGTTGCCCTCCTCTGAACCCTCTCCAGATTGTCTACGTCCTTCTGAAAGTGTGGTGCCCAGAACTGGACTCAATACTCAAGATGAGGCCTAACCAGTGCTGAGTAAAGGGGAATTATCACTTCACGCGATTTGGAAGCTATACTTCTATTAATGCAGCCCAAAATAGCATTAGCCTTCTTTGCAGCCACATCGCATTGCTGGCTCATATTCAGTTTGTGATCTAGCACAATTCCAAGATCCTTCTCACTTGTGGTATTGTTGAGCCAAGTGTCCCCCATTCTGTAACTCTGCATTTGGTTTCCTTTCCCTAGGTGCAGCACTTGGCATTTATCCCTATTAAATTTCATTCTGTTGTTTTCGGCCCAGCGCTCCAGCCTATCGAGATCTCTTTGAATTTTGTTTCTGTCTTCCAGAGTATTAGCTGTTCCGCCCAACTTTGTGTCATCTGCAAGTTGTGTCATCTGCAGTCCTCCAAGTTGGGAGGGCTATGGGCATCCCGACTGGATTGCATCCTTGCTTGAGAGTAAGCCCCCCATTGAACTCAGTGGAACTTAGGTTTTATGACATTAACAGTACACATGTTTACTCAGAAGTAACTTTCACTGAGTTCAATGAGCCCCCTTTTCTCCCATTACTTGCTACATAGGGAAGATTCTGGCTCTTAACTCTTCCCTGAAATCATTGTGCACTAATATATCATAATGCTTTCATGTAATAGCCTCTTTCTATAGTATCTGACCTTGTGAAGATTACTGAAAGTTACCCCATTATGAAATGCCTTTTACCCCTGTATATATCTTTTCTTCTGTCCCTTCCCTGCCTCAAAATCCTGCTGTGACTAGAGATAGTTATTTGGCCAGGGGCATCTGCCATTTGATGTGAAGTTTATTCTTTTCTTCTCCCCCTCCCCCCTCCGCACACATCTAACCTGAGCACCAATTGAAGTTATTTGTCCTTGTGTTACTTTATTTTGCTTGACAAGGTGATATAAAAAGTTTATTTCATTTGATGGTCTGGCAACATGAGCTGGCCCAAGGGAAATATCATTTGTCAGTCTCGCTAATTGAAAATGTCAACTCATTAATTGTTTAATATCTTATCAACTAGAATTATGCAAGTTCATATACAGTATGTATATATATATATATATATAGAGAGAGAGAGAGAGAGAGAGAGAGAGACCAAATCATATCTAAATTTGTGTTAAATTATGTTCACATGATTTGTCTTGGATTATAGGATTCTGCAGTAATCTTTTTATCACTGAATACCATATACTTGTATCTTTATAATTGTGTGCTGATGCTAATGTTCATTTGTCATCCTGACAAGTGGTAAATCAAAGTGAAATTACCATGAACTAAATATTCCTTACTGTGGCAAATATTTGAATTCCAGAGATAAAGAATTTTGCTCATGCCAGGTACAGAGAATAAAGCTATTTCAGTGACAAAAACTATGTTAATAAGTTTAAAACATGATGACATTGAAGGGGAATGCCCCAAATTTGCTAGAGATATTAAACATCAGTTCAGCATAGATTAGATTTTTTTAATTTTTAACAGCATAGATTTGTTAAAAAGTTAATGTTGGGTCACACCATCAAGATTTTTTTTTCTACCCAAATATCAGTTTGATTGTAGCCCTATGCAAGTGTTTACAAAACATGTAACCTCTACATAGGAGGAGGTGGAGCAGGAAAGAGCACACTATCTGCCCCCCTTCCCAGGTCCCCATTCTCACCACCTTCCATGTGTGGAAGATGACTGTCTGTAGCAGAGAGACTCCTCTGTGCATGGGGGCGCATCATGTGATTTAGAGCCCTTGGAAAATCTGAATTCTAAATCTCATGGAGGGTCTCCACGGATAGAGGAGACTCCCTGCTACAGACGGGGGCGGGGAGCATACATGTAGTGAGCAAAGAGAACGGGGATGGGGGGAACCTGCTCACTCACGCCTGTTCCCCCTCCTCATGTGTAAAAATTTAAAAAAATCTAATCTATGCTGAACTGACGTTTAATATCTCTAGCAAATTTGGGGCATTCCCCTTCAATGTCATCATGTTTTAAACTTATTAACATAGTAGAGGTTGCACATTTTACGAGAGAGCATATTAACCACAATATAGAACTGACAACACATGTGTCAATTGGAATTCTAGTTCATATGTCAGGAGGCTGAAGGAATTATTGAAGAAATTGTACTGTTTAAAATAATGGGCCTGTTCACACATCATGACAGCCCACCATGGATTAATTTACCCGTGGGGGCTGTTGCATCGTGCCGGGCACCTGTGGGTGCCATTTTTGCATGACACCCAACTTGCTGTGGCTTGTCATGTCATGCCAACCCAGGCAGCAGGGGTTGTTTGAGGGCTAGATAACCCTCAGATAACCCGAAAACAAGCCATGGCTGAAGATGTTACTGTAGGCTTCAAACCCATGGACACATTTAAATTAATCAATGTGTTTTGAAAACAAAATAACCCTGAGGCACACACCTGGCTTATGCTGGCTCAGCTTGTCTGAGTGTGGAAAGCTAAGCAGGGTCAAGCCTGGTTATTACTTGGATGGGAGACCCCTCCTCTAGTTTCCTGCACTAAGCAGGGGGTTGGACTCGATAGCCTTGTAGGCTCCTTCCAACTCTATGATCTATGAAATCTATGAAACCCATAGGGTCCTCTTAGTATGCATACCAAGTTTCAGGTATCTAAGTTTCATGGTCTTGGAGCTATGGCAGTGACGGACAGACAGATTCAGGCAGAAACACATACAACTTCCTTTATTATTAAAGACTACAAAAGAGGGAGCCACCATGTACCGTAGTCCAGTTAGAGTCAAGCAACAGAACGTCGACATGGGTTGCCTCTTAACCTGTTTCAGGCAAAGTTCGCAGGCAAGGCAGGGAGCAGAAATTCTAGGAAAGAAGGGGGCAAGACCATGGACAGTATCCTGTCCAGACTGAGTTCATAGGCAAGGCCAGAAAAGCAGAGCAGGAACTGAGGCAAGGAGCAGGATCCTGGAGAGCCCTGAGCTGAGCCAGGTGAAGTTCCAGGCTGGATGTGAGCATCAAAGCAGAGATGGCTCGGGTTTTACTCTAGCTCACTGAAGGTGGCTGCCCAGTCTGGGTGGTTAGCCTCCTGGAGTTTAATGGGACTCTGCCCAGCTTTTCAGAAATTGGCTCCAGTGGAACTGGGGGGGACCTTGGCTCCTTTGCACATTCTGAAATGGAGTCCTCAGAGTCTGAGAAAGAGGGCAGAGTGATCTCTTCAGGCCATGGTGCTGATGGCAGGAGTGGTTCCTGGGGTTCTCCTGGCACAGGGGTTTTTGGTGGAGGGGGCTCTTCTGGAGTTTGCGCTGAGGGAAATCCACCCAACTCCTCCTCAGAATCTCCCACATTGCCTCCAGATCAGGTAGAATCGCACTCAGGGTCATGACACTTCCACACTAGAGTCAACGGTAGAACCCTCCACACTAGAGTTCTGTTCCTGGGTGGGGTGGGGGTGCTTTAATTACTGATTTTCACATGTATATATTTTTTTCATTTATTTTTTAACAAGGGACTAGCACTAGTTCACTACAGGAAAAAAATGAAAAGAAAAAATAATGAGGAAATCCATTATTAAAGCCTGCCCCTCTCCCTAAATGGGAAAATAAACTGGTATTGGGGCAATTCAAGGGACAACTAAGGGGCAATTCATCACTAATCCCCCAACTGTGATCAACAGGAAGCAATAAATGGGCAGGACCTGCAACAGGATATTTTTTATTAAAGGCACAGGAGCCCAGAAAAGCCTCAACAGTGCTTTGTATGTCCACACTCAACAGTCTGGTGCTTCAATTTCATTTTATTCTACCCACAAAAATGGCAATAAATCAGGTCTGAAAAAAATACAGCAGGACAATCCATAAAACATTGGACTCCAAAAATTTGACAGTGATGTTGTCTGGATTCTCTGTAAAAGAGAGAGAGAGAGAGAGAGAGAGAGAGCAGACAACGGATGGCAATTCCAGAGAATAGGGCTAGTGTGGAAGTAACATACACAGGTGGGAGACTGAAAGCTAAAAAGTGTCTGAAGAAAGAAACGCTGGAGGCATTGTATTGTATCATGGATAGCTCTAGGCAACGAGCCCAAGGCACCTATTCAATAACTGATAGCAACAACAACAACAAAGTGTTTTCTTTGAGTTTTGTTTGTCGGTGTGTGGATTTGAGCCTTGCAGTTTTATTTTTCTTACTTTTCATTTTAGTGACAGAAGCTGAAAACTCTTTTTTCCTTTCAGTTGCTACAATATATACAGAAAGAAAGGGGGGAAGCAGCAGGAAAGTCAATTGGAGTTACATGAGCATATCTTGGGGCACAATCTGTCCCATTGTATTTCACTGATGTGGTTGAGATTTTTCATTAACAGAGCATCCTTTCAGGCCTGCGTAAGCATATGGTGTGCTCAGCAGAGGGATCAGGGATGCTACAACAGCAAGGCTTGTCTATTAACACAGAAAATGCCCTTTTAGCTTTAAAAAGAAAAGATTGCTTGCAAGGCAGCAGAAGTCAAACCGTTTGGATAAGTGCCTACTCTTGCACATATGAATCCTTCTGCTCTTTCCACTCCAAGCAAATCCTTCTCAGTCCCGCCTCAGCCTAGATGCTTCTGTTATATAGTGGGGGGCGGGGGGGGGGGGTTGTTACAGAAACAGTGCCATTTAATTCAGACTGCTCAAAGGCCAATCTTTGCATTCTATGGAATCTCAAAGACATGCTTAATTACCCATTTGTGTACCAAAGCCCCACAGTTCCGAAATCTGCATATGGCTGAAGGACTGTGTTGAATTTGCAGCCTTGCCTTCTACTTCCAAAACACAAGCCTGCCCTCACTTCATGTGCCTGCCCCCTATTACAGTCATTGAGTTGGATCCAGATTTATGCTGGATCAACTGTGCTGGTAGAAGTGGACTTTTCTGCCCTCTCCTTTCCACAACAGCCCCTCCAGCTCCAACCCCCTGAAATGCTACAGAGAGAGTTGGGAGACCCTGCTAAATAGGGTGAGCTGTGGTGTGCTGTGGGGATCCCCAAAAATCAGGTGGAGAGACCTTTCATGAGTGGAGCCCTTTCTCTTATGGAAGACCGCTTTCTCTCACAGAAAGGAGATCCTGGATCTAACCCATCCATCCAACCCATATGTCCACATCCTTTGGTCCATGCTGAAAGTGAAATCAATTAAGGGCGCAATCCTATGGCCAGTAGATGCTGTCTGGCTGGCCATAGGAAAAGTCAGAGTCCCTGCTTCCAACCTCATAAAAGCCCTCCGAGGTTTCAGCAGACTCTGCCTTCAGAGGGCCCTCCCACCACCCTTGCAGCTGGCGTGGTTCTTTCCATGCCAGCTGCAACTCTGAAGACCGAAGATCGTCTTTGCAGCAGGCACTGGGGAGGTGTTCCAGGGGGGCAGGGAGGTGTTCCGGGGTGGAGGGGAGGGAAGGGGAGGAGCAAGGCACCGCCATCCTCCAAAGAATCCAGGTAGATTCTCCTCAGCTGCTGCTCCTCGTGAGCATGGGAAAAACATTTAGACAGCCAAAATCAGCTGTCTAAATGTTTTGGAGTGTGAGGGGAGTGCAGAGGCAATCCTTGCCTCCACACTTCTCCTGCCCTCCATTGGATGCCTGTAATCCCCTGAGTTTGGAGGGTTACAGGCAGCCACAATGGATGGTGCCCTAATTCAGGTAACTTTAAGTCAATGTCATGTCCCCTGGTTCCAAGGAGGCCTCAGATCCCAATCAGTCATAGGTCAACCCACCTCAGGGGAGCCCTCTCAGCATCACATCACCTTCTATACTGTCCCAGCCTGAAGACATAGCTCTCCCTTCATCTGACTGAGGATGACTCTCTTGCAGCTTTCCCTGTCCTTCAGCCACACAGGAGCATGAGACTACTGGTCCTTTAAGAACTGCAGTCAGTATCCAGCAGGGGTGGAGCCATTGCAGGACCTTTCTTAAGGCCTCTGTTGACTGCAGTCCTTTGCAGAAATAACAGTGGGATAATACTTCAGCCAGCACTTCCTGCAGTGTGCTGTCCAAGGTCCTGATTGGATTCCTGGCTTGCCTGATGAGTGCCATGTTATAGCCCACTTCCCCTAGGCTTCACACCTAGTCAGGACACACATATTGAAATGGGCAGCAGGACCATGCCACTGGCCCACCTCAGTATCACATGGCTTCCCTTAGCCCTGCCATACACACATTGAGTATGGGCAGCTGAGCCAGGAAAGATTATGCACATTCATTTTACATGCACAGGCTTCAATGGAAGCTGGAACCCTACAGAATCAGGATTCTGGCTCCCATGGAAACTTATGTTCATTGAGATCTATGTGCATCATAGCTTCCCCAGCTCAGATGTCCACTCTCAATGTGTGGGCATTGCGGGTGGGGCTGGGGAACCTGCAAAACATTGGAGTGGGGCCAGCGGCAAAGCCCCACTGCCACTTTCAATGATTCGAACTCCTTCATGCTAGTAACCCATGAAGAGGTATAGTGGTTTCCCCTCCTTATACACTCTGTGGGTTTCCTTTTGCCGACTGCTTGGAAACTATGGGTTGGACTCAAAGTAAGCTAGTCACACTTTAGCCCCATTGAAATCAACGTACAGCATAATCCTAGACATGTCTACTCAGAAATAAGTCCAATTGAGTTCAATGGAGCTTACTCCCAGGGAAATGGGTATAGGATTGCAGCTTACTTTTAACATACTTTTTAAAAAAAAAATTGTATCAAGTTTTTATTCTTTTAGCTTTGGGAGGGAATGATCCTATGGACCCTAGACATCATCTGGGGAGCCATAGGATGGTTCAGATTCCCAGCTTCGAGGTCAGAGACAGCACGCTGACCTTGCAGCTGGGGATTGGAGCTCTGATCTGCCTCCCCCACCCTCTTGCAGCTGGTGTGGAAAGAACCACACCAGCTGCTCTCCGAGGTCAGAAAAGCAACCTCAGAGAGGGGTGAAAGGGGTCAGTTCAGGAGACGGGGAAGGGGGGAGACTGGAGCAGCCAGGATACAAGGTATCCTGAAGTTGCTCCAGCCTCTTTCCTTCCCTCTTCAAAGCACCCCAGCTAGATGGCTGAAAAGGCTGTCTAGCAAAAATGCAGAGCGGGAGGAGCAGGGAGGTGAAGATCACCTACACTGCTCCTCCCACTCTGCATAGGATGCCCGTAGTCCTCTGAGTTCAGGGGCTTACGGGCATCTCGATTGGATTGCACCCTAAGCCACCCAGAGACTGGACAATAAATAAATAAACATAAATGGCTTGAACCTTCCATACTTTACTGAGAGCATCTTCTTTGTGTCCTCTCACTGATGCTAATTGTATTATCCATTCAGCGAGTCTGCATATTGAGATTGATAGTATTTTGTTTTGTTAGTTATCCACCTTGAATGCTTGAGATGGTGAGGGCTGAAAAATCTACCAATTAAAACACAATCTGTCTATGCCTGTGCTTTGGCCACAGAGACTTATACAAATGAAATACACCACTGTTAAAAAAAATCTTTACTCTCAATTCAGGACATTTATAACATGGGACTAAACATACTTAATAGCATTGATACAGAAATCATCCACGATTCAGAATTCGCTGTCAAAGCCTCGTACATAAAGAATTGTTGTTGGCAGGTGGAATTCAGCACAAAGACAAAATTATGTCGTTTCCCCCTACTAATAATAAACACTGGATTTATTATCAATGGTAGCCAAGACCAGTGTCAATATCTTACCTTTTCTATAATGACTAACAAAATACCAGTTAGGATGACACATACCAGTGTGGATGGAGGCTCTTCCTCCTCCCACTTGCCCCACCATCTAAGTCAGTGTTCTCCAACCTTGGGTCCTCAGATGTGTTTGGCCTATAACTCCCAATAGCTGGCTGGGGCATGCTGGGAGTTGTAGGCCAAACACATCTGAGGACCCAAGGTTGGAGAACACTGATCTAAGTGAAACACGGTCTACACATGTAGCGGGATGAGGTGGAATGAGAGTCCTACTTGTGTAGAATGGTTTGTATCTTTTCAGACTGCAGATGGGCGGGGGGGGGTGAAGGTGGGAAGTTTTTTTTTTTTTGAATATACATGAAATAGAAAACTAGCAAATAGAAAACTAGCCTGGCAGTGTGAGAAGACTAGCTGAGGACCTTTCTCCCTGGCATGCTCGGTTTAAAAAAATAAAATAAAATCAGAGATTTTTCTATCTAGTGAAGCTTTCAGAAATGGCATCCCACACCTCCAGTCAGAATTAGTACAATCTACTTCACCCTCTCTGTATTTGACCATCTCATTCTGCTCCAGGTGTAGACCTGCCTTATGTCCTGCTCCAGTCTCCTCAGCCAGGCAGGGAAACTGTTATGCAGATCACTTCTCATCTGCCCACCTCCAAGGGTGGTTAAGCCAGTGACTACCAGGGAGAGGGCCTTCTCAGTTATGGCCCTGCACCTCTGGAATCAACTTCCATCAGGGTGTCATCAGGCCCCTTCTTTGCAAGTCTTCATGAAAGCTCTGAAGCCCCACCTGTTTTTGCTGGCCTTCCCTTAAGTTAGGGACACTGGTTTTTATTGGTAAGTTTAATTTCTAGTTACTTTAATTGGCAATCTCTGTTTTTATGGATTTTATTCAAACATGTTTTTATTGGGGGGGGGGGTATTGTATCCACTTTGTGTGGTTTTTATCTTGCATGCTACCTTGAGAGGGTTCCACCCTTAAAGGCGGCCTAGAAATAATTTTAGATAGATAGAAAGATAGATAGATAGATAGAAAGAAAGAAAGAAAGATAGATAGATAGATAGATAGATAGAAAGAAAGAAAGAAGAAAGATAGATAGATAGATAGATAGGCAAGGACCTAAGGCTGGATCTGGACACTGCATCATTCTGGAGCATTTGGGGTGGGTGGGTGGTATGGTGGCCCTCACAAAAATGGCAGCCACCAGTTGGGGTCTACTATTTTTTGTAGCAGATGCCCCACTTTCCAAGAAGGCCCCAGAAGTACACAACACTGGAGGCAAGAGAATTGATGGCTACCAGGAGGCAGCTGCTGAGAAGAACTTTGCCACTGCTGGAGACAGGTTCGCCCCACCCCACTGCTAAATGAGTGATTAATGATATGAATGAGATAACCAAGATGTACTCATTCATCCCCATTCGTTACTCAATGCATTTATTTCTCAATGAATGACAATTGAACCAAACAGTCCCCATTATGGCCACTTTTCCATTTGTTCTGAAACAACTGCAACCCCCCCCCCCAGCCCCATTATCAGCTCTCATGAGCAAGGAGAAGGAGCATCTCCTCATTCTTGAAGGTTTTCGCTCCCCTCTCTCTTTAATAATGTGATTCTAGGTTAGCCAATAAGCTGAGAAGATGACAAATCTCTAGAGTCTGACTCAAATGGGACCTGCAAGACCCTGGTAAGACTCTGAACGAAGCATCCACACAATTGTTCCAATCCAGCAAGAGAAGCCTACAGGCTCAGCCACTGTTTGTGAGCCTGAGCCCTGTTGATCTTGATGGATGGATATTGCAGTATAAAAACATCAAGTGCTTCTAAGAACATCACCTTTTCTCATACATCTACTATCAGGGAAATAGCATAACATAAATCTCACATTTTGAAAAGTTTGACGGGTGCTGTGAAGGAGCACCTTTATCTCTACTAAAGACTGGCAGGAGTATGACATGCAAGCTGCCCTGCTGAAGTACCACTACCATGTTGGATGGATCACATGGAGGGCTCAGTAAACAACTCAAGGGTCCATGGATATGATGAGGACTTGGGGCATATTCTTACAACCCTTTCAAGTGCACTTTCAAGAGGTGGCAACGTGGGGGGGGGAACTGTATGCACAGAACCAGCTTTCATCATGAATTGGGGAACATTTCTTTTCTGACAGCTCCCCCACCCCCATGCAGCTGTGCACACATCTGTCGTGGGTATGAAAAAGGAACCATATAAACTTCACTTCACTACTTTTGATACCAAAAGTCAAATCTGCAAAGCTATAGAGCTGGGATGGACAGCATGTGGGCCACGGGTCACGTGCGGGCTTCCCTGGCTTCTGGCGCCACCAATGTCACCGCCACACTGCAAAATTCAGCAGTGTTGCAGTTGGAAAAGATATTGGTAGTTTTCTGCCAAATTTTGGCAGCAAATGGCTATGGAGCTTTAAAGGGGACATATTTAGCTTGAAAACAAGCTAAATTTGTCCCCTTTAAGCTTCAGTAGTGGTTTGCTGCCAAAATTCAGCAACAAACCACCTATTTTTTGCCAACTGTAGCACAGCAGCAGCAGAAGAGAAATTCAGCCCATGGGGGCAAGGGGTGGTGGAAAGTGGCACCTGAATTTCCTGGAGGTGCCCACCCATGCTGTAGAATAAGAAATCCTGTCCCTCAACCCATAATTAGCTCCATGGTGGAATAGCAGTCGCACTCAGGGGAACTTTTAGGAGGACCATGCAAAGAGATATGGAGCTGAATCAATTTTTTAACAAAAAAATGTTGCCCAATTTTTTAATCTGGTCAGTGCTGGATTTTGTTACTTGAATTATGAAAACAAAATGGATACTTGAAGTTTATTTTTTTTAATGTTTATTTAATTTTTGCAAAACAAAATATAACAAAATACAACAAAACACAAAATTTAAACTTAAACTACATACAATAAAACCTACAGTGCTCCCCCCCCCATCCTAGGGACCAATTAATATGCTTCCGTCCCAATAAACAATTGCTAATCCATATTCCAAAAATATAACATATCCTGACAAGGCAAATTCCCTTTCCCCTTTATTAACACACAATCTAGGAACTGACCCCAAATATCCTTAAAATTATTTATCTTTAGCTGTCCTGTTTTACATTTTATACTACAAGTCAATTTATCATTAAGAGCTATAGCCCATATCTCCTTATACCAATCAATAATTAGAAATTCATGCTGAACCTTCCACTTCCTCACAATCATTAACCTAGCCGCCGTTAACAAATTTACAATTCCTTCGTGTTTTGTGAACACATAACTTTCTCTGTTATTGATAACAGTGCTAACTTTGGACAGGCCTCCAAATTAATACCAATAATTTCAGAAATTTCCAAAAAAAAACAAAAAAAACCTTTTGCCAAAATGCCAGGGATATTTGAAGTTTAGATTTCAAATTTGTTTTAAATCTAGCACAGTAGTTCTTTGTTAGATAAAGTTACAAAGCAAAATCTATTTCCCTTATCCCATGTGTTGTTCAATTCATCTCGATGCTGGCTGTTTTTGTTTGGGGTGGGGAGTTGACCTACTGTTGCTGAGCTGAGCTAGTTTCAAGTACTGAAGTATATATTGCTATACTGTGAATTTTTGCATCATGACAGTATTTAATTTTTTTGTATTATATTTTCCAGTTCCCCTTGATATGGGGGGGGGGGCTGCAGGGGAAAGGAGTAATCCCATGTCCATTCCGCTGGTGGAAGGCACAGATGGATGCAGCCCAACATGCACTTCTGGTTTAACTGGCACATCTTAACATTAGAACAACTACGCAAAGACTAAAGAATTATATTGGGTATACACACTGCTCCATTTGTACAATGGTGATAATGCCATTGTTACAAGGTGCTATGCGACAAAGGTAAATTTATTCTTGTACAGCTATTTGAATAAGTATAATGTTTGACCTTAAATTTATGAGCAAATGGCTTATCCGCGTTCAGCACCCCTTTCTTCAATAAAGAAAGTCGAGATAAGAGAGAACAAACAGACGGCATGGAAGACAGGGAAGAAAACAGACTAAGCAGAAAGAAGGAGAAGGTATTCCTTAATTCAGCTTGGGAAAAGAAAAAGGGATTGATGGCATTGCCTTCAACTCTCTGGTTATGAGCACACCTCCTTGCAGTGATCTGTGCCTATATTAGGTGAGTATGTCAGGATGAATAATAAATCCAGCTGATGCTATAAGCAGTTACTTTAGTTAACAGTATTGAAGCACAAAAGTAATATATTAATGTGCTAGGAGAAGGAGAGGTTGGGAAAGGGCTATTACAAAATATTAATGTGTCAACACCTAATCCATGGCTCAGTTTTTTATTATTAGAAACACATGTAGGTAACAGGGATATTTATTTATAGTTATTTCTTTATCATTATTTAAATTTATTTATAGCTATTTGATTGTTTGATCCACCTGTTTTCTTAAACTCATGGCAGCTACGTAAAACATTTGAAATATCAAAGCACAAAATTATGTATAAAACTAACAGCAGAATTCTATGCATGTTTACTTGGAAATAAGTCTCAGGGGCCAATCCAATCAGGATGCCCGTAACCCTCCGAACTTAGAGGACTATGGGTATCCTATGCAGGGTGGCAAGAGCGTGGAGGCGAAGGTCACCTCCACGCTCCTCCCCCCACCCTGCAAAACACTTAGATGGCCAATTTCGGCTGTCTAAGTGTGGCGCTTCAGACGGGGAGGGAAGGAGGCTGAGGCACTGCCAGGATACCTCGTATCTTGACAGTGCCTATCTCCTCCCGTCCCTGTCCCTCAGAATGCCCACAAAAGCCCTTCTCTGAGGTCGCATTTGCGTGACCTCAGAGAAGCAGCCAGTGCTGTTCTTTCCACGCCAGCTGCAGGAAGGTGCTCCAAGCTCGGAGTCCTAGCTCTGACCATGGAGCGAGTTTCCGAGGTCGGAGCTGGGACTCCAAAATATCCTGTGGCTGTCTAGACGCTGTCTAGCGGCCATAAGATTGCACTTTCACTGCATTTAACTAGGCATATTCCCTGGGGCAGAGGGTTGCAGCTTAACTCATTTTCATGCTTGTCTCCAATCATGTATGGCCTAGTTAAATTTGTTAAAAGATTTTACACACCATCCAGAAGATGCTCAAGCTCAGACATGGGTGAACATCAGGAGGCAGGAGTGCTAAAACTGAATAACAGCCATCAGGAATGCCAATTTGTGTATCCTCATCATATCATATTTGACATATAACAATAATGACAAGAAGCTAAGTAGCAGAACACATAAACCTTTGTATGTATGAAATTCATATTAAACCACCCCCTCCCATTTGAGATCATGAAAAGCCATGTCCAATCAGGCTCAACAATTCTAAATTAGATTTTCAACTGGTCTAATGCAGTATAATAAAATGTTAGAGATTATCATGGAAAATGTCAAAATAGTTCTCGCTGATTCAGTTTGGGGTTTTACCTGCCTTGAAATTGCTAGTGATTATTTTCAATGTCTTTCACTCTTATTTGAGGGAATAATTTGATTATTTCCCCCCAAAAAAGATATAGCATACTAGTAATGTTTTTCCCATTTCTCCGAAGTTAAATTATATGGGGAAGGGGCAGGAATCCTACATTCTGTACCTGAAGTTGGTTCGTATGTTATGGATGCTATGAGAGCCAGTGTGGCGTAGTGGTGAGAGTGTTTGACTGGGACTTGGGAGATCCGGGTTCTAGTTCCCGCTCGGCCATGAAACTCACTGGGTGACTTTGGGCCAGTCACTGACTCTCCGCCTAACCTACCTCACAGGGTTGTTGTGAGGATAAAATGGAGAGGAGGAGGAGGATTATGTAAGCCACCTTGGGTTCCTTGAAGGAAAAAAGGTGGGGTATAAATATAATAAATAAATAATGTGGCAGCCCTTTTAATTTTCTCTATGTGTCAGCTGTTACATCATAGTGTAACATTGTTCCTGTTCAGTGGATCACCATGTAGACTGGGTGAGTTTCACACTGTCACAGTCCTCTCTAATGCTTGGAGTAGTGTGGTAAACAGTCACACAGTCCACATGGTGAGCTGGCATAGCTTAACACTTTGCCATGTCAAAACAAGTGCCACATGGAATAATGTACAGCAGCCCCCGTGTGGTGGTTCAGGTGTGTAAGCTGGCCCTTTTATGATTCATAGACATTCAGGGCTGAACTAAACGTTCCTTGGATCACTCACAGCTGAGCTATGCATGATTGTCTTCCCTACTCTCCTGCAAGTGTGCATGGCCCTGATTAAGATTGGGACTGTGGTGCTTCAAGAGAGGAGGATTTAAGCATCGTCTGCCTCATTTTCCATACCAAAATTCCATACCCTCCCCATGAGGGGGATTGAAAAAAGAAAAAACTCTCAATTGATTCCAATGAAGACGTTTTTTTGTTCTTTTTTTTAACCCCCCTGCAGGAGTGTGTGGAAATTTGAGACAAAAATGGGGAGGAAGAAGCATGAATTCTCCTCTTCTAAAGCACCATGGTCCTGATCCAGGTCAAAGCCATGCACACTTGGCCTTGAGTAGGGGAGACAATCACACATAGCCTGGCTATGCATGATTAAAGGAACGTTAGGTTTGGCCTACTGCTGTGCCGGAAATTTCTCCCACTTTTTTTTTTTTTTTGGAGACATTCTCATTCAGTTTGATAGAAGAAAGGAGAAGAAATTCAAAGGAGAAGAAAACACTGGAGAAATTCTCATGGGCTGGGTTTGGGGTTCCACATTACTGAGGCGGCCGAGGAATGTGCATGACTGTCCTGTCTTTCATTGTACACTCATCTCTTGGGCAGCCTGTAGCCTCCTCAGCTTCCCACACTTCAATTAATTTTATATGGTGGCTGCCTTCCCTCTCTTCCCCCACAATGCCCTGGAAAGACGCTAAGTATGGGGCACTGTGGAGGAGGTAAAATGGGGGAGGGGCAAGCTGCCAACACAGCTGCTGCTGTTGCCACTTGCGGTGGCAGCACACACACACACACCAAAAATAAACCTTAGGAAAGGAATAATAAGGTGTGCTACACCCCCTGCCAAGGGTGAGCCCTACCTATGAGAAACTGCCAAGAATTTCTCCTCCCACTGGAGAAATTTGGTGAAATTGTTTGTCCCCCCAATTTCTCTGCCCACAAATCAGGTGGAGAATTTGGAGAGGCCATTTGTGCACAGCTCTAGTTTGGCCCTCAGTTGCCTGCATATGATTAGCTGACATTTCAGTTCCAGTTCCTTTTTATTCTTATTTTAAGCCTAAGAACACTTCTTTTGCAATGCAGTGAGGCTTGTTATGGGTGCTTTTCTGAGCATAACTGGAAGAAACACAGCAACTAGAAATAATACATGCAGCTTCACTTCCTTTGAAACATTGCACCAGTGGGAATTTGTGGAGGCCCCGAAGTTAAGTACTATGTCAAGGCATGCTGTATACTAAATTTGTCACCCCTCCTCTGTTTACCAGAACTATTTTTGTTTGCTAATTGCATCAAATGATTAATAAATACTGGGTTGGATCCAGCTTCTTCTCCACCATAGGGAGTATTCCCTGAGTGGAGTTCCCTTCAGAACACTCCCGCTGGGGGGAAGTGGGGAGGTGTCAGGTGATAATCAATTCCCCTTTCCCTCTGAAGTCCTAGTGTCACCTCCCCCACTGTTCTGGAGGGTCCCCCAACCTTCTGGACCACTATTTGGGGGGGGGGGTACATGGGAGACCATGGGGGGAATCAAGAATGATTGCCTCTGCCACCTTTCCACCAGCTATGTTCTCTCACTGCTTCCCCATCTCAAAATAATTGTATCTCTCACCAGTACGTTGCTTGGGAACATTAGCAGGAGGTTGCTATTACACTCATGTCCTGCTTCTGAATGAATGCATGCAAAACTGACATGGTCTGAGCCATCCATCCTATTGGATGAAAACCAATAATCAATCATGGAAAGAGTAAACATGATGAATTTTGTACTCAAGCAAGTCAACATCCCATTGCTTCTGTGAAGGTGGAACTGGTGCATGCCACAGTGTACCTACATTATCCACTCTCTGTGTGTTCAAGAAGGGGGTCAAGACACATCTTTTTAACTGGGCTTGTCAAATTGCTGTTATGGATTTAAAGGTTTTACTGTGTTTTTATTTGATGTATTTTATTTTCTGAACTTTTTATAAACCGGTTGGATTCAGAAAGGCAGTATAGAAATACAATAAATTATGACGACGACGACAATGATGATGATTCCATCCAGACTTCTGGTCCTGTAGCAGCTCTCTTTCCCCTTGCACAGCACAGCTGCCCCACAGCAGTTCTTCTACAACTCTGGAGAGGCTGGTCCATCTGGCCCTCTTGTTCAGCATCCCAGGGGTCCGTGTCATCTTTATTTATCAGCCATTGGATCCCATTGTGCGCCAAAGTGAATAAATAGGTTTGGGCTGCCAGGTAAACTTAGTTGGTGACAGTGCCTTATTTTTTAAAGGTGTTTTGCTCTGAGGTCCTTGCTTTACTCCAAAAGGTTTTTTGGGGGTTTTGTTTTTTGCAGTCTGATAACACAGCAGAGCTTTAATACCATGTCATAAATTACTGGAAGTGCTGGTCTACACATGATTATTGTTATTGTCACTTACACTAGAGCAACATGAGCAGCATTTCAATGTAATCTTTTGAGTGTTGATTACTGCTGAAATGTCAAGGTTAAATGCCAAGTGTAGAAAAGTTTAAGGGGCGGCGAGCAGGCAGCAATTCTTAATTTTTCTTGTGCCGCATAAAAATAACCACACATAATTGCGCAATCTTATGCAACCGCAGCTTACCTTCTTGTAGGTTTCAGAAATAAATCTTACATCCTAATTCAGCACAGCACATCAAAGGACAAGATATAATAAAGCTGAGGACCCTTTATTTCACCAGAGCACAAGGCAGTCATGCCTCCTCTCCAAATAATGTCCCAATTCCATTTTGGTCCACATCAGTTTCAGTTTCACAGGCAAATAGAATTCTTTATGTGCAACTTTCTCTCTGGAGCAAAGCTACTACAAGCATAGGGCTTTCGAGTCTGCTTTTGATGGAAACAGGAGTATGCATACCATGTTCTATTCCCAGTATATCTCTCTGCCTACCTGTATACATATCATTTTTGTTATTAATCAGCCGCAGTGCCTGCTACCATGGACCACTGGACTGTCAGTATCTACCTCTCATGTATCATATGCAAGTAGGATTTACCATCTAAAGTCCTTTTCTTTTTAATGATAAGCCAGCTATGCTGAAGTTACTGAAACAAAGTGTAGCTGTTGAAAATAATTAATGTGCTAATTATAGAGATGTTGAAGCAGTAAATTATTCAGAATTGCCAAGAAGCACTTTTTAGCACTGGAATAGGAAAGTGGTGTGAAATGATTAATAAAACTAGAACACAATAGCTTATTACGTTTGATAGTTATATCAATCACAGACAAAATACATTCCTGAAAACCTCACAACTGATGCAGGTTTTAAGAAGACACTATGTGGATGACAGGACAACATTTTCATATTTAAAAAGAATGTTCTCCTATGGCACTCCTGTGTTTAAAATCCATTAACAATTAAATTGAGAAGGAGCGAGAAATGTATCTACCTCAGAGGAAAACATTAGACTAACTAAGTAACTTGATGTTTACTTGATGCTCAGGAGTTGTCAGGTCTTCAGTGACAGATGCATACATAATGCTTCTAACATGGTGTGTGTTTTATTTAATTAAACATAAGAAGAGCTATGCAGGATCAGTCCAAGCATTCATCTAGTCCAGCATTCTTTTCACACAGTGGCCAACCAAATGCCCATGGGAAGCCCACAAACAGGACAACATGAGTGCAACTGTTCTTCCCCAACTGGGCATTATGTTATTTTGTTATGTTGTCCCCTTGGCTTTGCATTTGTAATTGCTCTAGTTTACCCTCTGTGTATCTGTTAGCAACTGATCAGGCCTTGATGCCATTCATTGATTAGTTATCCCTAGGAAGAATTTCTATCTGTTTTGCACCCTCTCTTGCTCAGTTCGTAAGAAACCTCCCTCAGGCCTGGTTGGGCGGCGGGGGCTGCTGCTCTGGATTGCAGTCTGAAGGCCTGGCTTTGCATTGTTTTTTCACCTCATCATCAATCCATTTAACCTCATCTCATCCGTCTATTTCAGCTCATTTGTCTCATCCATCCAGCTCATCCACTCCTCATAGAATTTTTAATCTAACACATCTGGAGTGCTCCAGGCCAGGGAAGGTTGTGTTATAGAATTTTCTCCAGCACCTTTAGCACTGAGACAGCAAACCTTTCGACAAAGTGCCTCATGATATCCTGATTAGCAAACTGGCTAAAAGTGGGCTAGATGGACATGGACACAACTATCTGGATCCACAGTTGGCTGCAGAATCGGACTCAAGGAGTGCTTATCAATGGTTCCTTCTCAAACTGGGGAGAGGGGTACCGCAGGGCTCAGTCCTGGGCCCAGTGCTCTTCAACATTTTTATTAATGACTTGGATGAGGAGATGCAGGGAATGCTTATCAAATTTGCAGGTGACACAAAGTTGGGTGGAACAGCTAATACTCTGGAAGACAGAAGCAAAATCCAAAGTGATCTTGATAGGCTGGAGTGCTGGGCCAAAAAACAACAGAATGAAATTTCATAGAATCATAGAAGCATAGAAAAGTAGAGTTGGAAGGGGCCTACAAGGCCATCGAGTCCAACCCCCTGCTCAATGCAGGAATCCAGGTCAAAGCATCCCCGACAGATGGCTGTCCAGCTGCACCTTGAATGCCTCCAGACTGAGTGGGAGAGCCCACCACCTCCCTAGGTAGTTGGTTCCATTGTCTTATTGCTCTAACAGTCAGGAAATTTAATAGGGATTAATGCCAAGTTCTGCACCTGGGAAAAAGAAACCAAATGCACAGTTACAGGATGGGGGATAGTTGGCTCAACAGTACTACAAGCGAGAAGGATCTTGGAATTGTTGTAGATCACAAGCTGAATGTGAGCCAGCAATGCGATGTGGCTGCAAAAAAGGCAAATGCTATTTGGGGCTGCATTAATAGAAATATAGCTTCCAAATCTGTGAAGTACTAGTTTCCTTCTTCTCAGCACTGGTTAGGCCTCATCTTGAGTGCTGCATCAAAGTTCTGGGCACCACACTTTAAGAAGAAAAACTGGGCAGGGTTCCGAGGAGGGCAAAGAAGTTAATCAGGGGACTGGAAACAAAGCCCTATGAGGAGAGACTGAAGGAACTGGGCACGTTTAGCCTTCAGAAGAGAAGACTGAGGGGAGATATGATAGCGCTCTTCAAGTACTTGAAAGGTTGTCACACAGAGGAGAGCCAGGATCTCTTCTCGACCATCCCAGAGTGCAGGACATGGGATAATGGGTTCAACTTCCAGGAAGCCAGATTCCGGCTGAAAATCAGGAAAAACCTCCTGACTGTTAGAGCAATACAACAATGGAACCAATGACCTAGGGAGGAAGTGGGCTCTCCCAGCTGTATTCAAGATACAGCTGGACAGCATCTGTCAGGGATGCTTTCACTTGGATTCCTGCATTGAGCAGGGGGTTGGACTCGATGGCCTTGTAGGACCCTTCCAACTCTACTATTCTATGATTCTATGAGACACAAATGTCAGGAATTTGAAAGTTAGGGTTAGTTCACATTTCACCTGGTATGTAGGCTGAGTGCTGCCTTGCCTATGGGCAAATCAGTAGATGGTAAGATAATAGACAGTTGCTCTGTGAGAGATTGCATCCAGTCATGACTAGCTTTTCACCTTGATTTCAATGGGACCTAAGCGAAACTAACTTAGAGCTTTTCTACATGAGGCTGTTAGAATTGAGATCCAAGCACTACACAAAGTGCAGCAGGTCGGCTGTTTTCAGGAGCTGCCCCTTTTTAGCATTCAGCTCCTTTGCTGAAGGACTGCACTGGCTACCTGTTTGCTACCGGGTCAGGTTTAAGGTTCTGGTACTTGTGTACAAAGCCCGAAACAACTTGGGACCAGGGACCTCCTCCCATACCAACCTGCCCGGTCGCTGAGGTCATCAGATGGCATGCTCCTGCTGGTTCCTCATGGACCTTTGGCCCAATTGGAGTCTACCAGGAGAAGGGCCTTCAGTGTGGCGGCTCCATTTCTGTGGAACTCCCTGCCTGTGGAGGTCAGGCAGGCTCCAACATTGTGCTGTTTTCAGCGGCTGTTGAAGACCTCCTTGTTCCGGGAAGCCTTACCTGCTCTTCAACCACCAATGTAATTTTAGTTTGTTTTCAATGTATTGTTTTTGTTTCTTTTATCTGTTTTTGTCTTTTTATTGTTCACTGCTCCGGAATCTGCTTGATGTGTAGTTTAATGTAGAAAAGTCCTTAGTCTAGATCCAAACCAATATGTAAAAATTAACCACTGCTGGATGCCATAAACACTTTAGCATCTGGTGTACTCACCAGAAATCCAAACCTTGTAAAATTCATTATAATGTAATGCAACTGGGGGTCAGACACCCTAGAGGACATTAGATTCCAGCCACCCTATTAATTCCAAACAATATTTGTATTAAAATAAAACACATCTTTCTACTGAAATAGCAGCAGTTTTCTCATTTTTGCATTGGTATAATGGCAGGTTGCAAAGTCTAGCAGTACAAATTTGTGCACAGAACTAATTTGTGTTGTAGTCAAAACAAATTAGATGAACTCAGCTGAAAATAGAATTTGAACAAGTGGACTGAAAAGAAGGATACAAACTACAAGCTACTCTTAAATTGCAGGATGGAAATTTATGAACAATTACTGTCTTCCATAACAATCTCTTGCCATCAGATGCCTCTTTGAAATGTTTACTTTGTTGTTATAACAACCACAGAAATGGTGTTGCTTTTATTACTGCTATCATCCTACATTGTGGTGAGCACTCTCTTCTACTGGCAGGACAGAAAATTGGTATTACCTTATAAAAGGATTTCCTAGATGGCAAACTGAACTTAACTTTCTTGTTGTTTACCTAGGTAATAGAGCAGAGGAAAGTGCTATACCACTGCAAATCCATGAAAACAACCAACAACAACAAAATCTTGCATGGCTGACAAGAGAGCCATAGCAACCTCTAAAGGATTTTTCCCCACAAACATGTTAGCCAAAAACAAGTTACCTAATGGAAAGCAATGTCAATCAAGTAAATGCTAAGAGTGGAGAGCATGGCGATGGGCATGGGATGACTACATTGGTAAGAGAGGAAGTGAATTGCACATTGGTACAATCAATGTATCTAAAAGGTATACAGTATACACCAGATAGGTACACATAATTGTCAGTGTCTCAATGGAAGGTGGCTTGGACCTGATTGAAACATTTAGTAGAAAAAATAATTTGATACAGCTTTTGTGGGACTGTAGGTGATGGATTGCAAGCTTGAAAGCTCTTCTCCTTGGGATCCCCTTGCATTTCCAAAGCTGGCATATCCCTGACCAGCTTTGCTCATGGTGAGATATTTTAAAATGAAGCATGAGTTTTCAAACGTAGGATTTCACCCACTTGCATTCTGAGTGCATTTTCTGAAGTTTTGAACAGGCTTTCCATTCAATTTCTCACTAACAGTTGCTGACTAACCCAAGTTTTCAGCAACCCAATGACGCCAATACATTCTGTAGAGGTTTCCTGAGGGATTTGAAGAACTGGAAGGATGCAAAAGTTCTTGTGCCCAAAGGCAGGATCATCTGCTTCTTCCCACAGTTCTAGCATGCATTTGCAAAATGTTTATTTCCTATAGGTTTTTGCATGCTTTAACTGCTGAGCTTATCAGTTGCTGATTGGAAATAAGAGCTTTTCCCTGCAGGAGAGAGGGGGTGGGGCCTGGGAAGGAAGTTGCTGTGTGGCTCAGTCCTGCTTACTTCTGAGGCTCATCCTGCAGAGGCTTGCCCTGCTTACTTGTGAGTAGACATGGTGTTCTTCCTTACTTCTGAGTAGACATCCCGAGGCCTGGTACTTGGGGTGCTATTTAAAAGTACTGCTGAGTGATTCAGTCCTGCTTACTTCTGGGCAGACATGCAGAAGCCTTGTCCTGTACTTCTGAGTAGACTTAACGTTGGTAATAATCACCAGGGATGTTGAAGAGTCCTTGGTCTCGAGTCACGAGTCGAGTCACGAGTCTTTGGACCCGAGTCTCGAGTCCGAGTCCTTGGTCCAAAATGGTGACTCCCAAAGCTGACTCCACGAATCCCTATTAAAATCAATGGGGGGTTTTCCCAACAAAATAAGGCTATTTCAGATGTGTGGCTTAAATAAATTCTAGGCACAAGTGTGCCTTTTTATTTCAAAACTCTGCCACTGATTTTGGCAAGAACAGACCAGGCAGACAAACCCAAAATAACCAGGCAGGCAGAGGAGGCAGGGAACCCCAAAGCAGGCAGGCAGAGGCCTTTGTCTTGGACAATTCAACTTTTGAACTGGTCAAGAAGAGACCAGGCAGGCAGAGGAGGCTGGGAACCCCAAAGAGGCAGCCAAACCCAAAATGTCTGAAAGGTTGCATTTTAGGAAAATGATTTTAAAAATAAACTTGCTGTACTTCCTAAAACTTATCCATGTTGCATTTGAGGAACACTCCACTGGTGATGAACTTGCTGGAACCAGAAACACACTCAGAGCAGCCGCACAGAGTAATCCCAGGTCCTTCTTCTGCCTCTCCCAAGTACGCAACACATCAATCAAAATAAATCTTGACACACTGTTGGGGCTGCACTCCTGGTAGCTGTCCATAGTGGCCGAGCAGTGGTGCACCTCGCTTCCACGCGCTCTTTGCCGGCAATCACGCTCCTCTCCACTCCTTCTGGCACAGTCCAGGGATGTTGAAGAGTCCTTGGTCTCAAGTCCCAAGTCGAGTCTCGAGTCCCATTAAAAATATTGGGACTCGAGTCTGACTTGAGTCAGAGGGGGGACTCAGTCCGACTCATGAGTCGAGTCCTCAAGTCCGAGTCCCCATCCCTGATAATCACATTTTGGCCCCTCCCACTCTGTCTTTGCCCACCCCCACTTTGCCTTGGACCCCATCAACAGATTGAATTCAACCCTCGGCTGACAAAGATTCCACATCTAGGGGGAAGTATAACTGCTTTTCAGCAGATCTTTACACAGGTCATTTTGACATATTTCAACACATTCTTCCAAATAATCCAATAATGGTATAGTATCACATTCCCTTTGAGCCTGTTGTGGTTCA
Source organism: Shinisaurus crocodilurus (assembly GCA_021292165.1). Taxonomy (NCBI): domain Eukaryota; kingdom Metazoa; phylum Chordata; class Lepidosauria; order Squamata; family Shinisauridae; genus Shinisaurus; species Shinisaurus crocodilurus. The sequence goes on from CM037876.1 coordinate 270,507,735, forward strand.
TGTTAGCATCTTTTTAGATATGACATTTCCTCATCATTAGGTCCTTATCATCAACTAACAGTGTGATCCTATGAGGCTGCCCATAACCCTTCAAACTCAGAGGATTACGGGTATCCTATTGAGGGCAGGAGGAGCGCGGTGGATAGGATTGCCACTGTGCTTCCCTCACCCTCAAAAACATCTAGATGGCCGATTTCAGCTGTCTAGATGTTTCACCTCTCCTCATGAAGAGGAGAGGCTGAGGCGCCACCTGGATTCCTCAGAATCCAGCGGAGGCTCGCTCCTCCCCTCCCCATCCCCAGGAATGCCCCCCCCCATGGTGGATCCGAACATGATCTTCTGTGCTCAGTTCCCTGCAGTTTCCTTCTAGCATGGAAACAACCATGCTGGCTACAAGGTGGGGGGGGCGCTCCGAGGCACTGCGACCTCGGATGAGATTTCCGAGGTCGGAGCACCTTCCAGACCAAATCCTATGTCTCCCCCCCCCCCCCGACAAGGTTGGGGAGACATAGGATTGTGCCGTAAGATGCCAAGGTCTCATGTTGACTGTCACTAAGATTTAGCAAAACTTCAAGCAACTTGCACAGATACAGAGCTTGATTTTTCCACAGCTGCCATCCATCTTAGTCCATCATGGCTGCTCTAGAGCTTGCAGAATCCAACAGCTACTTGGGTCTAGAAGGAGCAGGCTGACATTGGGTTCTAGGCCTTTGAGGAAGCCTGGATTTATGTGAGATGAGATGCTTTATATGGACACATTAAAAATATTCTTCAGGCTGATAGGACCCAGTATAGCGGATACATACATTATTACTAAAGGATCGTTGTGATGCTCATGCAACTGGGGGGGGGGGATGGGGGGACGGGATGACTAATGAAAAGCTTCATAAAGATTAGATCTGAGTTATTACTTCTATTTATATAACATTTTAATTATATGCACCCTAACCCTATTAGTGGTAAGTCACTATTGTTCCTTACACAGATGGAGGACATAAGCCAAGAGTGGTGAATTGCCTAAGTCTCCTAAGGTCACGTTCATGTGTAGGGGTTGTTGGGTTGTTGTTGTTTTTTAGAGCTTTGATGTTTTTAGAGCTCTGTGTTTCAGCACATCCTACGCATTGGTGTGGACATCTGCACTAAAGAATCCAACATGCAAACAGCTGCTCACATGTAAGCAGCTTCCCCGCTAATGCATGGGCATCTGAGGGTGGGGCCATAGGCATGCCCCTGTTGGAATCTGAGACTGGGGGAAAAACAGAGTCAGAAACTATGTTCCCCAGCAGCAGCAGATGTAGCAGTGGTGTGACAGTGGCGTTAGTGGCAGAGGCTAGGCCAGTAGGTAAAACAAAACCCCAAGTTAGTTTTCTTAGAAAAGGTTTACTAAAAAAACTAAGACTTGAAAAACAAAATACAGGAACAAGAGCATACACAGAGTGCTATATACAAAAATACCAGAGAACAGTATGTTAGACTCAAAAATGACTAACAGTCTAAACATACACAACTTTCTCTTACCAAAACAATGCTTACTCATAACTCCTTTCTCACAACTCCAACGCCTTACTCCCAACGACCGACCAACGAGAACACACACACACTGTTCACCTTAAATACAAATCTGTACAGGCACATCCATTGTATGAGGTCATGCCACCTGCATACAATTGACCTTGGAGCCACAAAGAAAAAACTGTAATACCATTTTACTGTGCCAAAGGTGAATTACCTCATTGCAAGACCTTGGACAGAACTGCCTGTTGCCAAGGCAGACTTTCTTGCCCGAAGGCAAACCAGAATATTCGGCTCCATATTCTGACAGCCCCGCCTCTCGCAGTCCCATGATGCCCCCTTCATGCAATTCACATTTGAAGGCGTCTATAGTGGTTTCCCATTTCTCCAGCTTCGTGCTGGTACCAAATAATGAGTGCAGGCATCTCTCATTTGGGCATGCCCAAAACTCATGTTCCAGCTGATGCAAGGTTCAAACCAAATTCTCCTCCAATATGAAGAAGGAACATGCATGTGCACACGCGCGCACACAAAATATTGTTACTCTGCAAGGGCAATATTTGTAGCAGATCATCACAGAAAATTTAGGTTTAGTGTCATTTTCAATTATATTACTTTTGCTTTAAAAGATACTAACAATGTTTTAATGTGATTATTTTTAAAATTGTAACCATTTATACCGAACAACTACATTATATCTAAACTACATATAGATTTCTTTTGGTTGCTACTACTTTGGTCACAATCCATCATTTTTCCCTTCCCTAGATTTTTGTATTGATTCATTCTCATCTGCAAGGAGCTCAACAAAGAAATGAATCAATATGTCCTCTGGGGGAAAAAAAAATCAACACACCCATAACTATTGTGGTGACTGTAATGTCACTCTCCTCATTTTATTCCATTTGCTCAGACAAAACTAATGGCCCAATTCAAATCACCACTACTCTGAAAAACAAGTGCATAGGTCTGGATAAAGGAACCATTCTTTTGGAGTAGCTTGTGGCATTATGCTGGTATCACAGGCCAACCCAGGTTGTTAGCTGACACTACCCAACAGATACACATCAAAGAATGGCTCTCTGTATCAAACTGTAGTGCTTGATCTGACCCTGCATCTGTTCTTGCAACTGGATCGAATTATATTGGCCATATTACGAAAGAATTATCCACCTGCATGTCCATTACCGTCACACAGGCCATCATAATATATATCAATGTCCTTCAGTGGTTTTCATTGGCCTGGTATCTCCCTACAGGATCACACAGAAACCAGATAGAGAGAGTGTTCCAACTTCTCTTAAAAAAATAGGAGATTTAAGGCAACAATGCTTTTAACGGGACTGACCTGTTTTTAATACAGTGGAAGCAAGCACTCACACTATACAGAGACATTTTCTAGGTGTGGCCTTAGGGACAGGCAAGATAGGTGCTCATACTGGGCACAAAGCTGGAGGGAGATGCCAAACTGAGCTTGGTGGTTTGATTTTTTTTACTGTACTATCTGCAGTAAGATAGCAAAAAAAAATTTTTTGCACAGCCAGGTTGACACGACACTTTAAGCCCGCGGAGACTCTGTAGCCTCTGTGGGCTTAAAGTTTTCCCAGGCCCTGGCTGTGCTCGACTAATGATCAGGCACAGCAGAGGTCCAGAGGCACCGCCTCTCCCCTCTTCTTCGCTTAGCCCTTCTGCTGGTATCTCAGGGGACACCGTGCGGGAGCACTGAAAGGAGGAAGCCCCGCTCAGTTCCCCCTCCCTCCAGGACGAGTGAGTGACCATCTCACTAGTCCTGGAGGGAAGGGGAATGATCCTCCCTGTCAGTGCCCCCTCTCAGCTTGCTAGTCCTGTAAGGAGGGGGCACCGATTCTCTGTGTCAGTGCCATGCACATGCACGGTACTGGCAGAGAAAATCGATCCCCCCCCCGACTCCAGGACTACCGAGATGGTCTCAGCAGTCCTGGAGGGGGGGCACTGATTCTCTTTGTCAGCACCATGCTCAGCGCTGACAGAGGGAATCATAAGATAGTAGAGTTGGAAGGGGCCTATATATATATATAAACTAGCACATGCATTTGTTATGCAAATGTATCCTCTGGTGATGCATTTCTACTTTTTTGGTGATGTGTAAGTGTGGCCACCCTATCCATTAACCTTTTCTTCCTCACATCACTGCGCCCATAGCCAACAAGTGGGCACTCTTCATTACTCATTTGAAAGTTGACATAAGGGATACGAACCTGAAGGAGTAGAGGCTGTAGACCAAGGGTGCACAACCCATGGACTGCAGGCCACTTGTTGCCCCTGGACGTGTGTGTTGTGTTGTGCAGCCCCCATGCTTCTCCTGCCTGGCTGAATTCCTCCCCCCACTGATCAGCATTGTTGCTTTTGTGCCACTAATGGTGGTGCAAAAGCAGCGATACCAGTTGAGGCATGGGGAGGAGGAGGAGCCTGTGGCAACCCCACAGCAACAGGCAGCGGTGTTGGCGGCTTCTGCACTGCTAGTGGCAGTGTGAAAGCAGTGATGTCCATCAGGGTCACTGGGAGGGGGAGGAAGCGCACACGCACATCCTGGTATGCCTCCCCCAGGCTGCCTGCCAACACCCAATGCAGCTCCCAGGGCCAAAGAACTTCTGCTGCAGGTGATCAGGGTGAAAAATATGGATAGACAGGAAGGGAGTTAGAAAGCAATGAGCATCCCAGGAGTACAACAGGCTAGATCTGGTGTGAGGCATGGTAAGAGAATTTAGGTTTACACTGGGCTGGAGGAGGGACAGATGAAATATAGTATTTTAGGTGAGGGTTAAGTTATTATTACTAAATATAATTTAAAAACGTTTGGGGGGGAAATGTGCACTAAGAGTGAGAAATAATTCAGATCTTTAAAAACTACACTGCGTAGCTGTCGTCAATCCCTCTTGAAACAGCATCTCCAAAATAATATATGGACCATTTTTCTTTTAGTTATATAATAGTTGAGAAGCAAATAATGTTGGAATCCTTTCAAGGGCTTCATGGCAATGTTCTGCCTTATTGATCTAACCCAGAAGCTTAATCAATATATAGTAGTGGGGATTAATTTAAAAGACTTTAACCCATTTGCGTTAACCCTGTGAATTAGAAGGCATGCTCTTTATTGAGACACAAAACACTTTATCTTCCCTGTCATAACAAAGAAATAAATTCAGTCAATAAATGCCAAAGGGATTATAATTTGCTATATCACTGGCTTTTAAATATATGCCAGTAACAGCTCTGATATTAGATGGTCATTTAGACATATGGTTTCTTTATAAAGTGTTTGAAAGCTAACATACAGAACAAAAGGACTATTGTCCCAATCCAGTAAGGAACATTCCCAACAGAACCATGATGTTCAATGACACAAAATTGCTGCATGATTGGTTCTTGATGCTGGATGTTGCTTTGAGCACAGAGGAAGGTAACCATGCTTCTGAACCAACACACATTCTGGTGGCCCTGCTAGGCCTGAGATTAGTGAGGGGTACCCTGATCCTGTTAGATAATTTCCCAATACAGTCATGCCTTGGATTGAGAGCATAATTCGTTCCGGAAACGTGCTTGTAATCCAAAACACTCTTATATCAAAACGAAATCCCCCCAAAAAAAATTGTACAGAGATTTTTAATTTAAGCTGTACTACAATACTTGTATTGCAAGACATCGCTTGTATATCAAGTTAAAAAAATATATATTTAAAAATTTGCTTGTCTTGCAAAACGCTCTCAAACCAAGTTACTTGCAATCCAAGGTATTACTGTACACAGAATGGAACTGAATCACTACTGAGGGAATTTGCCTTTAACCCTGTTGAGGCAAAGAGCAGATCTTAATTATTCTATTACAAGTGTGTTGAACCTCTTTCAGTTCAAGGGATGGATTCTATTTCAGGGACACTCTTTTGGGCCTTTTTCTGTGTAAACCTGCACAGGATTGCTCCCTTAACAGCTGAAACAGTTACCAAAGGTGCCCCTTATCCAGGGCACTGTTATCCTAGGCCAAGCCCCAGACAGGATTGCTACACACCTGGATTACATGCCATTTCCTAAAGGGTTTGTATCTACGGTATATATATAAACTAGCACATGGGTGGGGCCAAAATTTCAAAAATACCAGCATATTTAAGCGTAAGGCTTTTACTGCCAGTAACTAGGCATTAGGAGAGGCACTTCAGCCTTTTAAAATGAGGGGGGGCTGTACAAAAGTTGGGAAACCACTAAATGATTGGTGGTTATGGGAAAGGGGCATGGTCACCTGCATAAATTGGGACTCTAGGAGACTCAAATTTGGCCCCTGTGCCTGGTGGCTCATGCTGGCTCAGCTTGTCTGAGCATGGAAAGCTAAGCAGGGTCAGGCCTGGTTATCACTTGGATGGGGGACCCCTCCTCTAGTTTCCTGCATTGAGCAGGGGGTTGGACTCGATGGCCTTGTAGGCCCCTTCCAACTCTATGATCCTATTAAACCCTGATTTATAATATCCTGGAATGTATCAAGGCTTTGCGGTCTTAAGAGAATTGGCTACACCAAGTCCAGGGCTTGGAGGAGCTAAACTACCCTCACTCAACAACACGTCACTATATTCTTCTTTATATCCACTCTTTTCCCCCTTCCTTCCTCCACAGACAATATCCATTTATCTGGCACAATTCATGCACATGGAGTTCTCTTGGTTGATGTTGGTGGTGGTAGTGGCAGCAGACCTCCCACCCATGTCATCTACTTCTTTGTCCTCACTTCTTTTCCCAGAGCCTCATGGCAACATCACACCTTCCCTTCCCATGTGTGGATGATGACATAAAAACAAGAAGAGCCCTGCTGGATTAGATCAAAGGTCCATTTAGTCCTACATCCTGTTCAGGGCCAGCCCAAGCCATTTTGCTATCTGAGGCAAAGGACAAGATGGTGCTTTCCCGTCCCGTCCCCCCGCCGCCGCCACCGTCCCGCCGCCGCCGCCCCCCCCCGTCCCGCCCCAGCCCTATTCCACATACAAAATCCAACTGAACTGGCAAATGAATCTTACTTCAACACTGGCAATAGGACAGCACACCTGAGGTCAGCAAACTAACTTCGGGGGCACAGGGCAGGCTGCATGGCACACACAGCTCTGTCCTTCAACACCTCACCACTGCTCAGCATCTGCCACCTGAGTCTGCTGCTTCACTCTGCCTCATGGTAGGGATGTCCTTGATCCTGTTTATAACAGTGAGCAGCCAGAAACCTCCTGAAAGTCATCTTGCAAAGTATGAAAGCAATAGCCTTTGCCGCCTTTGCCACCACCACCCATTTGCCCCCCAGCAATTGGTATGCAGATATAGACTCTGCTTCTGAACATTTAGTAATGTGCATGATTTCCCACGTCTGCCATAGGGATAGGTTGCCAAAATGGCAGCTCCTGCAGGAGTTCCATAGAGGTCTTCCATACAGATCTTGTGTGCTTTGAACCTCTAACACCTGAGAAAGCCTCTGTGTGGAAACACTCACATAAATAGAGGCAGAGAACCAAATATCTCAGATGCAGTAGTGCAGCTAGGGCTGGACCTTGGGGTCAAAGTCCAGGGCCCTTCAGCCCATGGGGGGGGGGGGGCTAAGATGACCACCCAGAGAGTGGCAAGTGGTGTAGGCAGCAGAAGCAAACTCCATTTTACTCATGATGCTGCTATGATTTAAATGAGCTTAAAATGTAAAACTGCACATGCACAGAGTATTTTTAAAAACGAAAACAAACAGAGTTAGCAAACATTTTAACATATAAAGAATGTAGATGCAGTTGTAAAGCATGGAATGATGGTTGTGGGGGGAGAAAGTTAGTTGTGTGCTTCACAACTGAAGTAATACACAAGGCCAAAGGGGCCCCCCATAAGACCATTAAGTCCAGGATCTAAAATTATCTAGCTGCACCATTGCTCAGGTGGGAGGTTATCAAGTAGAAACCTTCCCAGTTCCTGGCTGGATGTACTTGGTGGCCAGTTGCATTGCACAAGGCACAGGAGATGGAACTTCTGGACTGCATTTATTGGGATTAAGCAGAGGTTGAAACTTTGTGTATCGAACAGGAGATTTGATTTTATTCACTGACATAAAATTAACACTCCAGTTATGTTTCTCCTAATACAAGAGACCTATTAAGAAACTTCTGGAAGAACTTCACCTGCACTTATTCTAAAGCTTAAATTCATAATTTCAGAGGTAAATGTTTATTATGACAATTGAGTTACTGCATGATCATAGTTTCTAAACATATTCAGTTACCTTCAAACAAAAAAGGAAATACAGAATACCGTGAAGAAATCTGTGGTTATTCTTTTCTTGGAAGAAAATTGGAGTAGAATGTAGAAACCATTGCTTTTTTCACCCTTTTCCTTTTTTTAAGACTACCAAAAGACTGTCAAAGCTAATTTTCTTGCACAAGCAACAAAATGACCCTGTGTCAATGACTTTGCATTATCATTCATGGTACCTAATTTCATATCCAGGTCTAGAATCATTACATAACTTATAAAGATCGTTAATGGAAAAGACATGTGTTCCCAGCCACAGTCACTCCGGTATTTGGGAAGTCCTAAAATGATTCACAAGATTTGTCCTGTGTGTGAGAATTGAAAGCTCTGGAATCAGTCAGCATGACAGTTTCAGCATCATAGCAGGATATTTCACAGGCTCATGTAGGTTCTTTTAAGAAAAGAGCTATTAATTATCTATTCATTCATTCATCTACGTCAAGAGCTACATCCCACTTTCCTATAAAATGTCGAAGGCAGCTTACAATCAGGGTAAACATACCCTAATAAAACAACAAGAAACAAATAACAGTGAAGTTAGCCCAGCTCAATGGCTGGATATTCACCCTACTAAAACTCATTTCACAAGTTCCCTCCACATGTAGAATAAATGCATGGAGGGGGAGCAGAACTGCACCCACTGGCCCTACCCCAATCTCCGCACATAAGTGTTGAAAGTCCGGAAAGGGGCACCTATGAAAGTACAGGGGTGCACATATAGCTTATTTATTTATTTATTTATTTATTATATTTATTATATTTATACCCCGCCTTTTTTCCTGCAAGGAACCCAAGGCGGCTTACATAATCCTCCTCTCCATTTTATCCTCACAACAACCCTGTGAGGTAGGTTAGGCTGAGAGTCAGTGACTGGCCCAAAGTCACCGAGGGAGTTTCATGGCCGAGCGGGGACTAGGACCTGGATCTCCCGAGTCCCAGTCGAACACTCTCACCACTATGCCACACTGCTGCATATGAGCAGGAATTCCAATCATGCAAGGTTCCAGATTGCACGGAGCACCTATGCATGTACAGCAGGGGTGCAGAACCTCAGGCCTGGGGGCCAAACCCGGCCTTTCGGGGTTACCCAGATAGCCACACCCACTTCCCCTGACCACCGGTTGTTTGACAGTCTCCTGGCTTTTGTGCAGTTCCCCCCCCTTCTATAATTAGTTACTGACAGTAAGAGCTTTAAGCTACAATATGCGGGGGGGGGGGGTGCCCCACCTCTATTGCCATTGGCCCAGTCCACCACTGGAATGCGGCTCCTGAGTGCTTCTCCAAAATGGAATCTGACCCACGGGCTGAAAGAGCCGAGGTTCTGCACCACAGATGTACAGCTATAGGTGTCCCCTTTTGGGTCATTGAGGTCAGGGGTGGGGCAATCAGAGCATGCTAACATCATGGGTGGGCCTCTTGTTCACCTATGTCCCATCACAATCTCTAACAGTATGCCTGTATCAGTTATTTTTCACAGAATAAATCCCTAGTATACACAGCAGAAACAGTAAGTGAAATCGGAACCTCTCCTCAGGTGATATCCAGGGCAGGAACATAGGAATATGTCTTATAGCAGGTCAGACTGTATGTCCATCTAGCCCCATATTGTCTACTCCAGCCCGCAATAGCTCCCCTGGGTCTTTCCCATCACCTGCTACCTGATCTTTTCATAGAAGGTGGGTTTGAACTTTAGCGTGCAAAACATGCGTTCCAGGTTCCACCACCGAGCTAGGGTATTATGACTCCCCTTCTGTGCTTTGTATCAGGACGTTGGTACCTGATTAAAGACATGAGCTTGGATCCAATTCTGAGCTTCCACCAGTGGAAGGGTACTGCTGGCAGAACAGGACCTGCCTCTCCTTTCCTCCCATCTGTAGCCCCCACATGCCCCCCAAATCTGCTCCAGAAGGTATCCTTTCTTCTGGCGGGAGCTCAAAGGTGGAACCAATCCATACTAATTTTCCTACAATGTTCCTTGTGATACATGAAGAGAGGTCGCTAAGAGTATTCTCCCCTTCAAGCTCCTGATTTAAAGAACAGGCTGAGATGCCTATTTAGAAGTAGATTTACTCACAGGTAGACCCTTCAGCTTTACGTTTTAGCTCAGCTAAAGATTGCTATCCTGTACACACAAATCTAAGAGTACACCTCATTGAATACAATAGGGCTTATTTCTGAGTCGACATGTCTAGGTGTACACGGTTTATCTTCTTGCAAGTGGGCACCTGGGCTTGCCATTTAAAATGGCAGGCTGCTGGAGTGTCTTTCTGCCAGCAAAGGTACTGCTTGCAAGTGCAGCTCCCCAGTCTGCTATTTGTCTTCTCCCACTATTATTCCTTTCCTAACCTTTGCATGATGGATTGGCAATGCACTGAAGCTACACACGAACAAGGAGAGAGAATGAAGAGCCGCAAGAATATCTGGCAACTAGCCCGGAAAAAAAACCTGACTCTCAAGTCATCCTTGCAGGTAGGAAGTTAGAATTTCAGTCATGGTAACCCAAGTCTGCCATGTGCCCGAGAAATGATTTAAAATTTAAGGAGCTGTGGTTGAATATTTGCAGCATTAATACTGAAAGCATATGCCTTACCATAAAACTGAAGATGAAAATGAAACGTTTTATTGATATTCAGGTTTGTATTCAGGAAATGAAGCAAAATTGCTGTCATATAGGTTTAGTCATTGCTCAGTAACTTATGCAAATTAGCAATGCAGAACCACAGTGAATCATTATTAATATTCACTGCCTTCCCACATGTTTGAAAGACTACCAACTTGCTTTGTAAGTGGAGTAGCATAATGTTGCCCATATTATCCTTTTATCCTACCAAAATGTGCCCTAAATAATTCTGCTAGAAGGATCTTGGAGACTTAGATGACATCCAGTCAGTATCCAGGCATGGACAATGTATTGGATGCCAAACAATACAAGCAATGAATATTTCTGTCGGCCTCTGCAAAAAATGAAATTGAACATGTTTTTTCTTCCTTACTATGAACTGAGCACTGTGGAATTAAAATGCAAAATAAAAGCAAGCAAGCAAAAGAAAATACAATTCCTTGTTTAAACAAAACAATTCAATAGTGCCGCAAGCCCACATTTACATGAGACAGCACAGGACTATACTGCAGCAATGGTAAAGAAGGGTTTTTCAACACCGATTACAAAATGAAACTGCCAGCTGACAATTACAGGCCAAATAAACATTCTGGAAATGTCACTAATGGAGTTCTTTGTCAAATCAATGACATTTGGCTTCATGAAATTACATAGATGTGAACAGAACATGAACAATAATACCCATCACATAGCAATGTATACTTTGTTGGATAAACACACAACTTCACGAATACTTTTGCAAAGAAAAGGATACATTTGCTGTTAATGACAGTCTTGTGCAATTACAAGGCAGGCATAAGAATTTCCAGAGGCTCTGCCAAAAAAATATATACTGTATGTATATGGACACATGAGGGAAGCTAGCATAGGTCAGCATGGGAATGTCTTTTCCAGTTGTATCTCAGGCCACAATGTGTCAAACGCAGGAGCCCTTTTCAGATCTCCTCCTACCCTACATGGAGAGGGTAGGAGCAGGACCATGCCACTGGCTCCACCTGCAAAATCACCCTCTTGACATATATGCAATGTATTCAGGCAATGTCCACAATGAGGAGCCTGCTCACATGAAGTTCTCCATGTACAGGAGCTCTATGTGATCAGAAGGTCTGCATGATCAGGGGCCCCAACTGCGAGGATTACCCCACATGGGCAACTTGTGGCCCTCCGGATGTTTTGGCCTACAACTCCCATCAGCCTAGCCAATGATGAGGGATGACGGGAGTCATTGGCCAAAACATCTGGAGGGCCACACGTTGGCCACCCCTAAATGAACTAGTTGATTACTTCAGAGGGTAATTTTACAATAATTTCATCTGCCTTGGGACATATTTTAAGTGTTTCATAATCTTTGGTTTATCCCATTGACTCTAGCCCTATTCAGAAACTCCCCATGTGGAGAGGAAATGCGTGGAGAAGTGGGGAGCAGGACCGTGCCCTGTGTGCTTCCCATGCAGCGTAACATCTTCAAAGGGGCATTTACTCACGTGCAGCGCTAGGGATGAGTGAACATGCAATGTTTGAGCTTGTTGAGGTTCTTTGAATTCCTCCTTGGATCTCAGTTCACTTCGTTCGCGTTCCCAAACACAAGTGTTGTGGGGGGGTTTCTTGATCAGGTATAATGCGCATTTTCAATCGGGAAAATAAGTGCATTTTTTTTAAAAAAAAGTTTTCAGCGAAGCATGAAAAATACACATTTTTCAAACAGGCTTGCAAATTTGGAAACATGCAAATATTTTTTCTCTGGAGCAGTGTGCACATTCACATGTGTGTTCAAGGTGGTGAATGGGACTTGTTTGAATGCTTTGCAAGCAGAAACAAAATTCTTTGTTTCCTTGACTTAGATGGATACGCTGCTTTTTCACACTGGTCAACATACGGTACCTTGATCTGGTTTTTCGAAAGAAAGTGCTAAGGGCCAATTCATGTGCTAACTGTGGCATGACAGCCGAGCCACTTTAAATCCATACAGGAAGCATCATGGGGATAATCATTTGGAGCCAGTGGTGCATAGTGGGTAGAGCATTGGACTGGGACTCAGGAGATCTGGGTTCTAGTTCCCGGTCAGCCATGAAGCTCATTGGGTGACTTTGGGCCAGTCACTGACTTTCCGGGTTAATGGAGAGGAGGAGGAAGAGGCGGATTGTGTAAGCCGCCCTGGGTTCCTTGCAGGGAAAAAAGGTGGGATATAAATATAATTAATAAATAAGCCTTTATGAACATTTTGCTGCCCCAGTGCCCCACCCTCATCACTGAAATCACCTCACCCAGTTCAGAATGTGTAAATATGGTGGTGATTGGGGGAGCATTTTCTCTCAGGTCTAGTTCAAATCTTACCTCAGCCAAAACATATTAGGTATCTTGAGGCATGTCATTAGTGGGGGCAAATAAATAGGAGTCACCAGCCTTCCCTGGCTCCTTCCCCTGTCATCAAGTGGTCTCCGCTTCCCCCCACCCCACTCCTGACTGCTGATCATTTGGTGGCTTCCTGGCTTTTGTGTGATTTCCTCCCCGTTCTAAAAGGGTGAAATGCTTCTCCTAAGGCTTCGTTACCAGCAGAAAGAGCTTTAAGCTAAAATATGCTGGGACTTTTGGAATTATGGCCCCGCCTCTTTTGCCTTCTGGCATTGCCCCTTTTGCCTTCAGCCCCGCCCACCACTGGAATGTGGCCCCCAGAAGCTTCTCTGAAAGTGAACTCAACTCGCAGGCTGAAGGAAGTTCAACACCCATGATATGAATTAATATATAAATAGTCCATATTCTTGTGCAACATGCCAGACATTTACACTTTGTCGAGTGAACAGAGCTGGATCAGGTCCATCTACATTTCACACAAAGGGGAAAGCAGAGAGAAAACCCTACTCATTGGCTAATGAGTTAACCAGACAGAGACACTCTCTCTGGCAGTCCACATCATTTTGGAAGAGTATTATTACAAAGGTTGGGGGAGGAGGGGGTTTAAACTTTTTGCACATTTTTCCATGCTAGAAAAACAAACCAAAAAATCTAAATCATAGAATCATAGAATAGTAGAGTTGGTAGGGTCCTATAAGGTCATCGAGTCCAACCCCCCGCTCAGTGCAGGAATCCAGGTGAAAGCATCCCTGACAGATGGCCGTCCAGCTGCACCTTGAATGCCTCCAGAGTGGGAGAGCCCACCACCTCCCTAGGTAGTTGGTTCCATTGGCGTATTGCTCTAACAGTCAGGAAATTTTTCCTGGTGTCCAGGCGGAATCTGGATTCCTGTAACTTGAGCCCATTATTCCGTGTCCTGCAATCTGGGATGATCGAGAAGAGATCCTGGCCCTCCTCTGTGTGACAACCTTTCAAGTACTTGAAGAGTGCTATTATATCTCCCCTCAGTCTTCTCTTCTGAAGGCTAAACATGCCCAGTTCTTTCAGTCTCTCCTCAGATGGCTTTGTTTCCAGTCCCCTAATCATCTTTGTTGCCCTCCTCTGAACCCTTTTCTGTTTGTCTGCATCTTTCTTAAAGTGTGGTGCCCAGAACTTTGACACAGTACTCAAGATGAAGCCTAACCAGTGCTGAGTAGCAGCTATACTTCTGTTAATGCAGCCCCAAATAGCATTTGCCTTTTTTGCAGCCACATCGTATTGCTGACTCATATTCAGCTTGTGATCTACCACAATTCCAAGATCCTTCTCACCTGTAGTATTGTTGAGCCAAGTGTCCCCCATTCTGTAACTGTGCAGTTGGTTTCTTTTTCCTAGGTGCAGCACTTAACTAGGATTCTCCGAATTCTGCATTATTGGGTCATTATTTTCAAGTAATGAGAGTACATTATCTTGAAACATTTGTAGCAGCACTGCTATTACTTCTGCCATTCATCCACGATTTTAATTCAGTGACCTGCTGCTGTGAACAGGCCTTGTTTTTGGGCAGGCATGACAAATGGATGTATTTGATTCCGCTGCCTATGCTGAAAAGACCCATTTACTCCCAGTGATTTACAGTGCTTTAATCACAGGAACACATCAGTATCATTGAGAGAAGCAAAAATAGTGCAGTACATTTCAAATGTTAGTAGGCTAAAAAAGAACATTGTCATTACAAATGAACCGAAATTATGCAGAACTCCATGTGGCAATTATTGTGAAGCTGAAACCAGTTGTTATTCATCTCTCCTGGAAGACTGTGTTACAAATATTATCTGTACTAAGAGTTTATTAAAAACAGTAGATGTGATCAAAGAGCTAGGTGCACAAGGATGCTCCTCGGTAGCATTACCCCATACTTTTACACATATTATATATGTACGTGGTGTTTCACAAAGAACAGGTAGACAGGCCTTTACCACAAGGGGCTTACAATCTGAAATATACACAGGGTAAACAACAGAGGAAAGGGGAGGTGGAGGCATGGGTAAGGAGGGGGAGAATATGAGCTATATCCAATGGCGTTGTTCTGCCAGTGGGAGGGAGCCGCCCGTGGAACAGATTTCCCCCTCCCGCTGCTGCAGCCTCCGATGCTCCCCCCAAATCTGCTCCAGAGGGTTGGGAACCCTCCGGAGCAGATCTGGGATTCACAGGGAGGCTGCAGGGGGAGGAGACAATTGAGAAGTCCGTCATGTGAATGGACATCCCATTGCGCAAGCAGATTGCCACTTGTGCAAGGGTTGGATCCAGCCCTATGTGATTGTTTTAGATTAACAAAGCTTGGCTTAATTACAATAAATTTATTTATTTATTATATTTATTATATTTATCAATCGCCCATCTGGCCGGTCACTCGGCCACCCTGGGCGATGTACAATTAAAATACAATAAAACACAATAAAATATAATAATTAAAACAATATAAAAAATTCTCATTAAAAACCTAACCCACCCCATACTCCCGCCTGAACAGCCATGTTTTTAATGCATGGCGGAAGCTCATCACGGAGGGGGCATGGCGAAGGTCACTAGGGAGGGAGTTCCATAATGTGGGGGCCGCCACAGAGAAGGCCCTCTTCCTAGTCCCCACCAGCCTGGCTGCTCTGGCTGATGGGATAAGGAGAAGGCCGTCCGTGGCAGACCTTGTTGAGCGGCCTACTTGATGTTGCTGGAGGCGCTCCTTGAGATAAGCTGGGCCGGAGCCGTGTAGGGTTTTAAAGGTCAAAACCAACACCTTGAATTCGGCTCGGCAAGCAACTGGTAGCCAGTGCAACTCATTAAGCACTGGCGTGATGTGATCACGCCGGCGGCTGCCCTTAATCAGGCGAGCCGCCGCGTTCTGTACCAGCTGAAGCTTCCGGACCGTCTTCAAGGGTAACCCCACGTAGAGCGCATTACAGTAGTCTAGGCGAGAGGAGACCAAGGCATGAACCACTGATGGGAGCAGGTGATTAGGAAGGTAGGGGCGCAGCTGCCGTATCAGATGGAGTTGATACAGCGCCGCCCGGCTCACAGCTGCCACCTGAGCCTCCATGGACAGCTGGGAGTCTAGAATGACCCCCAAGCTGCGGACCTGGTCCTTCAGGGGTAGATGTACCCCATTCAGCACCAGGTCAACATCCCCTAACCTTCCCTTGTCCCCCACCAGAAGTACCTCGGTCTTGTCGGGGTTTAGTTTCAGCATGTTCCTTCCCATCCAGCCAGCCACTGACTCCAGGCACTTGGACAGGGTCTCAACGGCCAACCTCGGTGAGGACTTAAAACAGAGGTAGAGCTGCGTGTCATCCGCATACTGATGACACTGCACCCCAAACCTCCTGATGATAGCTCCCAGCGGCTTGAGGTAGATGTTGAATAACATCGGGGAGAGGATGGAACCCTGCGGCACTCCACAAGTGAGCAGCCGAGGGTCCGAAGACTCCTCCCCGAGAACTACCCTCTGATACCTTCCAGAGAGGAAGGACCGGAACCACTGTAATACAGTGCCTCCCAAGCCCAACCTCTCCAGACGGTCCAGGAGGATACCGTGGTCAACGGTATCAAAAGCCGCTGAGAGATCGAGGAGGACTAGAAAGGAGCATTCGCCCCTATCCAAAGCCCTCCTCATATCATCCACCAAGGCGACCAAGGCCGTCTCCGTCCCATGTCCAGACCTGAAGCCCGACTGGCTCGGATCCAATAATCGGCTTCATCCAAGTGTGCCTTCAACTGAGCACCCACCACCCGCTCGATCACCTTGCCCAGAAATGGTAAATTGGAGACTGGGCGAAAGTTGTTTAAATCCTGGGGATCCAAGGAGGGCTTCTTTAGAAGCGGTCTTATTACTGCCTCCTTGAGGGCTGATGGCATCACTCCCTCCTCGAGGGAGGCATTCACCACCGCCTTGATCCCCTCACCCAGTCTCTCCTTGCAGCTCATGATGAGCCAGGACGGGCAAGGGTCAAGCAAGCAGGTGGTCGGCCTCACAGATGAAAGCACCTTGTCCACTTCATCAGAAGGAAGAAGCCGAAACCGATCCCACAAAACCGGTCTGCCATTGGCCTCCTCCCGCTCACTCCGTGTCCACGACGTACGATATCCCACTCCTAATCCGATCGATTTTATCTGCGAAGTGCTTCGCTAAAACCTCACAGGAGGCTTTTGACTGTTCCAGTGGGTCCGGAGCGACTGGACCGACCAGACTCCGGACCACTTGGAACAGCCTCCTGGGGCAGCACTCTGCAGACGCAATGGAGGCAGCATAGAAATTCTTTTTTGCTGCCTTCACCGCCACCCGGTAGGCTGAAGATGCAGCTCTAACCCGTGTTCGATCGTCTTCGGAGCGGGAATTTCGCCATCGGTGCTCTAGCCTTCTCACCTCTTGTTTCAGAGCTCGCAGCGACGGAGTGAACCATGGCGCCGCGCGAGCTCTGTTTAGGCGAAGAGGGCACTTCGGGGCAACTCGGTCTAATGCCCTGGTGATTGCAGCATTCCAGTCATTCACCAGGGTCTCGACCGAGCTACCGTTTGTGTGCTCCAATTCCCCAAGCGCGTTCAGGAATCCATCCGGATCCATAAGACGCCTGGGGCGGACCATTCTAATAGGTCCCTCACCCCTGCAGAGGGGTTGTGGCACCGAGAAATCCAACCCCACCAGATAGTGATCTGACCATGACAAGGGGGTGGTGGATATACCCCCGATCTCCAGATCATTTCCCCCCTCTCTGGAAACAAAAACCAAGTCCAGTGCATGATCGGCTACATGGGTAGGTCCAGTTAATACAGGGTGCAGCTCCCAGGAAGCCATGGTCTCCATAAAGTCCCGAGGTGCCCAAGTGAGGGAAGCCCCCGAATGCACGTTGAAGTCCCCCAGCACCACTAGCCTGGGGGACAACACACGCACATCGGAGACCACCTCCAGCACCTCGGCCAGGGAGTCTGTCGTACAGCGAGGTGGACGGTACACGAGCAGAATCCCCAGGCTGCCCTTTGGACCCAACCTCCAGTACATGCACTCAATAAACCTGGTCTCCCGGAGAGGGAGTCTGGTGAGGACCAAGGACTCCCGGTAGATAACAGCCACTCCCCCTCCCTGTCCCCCAACCCTTGGCTGCTGGGCATACGAGAAACCGGCCGGACACAAGGCCTCCAGAGTTGGAGGCGGAGCAGCGGCCTCGTCCAGCCAGGTTTCCGTAACACATGCCAGGTCCGCACCCTCATCCATGATCAAGTCATGGATGAGAGATGTTTTTTGGGTGTTTTATAAATAAAATAAAATAAATAACAGATTTCCCCCTCCCGCTGCTGCAGCCTCCGATGCTCCCCCCAAATCTGCTCCAGAGGGTTGGGAACCCTCTGGAGCAGATCTGGGATTCACAGGGAGGCTGCAGGGGGAGGAGACAATTGAGAAGTCCGTCACGTGAATGGACATCCCATTGCGCAAGCAGATTGCCACTTGTGCAAGGGTACTAAAGTACTGTTAGGGTCTAGGGGGTGATCAAAAGGTTCCACAGAAAAGGAGAGTTTTCAGGAGGAACCTAAAGGAAATAAGGGCAGAGGTCCCCCACGGTTCCCGTGCTGTGCGAACGCTGACTGGGGGCGCCCTCGCGGGCCAGCCGCACACGGGAAGCATGCAAAGTGACCATGGGCGGTAGAGGGGTAAGCCCCTACCAGCGTGTGGCCAGCCTGCCAGTGCGAACAGCGGGTGGCCATCCCAGTGGGGGCCGCACAGAGGCGGCAGCCCAGAGTGCCCGGAGCTGCAGCAGCTCCAGCCTGTAGGGGCAAACGGCCCCTCTGGGCATCCCAAGCCGCCGCCCCTAGCTCCGGGAGGCCCGCACTGCAGTGCGGGGACTGCGGGGTCTGCCCACGCACATGGGGCACACATGTTGTCTGCAGCACCCCGCCGGACCCCGCGGATGGCCCCCTGGTGCCTCCCCCACTCGCAGCCTGGGTCATGCAAACCGGCCCTCTCTCACACTCACACTCACACACACACACACACCATATCATACAATACATTGAGAGTAGGGTTACTACTGCATGATTTTTAAAATGCTGGCTGTCACACCCCACCCTCAATAGGGCACCATGCTTGCCTTCCTTATTGGGATCTCTGGGTGCGCTTACATAAGGTTGGGGGTTTTCTTTTCCACGAACCCTTACCCTTACACTTTTCACACTGCCTTTGGGATGTCTAATCCCTACCCTATACCTCTTTGCAGGGATGTTGAAGAGTCCTTGGCCTCGAGTCACGAGTCGAGTCACGAGTCTTTGGACCAGAGTCTCGAGTCGAGTCTCGAGTCCAAGGTCCAAAATGGTGACTCGAGTCTCGAGTCCCGAGTCACTCCCAAAGCGGCGGCCCATGGAGGGAGCGGGAGGGTCTCCGCGAGAGGAAGAAGAGCTGCCCTTCCTCCCGCGGAGACCCTCCCGCTCCCTCCATGGGCCGCCGCCGCTGCCGCCCCCACTTACCATGGGCGGGTCCTTCCCTCGTCCCTGCTCCTGCTGCCGCTGCTGCTGCACCAGGGATGCATTACGAGCCCTCCCTGGGTTTGTAGTTCTCCGCGGCGGCGGCACGGCCCAATCTTGCTCTTCTGAGCGGCGCGGAGAGTGTTCTCCATGCCGCTCGAGTTGCCGCCACCGCCTGCCGCCGCCTCGCTGCTGCCGCCGCCTCGCTGCCTCGCCGCCACCCGCTCGCCGCCGCCTCCACTCACGTCACCGCCGTCACCGTCTCCCTCGCCGCCACCCGCTCGCAGCAGCCGCCATCGTATGCCACGCCACCGCCATTGCACGCCACACCGCCGCCATCGCACGCAGCCGCCTGCGCTGGTCCCATCATCACTTCCGGCGCAGCGGAAGTGACACGCCGGGACCCTGCGTGTCACTTCCGTGTCACTGCGTGTCACTTGAGACTCGACTCAAGTCCTCGAGCCCAAGGACTTGGCCACCGCCGCTCTGTTTAGCGTGATGGCGGCGTGGCGTGCGATGGCGGCGGCGGTGGCTGCGAGCGGGTGGCGGCGAGGGAGACAGCGATGGCGGTGACGTGAGCGGCGGTGGTGGCGGCGGTGGCGGAGTCCTTGGGCTCGAGTCCCGAGTCGAGTCTCGAGTCCCATTGAAAAAATTGGGACTCGAGTGGGACTCGAGTCAGAGGGGGGATTCAGTCGGACTCGCGAGTCGAGTCGTCGAGTCCGAGTCCCCATCCCTGCCTCTTTGACCAGTACAATATGCACAGCTTCCACGCAGGCTGTTTCAAATAACAAGGAAAAGGTTTATTTTAAAATACAAGTTCTGGAAATAAGTTTTATGTGTAAGTTTCAGTTAATCCTAAGTAATGTACTCTCTTATCCTAGTACCGATCTTCCCTCAACAACTGTTCCCAATATCAGCCCCTACACTCACTAGCTAAGCTCTTAACAATCCTAATATAATTGCTCAGCTCTCTCCAGTCAGCTTCACAGACTCCCAAACAGCACTTCACAAACAGGCCTGTGGCTCACGCTGGCTCAGCTTGTCTGAGTGTGGAAAGCTAAGCAGGGTCAGGCCTGGTTATTACTTGGATGGGAGACCCCTCCTCTAGTTTCCTGCACTGAGCAGGGGGTTGGACTTGATGGCCTTGTAGGCTCCTTCCAACTCTATGATCTATGAAATCTACATTCCACACACTCCTCTCACTCCTGCACTCTCTTCACAAATCCCCACAAAAAAACCCTATTGAACAGCACCGTCCACAGTTTATATAACACCGACTCTACCCCCCCCCTTCTCACTCTCTCAGCCAATCAGGTCACATATGTACAGGGCCGGTGCTACCATTAGGCCAACTAGGCAGCTGCCTAGGGCGCAGGGCTAAAGGGGGCACCAGAAATAGGGAGGGAGGGCTCAAGCGGGAAGGGGGGGCGCTAAATATCTGATCTTGCCTAGGGCACCAAACTGCCTTGCACCGGCCCTGCATATGTAAATACTCCATTCTTCCTGGCCATCCTTTCTCAATCACCCAGATACAGCAGGAATACTTCTTATACTTAATACGCAAACACATTATACTTATCACCTATACACTTTAAATTTAAATCCAAATAACACAACATCACACTGGCCTCCTGTGCAGAGCCAGGGATAGAATCTGCAGGCCAGGTCAGAGGCTGGCAGGTCATCCCAAAGCCTGACAGATCTGTGTCTAGGCCCAACAGCAAAATAAAAATAAAAATTATTACACTGACTGAAACATACTGATTTTTCAGATCCCAGTAGAAGCTACGCAGTAGAATCCTTCCTATGTATATTTACTAGAGAAGTAACCACAAGAGAAGTAACTGCTTAGAGATATTTTTAAATACGTTCAGAGGTCTATAGATCTATTAAATAAACAAATAATAAATAAACTAAGTGTGCATAGAGGTGAAGACAGAATGTGCCTTTTCTCTATGGTGGAATCTAAATTGTGAAATTGACTGGGTTCAGACAGTATGATAACCCACACTCAGGGGTTGAGTATGGATTGAGTGTGGGCTGTCATTGAACCATGGGTCGTGCTTGAAGCATGGGCTATCATGTTGTCTGAACTCAGCTGCGCTAGCAAGCTTTTCAACCACGAACAACCCATGAAGAGAACCCATGGTTTGTTGTTGGATTGTGAACTGTGGATTGTTCACCATGGTTTGTTATCTTTTTTTTTTTTTTTTTTTTTTTATAAGTATCCCAGTTTAATTTTGTTCTTTTTTTTTTTTTTTAAACAATACAAAGAAAATAACATACACACATAACTAATATTGTGCTCCCATCACCATGGGACCAAACAATCCAATAACTCTATAATTGTTCATTATTCCAAAAATACAATATATCTTGACAGGGTAAACTCCCTTTCCCCCTTTTAAACACATATTCCAAAAATAAACCCCAAATATCCTTAAAATTATTTTTCTTTAATTGACCCCTTTTGCATTTAATATTACAAGTCAACATATCATTCAAAGCCATATCCCATACTTCCTTATACCATTCAGTAATAGTGAAAACTTGCTGGATTTTCCATTTCCTTGCTATCATTAGTCTACCTGCCGTTAACAAATTTATGATTAATTCTTTAACATTTTGTGAACCGATCACCTTTTCCGTTATTGTTAGCAAAGCTAGTTTAGGGCATACCTCTAAATCAACTCCAACAATTTCTGATATTTCCTCAAAAATCATTTTCCAAAAATCCATTACATTTTTACAACTCCACCACATATGAGCATATGTACCCAATTCCTGACATCCTCGCCAACACATTGGAGAACATTTATTATCTATTCTATTTAATCTCACTGGGGTCAAATACCATCTCCAAATCAGCTTATAAAAATTCTCTTTAATTCTTACAGACATATTTTTCAATATTCGCCTATCCCAAATCTTATTCCACTCATCCTTTGATATTTCCTCTTCAAACTCTGTATCCCAAACTATTTTAAGATTTTCTGCTTGCTCTTCTGATTTCTGCAACATTTTATATAACATCTTTGTAAGACCCCTAGCTGATGCATTTCCTTCTACAAGTTCTCTAGACATAACCACCTGCTCAAATGCAGTGAAATCCCTTTCATGCTCATGTCTTCTCTTCCATTTCTTACCCCATTGTACTAATTGAATTAAATTTAGCCAAGAAATTCTTCCTGCCCCAACCCTATCAATTATTTGCTGTCTTGTCTCCATTTTTTCCAGCCAATCCATTAAAGTTATCACCTTTTTCTCTCTAAAAATTCGTTCTAAATGTCTAACATTCTCGGGAAAATCTTCCATAACCACCACTGGAGTAAGCGGGGATATACCTGGTAAAAATATTTCCTTATTTCTACCCCAAATTTCTAACATATTTTTTAAAAAGGGATTTTCTAATCTTTTTGTCATAATATGTCCTTGTTTTATAAATAAGAATTTATCCACCCTATTACCCAATTCAAATGCTTCTATTTCCCACCACATAAAATCTTTTCTAACAATAATATCCATGATATATCTAAGTTGATTAGCTATATAATACCATTTTAAATTAGGGAGACCAAGTCCCCCTATTTTTTGAGCTTTATACCATCTATTCTTAGTAATCCTTGATTTTTCCCCCCATTACAATAGCTATTTAACATTACTTGCCACTCTTTAATTTCTTTCTCTGATATCTTATATGGTATCATTCTAAATAAAAAATTAAACTTCGGTAAAATCTTCATTTTAATCAAAGCTATCCTACCAAACCACGATAATCCCAATTTTTTATAATCCTCTATTTGATTTTTAACTTCATCTTTTAGTTTTTTAAAATTACATTCCCCTATTTTATCCAAATCTTTTAATATATCAATACCTAAATATTTAATTATATTTTTTATCTTTATATCCACTCCCCTTTGTTTAAATCCCCTTTCCTCCAGTTTACTATAATTAAATGTCATTATCTCCGATTTATCCCAATTAACTTTTAACCCTGTTACTTCTCTAAATTCATCTAAATGTTTCTCTATCCAATCCCAATTTTCTATAGGCCGTTCTAATGTTAACAAGATATCATCTGCAAAAAGGTTTATCTTACATTTGGTCTCTATTCCTATCCCCAATAATTTCTTCTCCTGTCTTATCGAATTCGCTAACAATTCCATAACTAACACAAATAATACTGGGGAAAGGGGACAACCCTGTCTAGTTCCCCGGCCTAGGCTAATAGTTTCTGTTATTCCATCGTTTACAATTACCGACGTGACATTATGAGTATATAATTGGTTAGTAATACCTATAAATTTTTCTCCAAACCCCATAGTTTTTATTAACATCTTTAATGCAGGCCATTCCACACAATCAAAGGCTTTAAAAATATCCAATGCAAGAACCCCCGCTTTCAAATTATTTTTCTTTATTAAATAAATTATATTCAGAACCCTTCTTGTTAAATCTGCCATTTGTCTTCCTTGAATAAACCCACATTGATCTATCCCTATATACTTATTTAGAAAACTATTCATTCTTCTAGCTAAAATTGCTGTCAATAGTTTAGCATCTTGATTAATTAATGATATTGGTCTATAAGAACCTGGTTCTGCTAAATCCTTCCTTGGTTTCGGGATTAAAATGGTCAAGGACTGTTTCCATGACGGGGGGATCTCTCCCCCCTGTAAAATATCATTAAACAACCGTTTTAACTTCGGAATTAACATTTTTTTAAAGACTTTATAATATTCCGCCCCCAGACCATCCAGTCCTGGCGTTTTCCCCTGTTTTAATTTATTTATAGCACTTTCTATTTCAATTTCTGTGAATGGTTGCTCCATTTTCTCTCTATCTTCATCCTGGATTTTTATTTTTAAATTTTTCTCGATATATCTTCTACTCTCAGCTTCCGACCATTTTCCTGCCTTATATAACTCCGTGTAATATTCATGAAAAATTTTCAATTTATCCTTTACTAGATTATATTCTTTACCCCTCTTATCCTTAATCATCCCCACTAAGCTTTTTTCTTTTTTTTTTTGTGCTAATCTAGCCAACATTTTAGAGTTTTTATTACTATTCTCAAAATACTCCCTTTTTGTGTAAATCAAATTCCTTTGTACCCTGTCCAGTTCTTTATTCTCCAATTCTTTCCTTTTACCCTGTAATTCTGCAAAAATCTTTTTATCCCTCTTCTCTAAATACTTCTTTTCCAAATCCCTAATCTCCCCCTCTAGCTTTTGATAAAAAACTTCTTGTTGTTTCCTCAAATTTATTGCCTCTCTCAATCCTATTCCTCTCATTACACTCTTCATTGTATCCCATATTATCGCTTCAGTACATTCTTCTGTTTGATTAAATTCCCAAATTTCCCTCAATTCCTTCTCTATTTTCTCTGTTAAATGTTTATAACGAAAAATATTACAATTCAATCTCCATCTTTTCGCTTCTCTATAATCCTTATGTATCTTCAAATCCATGTTAACCAAAGCATGATCTGTAACTTTTATCACTCCTATCTCTGTGCCCAGGACCCTTGAAAACAGTGTCCTGGACACAAAAATAAAATCTATCCTAGAATAATTCTTATTTGCTGATGAGTAAAATGTATATCTTTCCTCATTCCCCTTGACCCCTCTCCAAACATCTAGCAACCCTTCCTTACTAATTAACTTATTCAAGATCGTTAGATTATTTCTCTGATCTTCTCTCGTCGGATTGGATTTGTCTTTTCTTCTATCCAATACCATGTTAAAGTCCCCAGCCATAATAACCCTTTGATTTTGAAAATTACCCATTTCTTTAAACACATGTTGATAAAATTCTCCTTGATTTTGATTGGGAGCATAAACATTAACAATAACATATTCTTCCCCTCCCAAGGTCCCATACATTATAATATATCTACCTGTATCATCCTTTTTCACCTTTAGAACATTAAAACCACAATTCTTTGAAATTATAATTGCTACTCCTCGCGATTTAGATGATCCACATGCTATCTCATATATTCTAGACCACCTCAATTTCAATTCATTGACTCCTTTCCTTGCCTGGTGCGTTTCTTGCAAGAATATAATATCTGCCTTATCCTTTTTAAGAAGTGCTTCTATTCGCCTTCTCTTAGTAACTGACCCTAGCCCCTTAACATTTAAAGTTGAAATTCTTAACTTATAATCCATCTATTAACAACATTTTTTCTTTTTTGGTCCCCAAAAGTGAAAATAATACACAATAACATACCCCTTAACCCACCCCCACATTCATCTAAACTATCCCCCCTGCTTAGCCAGGGCAACTTGCCCCACCCTAAACCTACCCACCTATCCCAGGGGGGGGGGAAAGGACCCATCACCAGCCCGAACAGCAGCCCCTCATTCCCTCCCGGATAACTTCTTTATAAAACATTTTCTATTTCTTTTTTCTTCTCGTGTTGAAACGACCTCTTATACAATTCCTCCACTGGCTCCTTCTTCTTCCAGTTGACCCATCGATTCTGGACCCTCCGCATCATCATGAAGCCCCAACTCTCCCAGCAGGCCCATGCCTTGATCACATGATGAAATCTTGTATCTCTTACTGTTCCACACAAAAGTAAGAAAAACTGGGTAACCCCAATTGTATTGTAATCCCTTTCTGATCAAGACTGCTGTACACGGTTTAACACTTCGCCTCCACTTTATTGTTTGCTGACAAAGATCATTGTAGATTTGCAAAGTAGCCCCCTTGAAAGCTACTTGACCTTTCTTTCTAATCTCTTTCATGAAGACATCCTTCTTGTATAAATTTGCAAATTTCAGTACAACATCTCTGGATGTCATACCACGCCTTAATGCTCCCACTCTATGCACAATCTCAATGTCCATATCATCCCAAAAAATTGTTTCTCCAGAGACAGCTTCATTCATCCATTCCAAAATACTGCCTCTTAACTTATATCCAGTCTCCCCCATCTCCATGGGGAAGCCTCTGATCCGAATGTTGGAACGACGTTGCCTGTCTTGCATGTTAATCATCTGTATTTCCATCTCATTAAATTTCATTTCATACTTTTCAAAACTTTTTTCATCCTTCACCTGGAGTTTTTCCACCTTATCCACTCTAGCTTGCAGCTCTTTAACTTGAACCCCTAATTGATCTATGGAATTTCGCATTTGCTTCATATCCTCTTGATGCAGATTTTGAAATTTCTCAATTGCTTCTATTTGTTTCTGCTGGCCTGCTTCCATAGAGCTTTGAAACTGTGATAGAATTTTCTCCCAATCTGGTGCTGCCCCTTTAAGCTTGGCTGGAGATATTGACTTTGGCTTGGCACCAGCAGGGAATTTGCCAGCTGAATCCGCCATTTTTCCGCCCTTCCCCCTCGCTGTCTCGAAACTTTCACTACCTCGTGGCTTCTTATCAGGACCCTGTTGCACAGTTTGATAAGAACATTCAATATCTTTAGTGTCAAGGATCCTAATTAGCCTTTTCAAACTGTTATCCGAGGGATGCGCCCGATCGCGTTTCCAAAGAGGGGGTAGGGACTTTTTCACCCGTCTGGAGCTCATAAACAATCCAGAGCGAAGCACATCAAAAGAAAGCTATTCTTGTTATTTCTTTATTAGCTCTATATCTGCATACTTTCCAGAAAGCAAACAGCAAAGGAATTTAAACTCACGCTTTGTCTCTCCTGTGTATTTGCAGATGTTTTCAAATCATTCCGGGAGCTCGGCAGAAAAGCTACTGCTCCATAGCCAGCGCAGGCTCCTCCCCCCCTGGTTTGTTATCTTGGCTGGGTTCAGACAACATGATAACTCATGGTTCAAAAACAACCCACAGTTCAACGACAACCCACACACCCAACCCCTACTCAACCCCTGAGTGTGGGTTATCGTGTTGTCTGAACCTGGTCATAATCTCCCCAAATTCTCCTGATGCCACTGTTATTATCTTTTAGGTTTCAGGTGAAGTTGTCCTGTTCTCTCATGCTTTTAATGGCATTCATGGGGATCCCATCAAAGGCCTTTTGCTTGCTGCCATTCTTCCTGATCTTTTAAACCTGCTTGCCCTGCTGCAGGATTATTGTAAACCATGCTGAGGCTGTTTTAAAGGTGGGATTAAAAATAATAAATAAATAAATAAATAAGTGGATTTGTGGGTCAGACCAGTAAAATAATGGCCAGCAAGCAATCCTACCTGTGGCTGTAGTTATTGCTCCCACTTCCTCATCATCATCATGTTGGCGTGTGAGCAGAGTTGGGAGATTTATAATCCTATCTGTGTGCTAACAGACGCCTGAAATTCCACACACAGATCTTCCAGATCTCACCTCCCTACGCAGCGTGCAGCGTGTTGTGTCGGTGCCAATTTTGGCCAGCCCAGTCTGCCCTGTAATCAGACTTGCTTCCAGCTTCCCCGTTGCAGATTAATCCATGGAGTCAGGAAACACTCTGTAACACCACAGGTCTATTTCTACCTGTTTATTTACTTAGCAAGTAAAGTTCTACAGAGTATACATTTCCTAGTTACAGTCCATGTACAGAGTATAAATGCATAGCAAGCATTACATCCAGTGGAGTAAGTTGAGCTTAACTCCACCTCAGCAAAGACGTTACATTGTTGCAGGAACAAAGTCTAGCAAGAAGAACCAGAAGAAGAGAGAAAGCAGTCCAGCTTCTCTCTAAGATGGCTTCAGACAGAAAACAAGTTAGCACGTCATCAGAACATACAAACCATGTGACCAGCTCATATTGTTCTCACAGTCCAGAATCAAGGATTCTAGTAAGACATAACAAAACCTGTTTACAGCCATTCTGTCCCTTCCATGTGTAAACAATGTGCTGCAGCTGGTAAAGTGATACATATCACAACATCCCCCCACAAGCTGAGTACATCTTGTTTCACATTTGCTCAATGAGGCCTAGCGCCGTCATTAGCTTCCTGTGTCTTACTACAGGCAATGGTTTTGTGAAAAGATCTGCCACCGTGTCCCCTGTTGCACAGTATTTGAGTGTTACCCACCCTTTCTGCACACAGTCCTTTACATGAGAGTAACGAACATCAATGTGCTTGGTTCTTGGCCTACATTTTTCAGTTTGTACCATGCTTATGCAAGCCTGGTTGTCTTCAAAAATTGTAACAGCCTTGTCTACTGGTAATTTCAGATCAGTAAACAATTGTTTGAACCATTCAATCTCATTGCATGCTTGAGATAAACTGATGAATTCAGATTCTGCACTAGATACAGCCACACAAGATTGTTTTCGTGTATACCAGTCAATTAGACTTTCACTATACATCATCAGGTACGCCGGATCGTCACCTTGAAGTGGTGAGTGGGCTTGCGTGTTCCGATGAATCCTGTGAGCAATGCCGTCGGGAGCTATGTACTCCCAGTAGGGTCACCCATGGCGGTAAGGTCCGGGGAGAGGAACCAGACAAAGAACGATCCAAAACATAAAGTCCTCAACGGCAGAACAGGCGGAAGATAATTAAACCTAAATTACAACGGCTGTGAAGGCGGATGAAGGCTGCAGCAGAGAATGGTTTTCCAATCGTCAGGGTAACCGTGCCATTGGATCTCTGCCGTACTCTGTCAAGTTTGTGTGGTGATTCGTTGTGCACCGATCTCCCCACATAAAACAGTTTCACGCACAGGCGTCTTCCAACCCAACCCATCCAACCCAACCCAACCCAACCAAACAAAAACAAAAAAAGTCCCATGGCGACTGGCGAATGGCAACGGGGGCAGGACTGTGAATCTGGAAGCCCCTAGTCATGGACCAGCACATGGGCGGTGGATGCAGACTCAGTCGCCCTGTTCAAGGAACGAGGTAGTCGAGCAGCTCGGCAGCTGTATCCATGACTGAGCAGCCCTATTTAGGATCCACTCTGCTCACCCTGTATGGGGAGGGGGCTAGAAAAGGTGCCCTAAACATAGTCTACCTCTTTCTCCCCTGACTGGATTACCGCGTCCAGTGGGGTCACCATTTTAGCGGTCGAAAAAGACATTTGAATTTTGGAACATGGAATATACGGACATTGCTGGATAACATAGATAGTGAACGCCCTGAGCGTAGGACTGCTATTATTGCAAGGGAGCTGAGACGGTTTAAGATTGACATAGCAGCACTTCAAGAAACTCGAAGGGCAGGAGAGGGACAGCTGAAAGAAGAAAAAGGAGGTTATACCTTCTTCTGGAAAGGACTACCTGAGCAGGACCGACGAATACATGGTGTAGGCTTTGCCATCAAAAATGAACTAGTGAACTCTTTGTCAGAAGTTCCTACTGGCATTAACGAACGCCTGATAACTCTTCGATTAAAGCTCGCCAATAACCAACAGGTAACTATTTTGAGCGCTTATGCACCAACATTAGATGCTGATGATGACATCAAGGAAAGTTTTTATAACCAGTTGGACACTCTCCTGTCAGAGATACCTAAGGAGGATAAAATTATCCTCCTGGGCGATTTTAACGCAAGAGTCGGGCGTGACTTTGATTTATGGCCAGAAACTATTGGAAAAGACGGAGTTGGTAATAGCAACCCGAACGGACTCTTACTTTTGTCTATATGTGCAGAGCATAATCTCACTATCACAAACACGCTCTTTCGACAAAAGAATAAGTTTAAAACATCATGGCAGCACCCACGGTCAAAGCACTGGCATCTTCTGGATTATGTAATTGTCCGTGTTAGAGATCGCCGCGATGTACTTCTTACTAGGGCCATGGTGAGTGCCGACGACTGCTGGACAGACCACCGACTAATCCGTTCCACAATGGTTATCAACATTGCTCCCCAACGTAGGCTTCAAGGAAGGAAACCAAGGCGTAAAATGAACATCCAAGTCCTTCAAGATCCTATTAAGCAAACTCGTCTTCAATCACTTCTTAAGGAACATCTACCTACGGAACCTCCTGACAACATTGAGGACCATTGGTCTAAGCTGAAAACCTCCATTACTGCAGCTTGTGAACAAACTATTGGATATGAAACTAAGAAACATCAGGATTGGTTTGATGAAAATGACAATGAGATTAAATATATAATTGACCAAAAAAGGAAAGCCTTCCAAATATGGCAAAATGATATTAACTGCGCTGCCAAGAAAAAAACCTACGCTAGCGCAAAGGCTGAGGTCCAAAGAAGAACAAGAGAACTTAAGAACGCTTGGTGGAAAAAGAAAGCTGAAGAAATTCAACAACTTGCAGAATCTCATGATGCACGGGGCTTTTTTAAGGCCACAAGGGCCATTTATGGACCAAAAACCTATGGTACAAACCCTTTACAATCAAAAGATGGCACCAAACTCTTAAAAGACAAAGAGTCTATTGCACTGCGTTGGAAAGAGCATTATTATGACCTTTTAAATCGTAAATCTAAGGTGGATAATGAGATTTTTTCGCAAATCCCGCAAAAACAAATTAAAGAGGAACTTGCAATACTCCCCACTTTGGATGAAGTAAAAAAAGCCATTAATCAAATGAAGAACAACAAAGCTAGTGGACCAGATGGGATTCCTGCTGAAATCTTTAAAGAAGGGGGCCCCGAACTTGTACAACATCTTCATAAACTCATCGAAAAAATCTGGATAAGAGAAGAGATCCCAGAAGACTTCAGGGATGCCATAATTATCACCCTCTTTAAGAAGGGTGATAGAACAGACTGTGGAAACTATCGGGGCATTTCTCTCTTAGCAACCGCAGGTAAAATATTTGCTAGGATTCTCGCAAACCGTCTTCTATCTATTTCAGAAGAGATCCTCCCTGAAACTCAATATGGTTTCCGCCCCTCTAGAGGGACAGTAGACATGATTTTTACTGCACGTCAGCTCCAAGAAAAATGCCGGGAGCAAATCAACCCCTTTATATGGCATTTATTGATTTGGCTAAGGCCTTTGATACTGTAGATCGTACAGCTCTCTGGACTATCCTTATGAAAATTGGATGCCCCAATAAATTTGTGAATATCTTGCGACTTCTCCATGACAACATGACGGCAACAGTTTTGGACAACAACG
Source organism: Shinisaurus crocodilurus (assembly GCA_021292165.1). Lineage (NCBI taxonomy): Eukaryota > Metazoa > Chordata > Lepidosauria > Squamata > Shinisauridae > Shinisaurus > Shinisaurus crocodilurus. The sequence continues at coordinate 270,538,998 of CM037876.1, forward strand.
GCTCTCATGGTGCTCCATTTAAAGTGGGATCAGGTGTTAAACAGGGATGTGTTATCGCCCCAACATTATTTGCCATTTTCATCGCCATGGTTTTACATCTTGTCAAGGGGAAACTTCCCACTGGTGTGGGAATTATATATCGAACAGATGGAAAGCTTTTTAATCTCAGCAGGCTGAAAGCAAAAAGTAAGGTAATTACAACCTCCGTTGTGGAACTTCAGTATGCTGATGATAATGTGGTCTCTGCACATTCAGAGGATGATCTCCAAACTATCCTAAATGCTTTTGCAGAAGCATACGAAAAACTTGGTCTCTCACTTAACATCAAAAAAACCAAAGTGCTTCATCAGCAAGTGCAAGCCAATCCTTTGGTGATGCCATCTATCCAGCTTGGCGGGACAATACTGGAAAATGTCGATCATTTTCTCTATCTTGGCAGCTATCTTTCTGTTACAGCTAACATCGACAGTGAAATCCAGCATCGTCTGAGCTCCGCAAGTGCCGCATTTTCTCGAATGAAACATAGAGTGTTCGAGGATCGGGATATTTGTAAGAAGACCAAAACACTGGTTTATGAAGCCATTGTATTACCAACTTTATTGTATGCCTGCGAAACATGGACTATCTATAAACGTCACTTCCACCTCCTTGAAAGGTTTCATCAACGATGCCTCCGGAAAATCCTGCAAATTACTTGGGAAGATAGGCGAACAAATGTCAGTGTACTGGAAGAAGCAAAGACTACTAGCATTGAAAAAATGATCCTTCAACGCCAACTTCAGTGGACCGGTCATGTTGTTCGAATGCCTGACTGCCGTCTCCCAAAGCAGTTACTTTACTCCCAACTCAAGGATGGAAAGCGGAATATCGGTGGTCAATATAAGAGGTTTAAAGATGTTCATAAGGCTAATCTAAAAAAATGCAATATAAACATTGAAAACTGGGAAGCTCTGGCCCATGAACGATCTAAATGGAGGTTGGCCTTTCACAAAGGTTCCATGGACTTTGAAGAAGCCCGAGTGCAAGGTGAAAGGGAGAAACGTGCTAAGCGAAAAGCACGTCAAATGAATCCTTTACAGGACCATCTTCTATCTGGTAACCTGTGTCCTCACTGTGGGAAGCTGTGTGGATCTAGAATTGGCCTCCACAGTCACTTACGGACCCATCGCTAGAGTCTACACAATCTTCTTTAGAATTTCCTCCTTTTATCCCGGAAGACAATCTTACTCGGTCACGAGTGATCGCCTGATGATGATACATCATCACAGTTCCACTTGTGGACTTTCTATCTGTTGCAGCTCCCCAATCAGCATCAGTGTACACACAAAAACCTCCCTCTGTGGGTGATGACAATTTCAGTTTGCAATTCATTGAACCTTTTAAATATCTTAACACACGTTTCACAGCTAGCCAATCATACATAGAAGGATTTTGCATTTTCCTGCTAAGTATGTTCACAGCATTGCTGATGTCTGGCCTACTCACATTTGCCAAATATAGCAGGCTTCCAATAACACTCTGATATTTTCCAATATCCTCAAATTCAGTGTTATCTGTGTGTTTTTGATATTCAAGAGTCATTGGAGTGGTAACTGGGTTACAATTCTCCAATCCATGAATCTCCAGCAATTTCTGAATTTTCCCACTTTGTTCAACTAAGAAAGAACCTTCCTCATCCTGGGATAATTGCATTCCAAGATAGTTTTTCACCAAACCTAGATCTTTCAGTTCAAAGTGTGCTTGCAATTCTTTTGCAATTTTGTCTTTTTGACTTACTGATTCTGTTATCAGCAATATATCATCAACAAAGACTAGCAAATACACCCAGTGTCCCAGTTCTGTGTGACATGTGTACAGACAGTGATCAGCCTTGCTTTGTTTGAATCCCAAACTAATCAAAACTCTGTCTAATTTTTGGTTCCAGCACCTTGCTGCTTGTTTCAATCCATATATGGATTTGTGCAAACGACATACAAGACCGGGATTTTCTACAAAACCTTTTGGTTGCACCATGTAGATTTCCTCTTGTAAATCACCATATAGGAAAGCAGTTTTTACATCAAAATGAAATGCCATCATTTTTCTTTCTGCTGCCAATTTCAACAACAATCTTACAGTTACATACCTTGTTGTTGGTGCAAACACGGAATCAAAATCTATTCCATGCTTTTGTGCAAATCCTCTTGCCACAAGTCTTGCCCTGTACCTTTCCACCTGCCCCTGGTGATTTGTCTTCACCTTGTACACCCATTTACTGGTGATGGCTTTTTGCCCCACAGCTAAAGATACCAGACTCCATGTTTTGTTAACATGCATGGTATTGATTTCATCCTGCATGGCTTCAAACCAATCATTTCTCACTGCTGGTTCCATGCCCTGGATTTCCTCAAAACTTTGAGGTTCTAAAGCTATTTTGAGAGCTTTATGTACAACAGTTTTCCCACTTTGGAATTCATCCTGATATCTAACAGGTGCTTTACGTTCTCTGGTTGAACGCCTTAGAGATTGTTCACCTCCCTCCTGTTCCCCAGATATCTGCCCAGTGGTCTGTTCTGTTTCAGAAACCTCCAGCTGTGTCTCAGCCATTGAATGCATTGGCAATTCCACCAGCTGTTTCTTTTCATGTGTTTGCTCATGAAAAATCACATCTCCGCTTAAAATTACCTTTCTGTGTTGACCACAGCTTGTAACCTTTTGTTTGTCCATCATACCCCAGCAGAAAACATTCAAAGCTTCTAGCCTGTATATGAACCAAACATTTGCACCCAAAAATTCGCACGTGTGCTATCTTTGGCTTCCTCCCATGAAACTTTTCATATGGAGTTTTCTCAGTTGTGGTGTTAGGTAATCTGTTCAGCAAATAGTTAGCAAAGTGCATCCCCCCAGAAATGGTTTCCCAACTTTGAGTCAGCTAATTCAGCCCTCATCATTTCTTGGAGTGTTCTGTTGTGCCTTTCAGCTACGCCATTCTGAAACGGTGAGTTAGGAGCTGTGATTTTGTGCCCAATGCCCTCACTTTCCAAGAATTTCTTAAATTTTGTACTCATGTACTCTCCCCCACCATCTGTGAGCAATTCAGCAATGGGGTATTGTTTGAACCTGTTACCAGCCCATTTCACAAACGATTTAAATCTCTCTCGAACCTGAGACTTATTTTGCAGAAGATAAACAAATCCAAATCTACTAAAATCATCAATGATAGTCATATAGTACCTGTTTCCCCCATAGCTTTTCTCAAATGGCCCAGCAACATCAGAGTGTACCAGCTCAAGTATTCTTGTACTCACTCTCACTGTGTTTCTGAATGTTAGTCCTGTGTGACTTTGCCTGACTGCATACTTCACATTCCACATAATTAGCACAAGGTTTCATTTTCATGCCCTCACACAGACCCGGCATCTTCTCGATGCTTCTGTAATTAGCATGCGCAAAACGTTTATGGAATAAATGTACACAATCATCATGAGGTTTACAATTTGCATACTTCACACTCTCATCATGTGTTACAAATGGATTTATAACATACAGAGAATTCTGCAAATCACCTTTTGCACAGACTGTCCCTTCACGTGAAATCATACATGTGCTGTCTGAAAAACACATTTCATAGCCATTTTGAGCTAATTGGGAAATACTTATCAGATTTGTGTCCAGTTCCGGAACAAGCAATGCCCTTTGTTGACCCAAAGTAGTAAATTCAATTGTTCCTGCTGCTGAAACATTTATACGTTTCCCGTCAGCTAATTCCACGTGCTGACCTGGACATCCACCATCTTCCAGAGATTGAAATACGTTCCTGGAGTTAGTCATGTGACAAGAAGCTCCAGAGTCTAAAACCCAAACAACATTAGAAACGCCCACCCTTGCAATCATACTTTTGCCCATTTTAACTGCCTCCTCAGGTGTGCTTGTTGTTTCCTGTTTGTTTTTTGTCTTTTTCTTTTTCATTCTACAATCACGTCTCAGATGAGTTGTAGATCCACAAGTGAAGCATTTTTTCACTTTTAAAGCAGCGGCTTGGGTTACTCCCTGCTTGTTGTTTGCAGCTTGGCTGTTTGCCACATCAGCCTGGCTTTCTGCAAACTTACGGCCAGAGTTGTTTTTCTTTCCTTGTCGCTTTTCCCACTCAGAAAGAAGTTTGCCTGACACATATTCCATCGTCAGGTTTTGATCTGGCTGCCCCTCCATCAAAGTGACAATTGTATCATAAGATGGATCAAGACTTGATAGCAGAATGGACACCTGATTCAATGGATCAATAGTCATCCCTTGAGCCCTCAGCCTGTTAAACAAGTCTCTGACAGTACTCAAATGCTCTGGCATAGAGCCACCTGGTTGCAAGCTTAACTTGTATAGCTTACGTGCCAGCAAAATTCTGCTCCCAGCTGTTTGCATTTGATACGTATTTTTCAATACATTCCAGATTTCTTTTGCAGTGTTTTAAAATTGGATAAACGGCACTTGTGAGCTTTCAACTGATAAACAAAGAATCGCTTTGGCTTTATCATCCCGTTCTTTCCATTCATCATATGCCTGGTCACCCACTGCAACTGGATCCTGTGTTACTATAGACCAGAGTCCCGCATGGGTTAAATAATGCTGCATCTGAAAACTCCACAGCACATAGTTCGATCCAGACAGTCTCTCCACAATTTGTGGATTCAGGGATTGTGCAGCCGCCATTTCTGTGACCGGGGGATTCTCCTCCTCCTCCCCAGAAATTTCAGCCTCGCTCTCTCCCTCCAAGCTCTCGGCTTGAGAACTTTCCTGTAAGCTGTCTGTGTCAGCTTTCCTCCCCCTTTCTTCCCTCTTACCGGGTGAAGGACCAGGAGATTGTTCTTCTTTGATGTCTTCCTCTTCTGCCATTAATCACTGCAATCACCAGAGTCGAAGCTGTTACCAAAGCTGTGTTAGAAAACAGGTCCTGGTGCTGGAGCTGGTGCTGACCTTCAGCCTGGTTCCGAACTGGGTCCGGTTCGGTCTGGGCCTGGTTCTGGTCTGGTACCGACCTTCGGCCTGGGCCCATAACCCTGTTGGCGTGTGAGCAGAGTTGGGAGATTTATAATCCTATCTGTGTGCTAACAGATGCCTGAAATTCCACACACAGATCTTCCGGATCTCACCTCCCTACGCAGCGTGCAGCGTGTTGTGTCGGTGCCAATTTTGGCCAGCCCAGTCTGCCCTGTAATCAGACTTGCTTCCAGCTTCCCCGTTGCAGATTAATCCATGGAGTCAGGAAACACTCTGTAACACCACAGGTCTATTTCTACCTGTTTATTTACTTAGCAAGTAAAGTTCTACAGAGTATACATTTCCTAGTTACAGTCCATGTGCAGAGTATAAATGCATAGCAAGCATTACATCCAGTGGAGTAAGTTGAGCTTAACTCCACCTCAGCAAAGACGTTACATTGTTGCAGGAACACAAAGTCTAGCAAGAAGAACCAGAAGAAGAGAGAAAGCAGTCCAGCTTCTCTCTAAGATGGCTTCAGACAGAAAACAAGTTAGCACGTCATCAGAACATACAAACCATGTGACCAGCTCATATTGTTCTCATAGTCCAGAATCAAGGATTCTAGTAAGACATAACAAAACCTGTTTACAGCCATTCTGTCCCTTCCATGTGTAAACAATATGCTGCAGCTGGTAAAGTGATACATATCACAACACATCATCCTCTTCCTCCCATTCCTGAAAGCTATTTCAGTCTTATGTTCGTTCCTTCATTAATTGCTATGCATTCACACAGCGCCATTTCAAATATTTTCCCACTTCTGGTTTGCAGCATGCATCCGTTGGCAATGGGATCATTTGGGACTAGATGTGCAGGATTAGAATGTGGGGCTAGTACGCCACATAGGGTGGCCATGTGTCTTACTTTTCAGAGCACAGTCCTCTATTTTGAGGAGTTGGCAGAGGAACAGTCTTCTGTTTGACTTTAAACCAGACTTGGACTGGACAGCCCATCAAAGAACCATAAAGGGGGAGAGCAAGGAGGAGCCTTGAAATTCCCCATCAGTTGTTAGCACCCGGACAGCAGATAGAGGAGGCAGACAGATCACCTAGTCAGTCTTCTCCACTATGATGAGATGTCTTGCACTTCTATTTAAATAATTGTTATTATTTCTAAATTTGCACCGATACATATACATTTGCACATGCAAATTTTATGCAAACCAGTGATGGTTTGGCGTCACTGTTGTAACAGAAAACCATGGTTATATCTGAACAATCTTGTATCCCTACATGGGGGTGGGGGTGGGGATTTCTACCTGTTGGGCAGTTATTAGAAGCGTAAGAGCTGTGCCAGCCCAAAAATATGACATTTCCTCCAAAGCTTATGCAAGATAATATGGGGAGGGTGGAACATAGCTGCAAAACAAATATACTTTTAACTTAAAGTACTCCGGCAACTTGCTGTATTTCCCATTTGCAGTCCCTTCACCATCCCCCTCATTGATTTTAGCAAATACATTGGTAAGTACTTAGTAATCAAAGCAGGCTGTGAATTCTGGATGCGTGCTGCTTCAAGGTTCGTTGCCTAAGGTTGGCAGAAATCCCAAAGCAAATACTAGTTAAAGGACATTAAAGCCCTTCTGCTCTGATGCAACTGAGATGTGAAAATGTTAAAGTTAGGTTCTGAATAGTAACATGTTTGTATAGAGTTCTGTTGTACTGTAGCACAGCAGTCTTCATCTTTTTTAGATCCAGCTGGGGCCCCCTTTATCTCCAAAGGTGAGATCCATTTTTGACTTTATATAACTGGGCCAAGCAACTTGTGGCCTTCCAGATGTCTGGCCTACAGCTCCCGTCATCCCTCACCAATGGCTATGCTGACTAGGGATGGTGGGTGTTGTAGGCCAGCACAGCTGGAGAGCCACAAGTTGCTCGCCCCAATATATAACCATCTTTTTCCTTGGATTAACTTTTGCTCTCTGTTCTTATTCTCTTATTCATTTTTCTCCTCTTAAAAATTTACACCATCAGGCAAACAACAATAACAACACAAAACAAACAGTGGTGCTACTGCTTCAGTTCAGGGCCGGATTAAGAGCATTATGGGCCTGGTGCTGAGGATTTTGGTGGGCCTTTTTATGGAAATAAATAAAATGAAGACGCAGTTTTATATTAAAACAAATTAAATATTTTAATTACCATTAAAGTGCCAAAACAGAAACATATTGAAAATATTTCTTTTTTTTTGTAAACAATAAGCTTGTTAACTCAATAAAACCTGATGGAAGTGGGCAGTGTCCGTGAAAGCTTATGTCAGAATGAATGTGTTGGTCTTTACAAGACTCTCTTGTTGTTCTTGCTGCAATAGACTAACACAGCCCATCCCTTCGGGAATTATGCAGACTGTTAGGCAACAATGTACACGAACCGAGCTCTTACTCAGCTGCCCCCCCCCCCACGGGCTGTATGGAGAGAATGCTATTGACCTGCCTTACAGGGTTGATGTAAGGATTACAACAGGGGTCCTCAAACTTTTTAAACAGGGGGCCAGTTCATTGTCTCTCAGACTGTTGGGGGACCGGACTATAGTTTAAAAAAAAAAAAAGAACGAATGGATCAAGTAAAAAAAAAAAGGACCTGGGTCATTTTTTTTTCACTTGATAGGGGTGAATTTTTTTTTTCTTAAATGGAAAGTTATTATAAATTAATTATAATGTTAACAAGTGATTAAATGGAGGATGGAATGTTATTTTGATGGCAAAAGTGGGTAGAAATTAATGATTTATTTATTTATTTATTCCATTTATACCCCGCTCTTCAGCCAGAAAAGGCTCTCAGAGCGGTTCACACAGATTACCGGTAATAATAAGACATTCCCTACCCTCAGGCTCACAATCTAAAAGACGTGACACAAAAGGAAAAGGGATTGGGGGGGAGGAGGAAGAATGCCAAACATTATATTGGTGCCTGAGTTTGGCATTCTTCCTCCTCCCTCCCAATCCCTTTTCCTTTTGTGTCATGTCTTTTAGATTGTGAGCCTGAGGGCAGGGAATGTCTTATTATTAATCTGTGTAAGCCGCTCTGAGAGCCTTTTCTGGCTGAAGAGCGGGGTATAAATGCAATAAATAAATAATAAATGATTAAATGGAGGATGGAATTTTATTTCGATGGCAAAAGTGGGTTTAAAAAATAAGAATGTACTACCTTTTTTGCTGTCTAAAATTGAAATACATTATAAAAGGCTACCTACAAATTATAAGCGTGTTTTGCTTTTGTCTGGCTGCTCAGTGTGTGTGAGTGTTTTGTGTGGGGTAAACTGAAATACATTATAAAAGAGTCCCTGACTCTCAGCCTAACCTACCTCACAGGGTTGTTGTGAGGATAAAATGGAGGAGGAGGAGGAGGAGGACTATGTAAGTCGCCTTGGGTTCCTTGCAGGAAAAAAGGTGGGGTATAAATATAACAAATAAATAAAATAAATGTGAAAAGGCAGCAGCGCCTGTATGGGAAACAGGTGAGCAGGCAGGAAAGAGGGCACTCTGAGGGAAACTGAGGCAGATGCCGGGAAGGAGGGAGAGTACTTTGAAGGAAGCTGAGGCAGAAATGGAAGGAGAAAGGGAATAGAAGGGGGGGGACCCACTTTGTGCCTGCCTGCCTGCCTGCCTTTCTTTTTTGCTTGTTTCCCTCGAACTTTGAGGGAAACTGTATGCAAACTTTGAGGGAAACTGAGGCAGGAAGGAAGGTGCTTTGGGGGAAGCTGAAACAGGAGAAAGAGAACGGAAGTGTCTGCGTGTGAGGGGGGGGCATTTTGTGCCAGCCTTGCTTTCCTTTTTGCCTCGGTTTCCCTCAGGGAAACTGGACAAACTTGAGGGAAACTGAGGCAAAAAGAGAGGGAGACGTAAATGGATAAACTTGGAGGGCGGCGGCGAGAAAGGCTCCGGGGCGAGGCGGCTCTGGGGAGCATGCTCAGGTCCCCGCCCCCCCGCGTCCAAGCGGAGGAAGAGGAGGAGGAGGAGGGCGTGGCGCGCGCACCTCGCGGCAGCCCCACCCGGCGAGGAGGAGGAGGACGACGCCCCCAGGTATGCCGGGGGCTTCGCGCGCGCCCACCCGCCCGGTTCTCCCCCCGCCCGCTCACCTTGAAGGCGACGTCGTAGAACCCTCCGCTGTTGCTGAGCGAGGGTCTGCTGGGCAGCGCCACCCCGTTGGCGGCGCAGCAGGAGGAGGACGCCGCCGCCACTGCCGCTCTGGCTGCCCCCTTGGCCCGGGCCGCGCACCGGCCGCCGGCATCAGCACGTTGTTGGGCGGCGGGCAGGGGCAGGGCAGACGAGGGCACCGAGGTGCCGCCCTTGCTCTTGGGGCTCTTCTTGCGGGACATGCTGGCGCGGGGTTGGCTTGGCTCAGCGCACCCTCCCGGCCGGCTGCGAGCAGCAGCAGCAGCAGCAGGCGGGCAGCCCCATCGCCGGCGGCATCCCTCCGCCCCTGCCCTCTCTCCGCCTGCCGGTCCCGCTCTCGGCCGCCGCCGCTCCGTCCGTGCGCCCGGCCCCGCCTGACACTCTGCGCCTCTCCGCCACTGGGAGCGCCCGAGCCCCGGCCCGCGCCGCGCGTCCCTATTGGTGGGCCTATTTTTGGGGAGGGGCCTGGAGCTGCCGCTCCAATAGCCCCTATGTTAATCCGGCCCTGCTTCAGTTGCATATGATGATTCATGAGTTGAAGACCAATCCTTTAGCACATGCGCTGAGTTGGATCCAGACTTACAATGAGTGAAGTTCCGCTTCCATTGGCAGAAGGGAGGCGGAGGCAATGTTTGCCCATTTCCTCCTTCCCCCTGCAGCTCCCTATGCCCCCTGAAGGCTGCTCTGGGTGACTGGGAGGACCCTCCAGATCAGCGTTGGAGGTGGCGCTGGGGATGCAAGTGGAAGGGCGGATTAGTGGAAACCCACACACACTTCCTTCAGCAGCGAGCCTCTGCTAGATCCCGGTCCCTTCCATCAGCAGAGGGGCAAGTGTGGATCCAACACATCGTAGTTCAGTCTTGCATTTTCCATCTTGTTCCCAATTTTATACTGTCCATTTGACTGTATACTTTTTTGCACCCAATCCAAAGGTGTGTGGATGGGACATGCAGGGCTGTGTGTGCAAAGCTATCTTCATCAATCATGCCGATCATCAGGGAGCAGGGATGAGATCCAGGGGAGATGGGCCCGGACCACTAAATTCAGCTCCCCCACCTGCTCCCCATCACGAACAGCTGACAGGCACAGCTTTTGGGAGGAGGCTCCCCACGCACAGCCGCAGCAGCTGGATCAGGGAGGGAAACCACATGTGCAGTATCCATTCGCACACAAGATGCCTCAACTAACTAGGGATACGAAGGCAGGTCTGCTTCTACAGTATATGCCTATGGCCCACAGCTGGATTGGAGTGAGTGATTTAGGAAGATTATAGGGGTGTATGACAGATTCCTTTCAGTTCATTTTTGATCAGAATTTACCCAGTTCGCACCTTCTGGACCAAACACAGACTCGGACACAATCTGCGGTCGAAGTCTGTACATTTCTGAGCTTGCAATGTAATTTGCTGACCCCCCTAAAAAATAAAAAAAAAGTGTTCCAAAGCATATGTACATTTGAAAAATACACATTTAAAATGTGTACTTTTGAAAAATGTGCACAAATAGGCTTTACCCAATGGGAGAAGAAAGTGTACGTTTCAAAGATGCACACAATTGATGCGCCCATTTGGAACAATATGCATTAAAATACGTATGGATTTTCATGCGAAAAGAAAAAAACAACGTTCGCAATTTGATATGGGCTTTGAGTCAGAACAAGCTTTCAGATGGAATTTGGAGAACTTTGGCGAGCTCAAGTTATTCTGTTTCACACATCCATAAGTGAAAGACATTGTCCAAATTGCAAAACAACATTATTAGAACTGAATTTTATTTATTTATTTATTTATTTATTTATTTAATATATTTATTCACTGCCTATCAGCCGAAAGGCTCCCTGGGTGGTTTGCAAAACAAAGCAAATATATGAAAAGTATACAAAAGCAAATGAGCACCAGGAACTCATTTGCAGGAAACAGATGCAGAAACAGATGCAGAAAAGACTGAAATTCCTGTTCTCAGCGTCTAGAGCTCTAAATAGGATGTTCCCAGTGCAGTATGATTATGATAATTTTCTTTCTGATGAAGCACTGAATAAAGTGATCAATTGGCCATATAACCACATATCAGTGTTCATCAGACTTTCCTAGAAAATCAAATCACGCAACATCATAGTGCTTATTTGTTCACACTGAGCAAGAGGATTACGTTATGGTCATGACAGGTGAGTTATTTTTCTCTGTAGAGATTTACATTTTCCCTTCCAGGCAAGAACCTTTTAGTGAAGAAAGCACAGTCAAATGCAACACATCTATCTGATAGCCAGAGAGAAACCTGGCCAGATCCAGCTTGTTCTGCAAGCCTGGATTTATGTACAGAACTTACTTGCTCTGACCCAGCCAGCCTATCCCTACAGTATCTGGCTGAGGAGCCACATGAACTAGTGCCTCCTGTACATGCAGTTCTCTTTTCCAGTCCAACAGCTCAGGCTGCGCACATGGAGAGACCTTTTTAAAAAGCTAAAAAAATCAAACTAATTGGTTATGGGGGGGGGGAAGCAGGAGGCGCGATGCTGTCCTGCCGCCCCATCCCACCCACCTCCCTCTCCCTTCCCAGCCAGACAGCTCATCAGCAGTGTTTTAGCGTTGTAAAAAGGTTCCAGTGTGCATGCTGTGTTCGATTTGAACCATATAATAATAATAATAATAATAATAATAATAATAATAATAATAATAATAATAAATTTATTTATTACCCGCCTCTCCATCTAGATCGATTTAGCCACAAAAGGATGCATAATATTGATAAACACCATATAATATTATCCAAAGACAACAGTTAACCATCTGCCTTCAGCCCTATTGTTGGGAGAGATGAAAGTGAGCTTCTTGGATTAATACTAACATTATATGTTAGAGAAGGGGCTTTGGAGATCATATGGTCCAGGAGTGTTGTTGAACCACAGGATCAGAGACCAAAACTGGCCCCCTGGGGTTCCCCCGATGGCCATGTCCCCTTCCGCATGTCACTAAGTGGTTCCCACTCCCCACCCACCCATCCTTTGGTGGTTTCCCAGTTTTCCCACATCCCCCCTGGCTTCCACCATTCTAAAAGGTTGAAATGCCCCCCCCCCAATGCTTAGTTACGGGCAGTAAGAGCTTTAAGCTAACATATGGGGGGGGTATTTTACCCCTCCCCTTTTGCCTTTGGCCCTGCCCACCACTGGTACAGCCCCCACCCCCAAAGCTTCTCCAAAATTGATTTTGGGCTGAGAGAGGTCTGGCCCCCCGGACATAGTCCAACCCCCCTGCTCGATGCAGTGTCTGCAGCGCAAGATGTCATCCTGCTTATTTTCTCGCACTGACCAATAGGATTATGTCATGATTATGACCGGTGCCTTATTGACCTCTATAGAGATAAACAGTGGCCCGTTTTCTTTCAACAGTGACCCACTATTGCACGGGACACTCCAGCGACTCTTATTGTAAGAATCCCTTGCAATAGGGATTCTTGCAATAGGATCACTGTTGAAAAAAATGCCCCGAGGAAGGATTTCTGAAACATGTTGAGTCTACAAATAAATCTTTTTTTGGCATCTGGAGTACCTCCCTCTTCATTTCCTGCACCCGTGGGACCCACTACTTGCACAATGGGGAGTTAGCGCTTCCTAAAGCAACTCTGGAAATGAGTGGAAATGCTACTTTCCCAATCAGGACAGGTCAACAGATCTCCTTCTGCAAGCTCCACTGACCTGCCCCATTCCAGAAATGAAGGTTTATGTTCATTTCCAGTTGCTTTCAGAACCGCTACTTCCATTGCGCTAGCGGTGGGTCCCACTGGTACATGGGCAGCATTGGATACTGCCCCCTGTACATCTGTAGATAAACACAAATATTACAAAACACCAACAAGCCTCCAGTGACCTCATTCCAAACCCAGGTAAGTGTTGGGCCACTGAAATTGCTCGCCACTCAGAGGACTAGGGCAGACACATAACAACATGGAAGGAATGGAGGGGTATGTGTACCAACGGAAAGGTAATTTTCCCTCTGTTTTCTTTTGTGTCTTCTATGGCACACCACATTTGGCTTCAGTCCTACAGATTCCAGTGAGGTCATACACATTCATGTGGAAATAAAACCAGCTGCAGTAAGATTGAACTGCATAGCACCTCCAAATTATCCTGCTTCACACAGTATGAGATTCTCACTTGGTTCCTTCAACTAGAAATACCATAATATTGTGTATTTTACAAGGTGCTTCAGCTGGAAGTATAAAACACTGCACTCTCCAAAATGGCAGTTCTAAAGTTCTCAATATTACCCACCAATATAACTATGGTGTGTTCAGTAGGAAAACATTTAATACATCTATAAACACTTAGATAACCATCAGATTATTACTACATGGAGTCAAATACTAAGAACATAAGAAGAGCCCTGCTGGCTAAGACCAAGGGTCCATCTAGTCCAGCATTCTGTTCACACAGTGGCCAACCAGCTGCCCACGGGAAACCCATAAGCAGGACTTGAGTGCAACAGCACTCTCCTGCCCATGTTCCCCAGCAACTGGAGTACATGGGCATACTGGCTTTGATACTGGAGGCAGCATACAGCCAATCAGGACTAGTACCCATTGATAGCCTTCTCCTCCAATACTACCAATAAGTCCATTAACATTACAACACATTTCATGATACACTTTTGAAATATGGCTTGATATTTCAGTGTGATATTTCAAAAGTGTATCATGAAACCTAATGATATATGCATGCAAGAAATGAAAAATCAGCATTAAGGGGGATCAAAAGCAGGATGACATTTTTAAAATAGGGGCTCCAGAATTTCACATTTATCCAAAGAATTATTTAGTGTCTGAATCTGTTACACTTTGCAAACAGATTTAGGGGATGAATGGTCTATTTAGAATTTATATTTAGAACGATGAGCCTTGCTACTGTGATTTACAATAGGATGATTAAATTAAAGCAAGCTGCCATGAATTCATATTAGACTTCTGTGTGTGAAAACTCTAAGGGATTATTGCTGTTTCCATATTGTATAAGGCTGGTCACCCTTGCTGATGCTTAGAGGCTATGTACATAAGATTCCTGAACTGATTTATTTATTTATTAGAATACTTATCAATTGCACCCTCAATGCTTGTAAACCCCTGAACTTGGACGCTTACGAGCATCCAGTGCAGAGCGGGAGGAGCAGCGGAGGCGATCTCCACCTCCCCACTCCTCCTGCTCTGCAATTCAGCTAGACAGCAAATTTCAGCCATCTAATTGCGGCACTTTGGAGGGGGAGGGAAAGAGGCTGAAGCACCTCCAGGGTACCTCATATCACAGTGGCCCGGTCTCCTCCCCTCCCCACCCCCTGAACCGCCCCTTTTACCCTGTCTCTGAGGTCAATTTCCTGACCTCAGAGAAGCACGGTTCTTTCCATGCTGGCTGCAAGGGTGGGGAGAGGGATCAGAGCACAGATCCCCATCACCAAGGTCGGAACTCTGTTTCCAACCTCAGAATCCAAAGAATCCTATGGCCCCCTAGACACTGTCTAGGGGGGCCACACAGGATCACTCTCTTAATATATTAAAATCTCTAAGCAGTTCACATTAAAATACAACATAGCAATATAACAGCCCAGATAAAATGATACATAATTGAAACATTAAAAATATTTAAAACATTACCATACTATAACAATAACAACAGGGTAGTCACAGAGTCCCTTGCAGGTCAGGGAAAGCCTGTGTGAATAGGTGTGTTTTCAAGAGGTATTTAAAATTTGCCAATGTTTCTGCCTCTCGAACCACATCTGGGAAAGTGTTCCAAAGGGTGGGTGCCACCACTGAGAAGGCCCGCTTACACACCACTGCCTGGCGACATTCTGTTGGCTGCAAAATGATCAATAAGGCCTCCTCAGAAGATCTCAGGGGTCGACTGTGTATATATAAGGGAAGACGGTTGGCTAGGTATCTTGGTCCCAAGTTGCTTAGGGCTATATGTATCAACAGCAAAAACTTGAACATGGCTCGGTAGCTAATAGGCAGCCAGTGCAGTTCTGATTGATTGATTGATTGATTGATTGATTTACAAAATCTATATACTGCTCCACATCTAAACAGATTCCAGAGAGGTGAACAATAAAAAGATTAAAAAGATAAAAAGAATAAAACAGTATATTAGGAAAGGAAAGGAAAGGAAACAGTGGCTAGTCAACCAAGGAAGGCTTCCTGAAATAAAGTGCCTGCCTGACCTCCAGAGGCAGGGAGCTCCAATGAAAGCGAGCCACCACACTGAAGGCTCTACTCCAGGTGGACTCCAGTCGGGCCATAGGTCCAAGCAGAACCACCAGGAGCATGCCATCTGATGAGCTCAGTGACCAGGTAGGTCGATAAGGGAAAAGGCGCTCTCTCAAGTACCCTGGTCCCACATTGTTTAGGGCTTTATACAGTAGTACCAAAACCTTAAACTTGGCCCAGCAGCGAATAGGCAGCCAGTGCAGTTCCTTCAGCAAAGGAGTTGCATGCTGAAAGGGGGCAGCTCCTCACAAAAGCTGAGCTGCTGCATTCTGCATTTGCTCCAGCTTCTGGACCAGATTTAAGGGCAGCCCCAGATAGAGCGTATTGCATTAATGCAGTCTTGAGGTTACTAGCACCTGTACCACTGTGGCCAAGCTATCCCTGTCCAGGAGAGGCCATAGCTCATGAACCAGTCAAAGCTGGTAAAGGGCACTCTGTACCACCATGGTCACTTGGAACTCCAGCAACAACGATGGATCTAGGGGTAGCTCCCAACTATGAACCTGATCTTTCAAAGGGAGTGGAACCCCATCCAGAACAGGCAATGAGCCCATCTCCCGGGCTTGGGAACCACTCACCCACAGGGCTTCTGTCTTGCCACGATTCAGTTTCAGTTTATTGGTCCTCCAGCCCATCACTGAGTCAAGGCACTGATCCAGGACTAGCACAGCCTCACCTGATTCAGATGTCACAGGCTGATAGAGTTGTGTGTCATCAGCAAAGTGATGACACTTGGCTCCAAATCCCCTAATGACCACTCACAGCTGCTTCATATAGATGTTGAACATCAGCAAAATGTAAAATCAGCAGAACGTTTAAATTCATTGGTAATTATGCAATAAATAAAAATAAGTTTATTTGTTAGGAAATCAGAACTGCTTGACATTCAGGGCTTTTCTACATGAGGCTGTTAATCCACTGTATCTACTTTCAGTTTTGTTGCAGAATTGAGATTTCAGCACTACACAAGGAGCATTTTCTTTCCAGTTTTTCTGCTACATAACCTCTAGGTGGCACTGTAGTATAGTGGAATTGCACAAATACACAAGTGGAAATAGCGTTTTCTTTCTCCGTCAGAAATAATACCCCATTTTCACTGCTCTAAAGAAACTCACCGAAAGTGCTGTTTACAAACAGAAGCCAAACTGGAGGGTTACGATGTCACCCAAAGAATCCACAAACAACCGTGAGTAGGGAATGACGAGCACACAATAAATGCCTTGTGTAGAAAAGCACTCAAGCATAAATGCAAATGTGGTATTTCTAAATCTGGCTACAATAAGCTAATGTTCTTTGTCCTAAAATGGTGTAAAGCAGCCTTCTCCAACCTGGTCCCTCCCAGATGTTTTAGACTACAATTCCTATGCGCACAAAAAGTACACAAACTATCAAGGTATCGTTCTCGCTCTCTCTCCTTCTTCTAATCTTTAGTTAGAGGGACAATAGCAGTGTTCCTCTTCGGAAGAGTGTTCTCTATATAGAGAAGATACCATTTCTGAGTAGGGATCATTATGTGATTTCATTGAACTACGAAACAATACAACATTGCTTTGCATTATATATATTGTTTAATATGGAAGCCGTTTATGATGCAATTATTTGTCTTCAATGTTGGCTCCCCCCACTCCATGGTCAAAGAACTCTATTAGCTGCAAATATTGCTGCCATATAAAACTAATATTTGTGAATTACCAATGCTCCTGCATAATACAGCTACATTTTACTTATTTATTTTGCTATTGATTACGGTATATTAAGGTTTTCACTCTTTGGGGAGCAATTAAGATGTTCATTATCTTTGACTTCCTGTAACAGATGAGAGGTGGCTTTTCGAGGGCCCTTTCAATATTAGTCCAGCTGCATCGTACTGCTTTTCCATGGATACTCCTGTGTGGATGGAGCAATGTTTCAGTCAGAGCTAGAGAAACCATTTTTCTGTTAAAGGCCATATTCCATCAGATGCCCGTGGTGCCATGGTGACTACAGAAATGAAATGGAGTTTTCTTCTGCTGCCCTAATACCCTCACCACCTGACCCTCTCTGGGTGATTGGGGGGCTAGGCTGTGGGGCCCTGGACTTTGCCCCCAAGGTCCAGCCCTGGCTGCACCACTGGCCAGGAGCAGGGGAGCTGATTCCATGGGCTTGTTTGCACAAGCACAGTCATGGTGGGTTATTTCTGCTGCATAATGCCCTTGCCAGCTTTGCATAACTCAGCAAGCCATGCCGGGGAAGGTAATTATGCAAATCCCCCTGGCACGCAACCAGCAAGATCACACGCAGCTGATCATGCGAACCCAGTCCATGACTTGTTGAAATGGTCCTCAAACTGCCCAAGAGCCACTCACAGAAAAGCAGCTGTCACACAGCTGCAGCAATGTTTTAAAAGCCCACCGTGACCCCCGCTGTGTGATTTTTCAGGCTTGCCAGACAGTAATCCAAGAAAAGGAATGCTGAGTTGGACCTCTCTTCTCTTGAGAAGATGTATACTGAAACAAAAATTTGCACACACTTCTGTGCTAAAGTGTTGTGTTATCACTTTTCTGTAGACACCAAAGACACGGTTTCCTTTGTTTTCAAATGTTTACCCTTGCTGCAGCTAAACATTTTGTTCACAGAACCACACATACGTTTGATAGAGGCTTCAAACGATGTTGCATATTGAAAAGTCAAAGCAAATTGAAGATTCAGCATACAGCAAGTAATAGAGCAACAAAAATCTCGGAGGAGAGAATCAGTCTTTGTTGGTTCAATAGATTCACTTAAAAAGTACACAATGCCCTCTGAGTATTTGCAGCATGGTCAAATGTTCCTGTGTTAGCCAATTTAATGTAATAAAAATAAAACACAAGGTATGGGAAAATGCTGTTGTAAACAGGAAAGTTCTTATGCTATTGTTAGAACTTGCACTGGTTGCAAGTTTGTGCACCCATAATCACATTTAATGCATTTTGCCCCTTTCCCTGTACTTTGCAGGGATCACAAACATTAAAAAGCCAAGTATTGTTATGTGTTTTCTCTGTATTTATCACCTTGAGGGGGTCTATCGCTACCTGTTTTGCATAAAGTGATGCCTGATGGGAATCAGGGATTTTACAAGAGAGTCTTAAAGCAATTTTAGGCATAACAACATCATTCAGGCAATTAGAAATTGCATGGATTTTTTAAAAGTAAATTTCAGGGGGGTCCAGATTGGGACCCTGGTGGGTGTTGGGGGGCTTTATCTCCCTAATTCACATCAGAAGGAAAGCTAATCAGGAGACTATCTGGATGGTATGCATGCTTTTTTCCTATATGAAGGGAAAGGGTTGCACCATTGCATCAGAAGGGTAGGATGAGTTTTTTCTGCATGGATCAAGCAGATGCCATGTACATTAATTGTGTGTATATCCATGTGAAATAAATTCTCATGCCACACTTTAAATGTGACAGTTTTCATACCTTTTTTCCCAATAGAGAGATTATCTCAAAATATCAACGTCAGGTAGTAACCTTATTTCTGTCCAGGGCTCTCAGTAATTTAGTTATGTGCTCAGAAGTTTGCAAACACAATGAAATATATAGGCACTTAAAGAAACAACGCTGTGGTAATGACTGTTGGTTATAAAAATTCATTTTCACTGGAAATCTTGAGTCACTGTAACCATTTATACTGCTATGGATAAAATAGATTCAGCAACATCACTAGTAAAAACTGTTGCTTTAAGTACTCATTTCCAAAGAGTGAGTCATCTTCATTAACTGCTCCCAAAGCCTCTTAATTTTGCTAACTAATTTCATCCCTATTGAACTTCATCTTATTGTAATATACAGAAACATTTTGAAAGCCAAAATCAATCAAAACAGAAGTGCTCACATACAGGGAGATTAGATTAGCCTTCCCCAGCCTGGTACCCTCCAGATGTGTTGGGCTACAACTGGACACACTGGATGTGGATAATGGGAGTTGTAGTCCAACACATCTGCAGGACACAAGGCTGAGGAAGACTGGATTAGATAAAGGCATAGTAAAATGTAAAACTGTCAATACTACATGGGAAAGTATTGTGGGAATGAGCCCTTGAATGTATAGCATAATTGTATACAAAAAAGTGTTCTGAGAATAGAATCAAAGCATCAGGAAATTCATTCCCAAGAGAAGAATAAGGTAGACAAATGCATTATTTCTCTAACTGATTGAAGGCAAAGTCAGAAATGGCATCATGTACTACAGGAAAGCGGGCATCACTCATTTTCCAGGAGCATGATGGATTCTTTGCACTGGTGTGCAGTGGTCTCCTGAGAACTTATGATAGTAGGTATGCAATTACTGAAGTACGACCTTCTGCAGTTTAATAAACTGGAAATTGCATTTTTAACCTTGGCTGATATTGCATGAGAGGCCTGTCATCTTTTCATCCCATCTGGTGCAGAGCAGTAAATTAAATTGATCCCCCAAAATGAAATTTATGATCTCTGAGTATTTCTTTTTCTTTTGAACTGTGCACTGGACTGTAGCCAAAATTACACATAATGAGAAAACACTGAAATACATCTTAAGCAGCATCAGAATGAAATGTGCTGTCCTTGCGCGTGCACACAGAATGCCAGTACATAAGTTGAGAAAAATGCATTAGACAAAATATTGGTTGCAAGGAAATATAGGCGATGAGGCAGCCCTTTTGATTTACATGCCCTTTTCTGACTAGTAATGGTAAAGGTTCCAGAACAGCATCTGACATTTTCAGTTCGCTGACATACTGTATATGCTTGTGATGGAAGAGGAATAACAGAAAGTTATGATTTATTTAAGTACTACCATCAAGTGCTAGATGATAAGAAACACATCCTGCCATGTGTGAAAAGAAAGCTGAGTGGAATGCAAGTCTTCTAAAAAAAATGATTGTCAGGTACCTGTTACTGGATACTAAACAGACACACACACACACACACACACACACACACACACAAGTTTCTCAGTAGCAGAATGAATAAAGCTTTAGAATAAACACGGGGTTGCCACCAAAAATGGCAGCTCTCTGTCACATTCCTCCCTCTCATTCCATAATGTATAGTATAAGTACAATCCCACAGTGTATAGTAAACATACCTCAACTAAGTTACCTGACCCGTCATCACCGGACATGATGTTGGTGCATTTAAACCAACATCATTTGCTGCCACTAGCAGAGGTGGATAAATAACCACCAAAATGACATCAGGACATGGAGTAAGTTGTACCACATGTTACAGAGAGTAAGAAACCCAACACGGGGCTGCCATTTTTGGTGTCCGCAAGATGGTCCATATCATATGTAGTTCTGCTTTTACTTCAGTCACTAGTGCAGTGTTCTCCAACCTTGGGTCCCCAGATGTTTTTGGCCTACAACTCCCAGCATGCCCCAACCAGCTACTCTGGCTGGGGCATGCTGGGAGTTGTAGGCCAAAAACATCTGGGGACCCAAGGTTGGAGAACACTGCACTAGGGGCTCAATGAAATGAATGGAAGTTTTGCAGCAGCAAGACTTGGTGGATTGCTCCCAAGAATTTATTTTCTGTCACTTTCAAAGTATCAGTAACCTATTGTTAATAACCATTTTCCTTTTAATTGTTTAACAACTGATGACATTTAATGACATTTTTCTGCTTCTCGCACAAATACAGTTGTGGCCCTCGTTAACCCAATGACGCATCTTGTTATTCTGGGTGTAGCTGCAAGGTAAATACAAGGATCTCATTAAGACAGTGTTTCTCAACCTTGGGTCCCCAGATGTTTTTGGCCTACAACTCCCAGCATGCCCCAGCCAGCTATGCTGGCTGGGGCATGCTGGGAGTTGTAGGCCAAAAACATCTGGGGACCCAAGGTTGAGAAACACTGCATTAAGAGATGGAGGGGTTCCATCTCAGGATGCTTCACTATATAAATGAAATGCTGGTAGACAGATTTCTAGCTTGCTTCATAAATGATCATTTTCCCCCTTAAGTATGACAACTACATCTTAAGAAGAAATAAAACAAATAGAACTTGCAAAAGTGAAGACATTTATTGTGGCAAGAGAGCATAGATGTAAAACAGACTCTTCCCTACAAAGGCTAATGTCACAATAAACGTGTGCTGAGGGGGTGTTTGAGGTACCACACACAACTCCTGGTGGTTTTTGCTACCACAGGGCTATACACAGGGACAAGATATAAGCAATTAGTACTCCAAAATTCAAACCATCCTTCTGGCATTCTGAACATTTTTACATCGACAATGGGGATTTTCTTATACCTGTATGTTTGAGGTGGGGAACTATTTCATGCAAGCCGTATCCCAGCTTTCTCACAGCCAGAGCAGGGAGAACAGAGCACTTTGAAAGTACAGATGCAGTCAGATGATCTACACTTTCAAAGGGTGTCCATGCCTGGGCAGGGAAGGAACAGCCATCTCCCCATCCCAGCAGATAGAGCAAAGGGCCTTGAAAGTGTGGATCTGGTGAAATCCATGATTTAAAGGGTGTCCCTCCCCAGGAGAAAGAAAAGGCTACAGATGTGTCAATACACCAAATACATTTTCTTACATTGAAAACACCTCTGTCATAGTTAGCCTTCCTGATTTGATTACCCTCCTCCTTCTCTCAACTCACCCACTGGCAGTATTATTATTTTGGGGGGATTTTTAAAATACCAGCCTTCATCTTTGATTCCGGGGTGATTTGCAACATATTCAAATGATAAAATACAATCAGTAATGGAGCAACCAATATTACTCCATGTTCTTGGTTATATGAACTAAGGATGGCAGAATCTTTCCTAAGTGAAGGCAGGGCTAGACTGATGGACTTTATGTGGATAAGGAGACATTTTCCTCCCTCTCCCATAATACTAGAACCCAATGGGGCCATCCCATGAAGCTGATTTGTGGGAGATTCAGGACAGATAAAAGGAAGTACTTCTTCACACAGTGCATAGTTTAACTATGAAATTCACTTCCACAAGATGTAGTGATGGCCACCAATTTGGATGGCTTGAAAAGAGGATTGGACAAATTCCTAGAGGAGAAGGCTATCAATGGCTACTAGCCCTTATGGCTATATGCTACCCCCAGTATCAGAGGCAGAGGTACTACCTCCCATGTACACCAGTTGCTGGGGGAGATGCGCAGGAGGGTGCTGTTGCACTCATGTCCTGTTCATGGGCTTCCCATGTGCAGCTGGTTGGCCACTGTGTGAACAGAACGTTGGACTACATGGAACTTAGTCTGATCCAGCGTGGCTCTTCTTACGTTCTTATGTCCCTTGTAGCCCGGTCATTTTTTGCTGAACCAGCTGACATTTCCCAAGCTTTCGGATGTGATCTGCAAAACCTAGCTAGGAGCACAGGCAGTTGCCATGCAGAGACAAGCCCTTTCACAAACTAAGACTAAAGTGCTGCCATTCAGGTATGGCAGCAGATTGCATCCATTTGTCATTTACAATGCTCAGGTGAGCATTAACTGGACATGGTACAAGGCCTTCATAGCACTGATTCTGTCTCCAGCATTGGGTTGTCAGAGAAAGCACTTAACTGGTGACCTTTACTAGTGTGATAGCTTATAAGAGAAGAGGCAATCACTTACACTGTTTGAAGTATGCTTGTGATGGAAGAGGAATAACAGAAAGCTATGATTTATTTAAGTACTACCATCAACCGCTAGATGCAAAGCCACACCTAGCTTTGTGGCTGAAAGCCACATCTTGCTGCACACAACTGGCTTGTTACCAATGGTAGCGATGGCCACCAATTTGGATGGGTTTAAAAGGGGATTGGACAAATGCATGGAGGAGAAGTCTATCAATGGCTACTAGTCCTGATGCTACATGCTTTCCATCTCCTTGAAAGATTTCATCAACGTTGCCTCCAGAAAATCCTGCGAATTGCTTGGGAAGATAGACGAACAAATGTCAGTGTACTGGAAGAAGCAAAGACTACTAGCGTTGAAAAAATGATCCTTCAACGCCAGCCAACTTCAATGGACTGGTCATGTTGTTCAAAGGTCTGACTGCCGTCTCCCAAAACAGTTACTTTATTCCCAACTCAAGGATGGAAAGTGGAATATCGGTGGTCGGTATAAGAGGTTTAAAGATGTTCTTAAGGCTAATCTAAAAAAATGCAATATAAACATCGAGAACTGGGAAGCTCTGGCCCATGAACGATCTAAATGGAGGTTGGCCTTTCACAAAGGTTCTATGGACTTTGAAGAAGCCCAAGTGCAAGGTGAAAGGGAGAAACGTGCTAAGCGAAAAGCACATCAAACAAATCCTTTACAGGACCATCTTCCATCTGGTAACCTGTGTCCTCACTGTGGGAAGCTGTGTGGATCTAGAATTGGCCTCCACAGTCACTTATTGACCCATCGCTAGAGTCTCACAATTTTCTTTAGAATTTCCTCTTTTTATAATTTTCTTTTTGTAATTTTATCCTGGAAGACAATCTTACTTGGTCATGAGTGATCACCTACTACCGCCAGTATCAAAGCCAGTATGCCTATGTACTCCACTTGCTGGGGAACATGGGTGGGAAGGTGCTGGGGCACTCATATCCTGTTGGTAGGATCCCGTGCGCAGCTGGTTGGTCACTGCGTGAACAGAATGCTGAACTAGATGGACCCTTGGTCTGATGCAGCATGGCTCTTCTTATGTTCCTGGAAATAATTACTATAATTTAAACAGAAACACAATGCATCTCACTGCAGTGAGGAAAACTGTGCCCAGGTAACCTGTGTGCCTGCTTAGTCTGCTGTCCAGGTGCTCACTGTTGATGAGAAACTTCAAGGCCGCAACTGTCCCTTCTCCCAGCTTCTGGTTCTTTCTTTGTCTTTAAATTGTACTTGGGCTAGACAGCCCTTCAAATAGTATAGGTCAGACTCCCCGCTGCAACCTCGGAAATTCCTTCTGAGGTTGCAGTGGGGACTGCACCCATGGAGTGCCCTCTCTACCACCATCACAGTTCTTTCTGCGCTGGCTGGGATCCAAAGATAGAAGACCATAGAAGAAGGCATGGGGGGGCGTGCCTGGGGGCGGGGGGGAGCGAGGCACCGCTGTCCTCCATGGAATCCCGGCAGTGCCTCAGCCTCTCCTCCTCGCAAGGAGGGGAAAAACATTTAGACACCAAAATCGGCCATCTAAACATTTTGGAGGGTGAGGGGAGCGCGGCAGCAATCCTACCTGCCATGCTCCTCCCCCCTTCATTTATTTTTTTATTTACAGCATTTTTACCCTGCTTCTCAGCCAAAAAAGGCTCTCAGAGAGGCTTACAAAGATTAATATTTATTTACTTGTTTGTTTGTTTATTATATTTATATCCTGCCTTTTTTCCTCTTGCAAAGAACCCCAGGCAGCTTACATAATCCTCCTCATCTCCATTTTATCCTCACAATTCAAGGTCTGACTGCTAATTATATTTGAGATCAAAAAATAACTTTTCCCCAGATCAGATTAGTTAGTGTGACTCTGGAATATTTTCTTTCCCCTAAAGCAGGGCTCTCCAACCTTGGGTCCCCAGATGTTGCTGGCCTACAGCTCCCAGCATACCCAGCCAGCATGGCTAATCGCAAAGGATTCTGGGAGCTGTAGTCCAGCAACATCTGGGGACCCAAGGTTGGAGAGCCCTGTCCTAAAGCATGTGGCTTGGTTTGCTTGAGCCATCTGACACTATTTGTTCTGCTTGCCTCTTTCCACAATGCATCAGCTCTCTGCCCACTTCTATAGGACAGGTATAGGGAACCTGGTGCCCTCCAGCAGTTGTGGACTACAACTCCCATCAGCCCCAGCCAGCATGGCCAATGGTTTGGGATTGTGGGAGCTGTAGTCCAAAACATCTTGATGGCACTAGGTTTCCTACCTCTGGTGTGAGCTGATGGAAGGGAGTGGTGGTGGAATCCAATAGTTTTGCCCTTCTTCAAGGAGATAAAAGAAGAGTATGAGGCCATTGGTCCCTCCCAACTCTACAATTTGATGAAATACTTTCTCCTGCTAGTAAACAGTTATAATTGGAATATTTGTAGGCTGAGCTCATAGGTAGCTGTCTATAGCAAGATCCAATTATTTTACAGAATGAAATTGGTCTGTTTATTTATGTATGTATTTCTAAAATGTCTGTCCCTGCTTTCTGCCCAAAGGCATTCAAATCTTATGAGTCTGTGGGAGTGTGCTGTGCTAAAGAAACTCACAAACCAATCTTAAAGGTTGTGCAATATTGCAACAACAACAAAATGTTTATTCAACTATTTCACTTTGCTTAAATGCAAACGTAAGACCCATTTGCAACATCACCAGAATTTATCTTGCCAGTGGGGTAAACAAGAGGGAAGAAAAGTTTATTTAGATCAAAAACCCATTTCTACAGAAGATGTACCTATCAAAGCTTCAGTTTCTCTCTGGGTATTAGGCTTTACCCACTATGCATCTGCATCACTGTACTTTTTACCAAGTTGTTGCTAAATATATTTGTTAGGTTTTTTTCTTCGTACACCCGCATCATTTTTGACAGTTGGCAGGACATTTGACAACGTAATTAGTCAAGTCACATAGACAAAATGTGAGGAGAACATCTTTTATTCCCACCCAAAATGGAAAAATCCTATTTGAAAATCATCCAGATCTTTGACCTTCTATTATAGAGTTGTAGGAGAATCTGGAGGGACTAAACTAAACTCCATTGCACAGTTCACTATTGCATGTTGTGGTTGGCAAAATGTATGACGTATGTTTGATGGGCTTGAAAATAAAGATCTTGGCCCTTAAACATGTTGTATACCATTGCCTATTCTCATAGCACTTCCAGATGCTGCAAGACCTCATGCAGGTCCACTTGTGGGTGGGGGTCTTTAACACTGAAGACGTGCCTTATGATAATAAGGAGAAACTGAGACCCCTGAATAAAATATAATACCATTTTATATGGGAAAGTGGCAGAAGCCATGTTCCCCACTTACAGGGGAGCCCCAGTTTGTGGGTGTGCATAGTCCTGTGGCGGAAGAAAGAGGGAGGCTGGCGGGAGTTGGCACCTGTGCGGCAGCAGTGACACCACCCAGCAGGATGCCTTCTGAGCGAATTGGAGCACTGGCCGGCTCAGCGGGGGTGGGGACAAAAGGAGGTGGACCAGAGTGAGAGTTTCTACAGGCAGGCCTCACTCTGGTCTGCATAAGGCCCATAAAAGCGGGGTCTCCGTTGCAACACGGCCATTGCCATTGCTGACCTCTGCACCCACCCACACCTGGTAGCAATAGATCTTGAAGTGCACAGAGGTTAGTCACTGGCTGTCGGGGCTGGGAAGGAATTTTACCTGCTCTCCAATTGGCAAAAGGAGGGGGCAGGGATTTTCACCTTCCTCATTACAAGATTATTTCCATTGTAAATAAGATGAGCTGTGCAGTGAGGTGATCGTGGATGGATGCAGTATTCTATTTTGCTTTATGTCACAACTATGTGGGCATGACGGGATTGCACTCCCTGCTCCCCCTCAGTGGGGATCCCCTTCAGGCATCTTGGGGATGTGGCATCAAGACTAGGCCAGCTTGGTGGCTGTGAGCTCGCCACATCCAGGGTGACGAGAAAGAGGTTCATGTTAGTGGTCTGCACCGTGGTGGGCCCCAGACCCTCTCATCCACCTCCAACGCTAGTGGCAGACAGGCCTGGAAGGGGATCGGATGGCAGGCAGGCTGTCCAATGACAGGATCCATGCCCTATGCCTGCGCCAATCCTATTCAGGAAAATCAATAAAGTTGTGGCCAATTGAAAAACCCAGTTAAGTCTGCAGGTCTAGTTTGTTCCTCTCATTCACTGCATGGACACAGTTAGACACTGCACAACACAAAGAATAGAGGAACAAATTGAAAACACATTGAGAGGTGCGGGTGCCCCACCCCAAGGGACCTCTGTTTTCCATTGAGAAGCAATCTTGGTCAAAAGGGCAATGCAAACTCTCCCATCTATTCTATGGCTTTGTATGCCTGGGGGAATTTTGGTAGCTCATTGATCTCTTACCCACATTTCTTCTGATTTGTTTAATTTAAAAAAAAACCCTAAAAGAGCAATCCTGACCTCCAGATCTGTTGGTTGGTAGGAATTAGGTTGGGGCAGATGAGTCAGCTCTGCCAGTGGGGGCATGTCCACCCCCAAAGCCCCAATTGTGCATAAATCTAGTGACAGTGGTCTTTCTGCCAGTGGTAGGCCCCAAAATTGGGTGTTCCAGGGTGAGGCAAAAATAGACCAGAGGTGGGTTTGGATCTGCTGGAAGAAATGGTCAAGGAAAGCTCCCACCACCACCACTACCCAAAAGGCCTAGAGTAGCCAGTTACACATTGCAAAAGAAGAGGACATGCATTGCCCAAAAAAAGTGGACAGAAGAGGACACAGGGTTGCACAAAATTGCATATGGTCATTTATATGTATAGTTGCAAATTCAGAAATTACTGTAATTTTAATAGAATTGCAATGCATCTCACCATAGTGGGAAAGACTGTGCCTGCTCAGTCTGTTGACCAGGCTGAGCCGGCACACAGTGCTTCCCACTATGGTGAGATGTATTGCATGATGGTGCTGTTGATGGGCAACATTGACAGCTCTCCCTTCTCAGTGTTTCTTATGGTCCTTTGTCTTTAAACCTGACTTGGACAGAACAGCCCTTCAAATAGAGGACACCTTCAAACAGAGGACTGTTCTCTGTAAAGTAGGGCAACTGGCCACTCTGTGCCTGGCCAGTATGAGTTGACTTTGGAAGTGGTCAATGATCCACTATTTCACTCTTCCCCCCTCCCCCTTAGGAGTGTTTTTCTAATTGCTACCTTACATACTCCCTCCAAATAATTGTCCATTGCTGATCTTTGCTGCTATTCCCCTGAGGATCCCATGTCACGTCAAATAGGATATTGACATGAGCGTAATACACTATTCAAAGTACAGTCAATGGCTTTGTTATTTTATCCAAATAAATTAACACAGTAGAAGTGGTATAATCTTAATCCTTCAGAAATCTTCCAGTCTTAACATCAAAATGGTAGAGGCCACCTCAAATTTCCTCTTACAATGTGGATTGGGACCTCCTCTTACTCCTCCAGCCATGTTGGCAGAAGAAGACATCTGCCAGAAACAGTGTGAAGAGCAGCAGGTTTTCTCTAATCACCCAACAAAAATACTATAATGTATTTTGTAAAATACTAGAGACATCTAACCCCACGGAATGTGGATTCAAATGAACTTATTTTAGGAAAAAGAGGGCAACTGCACATGTGCTCAATGTGAGGGTGGAACAAATGCATACCCTTTACAAGGTAATCATTTTCAAAGCAAGAGACTATTAATGGAATTATTAAAATGACTTAAAGCTGTGTATAAATATTAAATCAGAGAAAGTCCATGGTTTGAATATTATTAACATTTATTGCACAACTTGATTACCTTTGTTGTGTATTTGCCCTCTGCATAAAAAAAAAAAAAAAAAAGACTTAGAATATCTTTATGTGGGGGAAGGTGGAGATTCTTATGAATATTGCAAATGCACACTCCTTCAATGTATTGATTGCTTTTTCAAATTTGTTTGTAGGTGATGACCAGCACAGATTCATTTTATGCACATTTTAAATGTTTACTGAACTGTAAAGGACGCAAGTAATGATGCTAGCGACAGATAGCCCTCAGAAAAGTCAAAGTGCCCAATTGTTTCCTGACCCTTCTCCTGCACCTTTAACAGCAGTCTGCCAGGCAGAAGTTTATCTAGTGATCAGGGCCACTCCCAAGTTATTTTGCTGCCTGAGGCAGAAGAATGGATGCCCTCTCCCCAAGCCAAGGTGCATAAGGCTGGTCCAAGTTATTTTGTCACCTGAAGCAGTAAATCCTACAAGTGCCTCTCCCTCAGAGTTTTTTTTTTTAAAAATACAATAAATTAAACAACTAACAATTTTCTTTCTTGACACCCAAAAGCATAATGGTAGGGCCAGTGATCCAGGGATAGAAGAAAATTCACGTACTTTTTGTTACTGAGGAGTTTGGCTGGATTGTTATTTTTGAGATATGCTGCACACACCTTGACTGATCCTAAAAACCCTTATTCAAAGGGGCTGATTAAGCAAGGGATTAGGATCAGCCAGGGTAAGAAAGTTATCATTTCCACTTGCTGACCAATAACCTGATTAAATCACCAGACGCAACCCTCATTGGTATACAAAGCATGGAATCTCAGGGTCTTGCACATTTATCTCTGATTGCTGAGTCATGATTCTAGCCAGGCTACCCAAGGTGAATTAAGAATCGCTCAATCCAGAGCCCTGGTAGGCGGGTGGGGGCATTCTGTTCGTGAAGCAACACCACTACAGTAAACTAGTAGCCATGTACAGCCATTAAGGATAGGAACCATCCACCCAGAATCAGTATGCAGAGCTCATGAGAACGGTCAAGACCAACCTTGAAGTTAAACCCACTTGTGTTGTTTTGTCCTTAGGTAAAAAAATTCCTCCATGATAGCCCAAGGTTTTAAAAAGACTTGCCCAATGAAAAATGAATGTTCATCACCTGATTCCCCCCCCCCCAAGTCAATTCACATGTAGCCAGTCACACTTCTATCTTTAACTCAGGTGGAGTCAGTGTTTTTGTTTCCATTGCCACGGCTGTGCAAGCTTCAAGCAGACTTAACAAGGTCAGGTGTACCTACCTTCAGTCCCCACATTGCAGCATCTGTCTTCATGGGGATGAAAACAATTTGCCAGTTCTTTTTTGTAGAGGCAGAAGCTTCCACCTTCAAATGACAGACCTGTACTGGGGGGGGGGGCACCATCCCAGCACTGACACTGTAGGCAGACTGCCAGCAATGTGGCATCTGCCGTGTTGCAGTTACCACCAGTCACTCCAAGTCAGCCTAAACCAGAATGAGTGAACTGCTCACAGCTTATGACTTATGTAGGAAAATCACCAGCTACTCTCTCAGTCTTCAGGCTGGCCGACCATTAGCCCATCTTCCCTCCATAGCTCCCATTAAGTTAAATCCTCGAGCATACCTCCAACAGTCTAGACAGTGTGGAAGGAACTCTATCCTTTGGGTGGTGCAGGAATCCAATCAAGCCCAAGTGTCAGATTAATCAAGTTTTATTAAAGAGGAATATAAAGGGCAAATTAGGAGAACATCAGTAAACATGAGCGGTAAAGAAAATAAAACATCTTACCGGTCTACCTAAATTTGCACCAAGCAGTCTAACTTAGCAAGCAGACCTATGTAAGTAGAGCAGAGCAGGGCTCTCCAACCTTGGGTCCCCAGATGTTGCTGGCCTACAGCTCCCAGCATACCAGCCAGCATGGCTAATGGCAAGGGATTCTGGGAGCTGAAGTCCAGCAACATCAGGGGTCCCAAGGTTGGAGAGTCCTGATGTAGAGCCCATTTGTCCTGCTCCATTGGGAGTCCACCTATTGCTCTAGGCAACAGCTTAGGCATGAGGGCATGCTTAGGACAGTGCAGATTCAGGACCACAGCCTGTACTGCAGGTACCAGCCAGAGACTTGGGGTTCAGTTTCAGGACCATGGAAAACAATCCTGCAGCTGGAGTATATAGCCACTGACCTGCTGTAACTGTCTTTCAAGAAGCTCCACCCTCTCAAGTGCTGTATCTGGCTGTTAACAGCCCAGTGCCCTTTTCTGTAGTCGCTGGCTGACTTCCCCTGGGGGTGGTGAGGGTTGGAGGAGTGAGGAGCAGGTCGGGGAATGCTCCTCAGGGGCTCCTTGCTCACTGGAGTAGTTCAAGCTCCACTCCTTGGAGTCAGAGGGTGGCAGCACCTCCCAGGGCTCACATGAATAGGATGTGGCATCCAAGGCAGACAGCCCAGTTCAGAAGGACCAGGGACTGGTTCTGCTGCCTCCTCAGAGTCGCTGTTGCTGGAGACCTCAGTCTCTGAGAGCTCTCAGTCACAGTCCATGATACCTTGGGGCTCTTATGATGGTCAGGAAGTGACAGGGCATAGGGGGACAATATTCCATGTATGAGCAGAATCACTTTTCACTCAATCATAGCGAG
Source organism: Shinisaurus crocodilurus (assembly GCA_021292165.1). Lineage (NCBI taxonomy): Eukaryota > Metazoa > Chordata > Lepidosauria > Squamata > Shinisauridae > Shinisaurus > Shinisaurus crocodilurus. The sequence continues at coordinate 270,570,370 of CM037876.1, forward strand.
CGGGTTGGGTCGTTCTCAGATAGTTTAAACGTAATGAACTATGTTCTGGTGAAACTTTTAATCAGAGAGCAGGGGGATTAATAAAAACAAAAACAAATCCACTTTGCAAAATACCAATAAACCCAAACGGCTGAAATTGACCACATAACTTATTTTCCAAAGAGGGATTGCCTAACTGTAGTCCAGATAGAAATTTGACTGGGTTTGGTTTGTTACGAATGTACAAATGGGAGTAATTTGTTTGGACAAATTGCATATTCCTCAAAGGAACAACTTTCGCATACATTGCATACAGTCAAGATGTCAATGTGGGGGAAATAGTGAAGCTGGTAATTGTGTATTGAATGGGTGGAAAGGACTTGTTTGATTATTTAGAACATGTATTGTGACACTCCTTTCCCTCTCGCCGGATCGTCACCTTGAAGTGGTGAGTGGGCTTGCGTGTTCCGATGAACCCTGTGAGCAATGCCGTCGGGAGCTATATACTCCCGGTAGGGTCACCCATGGCGGTAAGGTCCGGGGAGAGGAACCAGACAAAGAACGATCCAAAACAAAAAGTCCTCAACGGCAGAACAGGCGGAAGATAATTTAAACCTAAATTACAACGGCTGTGAAGGCGGATGAAGGCTGCAGCAGAGAATGGTTTTCCAATCGTCAGGGTAACCGTGCCATTGGATCATTGCCGTCCTCTGTCAAGTTTGTGTGGTGATTCGTTGTGCACCGATCTCCCCACAGAAAACAGCTTCACGCACAGGCGTCTTCCAACCCAACCCAACCAACCCAACCCAACCCAACCAGTCTACACAATTTTCTTTAGAATTTTCCTCCTTTTAAAATCTCCTTTTTGTAAAAAAAAAAAAAAATTATCCTGGAAGACAATCTTACTCGGTCACAAGTGATCGCCTGACTGACTGACTGTGCCACTCCTTTGCCCAAAGGCTCTCAGAGTGACTAACAATAATTAAAAGCATAATAAAAACAACAGCTTAAAAATACAATAAAAACAAACAGAGCAGCCAAAGGCAAGCCAGGTTAAAAACACCTATCTAAATCACTATAAAAATCTAAAAAATGAGGCAAATAAAAAGATCTTTACCTGGTGCTGAAGTGACATCGGACTCAGTGCCGAGTGAGCCTCTTTGGGAAGTGTGTTCTAAAGACAGGGTGCAACTACAGAAAAGGCCCCGTTCCAGTTCACCATCCACCTCACCTTCAAAGGCAGGAAGACCAAAAGCCATTCCTCTAGGATTGATCCACCTACTGATAATACTTATAATATGCACTTGCAACTATATACAGGCATGTGGCTTATGCTGGCTCAGCTTGTCTGTGCGTGGAAAGCTAAGCAGGGTCAAGCCTGGTTGTTACTTGGATGGGAGACCCCCTCCTCTAGTTTCCTGCATTGAGCAGGGGGTTTGACTCGATAGCCTTGTCGGCCCCTTCCAACTCTATGATCTATGAAATCTATGAAACTACCTTTGTAACTGGAAGGGCAGCAGTACCTTTAACAGCTGCATGATAAGTGGATGCTTAAGAGGTGGCACTCCCTCAGCATGGAGAAGCAGAGACAGGGAAATTGTCAGCTACAGAGAATTGCCTGCCATGTCTCTGTCAAAGGACACAGGAGACCTCCTTGCCCTGTCCTTCCCCCCCCCCCAAAGAAAACAGCTCTAAGGGGACTGGACACCTATTAGAACAACACTAAGGGGAAATGCCAATTGATGTGAATGCAATTTCAGTGCCTGTTGGGTGAGGGGGAGGTTTTGATCTGGCAAGGGATTGCATACTCTCTCTGCCTTCTGCTCCTGTATCAGGCTATATGTGGGCTGGGCTCTGAGCAAATGAGCCAAGGTAACTGGGGGGTGGGGGGGGGATCAGCAATTTCACACCACTAGGACTCCAGCCCCTATCCCACCACACACACACACACCAGCAATTTTTAGGGATCCTACCATACAATCCATACATGACTTTGAAGCAAAGTGTATTCTAAGTGTGCAATGCTGTAAGCAAGAAGTAGTAGTAATCGGGGGGGGGGGGTTCAACTGTCCTGATGACTGTTAGGAAATGAACTCTGCTAAACATGGAATTTCCAAGAAATTCTTTATATGCTTCGCTGATCTCTTCTTTCAGAAGCTAGAGGAAGGAAAGAAGGGGGCGGCTAGCCTTGGCTTGATCCTAACTGATAGGGAAGGGTTGGTCAATGATAATAAAGTAGTGGAAACTTTGGGGGAAAGTGACCTTATAATGCTGGAATTCTTGATCTTATATGTTATGAAAAGCTAAAGGTGAGCACAGTCAAACATGTACCCTGGATTTCAAGAAAGCTGATTTGACTAAGCTCAGAGAAGCACTAGGTAGAATTCCATGGCTAGAGAAACACATGAGGGAAAGAGCCCAATGTGAGTTGGAGTTCCTGAAAAGGGAGTTACTAAAAATGGGAGACGTCTAAAATGGGGATGGGGATTCAACCCAAGGGCCAAATTTCAATCTTGGAAAGGTCTTGAAGGTCACATTCCAGTGGCAGGCGGGGCCAAAGGTAAAGTGCGCAGGACCAAAATGTGGTTCTTTCCAAGCCTATGCGTGTAGGGGGGTAGCATGATAGCACACTTCGAAAACACAAAGGACTGTCGCACAGAAGTGGGCAAATACATGTTTTCTGCTGCTCCAGAGGGCAAGACTAGATCTAAAGGGGTTTAAGTTACAGGAGGGTAAATTTCAGTTGAACATTATTACCCAAATTTATATACCCCTTTCCACAAAGGTATCAAAGGCAGTGAATGGAAATTGCAATGGCATCAAAACAGCAATAAATATAAGAATAACATACATAATACATTTTATTTATTTATTTTTTATTCAATTTTTAATACATTTCCAAAAAAAAACAAAAAAACAAAATACATACAACAACAACAACAACAGCAACAACAAATAAAATTTAACAATATTAGTACATAAACCCACCCCAATCCCTCCCCACTCAATCCACACTAGATTATTATATTTCACTTCTTTATAAACTACTTCTTTATAAACTACTTCTTTTCATGAATCCCACAATTTTTTATACGCTTCCATCAACATTGATCTATTTGAATCTTTTTTCATCTACTCTATGTACTGTTGCCAATCCTTCTTAAAAGTGTCTTTTTTCTTTGTTCCTCATACAACCTTATTTATTTATTTATTTATTATATTTATACCCCGCCTTTTTTCCTGCAAGGAATCCAAGGTGGCTTACATAATACTTCTCCTCCTCTCCACTTTATCCTCACAACAGCCCTGTGAGGTAGGTTAGGCTGAGAGGCAGTGACTGGCCCAAAGTCACCCAGTGAGTTTCATGGCCAAGTGGGGACTAGAACCCGGATCTCCTGAGTCCCAGTCCAACACTCTCACCACTACGCCACACTGGCTCTCTTTTAACTTTTGTCTCAACTTTTCATTGATTGCTATATCTCATATTTTCTTTTTCCAACTAGATAATGTCAGCATTCGAGCTGTCTTCCAATTGTTTGCTATTAATTGCCTTGAACATACAAAATACAAAATTAAACAACAGTAAAACAGTAAAACCGTACACTCTACTGTGTGCTACAAACCACAGCTAGCTGGGTCACACTTCAGGGAAATCCTGTGTTTTCAGAACTGTGGAGGCCTGTCTAATGTATGAGAAATTCATTTCAGTTCATATTTGATCAGGATTTGCTTAGTTTGCACCTTCTGGACCAAGCACAGACTCAGACGCGAACTGTGGTCGAAGTCCATACATTGCCAAGCTTACAATGTGATTTGCGGACAAAAAAAAAAATATGTTTGACAGCATGCATAAATTTGAAAAATGTGCATGAAAAATGGATAGTGTTGAAAAATACACACAAATTTGCTTTAATCAATGGGAGAAGAACGCATGCATTTCGAAGATGCACATAATTGATGCGTACAGTTGGAAAAATCCGCACAAAAATGTGCACAGATTTTCATGCAAAAAGAAGAAAACAATGCTCACAATCTGATACGGACTCAAGTCAGAATGAGCTTCACAATGGGATTTGGAGAACTTCGGCAAGCTGGAGTTTTGCTGATTTGCATATCCCTAGTTGGTAAAGCATGCCAGAGGGCAGATACCGCAACGCTAAATGCTACACTGAAAGTGGCACCCTCAGTCATGCTCCATCTGATGATTGCAGAGATTGGGCAGGGACATGAGGGGTGACGTGGTCCCCAGAGGAACCTTGCCCCAAGTTGTTTGGGGCTTCATATGTTAACAACACCTTAAATCTGGCCCAGTAGCTGATTGGCAGCCAATGCAGATTTCTTTTCTCTCTCTTTTTCCAAAGGTATACACTGTTGTTAGAAAGAGGTCCCAGTTATCAGCCTCACCACCACTTTCTGCACCAGCTGCAGCTTCCGGACCAAGCCCAAACATTGCAATAATCCAATCTTGAGGTTACCACCATGGCTAAGCTACCACAGCCCAGGAACAGCCATAGCTGTACACCAGCCGAAGCTGGAGAAACCTCTTAAGTTACCGGGGTGGGGCGGTCTTCCTCACTGGAGGTCTTCAATCAGAGACTGGACAGCCACCTGATGGGATGCTATAGCTCTCTATTTTCTGCATCAAGCAGGCAGTTTAACTATTCTATTATTCTACATCTCATTGTACTCAATGAAATTTGTGCACAAGTAACTCATGGCAGGTTTGCACCATAAAGCAGGGGCCAGTATCCTGCAGCCCCCAGCTTAATTTCAAAAGTTTTCTGAAAGCAATCAGTTCAGATCTCCAGCACGAGTGATCTGTCCCTTCCCCGGCAGTCCACTCTGTGGGAAGGAGGTGGGCCAGTACTTGAAGGGATGTCACACAGAGGAGGGCCAGGATCTCTTCTCGATCATCCCAGTTTGCAGGACACGGAATAATGGGCTCAAGTTACAGGAACCTAGATTCTACCTAAACATCAGGAAAAATTTCCTGACTGTTAGAGCAATAAGACAATGGAATCAACTACCTAGGGAGGTGGTGGGCTCTCCCAGTCTGGAGGCATTCAAGGTGCAACTGGACAATCATCTGTCAGGGATGCTTTGACCTGGATTCCTGCACTGAGCAGGGGGTTGGACTCGATGGCCTTGTAGGCCCCTTCCAACTCTACTTTTCTATGATTCTATGATTCTATGAATGGGGTGTCAGGAAGGCAGGAAGAGAAAGAGAGAAGGAGTGATCCACCCAATTTTGGCTCCACCCAGCTCACCACTGACATTTATTTATTTATTATATTTATATCCCACCTTTTTTCCTGCAAGGAACCCAAGGCGGCTTACATAATCCTCTCCGTTTTATCCTCACAACAACCCTGTGAGGTAGGTTAGGCGACCTTTTGACAAATTTCCCCCAAGGGAATGCGACCCTTGAAAGGAAAAGAAGATGCCCAACCTCTGCCATGAAGCAAGGATCAAAGAAATCTAAACTCTTGCAGTGATTCCATTCAACTATTCCCTTACAAATTTGACTGGAGGCTGGAGCTGGTGACAATTGCAAGATAAATTGCTAAACAAACAGTAATGGGACCTTTGAGTGGAATTTGTTGGGCACTGTGGTGATTTCTTTTGCTCTCCTATTTCCATGAACTGCTCCTGAAAACTTGTTATTATGCTAAGCTGGCGTGGTGATAAGAAATGTTGAGTGGCAGCCGGCAGATCAGTGTTTTCCTGGATGCTAATAGTTTTAGCACAGGGGAAGAATTGCCTTTCATTGACTAATAAGATACATTTGCTAGCTCAACACCAGCCAATGGCAAGGAACATTAGCATGTTAATGGAACTTTGCACCCCAAGGCTCTGGCTAATCAAATCTTAAGAATATATTAGCTATTAATAAGCATGGGTGGACAGGATTCATTAGCATGTTAACGACACCTTGATAATAAGGTACTGCTATTGTAGCAAACACTAATATCAGCAGGACTGCATACAGTTAAACAGTAGCCATAAGGAACTCAGCTAAGCAAATGTTACAGAATCATGGAACATAGCACAAAGGACTTGAGGGAACACTAGATCCAGACTGCATCCATCCCTTCTCTTGCTTGTGCACAGATCATAACAACGTTATTTTGCTTATTGCAAAATAAAACCACCATGCTGGCTACTGACCTGTACATGTTTTCCCCCCATCTGGCTTTATGCCCAAAATGATATGTGGAATGTAGGGCTTGGTAATGACTGTATACTGATAGAATATCAGCTATGTGGATCTGTGAAGTAGGTTAGGCTGAGAATCAGTGACTGGCCCAAAATCACCAAGTGAGCTTCATGGCTGAATGGGGACTAGAGCCCAGATCTCCTGAGTCCCTGGCTGGGGCATGCTGGGGGTTGTAGGCCAAAAACATCTGGGGACCCAAGGTTGGAGAACACTGCTTCAAAGTATTATGCCAGCCAACACTCTAACCACCACACCACACCAGCTTTCAATATAGATGAGCCTTTTGGCTGATGGGCGGTGAATAAATATATTAAATACATACATACATACATACATACATAACATACATACAGATATACAGATATATCACTACAGCTACATTGTGGACAGGCAGTGGGGTCTGCATTTAGCTTTCATATGTCTGTCTCCCTCTATCAAGAGCATTTGTTCTTCATTAGAGCTGGAAAACATTATGTATGTATTGAGTATGACAGATATTGGCTTCTTTGTGCATCCATGTGATAAACTAATGCACACTTCCTTGGACAACAAATGCAAATCTTTGGCAACAAAATAGTTGAATCACACCCACTTTATTCTAAATATTTATTTTCTTGGATTCAGTGTCCCAACAGCCTTCTTTAATCTAATGACTATATTGTTGTATTTCCCACCTAGATTCCTGTTTTATAGCTACAGTCATGCTGTGGGGTAGGATACAAATTTTTGCAGTATTTGGACACAAATCTGTCAACTGTATTTCAGTGTGACATATGTGTGTGTAAATTACAATCTGCTTCCTTCAGGCTATAAATGGACTATAAATCAGGCATACAAAGACATGAAAAATGGTAGAGGAAAGTCGATATAATTCCTTCTTCAGCACGCTGAAATAGGGCTCTTGTCTTAATTGCTCATTCAGTACCTAACACTGGAAGGTTTCTGCCAAGTTTCAGTAGACATGAATATATGTATCCACATTTTCCCCCTCTGCACAGATTTAGGGCAGTATCAAATGGGGCACAACCACTAATGCAATTTGTGCTGTGCTAGCATAAACTACTATAGCGCAACAACACCAGTATTGTTACCTGGCATGCCAATTTCCCAGAGGAACTGGCACGCTAGCTAATGCTCCAACCAGACTCCAACAAGCCTCTTATAACATTCCTGCACCTGGGAAAGAAAAGTTGTAAAGAGCACTGAGCACTGGATCAGTCCTGCAATATATTATTTTAATGCCCTGCTGGTAAAGAGCCCTGGTGGCACAACCATAACCCCATTCACTATGATTAAAAACTAAAGCTGCCAGTCACAAAACTACACCCCTCCCCTCCTTTCCCCCCTCCCTAACCCTGGTGTTTTCCTTATATGGAGAGGTTGGGGAGAAATTTATCAATTTTTGGAGGCACACTGTCTGTGTCTCTGTGTCCCTCCAACTAGGGCTGTGTGAGGAGTTCGTTCGGGCACAGTGGAAATCCAGCGAACTGGCCCGGCTCGACCCCCCTGAACTCCGTCCCACTTACCTCCTTCCCTGGCTCGACTTGCATTTTCCCAAGTTGAGCTGGGGAAGCGACTTCCAGGTTCCCGACGTGCCGCGGCCGCTTTTAATGTATCTTACGGCATTTTCTGCTTTAAAAAGCAGCCCGCGGGGAGCCCAGAAGTCCGCCGAGCAGCTCAGCACGCATCCGCTTTCGGCCTGGCTCGATGGGCGCAGCGTCAGCATCCGCCGCGCCGAGCCAGCAGCGGGTCGGGTCGCCACAGGATCACCTACCACTACCTCCAACTCCTGAATTTCAGGAGCATTCAGATTTGGATTTGGTCCTCTTCACAAGAGCCCCACTTGAAGTCAGACATCTCCCAGTTCTGTTCAAATCAGCCCAGGGATGTTGAAGAGTCCTTGGTTTCGAGTCACGAGTCGAGTCACGAGTCTTTGGACCCAAGTCTCGAGTCTGAGTCCGAGTCCTTGGTCCAAAATGGTGACTCATGAGTCACGAGTCATGAGTCACTCCCAAAGCTGACTCCACGAGTCCCTATTAAAATCAATGTGTGCCTTTTTATTTCAAAACTCTGCAACTGATTTTGGCAAGAACAGACCAGGCAGACATACCCAAAATAACCAGACAGGCAGAGGAGGCAGGGAACCCCAAAACAGGCAGGCAGAGGCCTTTGTCTTGGACAATTCAAACTGTGGAACTGGTTAAGAAGAGACCAGGCAGGCAGAGGAGGTAAGGAACCCCAAACAGGCAGGCAGAGGCAGCCAAACCCAAAATGTCTGAAAGGTTGCATTTTAGGGAAATGATTTAAAAAAATAAACTTGCTGTACTTCCTAAAACCTATCCATGTTGCATTTGAGGAACACGATTTTGGAACACGAGTCCTTGGTCTCGAGTCCCGAGTCGAGTCTTGAGTCCCATTAAAAATATTGGGACTCGAGTCAGAGGGGGGACTCAGTCCGACTCACGAGTCGAGTCCTGGAGTCCAAGTCCCCATCCCTGAATCAGCCCAGTTCAGTTTAGGATCTGGCCAAATCCAAAGTGCAGCCCTCGTAATAGTACAGGACAAGGCACACTTTTTCTGTGGGGGGCACACTTTTTCTGTGGGGGGGAAATGTAAAACAACAACAAAAAATAAATGGAAAATTCCCCTTTCAAGTCCACGCACAGAGAAAAGAAATTGCTGGAACAATTCTGAACAGGCTTATGTGTCCCTCCATGCTCAGGGCAGTGCTTAACGCTGTCTCTCACACTCATGCCCTGATGCCCTGCTATGATCCTAGGCCTCCTGCAACTTGGGGGCCAAATGACATGTGATACTCTGTCACCAGGTGTTTGCCTCTTTCTTTCTTTCTTTCTTTACAAAATGAAGCCACTGAAACTTCAAAGCAAAGCAGAAAGCCAACACATGGGGGAGAGGCATTCTTTACTCTTCCCCTCAGCCCTGTCACAAGGTCTCTCACCTCCTGAGGCAGGAGAAGACATGCCACCACATCACACCCAGCCCACCTTTACCTCTGGAGGGCCTTGTAGCCAGAAGAAGCAGCCACGGGTCTCATGAGAGCTCTGCAGCCACTTCTTCTGGCTGTGTGAGATGAGGGAAAGACAGGGCAGGCAACTGTTCCAGAGAAGCCTGCTGGTCGCTCTCTTTTTGAGGCAAATGCCATGGTGGCAGAGCGGCTGGCAGGACTCTCCAGGGCACTCACTGGAGGCAGAGGTGGCAGCACTGGGCCCTGCTGGCAGGGGGGAGCAGCACAATTCGCCACACCTCCCGCTCTGCCACCTGATGTGGGTGCCTCACCCTGCTTCATGGGTGGGCTGGCCCTACTTTCCCTCCCCCACCCCAAGGACAGCCTTGCATCTTTCCCCTTGCAAACCAACATGCAGCTGTGTGTTGGGGTGGGGGATGATTTTAAGTGGGAAAATGGCACGAGGGAAAAGGGTTCGAAACACACACACCCATGCTGGTCTTCCACTTTAGTCTGTAGCATCCTCTGTGGCTACGTTTTGTAAAATCCAGTGCTGTCAATTGATTGGCTTGCATGCATTTGATTTGCGATTGTTACCCCACAATGAACACAGAAGCAGAGGGTTTTTCCTAGTCGCTGCCTCCTCATCTGTTGTGGGGAAACTTGGCCACTTAAACATACACCATTTATAATTTGCGTATTTTGCCTGGATTCAGATCATAAAGTATAAATGGGCTCTCCCCTGGTTGAAGCAAGTTAAGTTACTGCTCTTGCAATCTCTGGCTTGGAAGCTATTTCACACCCACTGATGCTTCTCCATAAAATGTCACTTATGGATGCAAGAGAACACAACTTGTCCAACTACTGCCAAAAATGTTACTCATTCTGCTTTCCTCAAGGTTACTTGCACTCTGGAGTTCCCTGTATTTTTTTCTCAATAAAGATTGAATCTATACATTTCATTGAACTGATATTATGGTTGTTGGATTTGTTTGTTTGTTTTCATTTTGATTGACCATGCCAGTCCTGCCTTTTGTTCATGCTGTGACTGGAAGCCACGGAGATCAAATCTTTAGACACGATTCTAAAGTCCCTACTTAAATAAGACAAATGGCCATGTACAATGTTAGCTCATTTGCTTTAAACTTTTAATCACTGATTCTTCTAATACATTAGGCACTTGTATAGAAACAATTTGGAGTTCCATTTCAAATTATCTGATGCAGGGGTAGGCAATGTGAAGTCAGCTGGGAGGGGGCTAGGGAAAGCAGTGGGGAAGCCGGCAGGGGGGCTGGGAAGCCAGACAGAAGCAACCAGGGCAAGGGGGGCAGGATTGGTGAGGATTTTGTGTTTGAATGTCTGAATGAATGGGGGCTGCATGTGTGTGAGAAAGAGAGGAGGAGAGAAAAAGGGTTTAGAGCAATCTGAAAGAGAGAGTGTGTGTGTGGCTTTTCGTGTGCTTGCAGTGAGTTGGAGAAAGGATGTGTGTGTGCACGCGCGCGTATAGTTTGTATGCATGATGAGTACATCAGGTGCTTGCATGTGTGCATGGATGGATGGGAATTTGGGGGGGGTGAGAGAGAGAATGAGTATGAGTTGTGATCTGGGGTGAGAGAGAAAAAGTGATGTGTTGGCTAGCAGAGAAGGGAGGAGAGAAAAAGAGTTTGCCTTCTGTGAAATGGGTTTCTGTTGGTGCTGAAAACCACCTCTTCCTTGCGTTCAGTCTTTGGGGCAGGTTACTTGTCCTTTGTGACTAGCCACACCTTCTATGGCAGCCATTTTGTGGTGGTGCCCAGGAGAGTTTCTCAATTTGCCAAATGGGCCCATGGGCCCAAAAAGACCCCCTGATCTAATGTATCCATCTTGATATAGTACGGGCTGGACCCGCAGTTGTTCTTCCATGAACAACTCCTTCTATCCATAGAAGGCTTCCGATCCAGCAGAGAATTTCTGCTGATGAAACAGAGGAGGAAGCAATCTTTGTTAATCTTCTCCTCCCCTGCAGACCACGGTCCACCCACATCTGCTACGGAGGGCTGGGGAACCCTCCAGAACAGTGGAAGAGGAGGCACTGGAGGTGGCAAAGGGACAGGGGATTGGCAACGATCACATCCTCTCTGTTTTCTGCCAGCAGAAGCATTCTAAGCAGAATTCTGCTCAAGCAATGCTCCCATGGGCAGAAGCGAACCTGGATACATGCATTTAGCAGTGGTGGGAAACCTACAGCACTTGGCCTAACTTCATATGACCCTTGGCCTGATTTCAAGAGAGAGAGAGAGAATGAGAGAAGCGGGTGTCAGAAAAAGAGAGAGAAAGTGCTGGACTAGTCACTTTTGGTTCTGACCCTGTCCACTGCTGGCTTCGGCCCTGCCTTCCCCTGGCATGCAGCCCTGACAGCTGGCTAACCCCTTTGGCACTCTGACCCTTGAGAGAAAATAGAGATTTCATGGATTGAGGGAAAGTATTTCTAGAGATGCAACAGCATATTAGCATGATCCTTTGTAAGATTGTGTTAGTTCTACATCACCAAATGCAATCAGAATAGCAAACAAATATTTTTAATCAAGACAGAACCTGGGCCAGCTTATCTGATTTAAAGCAGAACTATCTGTGCACTAAAGAGCACTGCATCTTTTCTGTGTGAAACCAATTATGAACTTCCAGCACCATAAACGTCTCACCATTTTATCATATACCCAAAAGACTGGTGATGTGAGCAATCTCTTTGTCTCTGTTCGGTAACCCATATGACCAAGATAGTGTTTTTAAAACTCCTTAATTCAGAAGCTTTCATTAGTAGGACTCTGAAGGGTTTCACATCCTAAACATGAATCATAGGATGAACATTCTCCTGGGTGATTATTAGAGAATAAAACTGCAATCCCTAGCTGACCTTTTATTTGATTTTTTTTCACAAAGTGCCCTATCTGAAAATGTCAGAATCTTAAATAGGAATGGTGATGCTGTCCTACGAGTAAATGGCCATATTCTAACACTGAAATTAAATCTAGAGCATTCACTGGGGGTGGGGAGAGAGAGGAATGAACGTGGAATCTGGCTGTGATTCATTTTATAAAATGCAGCATAGCACAGTGGGATGCAAAATGACTAACAGGTTAGAGGACACCAAGACTTGTCAGCTGGCAAAACCTTAGTTAGACTCAAGACATTTCTACCTTTTTCCCCCCTCTTAATTTATGGAAAAACAAATGCAGAGTTGTTGCTAATACGTTGCCATTGCTCAAGATTACTCTTCCATTTGGGAATCTTGTATTTTTCCAGCGTTCACATCACAATATTTGGTTGCTTGCGACATATAATATCCCAGCTAGGTTATTTATTTTATTTATTTTTTATTTATTTATTTATTATATTTATACCCCGCCTTTTTTCCTGCAAGGAACCCAAGGTGGCTTACATAATCCTTCTCCTCCTCCCCATTTTATCCTCACAACAACCCTGTGAGGTAGGTTAGGCTGAGAGTCAGTGACTGGCCCAAAGTCACCCAGTGAGTTTCATGGCCAAGCGGGGACTAGAACCCGGATCTCCCGAGTCCCAACCCAACACTCTCACCACTACGCCACACTGGGTGGCGCTCTGTGGGCAGAGTCCCCACTGCAAATTCAAAAGGCAGTTCCAAGGTCAGAGCTAGGACTCCAACCTACCGTATTTTTCCGTGTATAAGACGACCCCATGTATAAGACGACCCCCACTTTTCTAACCCAAAATTCAGAAATCAATATTTTGGGTGGGGTGTTTGTGAATGGGCAATTCAGCCCATGTCCAGCTTCCCAGAGGGCTGCTCGGGTCGGCCTGTTGGGCTGGATCTGCAGAGCTGCCGGTGCCTGGGCCACGGCGTGCAGCAGGACTGGGCCGGGCGGCGGGCGCGCCCGAGCTGCTCCCCTCGCGGGCTCCGCTCCGCCTCGCTGGCTTCTCCCCGCGCCCCGAGCTGGTCAAGTGCAAGCAGGAGCTGACAGTGAGAGGCCGGGCAGGGGCAGGCGGGCGAGGCCTAGGCTCCCGCGGGCGGCCTGCACAGCAGCCCTTAATGCCCCTGAGCACGCGCGCAGCCTCCGTAGTGGTCAGCAATGCACGGGACTGCCGCTCGCCCTACAGGGCTCCGGACGGGTGGGTGGCTTGCGCCCCGCCGCCGGCTCAGCCGCCCCTCCTCCCCTTCCATCGCAGGAGACGCTGGCCCCTGGACTGCCGCCCGCCCTGCAGGGCTCCGGGCAGGCGGGCGGAGCAGCAGCGCTCCCCGCCACTCGCACACACACGCCTGCTCTCCCGCGGCGGCCGGGCAGACAGGACACCTTCTGCCTGTGTGGGTCAAGCTCGCCTGCTGCCACCGCTGCCGCTCTCTTGCAATCCGCTTTCTGCTCGCTGTCGCCGCCGCCGCCACCCTGCGAGGCCGAGCAATCCGGCAGGGATTGGAGGCGAGCAAGGCAGTCTGGGGAGGCAGAGCGGAGGTTACGGTAGGTTGGGGGCCCATTTCGCTCCTCTCTCAAAGGTTCCTCAGATTTACCGTACTTCCGTGTATAAGACGACCCTCAATTTTTCAACTATCAATTTAAGGAAAAAGTATCGTCTTATACACGGAAATATACAGTATCCTATGGCCCCTCAGACAAGGTCAGGAAGCCATAGCATTGCGCCCTAAATAGTTTTTTTTTTAAACCTGAGAAAATAAAAAGGTCTTCACATGGCTCTGAAAAGACCACAATGTAAGCACCAGGCAAGCTTCTCAGGGGAGAGCATTCTACGACCAGGGTGCCACCAATGAAAAGTCCTTCTCCCCAGTAGACACCTGCTACACCTCACTCAGTGAGGCAACTAGAGAAAGGCCTTCAAAGATGGATCATAGGGTCTGGGTAGGTAGGTACATGTGGGAGGAGGCGATCTTTCAAGTAACCTGGCCACAAACTGTTAATGGCTTTAAAGGTTAAAACCAGCACAATGAATTGGGCCCAGAAATGGTCTGAAAGCCAGTGTAGATGATGAAGCACTGGCGTAATATGATTGAATTGTCCAGTCCCAGTTAACCACCTTGCAGCCCTATTGTGGACTAACTAAAATTTTCAGACCATTTTCAAAGGCAGACCCACATATTATAACACATGGCAGCAATCCAAGCGAGAGTTTACCAAGGTGGGGACAACTGTAGCAAAGCTACCTCTGTCCAGGTCCAGTTGCAGTTAGTGCATCCGCTTGAGCTGATAAAAGGCTTTCTGAGCCACAGAGCCCCTTCCCCCGCCCCACCCCGTGCCTCTAGTGACAATGCTGGAAAACAGAGAAGCATCCATTGGAAAAATGTGCATGCTGCAAAGAATGCGATGGTGCATGTTTCAGAGGCACCTATTGGATTGTGTCTATAGCCCAGTTTAAAAAACACAATTCCAAGCATGTAAATAAAACTTGGATTTGGAAGTTACAAACAAGCTCCTCCAACTGCCTGCACCGTCTCTTCCACCGTTGGGTTGTGGTGCTTCTTTGGAACGCCCAAAGAGAACTCAGGTAGGAAACTTGCATAGGCCAAATTTTCATCTACAGCGTGTGCAGCTCCGACAAAAGTACATTTCAGATGCTACTACAGTCAAAATGGCAAACGCCAACTACAACAGGGCCTGCACAGGCATCTGGCAGCTCTTCTTTGTAACATCCGAAACTGCTCAAAAGTAATTTAGATTTTAGGTGACTTTCAAATTTAATGTGAATGATATTTGTGGGGATGACAATAACCAATACAGCTTTATAGCACTGTGATACATCTGTCAAATACTTGCTTTAATAAAACAGGAGATGGGGAAGGAAATAAATGCTGAGAATCCAGCTCAAAATTCTTGATATAATTTGACTTGTCAGTTAGTCCCTTGTGCTGCCAAGCACAAGAAAAAAGCAGTGTTGTAGCCAATCAACCTCAGAGAAGATAAAACCTCATATATCATTTAATCAGCCCCCTCTGGCAGCTTCCTGGACAAGATGGAAGGACTAAAAAATGCTTATCTGATTTTTTTTTCATCTGCCAATCAGTTAACAAATTAAAATAAGATAATAATAGTAACCACTCGCACTCTAAACCTTGTAAACGACTTGGGATATAATCGTATCAAGTAAAATAAATAAGGCCAGTGAAGCAACAGTGGGGAAATTCTAACATGGAACTTGGGAACACTAACATAACCCAGTCTGGTAATAAGATGAGGCCTAGTGATTCTACCACTGCCATAAATGCAATTATCAATTGCTTCTTTACTGAGGTCATGTGGAAGAGACTATGATGTTGTTGCTAAACAGCTACTCTCTGTACTTTCCCCATTCCTTCCCCCACACTGGAAGAAGCCAAATGCCAATTTAGAGGTCTGCTGCCAGGAAAAACATTAGTGGATTAAGCACCACATACATAGATGGTGCAATATAGATAATAAATAGTAATAATAAAAAGTGATGGAAGCAACCAAAAGAAGAGGAGAGCAGAGCAGGGGCCGAAAAGATCTGGGGCTCAAGCCCTCAGGACAAAAAGAAAGAAAAAGCACAAATTTGCATATGCTAATTTACATACGCTCTAAAGTCTGTGTGTGTCTTTAAGGGGCCCTGTCTCCTAAGGACACCCGTATTTGTAAAAAGGGATGTATGGACTGGGGAGAGGAGGGCATTTGATTTCAGAAAAAAAACCTCAGGCAGAAGGATTTGGAGGGCAGCAGGAGAGGAAGTAGATGTGGGCAAAAAGCCAGCTAATCCAGGGGGATCAGATGCAACAGAGATAATCTGGGGCCCTGTACCTTTATTTCAGCAAGTGCTCATGGGCAGCAAGGTGGTGGGGCAGATGGCCTCCCAGAGATTCAGGGCTCCAAGTGAAAGATTCAGGGCTCCAGCCCTAGTGGACCGCCCCCCAATACCACCTCTGGAACAGAGATATGTTGCAACACTGCTCTTGTGAATACAGCTTCAAAGGCTGTGGGCCTCTAGGAGGACGAGGCATACCTTGAGGGACTAGGTTCGTGTGGTTGTTTTTTCACAAAATTTCATACCTGCTTTCCAAAAGGAATTATTCCAGTGCTGCCAATTTAGAACTATTTTTAAAACGTATAACCCACTCTTTAGCCAAAATATTTTACATTTTGGTTTTTATTACCATCGGCTACCTTGAACAGCCATTTTCTTGGTAGAAAGGTGGGATAACATTCAAATAAATACATAGATAAAATAGCCCTTCAAATTGACAGCTATAGTGTCCAACCAGGAGGGCAAAAACCTCCTACACATAGAAGGAAGAGAATTGCTTTCTTATAGACCAGAGGCAGGCAACATGGAGCCCATGGGCACCAATGCACCCCCGAACACCTTTCTTGGCATCCACCAAGGTGCCCTAACCATTCCACAGGGTTTTTTCTCAGCTAACACATTTTCTTACTGGCAGCTGGGATTGCTGTGAAATAGGTTTCTGCTGGTGCAGTGTGTTGGGGCTCAGACCCCACATCTGCCTTGCACTCAGCCTTTTGGCCTGGTTACTTGTCCTTTGCTACACCTCCCAAGGCAGCCATTTTGTGGTGATGCCCAAGACGCTGTCTCAAATTGCCAGTGTGCCCACAGCCCGAACAAGTTGCCTACCCCTGTTATAGGCTGTGAACGAAGACGATTTTGTCACAATTGCACCAGTATACAATGACCACAAATCATCTATCAGGCCAAATGATTTTACATTTCTGGGTAAGATTAATCTAAGCGTAACTGACTGGCGTATGTTTCTTTTTACATGCCCATCCCTTCTCATATAAAGTGGAGAGTGGAATTACTTAACCATAAAAGGAGCGCACCAGAGAGGGGTGCTGAACCCTCCCCTCTCCCATGCCTTACCTCCCATCAGTTTGTTGCTCCAGCCGCTTTTCTCCTTTACTGGCTCACTCCCAGAGCCAGGGAGGGAGAAACAATGTGGGAGGAGGAGGGTTCAGCACCCCTCTCCCATGTACTCCTTTTAGGGTGCAATCCTATGCAAGTTTAGACAGAAAAAAAGCCTACAACTCCCAGCATGCCCCAGCCAGCTATGCTGGCTGGGGCATGCTGGGGGTTGTAGGCTTTTTTCCTGACTAAACTTGCATAGGATTGCATCTTTACTGTTAAAGTAAGAGCCCCCACTTTGACCCTATCACATGTGGTTGGCCCAAAATAATAAGCGCAAGAGTGGACTCCATCTGTTCTAAACTAATATAAATAAAGTGCTAGAGCACATTTCTTGGTTGCAGATTCTTCCTGTCTCCTTTTTAAAAATATCCCTGGCTTTCCAGTGTTTTGAAAGGCAAAAAGTCTTCATTTGCATCAGATAAAAGCATTTTGTGGCATATTCCCTTTCGTTTTAAGAGGCAAAGTAAACACAATTATGTTGCTTGTGAAAGCAATTTTATTCTTGGAGGCAGGTGACAGATCACTGGTTAACATGTTTCTATTCTTTCTTTTGCACTGTCTATATCTGCTTGCAGATTTTGACATACAGGCTATATAATAAACAATCCCAAAGAATACTTTTATGCTCTAACTTAGCAGCCAGTCGTGTGGTGCAGGGATTACACCAGGGGGGAAATACTCTCGACCAGAACTCCAGCTCTCTGAAATGTTAGTATCATAATATATATAAATATATATATATATATATATATAGGAAATGTTAGTATCATGATATTTTTCATTCCAGTCCTATGTATCCATGCAGGCTGTAAATAGAACACATAGGCTTTCATCCTATGCAAAGTGACTGTCCATTCTCAAGTCCATCTTGAAAAGCTTCCTGTCTGCCAAAATCCCATAGAGTCAGTCACAATTTCAGAAGATACAGTTATGCTCACATAGCTGGCTCCATGGTGACCTATAAGCCAATAGAATGGTGTGCATGTTTCCAAGCTCCCTCTCCGCCTGCATATGGTCACTGGAGAGAATCCAACAAGTTCTTTCCGATACAAGGAATAATGTCTGCAGATCACAACCATTATAAATAGCCACTATATTGCATCTAGTATAATATACTACAATTGGTGTGGTATACTGGATGTATCTTAAGGTGCCTGGTATGGGATAGTCCAGTTCCCTCTCTGATTCCCCCCTTGTGTGGTTCTCTCCCACTGAGTGTGGCTATAGTTTTGTTCCATCTCTTTTTGCACATGTTCGAGTGAGCGCACATCTGTATGTGTGGCTCTGCTTTGCTTCCTGTAGATTATGTTTCCACGCGCTGTTCTCAATAAAAAGGAGTGGTTTATCATCCTATCTTTGCCTGCCAAGAGCTGACCTGAGAGCAGAACCTATCAGGACATGGAAGCCTGAGTGATTATCCCATGCCTGAACACCCCAGGCAAAGAGGAAATACCTACTATAACTGCCAGGAGCCACTATGACATCCTGCTGCACTAGATCAATGTCCTAGGTCAGCTGGCAGCACACCTTGCCAATGCAAGAGGTTGTGACACCACACCACACCTGTGCAGCTGCCTGCCTCTCCGCCTCATGCCATAAATTTGCTTGCCAGCACATCAGCTCCTAGATTTGGACCATTTGGTTTACTGACTTCTCAAACATTACTCAGCTCAGAATTTAAAACAAGGCCAGTTCCATAGAGAGCTATTACTACTAGAATCATCAGTGTTCAGTTGTGAGGTTTGGGACATGTGGGAATGAGGAACAGGAGAGAGGGTGTGCTATATGGGAAGTAATCATTCAAGATTATGATAATTAAACAACATGAAGCATTTTATAATGTTTGTTGTAAAGGAACCACAACGAAAAGGCAAGTGTTGGCAGTCTATTACAATTAACCATGTGTCAGCCTCTGCTTATTACACAGAATAATGGGGTGCCTTGCATTTTACAGGGGGACACTGCCATTTATTAGTCCTCCTTCCCCCATCCCATCCAGAGTGTATGAAGGAAACAGAGGAGGAATGGGGCCACAACTACTGAACGTTGTAATCAATACCATATACATCCAAATGGGAGATATTTTACTTTGTGTAGTGCAAAACAGCCAATAATCTTTATTTTCAGCAGCCACTGTTGTTTGAAATTGCTCTATTTAAGAACCCCATGGCCAGAGGAGTTCCTGCAGAGACTGAAAGTCCCCTGCTTGTTTCTAGATGTTCCTTTTTTTTTTTAATGTCCCGGTCCCGTGTTAGTAATACAGATTGCTCAGAAAAATACAATATAGGATTATCATTATTCCAGATTATTGAATACCAAGTCAAAGGAGTGAACTTTCCTCATCACCCCCTACTAACAGTCAATCAGACTGCAGCTCTAGGCAGGGATTTAAAAAAACAACCTTCTGAACATAGGAAGTCGTCTTACACCAGTTCAGACTATTTGTCCATCACTGATCTAGCTTATTACTTTGCACTAATCTCAGTAAGCATAACTTGTAATGTGGTTTTATGATTTGAAATGGAGGTAACTGAGAAAAGTGCAAAGAAAAGTTTGCAGCTGAGTTTCTTAAAATACATTTTAGACTGATCAAATGGGAATTCATATTTCCCCATGCTACACAGAGTGTGCCAAGTGTGCCGAGCACCATGAGCTGTTGGGACTCCGGAAAGGCTGATTATCCAAGGCTATTTTGAAGATGAAGCAAGGCCACAAGACATTTTAACTTGCTGAGGGACATAAACAGTGAAACCTCAACAGAGCTTATTTAATTCCAATGAAATACATAGCGCTTTATAATTCATGTTCACATATGCATTATTTATCATCTTACTTTTCTCTGCAGTAAAACTCTGGGAAAGAAAAAAACCTGAGTCAAAGAGTTGAAGGGGGTGAGAGATTAAGAGAATTGTGAGAGGTGAAGAGCAAATCAAGATGACCTCTTTTGCTTCTCCCACTTCTCTCACTATGGTGGAATAAGCCACCAGTCATTATTTGCAACCCATGGCAATGAAAGGCAGCCCACTGGGAGACAGCCAGGGCCGGATTAAGATAGGGGCTATTGGAGCTGCAGCCCCAGGCCCATAACAGAAAATAGGCCCACAATATAGGGACACGCAGCACGATTTGAGTTAGCTCTGATCGTTACCATTCAGCATAATTAATGATTTTTTCAAGATTAGAAAGGTGTTCTAAGCACATCTGCATTACAGGCTTGAGGCAAGACCTAGCAAGAACTGTTGTTCTCAAATCAGCATTTCAGTAGCTTTTTGCATTTCAATCACTGTTACTACATTTCTTTGAAGCACATGGGGGGCTTGCTAGGGTCTGTAATATTCAGATTTAGAAGGGACCTCTCTCTCCAGCCTCAAGCAAAAGATCTTTCTGATTCGCAGCTCAATTGTTCAAATGCTAGTTTAACAAAAAAACAAAAACAAAAACGAAACAAAGCAACAAGAACAACACAATTATTCTTGGTCAAGCAAAGCTTCCTGGCTTTTTGTTGTGGCTGCTTTTTCTTTTTTAATAAATAATTTGGGGGAAATTGGGAAGACCCTTACTGATGAGCTGCAGGAGTTTTTGAGTTTTGGCACTTTAATGGTAATTAAAATATTTAATTTGTTTAAATATAAAATTGCGTCTTCATTTTATTTATTTCCATAAAAGCAGCACAGAACAGAACACACAGCCAGCAGGGAGAGATAAACTTTGGGGCTTCTAGCATTGCCTGTACAAATGAAGCTGACTCTTAAGAGCATCAAAGAGGGAGAAATAGAAGGGGGGAAAGCGGTCAGGGCTGGGGTGAGATGGGCAAAGGAACTGCTGCAGAGGCCCAAAAAGAAGGCTGAATAAAGACAAGCCCATATGCATCGAGAAGAGAGTGAGGGGGCCTGTTTAGGATGGAGTACAGGCAGGGGGTGCTATTAAGCACTGAAAAGGTTTGGGGCGCATATCTGCATAAAATTTGCATGTGCCAATTTATTTATAGTAGTAGGTGATCACTCGTGACCGAGTAAGACTGTCTTCCAGGATAAAATTACAAAAATAAAATTATATATATATATCTGTGTGTGTGTGTGTGTGTGTGTGTGTATATGCAAATTTAGATGTGCAAATATGCAACTAGATTTAAATTTCACAGAAGACAAAGCCAGCTAATTAATTTCCCACCCAAATCAGCCCAAATAAAATAAA
This sequence comes from Shinisaurus crocodilurus, assembly GCA_021292165.1. Classification (NCBI taxonomy): domain Eukaryota; kingdom Metazoa; phylum Chordata; class Lepidosauria; order Squamata; family Shinisauridae; genus Shinisaurus; species Shinisaurus crocodilurus. The sequence continues at coordinate 270,591,618 of CM037876.1, forward strand.
CTCTTCAATTAATTTGCCCCCCACCCCAGATCATGTTCAACCCTTCCCTCCCCAGCTGCAGTCTCCCATGAAAATCACACACACCTGGCATGGCAACAAAGTTTCAGGGGGGGAAATCTTCCATGAGCACCAATGGACACTCAGGGCTTTGGAAAATAGATCCAGGACTTGTGCCCCATGTGACCAGGCATGGCAACACTGCTGAGTACAGGGATGATCACAGGACACGGCAACTAAATGTGGACCAAAACCAAACATCATTGTGCCTTGTAGGACATCATTACCACCACATGCAGGGAAGAATTTTGGCCACTGAAAAATGTGAAGACTATCAGTCAGAATTAAAGGACACTGGATCCAGAAAGCAAGGGAATAAAGTAACTGTTCTCATATGCCAAAGTCTGCTACCAGCTAGAGACATGAAGGGCCTTGGACGTTCCAGTGTGGCTACTCATAGAATACTATGTTTAGATAGTACACACCTCTCTTACACAGGGCCCAAACATGGGGGGGAAGGGGAATGGTACACTTTACTGATACCCTAGAGATCCAGAAGGTGGGGCTAATCCAAGCTGCAACCCCATTACCATGAGGGGGGAAACTGAGGCCAAATTGTAGTTCATGCTTGAGATTATTTATGGAAACCTATGCCCCTTTATCTAGGTGCCTTTAGTCCAGATCTTGTGAGATTTGCTGGAGCCAATCAGAAGCAGGGTTAGAGCAGAACAAGCAATATTCTGAACAGTGAGTAGCAGACCCAGACCCTTCTCTAAGGCAGAGGAATGTGCCTATGTGGTTAAACTAGGACTTGTAGTTTGAGAGACAGGGATTTGTTCTTCCCTAGGTGACATGCTCTCTCAAGAAGTCCCAGTCCCTGAGCTCCATGTGCATAGACAGGAGGGAGGGATGGCTGATGGGACAGACAAAGCACCATCATAAGCAGGGACATTGATCCGAAGCACAGTGGGAGCCAGTGCTGCTGGTAGGATTTATAAGCAAGTTTTTAAAAGACAGCTGCACCAGTATGTTGCCCCTGATACGTTTCAAGATGTATCTGTCAAAGGAATTCTCCACTTGCTTTTAATGCTTCCTAAATAGCTACTTCAACCTAGCTCACTTCTGGTCCACCCAAGAAGATAGCCCCAAGTAGCTCAATTCCCTTGATAAAGAGAACTTCCTTGATAAAGAGAAAATAGCAAAAAGGAGGGTGTGTTTGGGGGCTTGGTAGAAAAGCCCCAGTGTGGGCCTTGGTGTAATTTCAGAAATGAAAACAATTTAATTTCAGAATGAAAACTGAAACTTTTATTCATGACTCATGAGATTATATGTATAGAATGGGACCACAGAATGTGTGTAGGAAAGCAGCCTGTTACTGGGTCCAAAAAATGATGCTTGTGGGCCCTGCTCTGAACCTCTAGCCCAAGGCAGCTCACAGCCTTTAAAACTCATACAATTAAAACAGAAATAGAAAAATAGAAAAGTGAAAAATAGAATTAAATCATTAATATTATACACACACACACACACACACACACACACACAGAGAGAGTACAATATACATATATATATATATATATATATATATATATATAAGAATTAAAAACATAGCATTCCTTTGCATCACAGGATAGTCCCAAATGCCTGCCAGAACAGGAAGGTCTTTGCCTGCCTCCAGAAGCTTACCAGGAAGGGCACCACTCTAGCCTCCCTGGGGAGGGAATTCCAGAGCGCTGGGGCAGCCACTGAGAAGGCCCTCTCCTGTGTCCCCACCAAGCATGCCTGTGATGGTGGTGGAACCAAGAGAAGGGCCTCCCCTGAGGATCTCAAAGTGCGGGCAGGCTCATAGGGGAGAATACAGTCTTTCACATAACCTGGATCCGAGCCGTATAGAGCTTTAGAGGTCATAACCAGCACTTTGAATTGTGCCCGGAAACAGACTGGGAGCTAGTGAAGCTGTTGTAACAGAGGAGTTTTATGCTCCGCGTAACCAGCCTCAGTCAGCAGTCTGGCAGCAGCTCTTGGAACCAGCTGAATTTTCCGAACAAAATTGTTCCAAACAAAACTGGCTGGGGATGATGGAGGTTGCAGCCCGATGCATCTGGAGGGCACCAGGTTGTGGGGAAGGCCAGGCTAGCACATGGCAGCCATATTAATATTGCTTTCTAGGAAGAAGTCTCTGCAGCAGAGCTTGTTGCAATGGTACTGTAAAAAGGTGTTCCACTCCGACTCCTACACATGCAGGCACTCATGTCAATACAATACTCTCACTGTGAGGGTATCAACTCAGAATGCAGGTGGGGGAAGCCCTCCCATGTCCGAATCTCCTTCCACATGGAAAGCTTGGATGTCAGAGAGCAGCCTTCTAGGCTGGCGCGGTTTCAAATCAAATTCTATTTGGCTTATGTGGGAAGTGTTTGCCCTCCCCAGACAGAAAAATCTAGGACATGTTTCGGCTGCCAGCCTCGACTTATAGTGCTAGCTGTTCTAATAACACAACACAGGGAAGAACATGGTTCTAGTTGTAGTGAAATAGTTCAACATTAATATCTCCTAAAAATGATGCAGGTTATCTGATATTCAAAGAACGCCAAAGGCTTTGAAGTGAACATAAGAACATAAGAGACCTGCTGGATCACATCAAAGGCCTATCTAATCCAGCATGTTGTTGCCATAATGGACAACCAGATGCCTACAGGAAGCCCACAAGCAGGACATGAGTGCAATAGCACCATTCCCACCAGCAACCGGTCCCCAGCAACAGGTATAAGGAGGAATACTGCTTCTGATACTGGAGGTAATATATGCCATCCTGATTAGTAGCCATTGACATCTTTATTCTCCAAGTGACAGGCCTCTTAGCAAAATAATAATACCATCTTTAAATAGCCACGTGAATGTTTATAACTAAGCTGTAAACCCCCTTGTAGACCACAATCTGTCAGATGTTCCATCATCAAGAAGCAGCATGACCATTCCAGTTTTGCCGGCCTCTTATGGAACAAGGATGATACATAGGCTGTGGTCCGCTGGTGCATTTGCAGGTGGGTCCCAAGGCCTGGTGAAAATTACGGAGTAAAGCAGTGGTGCAGTAGCAAATTTCGAAGCGCAGGAGCCCATCATGACAGCCCCACACCCCAAGGGGAATCCAGAGTCATGCCCCCAGGGGAGGGAGGGAGAGAGACTGCTTTTGTATTATGTATACTGAAAGGAGCTAACACTCTGGCTCAAAACTCCGTCATACATCAACGCAGATGTCTAAAAAATAAACAAACAGACCATTAATAACATCTCACAATTAAGGGTGTCATCCAATGTAATCCTCCAGACTTGGAGGATTATGGGCATCTAATGGAAGGCAGGAGAAGCACAGAGGCTAAGATTGCCTCCATGCTCCGCTCACCCTCCAAATCATGTATACAGCTGATTTCGGCCGCCTAAATGTTTTTCCCCTCCTTGCGAGGAGGAGAGGCTGAAGCACCACTGGGATTCTTCAGAGGATGGCGGTGCCTCACTCCTCCTATCCCTACCCCCCCTCCCGCGCACGTGTGCTGGCTCCAAAGACAGTCTTCTGTCTTCGGAGCCGCAGCCAGCATGGAAAGAACCGCTCCGGCTGCGAGGGCAGAGGGGGACCCTCTGAGGTCGAACTCCCAGCTCCAACCTCGGAAGACATTTCCGAGGTTGGAGCTTAGATTCCAACCTATCCTATGGCCCCCCCGGACAATGTTGGGAGGCCATAGGATTGCACCCTAAGTTTACAGGGCATGACTACAATCCCGTACATAGTTACCCGGGAGTATATTAAACCCAGCGCTGCTTACATCTGACTGCATAGGTTCAACGTAACAAAACTTGTAAACTTTGAAAGCTTGTAAAGTACAAGTTGAACTTTAACAGAACGTCTTTAGCCAGCTGATTAGAGTTTAATTAGAAATGCAAACAACCTAGCAAAGCAGTGTTACAATTTAAACTGCTAGTATGAAGTAGGAACCCCACCCCGTTCTAGTGCAGAAGCTGCAGCTAGTGTCACATGCATCCGTGAGATTGTAGTGTGATTCATCTAGCCCCTGCCATATAACACCATTGTTGAAAGAACTACACTAGCTGCCAATTCACTGCAGGACCAGGTTTAAGGTTTTGGTATTAACCTATAAGGCACTAAATGACTTGGGACCAGGATACCTGAGAGAAAGCCTGTTTCCATATAGACCTGCCTGACCACTGTGATCATCATCAAAGGCCGTCCTGGTTGTACCACATTTTGCAGATGTCCACCTGATGACAATCAGGAAGAGGGCCTTTTCTGTGGTGGCACCACTCTCTGGAATATTCTCTCCACAGAAATAAAACATGCATCAGCCCTGATGCAGTTTAGGCACATGTTGAAGACTTTTTTTTTTTATTCACCCTGGCATTTGATGTTTTGTGATGCCTATCAATCTGATTTTCAGCTGATGATCATTGGTTATATTTGAGTATGTTTTAGTTATTTTTGTTTATTTATATTGTATATTTTATATTATTGTTTTATGGTTGTACACTGCCTGCTATGCTTTTGCTTGGCAAGCAGTATAAACATATTTTAAAACAAACAAACAACAAACTATATATTGTATTGTTGTTTTGAACACATTTCTAGGCTCAGGGTGTGGTCTGATCACAAAGACTTTTGTTTTAGTTTGTGTCATGGAGCTGAACTGACCTCTCTGAAGTTATCAACATTTGCTGAAGCCTTAGGTACATAAGGGGAATTGTAAGCTAACATTTTGTTCGACAAAGCTTCCAACAGAAACAAAACAGAAATATTCATTAGATTTGCTCCAAATGTTTACTGTTTATTCAGATGTGTTAAAATCAATGTAAAAGTTCAGTTTGCAAAATCTCTTTTGTGAAATAAGGCTCTCTAACACGCAGTCATCCCACGGGCATTGCTTTTACATATCCTTGCTGATTCTCCTCAACAAACAAAACAAAACTACTGCTTTGGGCTTGCACTTTTAGATTGCTAGATCAACAACAACAGCTTCATTACCCATCGATTAGCCAAATGAAGCCCTTTTCAGAGCCAAGATCCAACTGGTTTTTTTATTTGAAGAATTCCATCTTTTTGCAACCCATTAAAAATCATTGCAAACAATTCCACTAACAGTGAATCCCCCCCCCCCCGGCATTCCACTACAAATGTAATGTGCTTACAAGCATTCGGTCTGGGGGTTCTGTAATGCCCCTATTACAAAGCAGCATCTGTTTCAATCATTTGCACATGCAAATCACCAAGTGTTCAGTTCCTTCCTTTGATACCAATCTTCTCTGGGGTTTTCCACACAGCACTTGTCCAAGGAGACTTCCATGTCTGCTCCCATGCTGGAGATCTTCAAGCAGATGCTAGAAAACCATCTGTTGAGGATGCTCTAGCTCTGGATCTCCTGCCTACAAGGCCCCCTCCAACTCTATGATTCTATGACTCCTTGTTTTGATTGTGTGAAACTTTCCCTTATGACAGGGGTGGGGAACCTCTTTCAGCCCGGGGGCCAAATTCCATTTCAAAGAAGCTCTCAGGGGCCGTATTCCAGTGGTGGGCGGGGCTGAAGGCAAAAGTGGCAGGGGCAAAAAAAAGCCCCGCCCACCACCACAAACCCAAAATAACCAGACAGGCAGAGGAGGCAGGTAACCCCAAAGGAGGCAGGCAGAGGCGTTTGTCTTGGACAATTCAAACTGTGGAACTGGTTAAGAAGAGACCAGGCAGGCAGAGGAGGCTGGGAACCCCAGACAGGCAGGCAGAGGCAGCCAAAATGTCTGAAAGGTTGCATTTTAGGAAAATGATTTTAAAAAATAAACTTGCTGTACTTCCTAAAACCTATCCATGTTGCATTTGAGGAACACGATTTTGGAACACGAGTCCTTGGTCTCGAGTCTCGAGTCCCATTAAAAATATTGGGACTCGAGTCTGACTCAAGTCAGAGGGGGGACTCAGTCCGACTCACAAGTCGAGTCCTGGAGTCCGAGTCCCCATCCCTGCCAATCACAGGCTAGTCTGGTGATATTGCAACAATGTGGTGGAAATGTGGTGACACCTCCATGCCAGCTAGATACAGGAGGAGTCAATACACTCACAGTATAGGATTTGGCATGTTTGCTCCTCCCCTGTCCCACCTATGTCTCACCCTGTTTTTGGCTGATCCACTAGCAGATCTGCATTGTTGGAATGGATATGCTGGTGTAGTGTTGCGCTGACATATATCCAAACAGCTGTGCCAGTGTGTCTTCCATGGCAGCAGCATATCTCATGTTCCACCAGTGTAATAGGCCTTATGCCCAGGGCCAGTGCAAGGCAGTTTGGTGCAGTTTGGTGCCCTAGGCAAGATCAGATATTTAGCGCCCCCCTTCCCACTTGAGTCCTCCCTCCCTATTTCTGGTGCCCCCTTTAGCCCTGCGCCCTAGGCAGCTGCCTAGTTGGCCTAATGGTAGCACCGGCCCTGCTTATGCCATATCCTATTGTCCTTCAGTCGGTGTATTTCAAGTATAGGATTGCACCCTAAATGTCTATTATTATTATTTTTTAAAATCCTTTCGGTTCAGTCAACTATACCTGAACTTAACAAGGAATTTAATATAGAGATCATTAGTTTGACATGTTATTGTTTTCTCCACCAGAGAAATGAAAATCAAAAGCCTATGTCGCTAGTTCTGTAGAACTGATCTTAGAGTATCAGCTTAATTTTAAATATTTTCAGGCTGCGTTAGTGTGGTAAAGATAGATTTTCTGATCCTTCAGCAAGCAATATAAATGTATCAGTTTACAAGTGTGTTGCTTCATCCATCAAGGTTGTACAGGACAAGCTGCGCATAGTAGGTAAGCATAGCATGGCAGAAAGTGATAAAAATGACAAATGCTTCCAACTCCAGCAATGCTAATTCTCAGCCATGTACTGTAAGTGCATATGCCTATGATTAAGTTAATGCTTTTCTGAAGAAAGTTCTGGCCACGTTGTTAACATTTAGTTAATAAAATAGCATGAAGAGTGTTCAAATAAAATTATGCAGGTTTTGTGATCTGATAGACTTAGGTGAGGCTCCCATGGAATGCCTCCCAATTAACCTAATGGCTTTCGACCAGGACATACCTAGCCATGCAGATGGCTTGTACATAATGTGGGAAGGGGGTTTCTGAAGCCCCCTACATCACTTCATTCCCCCCACCATACTAGCCAACAAAACTCTCTGAAAACTTTGGGGCTCTTCTGGAGAATCCTTCAGCGCAGCACAAGAAGCTGCAACAACAAAAGGACATTTTGGAACGCTCCAATATAGTCCTACAGAAATTCTTGCTTTTCACTGGGCTCTTTGGATCCCAGTCTTATTATACACATGATTCAGCCAAGAAGACAGTCTCGGCACCGAGAAGGGCACCTCTTAAATAAATCTTAAGCCACAAAGTAAAGTGTTGTGATATTTATCACTTACAAGCTGCAGTACATTGTTTACACATGTAAGGTACAGTGTGGCTCTTTGAACTGGTATTATGTCCACACACACAGATCTTAGCAGAGTTCACTGTAGCGGACGGGACCCCTTACTCCAAAGCCCACACCCTTAACGTGTACTTCGCTCTCACCAAGTGCCACCTCGTATGGGTCACTTCAGACTTTAAGCTGTCTTCTTAAGCTGTGTTAGCCGATGATATGTCTTAGGCCTTATATGTAGCTGTTCACCCACGTTTGTTTGTCTTTATTAAGAGCAGTTTGTTTTATTTGATTACTTGAAGTAGGGTGCCCCTCTGTTAATTCCCTTCTTACTTTCCCGTCCACCAGTCAGACTCTGGACACTTAGAACTTTGAATAAAAAGGTTGATTTATTGTTCTAACAAAGTCTCTAAACTGATATTCAACTCAGGCACAGATAACTTGGATTTTCAACAGTTAATTCAAACTTGTTCTTTGCTAAGATTCAGGTTAAAGGCAGGCAGATGTTATACAGTGCTCTTTGTATCAACTTGGCTTGGTTACTTGAAGTTACAGTATCAGACCAGGGAACTTAACTGTCCCTCTTACTAGTCCAGAGCTTCACCTTCTTCCTCAGACAGAAGGTCCTTCACTCCCTAAGCGGAAACTCCTGTGAACTGTTCTCTACTAACACCTTCATGTTTGCTCTCTCACAACTTAGTACTAGATTTCCTGTCTGAACTCTTCTCTTCAGTACCACCTTTCCCTACCTACTCTACTAACCTCCCACTGCCTCTCTCACTCCAACTCACTCTCTCCCCCAACTGACAACCAACTCCCTGGGGTTCTATGCTCTCTGCTTCAACCAATCAGAGTCTCTTGAATGAACATAAAGAGGCAATAATAAACAGTACCCATGTTACATCTGTGCCTGTATCTTCTGTAAGAAAGACTGTTTCACCCCACTTCCTGTCCTGACCTACATCTACATCCTTACCAAATCAGCCATATTGGCTAGATATTCTTGTGGCACAGAATAAAGTTGGATACATAGTCTCCAATTGCCCCCAAAATGTGGGGACCATCACGAAAACCCTTAAGCCATCACGGCTTCTCACTTTGTCATCCAGAGTCCCGCATTCCCCTGCCTCCTGCAACTGTAAGCTACTTAAAGGCCCCTCCCCAGGCTTCTACCTGTCACTCCGCCACACTCACCTCCCCTCACAGCGTGCTGCGTGCAGATCCAGCCTTACCAGCCCAGCCTGCCCTTGTTATGACACTTGCTTCCAGCTTCCCCATTGCAGATTAATCCATGGAATCAGGAAACACTCTGGAACACCACAGGTTTAATCCTACTTGTTTATTTACTTATTCAAAGCAAGTTCTACAGAGTATACATTTCCTAGTTACAGTCCATGTGCAGAGTATAAATGCATAGCAAGCATTAAGTCCAGTGGAGTAAGTTGAGCTTCACTCCACCTCAGCAAAGGCAATACATTGTTGCAGGAACAAAAGAAAAGAACAAGATGGAGAAGAAGAAATCCTTCCCCTTAAAATGGCTTCTGCCTGAGCAAGTCAGTACGTCATCAGAACAACAAACATGTGACTGCTGTTTCGTTCCCTTCCCACAGATCAGGTTCTCATGCATCGGAGAATAGACCCTGTGTGTGTAGACATAACAGACCAGTTCAAAGAGCCACACTGTACCTTACATGTGTAAACAATGTACTGCAGCTTGTAAGTGATAAATATCACAACATAAAGAGGGCAATAATAAACAGTACCCATGTTACATCTGTGCCTGTATCTTCTGTAAGAAAGACTGTTTCACCCCACTTCCTGTCCTGACCTACATCTACATCCTTACCAAATCAGCCATATTGGCTAGATATTCTTGTGGCACAGAATAAAGTTGGATACATAGTCTCCAATTGCCCCAAAAATGTGGGGACCATCACGAAAACCCTTAAGCCATCACGGCTTCTCACTTTGTCATCCAGAGTCCCGCATTCCCCTGCCTCCTGCAACTGTAAGCTACTTAAAGGGGCCACGGGCAAAATTGCAGCTAAGCTTGCAGTTTTAGCTTAGCTGCAATTTTTGCCCATGGCCCCTTTAAGATAGCTCTGCTTAGGCTCGAACAGCCACAGTAAGCAGGGAGGGAATAGACGCTGCTAAGCTGGGAGGGCCAGGCAAAGATGTGTTTGTTTGTGTGCGTGTGTGTATGCGCATGCTCTACCTGCTGCCTCTGCTACATGTTGCTGTGGGAAAGGGATTAGCTGGGTGAAAGCCTGGACCAATGGAGAGGTGAATGAGGGAATTTATCACATGATTCCTATCTTTATATTGCCAAAGATCTTATTTCCTAACAGAGCTGACTCTGTGCCTCTAACAGGTGAGTTTACAGTGTCAGAAAGAAATGCAAGAAACTTTCCTTTCTCTCTGAAGCTCCATGTTTAGGGGTGTGGGGTGGGTTGGTAAGCTTCACCTGTTGAATTTGTGCCAACCCTGACCATTTTAAAACAAAAAGAACGAGATTTCCCTGCAAGCACTGAACCCCCCCTCCATGAAAAACACCAGATATCAACAATTAAGGGTTTAAGTAAGGTTAAAAAAAATTTCATTTTTATTTCATTTATATACCGCCCCACAGCCGAAGCTCTCTGGGCGGTTCACAACACTCTATACATAAAAACAACAATAAAAAACATACAGAATAGTTTAAATAATTAAAAACCAAATTTAAAAACACAGTTAAAAATAACAATACAAAACCCAATAAAACTGAGCCTACAGGTGACAATCCCCTCCATGCTATTCCAAGCTCCTAACTAAATGCCTTGGCATAGAGGGAAGTTTTAACCTGGCGCCGAAAAGATAGTAAGGTTGGTGCCAGGCGGGTCTCAGTGGGGAGCTGATTCCATAACTGGGGGGCTACCACCGAGAAGGCCCTCCTCCTCGTTGCCACCAACCGAGCCTCTCTTGGAGGTGGCAGTCGGAGGAGGGCCCCAGATGTTGAGCGTAGTGTCCAGGTAGATAGCTGTTGGGAGAGACGTTCCGTCAGGTATTGTGGTCCTAAGCCGTGTAGGGCTTTATAGGTTAAAACCAGCACCTTGAATTCGGCTCGGAAGCATATTGGCAGCCAGTGCAAGTGGGCCAGAACTGGTGTAATATGCTCGGACCTTCCGGTCCCCGCAATAAGCCTGGCTGCCACATTTTGCACAAGCTGCAGCTTCCGAACAGTCTTCAAAGGCAGCCCCACGTAGAGTGCATTGCGGTAATCTAGTTTAGAGACTTTTGTAAATATTTTGTAAAATATTACAAAAACCACTTATAAAATATTATAAAATAATAATATAATAATGTAATAATTATATAAGATTGTGTGTGTTTCCTCTAATAACTTTTGTACTTGACCATGCCCTTTGGTTGCCTGGCCATACCCTTGGCCACGCCCTCATGTTGCCTGGCCACACCCTCTTGATCACACCCTCATGTTGCTTAACCATACCTCTTACAAATTCACATGTGTGCCCCTATTTTCATCTGTGAAATGTTGGAGGGTATGTGGATATCTTCTAAGAATTCTCCTGTGCCTGTCCGATTCCCCCACCATGAGAACAGCCTTTGACTCAGCTCATCAGTCTGTAAGCCTCCTGAATCCACAGGCAAATGAACAAAGAGCACCTTGGAAATCTCTTCTATGTACCGTAAGTGCTGTGCTATTGATGTTTTGGAAATGCACTGTTTTGTTCTGATGGCCTTTGCAATGGATTTCCTTATTGCTTTTCTATAGCCAATTGTTCAGTGTGCTAATATTGCAGGGCTCTGGTTCAAATGAAGGCCACGTAATGAATTACCACAACTTTGCAGTTGGATGAGTGCTACAAAAGGACTAACCTTTGTATAAAGAATATATAGTTACAATTGTATCTTGTTTGGTATTTCACTTTTCCAACGAGCAGATTTCATTCCTGCAGAATAAAAGCAACACTGAATGTGTGTGTTGTGCCTTCACAGTATGACAGTAGCAGCTGCTATTTTGGCACCAAAAGACTGATGAAATTTACTGGCTTACTTCAAACATGCTGTTGGTTGCTATGGTACCCAAGCATATCTCTCACACAACTGTTCAAAAGCAACAAAGGTTAGTAATTTGTCTCATAGGAGAGTAAATGATTTCTATATAATTGTGTGGCTCTGTGGTCTCTTCCTTGGTGGGTGTTGTGAATCCTTGAGATAATCCTTGAGAAAGCAGAATCCTTGCGATAATGAATTGCACATGCCCGGCTTTAAAGAGAGCTTCTTGCTTCGAGCAGGAACTTTCTCTTTCAATGGCTGTTTTCATAAATGTGTATTAGTTTATTTACTTGTCCAGGGACATCTCCATTTTTATTCCGTTGGTACTGTCATGGTGCAGCAAGTGGCAGTATGGCTCTTGACAGTGGGATCACGAGATGACATTATACAGTCCCCCAGAGTCCGCACTGGCTTCCCGTTTTCTTTTGGGCTCACTTCCAGGTGCTCCTTTTGACCTACAAAGCCCTTAAGGGGCCCCTTTATTCCTTATGCCATATCACATTATCTCAGGGCTGACCCCGGAGCTCTGCTTTAATAATACATTCCCTGTGCCAAAACAAAATGTCAAGAATATGTAAAGGAGCTCTCCTATAACTCCTGTCCCCTGGGGAGCTGCTAAAGGCCAAGCATCAGCATCTTTCAGATGATGTTGTAAACCCTGTTGATCTGGGCCAGCTTGCAGTAGCAGTCTGGTGAGGATATAAATTAGAAGAGGAGAGTTGATATTGGTTACATTTCCCCCCCTGTTTTATCTATTGATTTAACTGATTTTGTATGCATAGTTTTGCTTTCATGTATATATGGTTATGTTTTATGCACTGTAACTTCACCAGAGCATGGTTATTATTATTTTTAATGTATGCTTGCTGTTGTTCTTTTATGGCTGTGTGTTTTGTGCAATGTCACCCAGCTAGAGTCTTTTAGATTGGTTGGACTAAAAATGAGAAATAAGTAAGCAAATTCTGCTAGTTCTCATGTATCTGAGACACCAGGGATTTTGGCTGGAGTGTCACAAGATCTGTTAAACTCACATGGGGAACATTCTCTGTGTCCACTTACCTTTTCCTCATGTCCAGGGCCGGTCAAAGATGGCTATGCTTGGGCACCCGCCGAGGGCCCACAACTCAGCAGGAACCAACTAGCAAGAGACCTCTGGTTTTGCTCCTTCTCTTCACCATTGCAATCTGCTTGTTCACCTGCCTTTTGCTCTGGCCCAGACAACAATGGCGGTGAGAAGGAGGAGAAGTAGATGCCACTGCCTACTTGCTCACTGGCTGTCTCCTATCAATCAGGCAAGCAGGGGAAGAGGATGAGGAGTAATAGCAACTGGTCACAATGGTGGTGAGAAGGTAGGCTCACTGAGGGAAGGGGCCCCTTCAGGGTGTCTTATCCAAGGGTGCTCAAAAACCTGGAGCTGGCACTGCTCACGTCCATTTTTATCCTCAACCCGAACCCAGTAACCTTATATTTCTGGAATTGACATGTGTCTGGGAGTAACACAGTACAGCTATTCCATTTAGTAGATGATTGATGGCTCCACACTTCCTTGTCAAGTCTTGGAAGACCCAAACAACTACCAGAAGAGGGAGTAACTGAAGAGATACATCCCCCCTGCCCCATTCACCTTTTGACACCATCAATTTGAAGAAATAGATTGTGGCCTAAAATCATAACAACACTTATATATCACTTTTGAGGGTTCAAGGCATTTTATGTACATTATCTCAGTGTTCAAAATCATACTGACTCCAGTAAGAGAAAGCTGCACATACAAATTGATGCAGAACTCAGCACTTACGTGGTACTCACAGCACTTGATAGACAGGTTGGATGAGGATAGGACCAGAAAGCACATACAGCAACATATTAATCAACTTGGATCAGAGCTAGAGACAGGCAATTGTTTTCTGAGAGAGCTGAAAGAAGTTTGAAACAGGAGTGTGTACATGCTGGTAAACAGGTTTTGTATTGTTTCAAAAACCTGCAAAATCACTTTAATCAGAATCAACTGTGAAACAAAAGAAATACACCATAGGAAATGATCCCTTTCTCAAACCACTTTCAACTATCTTTAAAAACCATTGTTTGCCTCCAGCCTTAAGGTCAGGCTATACATGCAATGGAATCCAGTAGTGAAGCTTGTACCGGACTGTAAAACTTCAAGCTGCAGCTGAGGAGTTCCATGTTTGAATGCTGTCTCATTTTTAAAAACCTTCTTCCATGTAGAAAACTAGCAGCTCAGGGAGCGTGATTCTCCCTGGCATGCTGTTTTTCCATGGCCAGAGGGTGTTTTTCCCCCCTTGGGGGAACATTTGATCTCCACCTACAGCCTAATGTGGTATAGTCCAGGAAAAGTTTTACCTCTTAATTCTGCTGCATGACCCTCATCAATTCCTATTGGATAAAGGCAGTTTTTGCATCTATGTTGCAGAAGATAAATGCAACTGTTCCTGTGGAATTTGGAGGGGATCAAAAAGATCTAAAGTGCTACACTACTATGGTACTGCAATAATGGCATACCATGATTGGAGTCATAAGAGACAGGCTGCAAAATGCTGTACAAATTCAGGAGTGCTGCTGCTGCTGTTCAGGATGTCAGCTTGAAAGCCTCAAGTGTGTCCTTAATTTATCATGCTGTTCAAACATACAAACAAACAAGAGCGCTTGTGCAGATTGCAAGTCGCAGGGGGTTTAGGAGAGGTTTCGTTTTGCGGTTTGTCGATGAAAACTACTTGTCATAAAGTGACTTCAAGCAACTGCATGTGAAGTGCAGAGGGAGCATTTCGCCCAGATGCTTTGCAAAAGTGATTGTCATCCCAGAAGGCATGGAGAAAGTCACTTTCTTCATCAAAACGACTGAGACGGGGTGAACATTTTCTTTCAGTTAATGCATCGTGTCAAGTCCCTGAGTGAAAGGAATTGCTTTTATAGCAAGTTTGAGTTAGACAGGAGCCTTCTGGAATCTGCACTTTACACTTCTGCTGTGCATGGGGATGTACTGCTAGAAGCCTCTGGCAGCAAATACGAGCACAAACCAATGATGTTATTAGATTTGCAGGCAGCTAGAAGCTTCCCTACCAGCAGCACACAGCTGCGGCTGCACCCTGCAGACTGGGCCAGGCTTGCCCATTACTGGATAGTAGTGGGTAGTGATGTATGAGCTCACTCTTCTCTACAGCTTCGTATCACAGTGTGCAGCCCTGCAAAAGCAGTGACTGCGCTCTCTAAATTAGGACAACTCACTGAGACAACAGCTAGTGATGAAGAAGAGGAAGAAGGCTGTAACGCAGGGCTGGGCAAGTTGTGGTCCTCCAAATGTTGTTGGATTTATTTATTCATTCATTTATTTACAGCATTTGTATACCACTCCATATCTAGACAGGTTCTTGAGTGGTGAACAATAAAAAGTTAAAACAGATAAAAGAATAAAAACAATGCATTAAAAACAGGATAACATTAAAACCGTGGCTGGTCAGCAAAGAAGGCTTCCTCGGCAGGACCGGTGCAAGGCTGTTTGGCGCCCTAGGCAAAATCAGATTTAGCGCCCCCCCCTTCCCACTTGAGCCCTCCCTCCCTCTAGGGGGGGCTCCGGAGCAAAGCAGCCGGGACTCCTGCCCAACTCCAGAAGGAAAGTTAAGTTTGGGAAAGTTTTTAGGAGGGGGCGGCGGAGCTGCGGAGAGCGTGCTGGGATCTCGCGGGTGGGGGGAGGCGGGCACGGCCAGGGGCATCTAGCTTAGCCCAGGTGCCCACTCGCTCCTGGGGGATGCGCTGCCGGCGGGGAGGAGCTAGGGGCCGGCTGCCTGCCGCGCTCCTCTTCTGGTGGCTGCTGCTGCTCCTGGCGCGGCTGCCTCTGGGAGAGAGTTGTTGCGAGGCATCACCGTGTTTACACATCGCCTCCTCTCTTCCTTCAGGGTTCACTTTGGCAGCAGAAGCTAGCAAAACTTTTTGCAAGGCGGAAAAGGGTCAAGAAGAGACTTCCAGGCTGGATTGGAACCCCACAAATGTCTTTCCCGCCAATAGTCATTCCCCTGTCCCAGAAGTCGCCGCTCACAGCTCACCCTTTCCCGAGGAAGTCCAGCCACTCACCTCATTCCCGGGCAAAGGCAAGTCTCACACGGGGTGGGGGGGAGCGTCCCCACCTGTGAAGCTCCCACCGCGCGCTTCTCGCTCGCTCCCTCCCTCCCTCTTTCTCTCCGAGACTCGGGCCGGCCAGGAGGCTCAGCGCCAGGACGCAAGCTTCCAACTTTCCACGTGAAGCAGAAGTGCGCGCACCTCGCCAGTCACGGCGCGCACTGGCCGCCCGGCTCCAACTTAACCTGTTCCTTCACCCCGCACACTACCTCGGCATGCCTGCTTGCCTGAGAAGGAAGGAAGGCGTAGGAGCGGAGCATTTCTGCGCCCTGCTTTAGCCATGCGCCCTAGGCAGCCGCCTAGTTTGCCTAGCGGTAGCACCGGCCCTGTTCCCAGAACAAATATGTCTTCAGCAGGTGCCAAAAACAACAGTGTTGGAGCCTGCCTGACCTCCAGAGGCAGGGAGTTCCATAGAAATGGATTGCAGTTCCCATCATCCTTCACCAATGCCTATGCTTGCTAGGGCTGGTGGAGGTTGCAGTCCAAAAGCATCTGGAGGGCCACAGGTTGTCCATGCCTGCTGTCAAGTAAGAGTAGAAACGAATGGCTGCTTTAAAGATGATGCAGCCGCCGTTGGAGGGTTTACCAGTGCATTGAGGTGTCTTGCCTTCAAACCAGGTGGTACAGTGCACACCTTTCCTCCAAATGACTAGCTGCCACAGATGCTCAGCCTGGTGCTGATCCTCCTCCTCAGCATACATTACGCGGGAATGGGAAAATAGAATTATATTTACAGATGCATCTAACAAGTAATTCGCATTTTAAATGCATGATTTTATAAGGGCAGGAAGGAAGATCCGAGACAGGTAATCTTTCACAGTCTGGAAGAATAGTGTCTCCATTTCTTTCTGATTAGAGGAAATCGTTCTTGAGCACAAGCAGTATTAAGTAAAGTGTGATATTTCTGGATGGAGTTGTTTGTAAATTATCTGGAGCGCCTCTGATTTGTGTGAATAGTGCCATTTCAGAGAAAAAAATATTACTAAGGTTTAGATTAGTTACTATTTGCCTCTACTTTACAAAATATTAATAACTATATGTTGTTAGACCTCCACAGTCAAATCTTTTCTATCTGTAACTAGTGTGGAATTGTGTTGGTTTCAATAAGCAGGGGTGGTAAAAGTGATTTGGGTTATGTACAAATGTACCATTAAAAAGGGCTCGCTGTGGGGGGGGGGGTTCTCCCAAAGAGTAGATGGGATCCCCAACCCCACCTACAGTGCCAGCTCCAGGTTGTTGAGGGCCCTTGGACACGGCACCTTCAGTCACTCCCCTCCCACAGTGAGTCTACCTTCTCGCCATAACTGTCACCAGCTACTACTGCCCCTCATGCTCTTCTTCATCATGGCTACCACTGGCTTGCTTGGCAGGCAGAGAACCAGTGAGCAAGCAGGCATCTACTCCTCCTCCTTCTCACCACCACCACCACCACTTCTCACTCTCGCCACAGTGAGAGGCAACTGAACAAGCAGGTTGGAAGGATGAAGAGGAAGAGCAACTCCAGGAGGCTCTTATCAATGGGTAAAAAGAATGAGAGAAAGAAGTACCTGGTGCCAACTGAAATATTTTATTGCCCAATGTGTTTCGGGATGTGCCTTCGTCAGGGGCCAAACGTTTTTCCAGGTGCGCTAAAAAAAATTTTTTTTTTCTTCAGCTATCTCGTGAGTATTCAGAATACTCAGAATAGCTGAAGAAAAAAAAATTTTTTGAGCGCACTTGGAAAAAGTTTTGGACCCTGATAAAGGTACATACCGAAACGCATTGGGCAATAAAATATTTCAGTTGGCACCAGGTACTTCTCTCTCTTTCATTCTTTTTACACATTGGTGCCTTCACTTCTTGTTTTGTTTTTGTTCTTTCTTATCAATGGGCCACTGCTGGGGTGTGTGAGCTCATCGGCAGGTGCCCAACCATACCAATCCTTGATGCTGGCCCTGCACTTCTGCCTCCACGCCATATATCAGACAAATGTACCCATTAGTGACTCAAATACAAAACACTAAAGCATGATATTTGCAGCCGGAGATGGTTGTGAATTATCTGGAGCACCTTCGATTTGTGTGAATAATGCAATTTTAGAAAAGTATTACTAATTATCTGATTGAGTTGTCTGTCTTGTCCCTTCCCATACATTAGGCAGGTTGTCTGCCTTTCAAAATTATTTTAAGGTGCCAATTGAAAAACCGGTGTAAACATTCACGGGTTGCCTAACGTCTGTACATATATAAAAAGCAAAATCAGTTTGCAAATCCACTGCAAGGATTGGGGGGTGGGGGCGAAGCCTTCTGTCTCTGTGGCGCTGCCCTTCTTCAGCTTCTATCTATCTATCTATCTATCTATTTATTTATTTATTATATTTATACCCCACCTTTTTCCTGCAAGGAACCCAAGGCGGCTTACATAATCCTCCTCCTCCTCTCCATTTTATCCTCACAACAACCCTGAGAGGTAGGTTAGGCTGAGAGTCAGTGACTGGCCCAAAGTCACCCAGTGAGTTTCATGCCGAGCGGGGACTAGAACCCGGATCTCCCGAGTCCCAGTCCAACACTCTCACCACTACGCTACACTGGCTCTCATGACTCCACCACCCATTGTCTCCTCGGGTCCCTGCCTCTGGTCTGAAAAGGGGGGTACCAAAGAGACAGTGGGTGGGTTCACATGTAACGGCAACCCATCGTGGTAAATCGCCACAATGGGTTGCCATTAAGTGCCAAGCACCCACGATAAGCCCGACAGATGATCAGGCTCATCGTAGGTGCTTTGCCCCCTCCCCCCTCCTCCCCTCATGCCTCCCAGCAGTATACCAGGGGGAGGAACGAGGTTCCTCTCGGACAGCTGTGATCGTGAGCCAATTTTGTCTTGCCGCAGCTGTCAGAGAGTCCCCATTGCGCAAACAGGGCTTGTTCCCTGAAGCGCAACAGGGAGTTTTGCATTTTAAACTCATAGCAACATTATTACAGGAATCAAATGGAGTTTGCTTCTGCTGCCCTGGTGTTAAACACATTTACTTGGGAATAAGCACCATTTTGTTGTAGAAAGGGATAATATACTTTTAAAGAAATAAAATGGGCGTCTGTAAGCATGAACATGCCTGGCCAGCATGTCCAGCATTATAAAATGTTTTTTTTTAAGTTAACATCAACAACAAAAGATCAGCCGTGGTGGGCCCTGGCATGCTCATGGCAGCCCAGGTGGTGATGCCAGGCCTATTTACCTCTGCCCCACCACCTGCCACTCTCTGGGTAGGCATTCCAGCGGGGCTTTGGGCTACAGGTCTCTGGACTTCAGCTCTGAGATCCAGCCCTAGCTGCACCACTGGGAAGGATGTCTTCCCAGAAAGGAGTATATTAGCCAGAGACTGGAGAAAAATATGGAAAGGGCCATCATCATAGTTTCAATTATGTGGAAAGATAGTAATTATGGTTCTCCATAACTGCTTATAGTAGAGCAACAGATAATGGTGTTAAATTAATGGATGAATTACATAGGCTGAGTACCAATTAAAAAATGTTCTAATAAGTAAGGCTTATTCAGAGACTTTTTTTTTTTAAAGGAACAAATTACCACGGTAAGCTGAAGCGTTTTTATAACTGGAACTTTTAAATAAATAGACAAACTATGAGATATCTGCAGTTTCTCCTGATTCAGAACAAAGGGATGGGGCAAATATTATAAGCTCTCTCCTAACCCTAACAGTGAATCCTAAGTGTTTTTACTCAGAAGTAAGTCCCACTATGTTCAATGGTGCTTACTCCCTAATAAGTGTGTTAGCACTGCACCCTAAAAGTTTATACATATTATTGCAAAATAATTGAAATATTTGTAAAATGTTTATACTTCCAGTCCTTCCTACCTGGAGTCAAAGTTGGTTGTTATTCCAATCCAAATACATTTGCTCTCTCTGATTAAAATAGACAAAAGACACAAAACCAATCCCTCTGGTTTCCTTGTTCCTTTGCAACAGGCCCAGAAATATTTTATATTACTGAAATAGCCTTAAATTAAGAATGAATACTCCAGTCACTGTGGAATAGCCTAATCAAAAATGAGTACAATAGAATGAATATTAGCCTCAGTATTTCAAAGGAATAACAAGCCTGTTCAGATTCCTGTTAACTATTTAAGCCCCTTATTGAAAGATTTTGAAAGAAACAAAAATGGAATGTTTCATGCCCTGCGGGAGTAGGGTTTAATTACATAGAAGTGTCAATTATTTCCCAGTGGTGCTACATATCATGACCAGAAAGTGAGCAGTATTAATGGCTGTCATTGACTTCCAGTATTCTTCATTAGCTACATCAGGGACTTGGACTCCTCAGTGTAGCTATGAGATGAGGGGGAAATGCCCTTTTCACATATCTAAAGTCAGTCATCCTTGCTTGGTCATATTAATTTAGCTGCCCTTGAGCAACACAAGGAAAAACTAGACAGCAAATCAAACAGAACCTATCTCACTTGATAGAATGTCTAATCTTGGACACCTATAGCCAAGAGGAATAAGATTTCACAAGCTAAAAATATCAGAGGTTATTAATGCATTCTTGAGAGTACTGTTGAGTTCTAAGAGAAATATTTGTAACCATTAAATAGTGACATACTTGAAATAATTTGAATAGATGAAAGATAAACTGTTTATGTTTCAGATTTCACAATATTAATAAAATTAGTGCAGCATTTAAGATGTACAATGTCACTTCAGACTAAGAAAACAGAAGTGAAAACCACTTGAGCAAACTAAAGTCAGATACATTTCATACTGTTAGTGTGTTTTTTAAAAACATCAATATTTTTCACATAAAATGCAAAATTGTTTTGTGGTGTTCAGGAAACAGATTTTTTAAAAAATCTTTATCCATGGTTTTGATCTTGTTAGACAGAACACTTGCAGTTCTTATAGTCTTCTTATAATCAGCAACATTTTTTCTTTTTTCTTTTTGTCTTTCTTTTTTGAGGTTTTTTTATATGCAAACATAAATTTGTATATATCCATAGCAATGAATACATATAAATGCATATATATGAAAAAATACAGCTTACTAGCAATTATAGATAGGCTTCAAGAAAAGCAGACCAGATATCCAAATAAGTATCCATTTGATGGTAGTGTCTATATGCCACCTGTTCAAATGTTGAAAGCGTTGTAAGGTCCCCAATCCATTGCATTATAGGATGTCAGCGTTTATCCTTCCGATGTTGTAATATCAGTCTTTTTAGCTGTCAAGAGGGCACGGAGAATTCATTTATGCTGACCATTCATTAATTTCCATGAAGCAGGGAAATCATTTAAAAGAGCATGTACATCAGTGAATATTAAAGACTGTTCCAGTACAAAATTTATCTGTATAATAACCTCCACCCAAAAAGAAGCAACTTCCAGACATTGCCAAAATATATGTTTAAAAGAAGCACTAGCTGTATTGCACTGCCAACAATTAGCCAAATTAGACAGTCCCTTATTTAAGAGATGTTGCTGCTGTGTCCAACAGACACAAATCAAACGTTTTTGCTGAATAAGACGCAGCCTAAGATACATAGACATGATAGATGCCAAAGTGTCAATGCAGTGATTATGCAGAGAGGGGGACAATCCAATGTGCTATTCCATTCCTGCTTAAACCCCTATATATCATATTTATTCAGCAATAACAAGTATTTATAGACATGGATTGTGGGTCACGTTGCCTCAATAAGTGCTTCCAATAATGACGGAGACTCTGATGCTGTAAAAGCGGCTGGGCCAAACCTAGATACTAACAGATGCTGCAGTTGCAAGTATTGCCATTCAGCCATAGATGGCAAGTCATATTTGGCATGCAAGATAGAAAATGACAAAAACACATCATCAGCACTCACCAGTTGATCCAAAGTAGAAACCGGCCTTACCTGTCCATGTTCACCCAAAAAACATTTTCTCACCCATTTTTAGATCTGGATTGCTCCATAAAGTCAGTTTAGCACGAGAAAATGGATCAAAAATGTAATTGACATGACATTATACACCACACATCTCTAAGTTGGTAGAAACTTTGAGAGGAACCCTATGCATTTTTGTATGCTGAGAACCTAATGCCATCCATTTAGAGAGAGGAACCAGACAAGAAGATTCCAAAACTGACCAATGTGGAAGATTCAATGCAGACAGAAAAGACCAAGGACAGAATCCAACAGGGCGCTCATGTCCCTCCCTACCAATTCTCTTACACCCCGCCGCCAATTCCATTGTGTAAGCAGTTCCACTGCTTAGACAGCAGCGATTTAGCACTTCTGTGGCAATCCAAAATGAGCAGAAACTCTCATTTCTGGAAGGAGGCAGGTCAGCAGAGCTCATATGAACTCCACCAACCTGCCCCCTTTGAGAAACGAGTGTTTCTGCTCATTTCAGGGCTTCCTCTAGGAAGTGCTTAACCTCCCTTGTGTAAGCAGTGGGTCACACTTGCACAACAGAATTGGCAAAACCCACCGCTTGGGAAAGGGAATTGGCAGGGGTGGAAGTGCCCCATTAGATTCTGCCCTAAAATTCAGTATGAGTCTGCAGATAAGCCCAATGATATAAGGCAAGATCTGGAAAACCAAATCCAGCTTTAACTGGAAGTTGCATCCTTTTCAGAGATAATCTTAGCAGAGAGGAAACCCCCAAAAAATTATGAAACAAAGAATTGATTTTCTGAAAATATTTGCCAGGTATAGATAAGGGAATCCTTCATATAACATAAACAATCCAAGGCATAGTATTCATCTTATGTGTACTTACTTTACCCCACAAATTCAGCTTTAAAAATGCCCATCAGTCTAAATCCTGAGAAATCTCATTAATCAATTTATTCAAATTAAGCTTAATCATTTGTGATATATCTCTGGGAATAAGTATTCCAAGATAAGTAATAATATCCAGGCGCCATCAAAATTGCCAATCTGCTAATATACTACAAGATATAGAATCTCCAGTCGGCATCATTTTGGATTTTGACCAATTAATTTAATAACCAGACAAATTACCAAACCTTTTAATCAGCTGCATCAATGCCAGCACAGACTACTGGAGTTCAAAAATAAACAATAAAAGATCATCAACATAAATAATACTTTAAAATTATAAGTAATCATGCACAAATCCATGAGTGCTACTATTCTGATAGCACAACCCAGAGGCTCCAAACACAAATCAAATCCCAAAAGAGAAACTGGGCATCTCTGTCTGGCTCCTCTCTCAAGTGGAAAAACCCCTGGAAAAACCCTATTTATTTACTTATTTATTAATTACAGTTCTATACTGCCCAATAGTCAAAGCACTCTAGGTGGTTCACAACAATTAAAAACATAAAATACAACATGATACGATATTAAAAATTTACGCCTACAGTATAAAATAAAGGTAAAAACCAAAATAAAACCTAGCAGCAATGCAATGATTTAAAATACAGATTTAAAACAACAGAAATGGAAATGCCTGGGGAAAATAAAAAGGTCTTCACCTGGTGCTGGCGAAATAGCACAATGTAGGCACCAGGCAAGCTGCTTTGGGAAGCTCATTCCACAACCAGGTTGCCACAACAGAAAAGGCTCTCTTCTTAGTAGTCACCCACCTTGTGAATATAAAATTCTAACCCACTTCAAAAATTCTAAAGGAAAAGCTAAATTTAGTCAAAGTAGCAAAAATAAATTGTCAAGAAAAGTTATCAAAGGTTTTTTCAGCATTCAAAGAGACACTGGTGGCCTGGCCCATTCCATCACTATTTAAAGCTATGAGATCTATGACTAATCTAAGTCTGTCAGCCCCCCTCTCTATGTTTGATCAATCCCACCTGATCTGTTCTAGTGTTGTAATAGCTTCTTGAAGTCTAGTCAGCTAAAATAGCAGTTAATATTTTAAAATCTACATTATAATTGGCAACATAAAGAACAACAAAATAATGGCTCACTAATCATTAGTAATAACTGGCAACCAAAAGAAGTTTCTCTTTTATTGCCTAGAGAAAAAAATTACTACTAGCACTAATGGTAGAGCCTCTGGACTTGTTTCCACAATAGGTTTTTCAAAGAGTTAATCATGATTGCCTCAAGAGAAATCTCATAAGTTCTCCATTGTGTTCCAGTACTACATTTGTGGTAGAATGGGTAGCTTTGGAAACATATATGACTTTACTAAAATTGTGTGTGTGTGTGTGTGTGTGTGTGTTTAATTAATTTTTTAATGTGAATTTCACCAAAACAAAGAAAACCATATAAAAGGGGGGGGATACAATTTTCTTACAGAAATTCAAATAAATCACTTACAATAGGTGTGTATGAAATGTGTATCCATAAATATATATGTGTGTGTAGCAATACAGCTATCAATAGAAACATGTATGCATAAGCTTCAGAAAAGGCATACCAAATATCCGTATATTTATCCATCCACAGGAGGCGTCTAAATACCACCCGTTCAAATATTGAAAGCTTCCTTAGGTCCTCAATCCATTGTGCTATAGGAGGTGGGCGTTTATCTTTCCAGTGTTGTAATATCAGTCTTTTATTTATTTATTTATTTATTTATTATATTTTTGAATCGCCCATCTGGCCAGTCATCCAGCCACTCTGAACAATGTACAGTCTAATTAAATACAAGAAAAAACAGAGTGTCAGTTAGCCCTGGGGGCCGGGAGTCCAACTGGAGCAGGTCCTGATGTTCCCTCTGCCTGCTGCTGCCACCTTCACTCCTTCCTCTTACCACAGGGCCCTTGATGTCATTTTTTAGAGGTCAAAAGGGCATGGAAAATCTAAAATAGCGTGTGTGAAGTACTGTATGTGTGTACACTTGCAAAGCAAATTACTCTCTCAGCATGGAGAATGCTGAAATGGGTGGGGCAATTATGGCAGTGGGCATGGCTACATCCACTGCCATCAGTGGGTGGGGTTACACCCCCAACATCATCTGGCCTGCGGAGGGCCTTGAGGGGGCAGTCCAGCCCCCCACCATTAAACTGTTCTGCCACCACCAGCAGACTTCTCTCAGACAAACACACACGCGTGCACACAGGACTTGTTTCTAAAGTAGATCTTTTAAAATGATAAATAAATAACATATGATTACTCAGGTACTAAAGCTTGATGGTTACAGAAGTGCTGTTTCTTAAACATTACTCATTCTTCTGAGGTAAGGAAAACACAGGTCAATCCCTTCATTGCTAAATCCTAGCAAACATCACTTAAGTCAGTTAACAACACTAGACTAGTGTTAATGGAATGCTGTATTTTATATTATGTATATTGTATTGTGTGTATGTATATATATATAAAGAGATATATAAATATATAAAGAGAGCCAGTGTGGCGTAGTGGTGAGAGAGTTTCGGACTGGGACTCGGGAGATCCGGGTTCTAGTCCCCACTTGGCCATGAAACTCACTGGGTGACTTTGGGCCAGTCACTAACACTCAGCCTAATCTACCTCACAGGGTTGTTGTGAGGATAAAATGGAGAGGAGGAGGAGGAGGAGGAGGAGGAGGAGGAGGAGGATTATGTAAGCCGCCTTGGGTTCCTTGCAGGAAAAAAAGGCGGGGTATAAATATAATAAATAAATAAAAATAATTATTTAATATTATTGATGGTTTAATTCTACTTTTAACTTTTGTATTTTTCTATCTCTGTTTTAATTGTATGAATTTTAAAGGTTGTGAGCCGCCTTGGGTCCCAGTGTTGGGAAAAGGCGGGATACAAATAAATAAATAAATAAATAAAAATTTAAAAAAATTAATAATAATAGTCTAACTGTCAGAGGAGTGTTAGAATGGAGTTCAAACCTGTTGCTAAGCAACCTCCAGCATTCCCTCCCCTGATTCAGTCAAGTGGTTCAGTCAAAAGAACCCTGCCCCCTGTCCTTAAACCAGACTATACACAGTCTGCTTTAACCCTTTAATGGGCAGTTGACTTGAAAACCCTCCCTTCAGGGTTGACATCTTCTCATCACATATTCCAACACTGAACCCCTGGACTAGACATACAAGTCTATGATAAATTCCTGAATCTAAGCATATTTCTTTGGAAGTAACTACTAAATGAAATCCAAGAGATACCAATGAAAGGTGTCACAATGAATCAAATTTCCCTCCATGCAAATTTCTTAGGATTGCAGTCTTAGCTGGACTAAGTAATACAAAGGCTATTATGTGATAAAATACTAGAAAGCTAGAACCACAAATGTTCAAAAATATAGATCCCAATCCAGCAGCAGTTGCTTTTGTCACAACTACATTCTGCTAGATCCCAGGCATATTCTTCTTCTCAGCTGTCTGTTTAAAATAGCAATACTGACCTTTGTGGTGGTTCTTTATAAATCAGAAAACACTTTAAATTTCAGTTTGGGCCTTTAGTCACCCCAGGCAATGCTTATCTGACAGGTACAGGCCATTCTGAATTGTGAGAACTTCACAGAGAATGCTGCAGCCGTGTAAAAGGCCTTGAAATACACCTTGAAGAGCACAATTCAGAACTGAGAGAGCATTTAGCAGGAACCAAGTAATATAATACACACACTCTTAAAGTCTCCCTCCCTACACTTTTCAGAAACTAGAAATGAATGAAAGCGTGAAACTGCACAACACTGGGTGCTTCCACATGATGTTTTGATAGTGCAAACTGTGCAATCACCATGCTTCACTCATTGAATTTTACAGGGGGTCCGGATGATGTCATCTTCAATTTGTAAAAAAAAAACCACAACCTATCTTTTCCTTTTGCTTCTTCTGTCTTTTTTCTTACCAAGGAAAAAATCTGTTAAGGAGGAAAAGATGGAATTGGCGCAGAATGCTTTTTGATTTGTAACGCTAGGAACCCTCCATCTGAAAGCAACCCATGTGTCACTAGGCCAAACCTTTTAGCATAACTGCTAATTAACTGTTACAGAGGGCTTTCCTGTATATAGATGAATGAGACAGTGAGTACATGTGTCTTCTCTGCTGTCATGTGTCTGTGTGAGAGGCAAGAGGTTTTTTGTGTGTTTGTCCATTTCCCGTTTGTACTGTATGCTGTAAAACAGATTAATAGTGATAAACCAGGGGTGCTTGCATTTGTATTTGAGTTCTCTGCCATAATTTGCAGACTGCCCGTGCAGATGGTTTGGCCTCAATGTTTCCCATCTGGAAAATGGGTTAATGCTTTCAAGAATTTTGTCCTTGTGTAATTTGACCCAGACCTGATACTCCCCCACCTGCGCAACTACTTTTGCCAAGAAGGGCATGGTTGAGACTGGACTGTAACTTACTGGACTAAGGGGGTCAGAAATACAGTCACTTATCATGCAGCTGCTGCTGCTAGTGCCAGAAGGCAGATAACAGAAGGAGGCAGATGTCTCAGAATGAAAACCATCAGTCCTCGCCCCTCCATCTGCTGGTGTCTCAAATTCTTCCCTACCCATACTGCTTCCTTTGCATAACTATTCTGTAGCATTTTGAAGACACTTTGAAGCATTCCGATGTCATGTATTTTAATTATTCTCCTAAAAACCAGCTCGGCACCAAAGCGTAATTAGTTTTCAACTGGGACAGGAAGTATTCTAGCGATTTCGTTCTTCTTCTTCTTCTTCTTCTTCTTCTTCTTCTTCTTCTTAGAAAATGAACACTCAAAATAAAAGTTATCTTATTTCGCCTAACATTCCGTGACATTTCAATTATAGAGACTTCACACACACACACACACACACACACACACCACAAACTTGCTGCCTTCATTCTGTAATCAGTTCCTATCCTACAGCATTCAGGCACCCTGTAAAGCAGAGGAGATTATTGGAGCAGAAGTGTCTGTAGCAAGTATAACTATTCCAGTAAATAGCTTCCTGCTGTGGGTGTGATAACTGTCCTCCAGAGGCTCACATTAGGGGAGAACTCTACGAAAAGAAAATGACAGCTGGTAAGGAGTTCATTAATGCTGAACAGTGAACACTTCACATATTCTATCTAGGCATGTGCAGAATCCTCAGGCAGAATCCCATTCTTGTATCCGCTTTCCTGCCTCAAGTAGCAGATTTCCACAGAAAACCCACATGCCTATTTATAGTTTGGCTGGCTCCATTTGCATGGCAATTCCTCCAGAATTATGAATTGCTTAATGCAGCTAAAGGCCCTAGAACTTTTTTCACATGGAAAAGTTATGCTCGCAGTTGCACTAGATGGTGGTGGCTTTTGGATGGAATCCAGTGAAATCCTTCCATGAGTGTAACTGCTTCTGGGGGACCCTCCAGAGCAGATTTTGGGAGGGCACAGGAGGCTGGAGGGGGGTAGGAGAAGAGGAGAAAGTCCCACCATGCAAGCAGCAACGTTGGATAAAGCTGCACAAACACTTCTGGTCCATATGCATTTTGTCCAAGAGCTGTGAAGATGGTTTGATGCAAAAGAATTAAAATGTGAATGCAGATGGCTTAGTACTCAAGCACGTGCGTACTGTTCACGAGAATATAGAAGGCTTGATGCAAAAGAATTAAAATATCATGAAAATGCAAGGAGCAGGAAGGTTCAACTACTGTGATGGCATAATACCTGCTCATGGTTCATGCAAGTGTGATTCATCAGTGGGTTTGTTGAAAGGGTGCTGGATTCAAATTAGGATTCAGAAGTGACATGGGTAGTTTTATTCATATCTAACCAGGGATCTATATTTGCTCTCAACAAGCTGGACCAACAGTCAACAGATGCAATTGCACCATTTGCAGTGCCACAGCCTACCCATCCTTTTTATATTCAAAGGACCAGAGCTATTGTTAGCACCTGTTCTTCTGCTTGCTCACTAGTAAAGTTTTAACACTGAGAAAGAATCATGCGACTTTATTGTGAAAGTGACCACAGGTAGAGATGGAAAGTACTGGGTGGGGTGGGAATCTGGACTTTATTATGCTTGATTAGCCCAGCCTTCCCCCAACCTGATGTCCTCCAGATGTGTTGGACTACAACTCTCATCATCCCCAACCAGCACACCCATTGGCCCTTGATGGTGGGAGTTATAGTCCAAGGTTGGAGAAGTCTGCATTGGCCCATGGGACTCAATCCCACTGAATGATTGCCACTGGCTTAGATGACTTTAAAAGATGCTAACCTGAACAACCCCATCCATTCTTCCTCACCCACTGCCACTTCAGGTGTCCTCCGTATAACACTGTGTGTGGGCTGGATTTGACACCTGTAGTGGCCCCTTTATTGCTCCTTTTAAAAGTCCAATACTACACTGAAAAGGATAACACTATACACACTGAGCAAGGTAGTAGGATCAGGCCCAGAGGCTATGCCCCCTCCCACCACCAACACACACACCAGCCAGGCTTCCCGCAAGCCATATGTGGTTTGCACATAGAGCACCGCCACACAAGGGTGGATCCTGACCAGAGGTGTTCTCCTTGCACAGACCTGGTGCATGCATAGCACCACTTCACACACAGGCCAGAGGTTATTACCATAATATTTGCTTCCTTATCTGATTGCACTGTCACAAAAGAACACGTTTAGCCACAGCTTGTGAGCCACATATGCACTCTTGCTCCCTGCCTGACTACCGGGCAGCAGATGACTTCTGGGACACAACAGTGCTCACAATTCCCACCCCCATATTCTCCAGTGCAAGCGGTCAGTGAAAGGCCATATGCTCTTCTGCTCACAGCTGATAGGTGGATGGGTGTCACACCACGTGTCAGGCAATCTGGAATCCTCTCTCCTTTATTTATTTATTTATTTATCTATTTATTACATTTATATCCCGCCTATTTCCTGCAAGGAGCTCAAGGCGGCTTACATAATCCTCATCCTCCTCTCCATTTTATCCTCACAACAACCCTGTGAGGTAGGCTAGGCTGAGAGTCAGTGACTGGCCCAAAGTCACCCAGTGAGCTTCATGGCCAAGTGGGGACTAGAACCCAGATCTCCTGAGGCCCAGTCCAGCACTCTAACCACTATGCCACACTGGCTCTCGGGTAAGAATTTATCATTACAGTGCTATGATAAATTCTTACTGGAAATACTCAGACATGTTCAAATCAAACTGTAGTAAGATTTTCTATTCAAAAAGCTTTTTATGCCTGATGTCCAGGCCAGGTTGTTCTTGGAAAATGCAACACTGTTCATTAAACTCTTGCTTTGAGAAGAGAGCAAGCATTCCTGTCATCCTTGGGCATGTGTTTGCATGGATAATGTAATGTGTGAACTAATGGATCATGGATACAGCAGCAACTCCTATAATCAATGTGGCACCATGATAACCCAAGTCACATACGTAAGCAGCCATGTTGGTGTATTAGAGGGCAAAAAGATCCAAAACCCACAATTATGTAGATGTAATTAGATTAGCCTCATTAAGTGCCAGTCAGATTCAGGATGCACCTAGGGCTACTGGAAGAAAGAAATAAAATGACTGTTTCCCTATATGCTGACAATAAAAAAAATCTAGTAATAGAAGATCACTTTCCTCCTACTTCTTTTGGCTGGTCCTAATAAAGGTGTTAGATCCTCCTTTCTTCCCCATAGTCTGCTCCAGCCTCTGTTCCAGAACACCACATCACCTGAACCTTACCCCTGAACCTAACAGCTGTGCAAAAGTATGATTGGCACACAGACTACAGCAGCCTTCCCCAACCTGGTGAGCTCCAGATGTGCTGGACTGCAACTGGCGATGCTGGCTTGGAATGATGGGGATTGCAGTGCAACACATCTGGACCTCACCAGGTTTGGGGAAAGCTGGACTACAGAGAAAATAATGAAGGAGTGAGGGAATCAACGACTAGAAATAGGCAGCTGACGCTGATCATATTCAATATTCATTTGACCTGTGTCATTTTTAAAATGAAACATTTTAAACCTACAAGATAAAATATTTCTTTAAAGCACAGCCAGCAACGTGGCATTAATCGGAGTAAAGTCAGTTTGAAGGTAAGAAGATGTCAAATTCCTGTTACTATATATAGGAGACTTCGAAAGCTTCCGTGAAGTTAAATTATCTGTTCTAATACTTGCAGTGTGTACTATAAACTGGAAAGATAGTGCCCTCTGGTGAAATACCTTCAACTAACTTGGGATCCAACAGTTTTAAAACAGAACTTCAGCCAACCTTAATGGCAAAAGATCATATTGTTCAATGTTCACCTCCTTGAAAGGTTTCATCAATGTTGCCTCTGGAAAATCCTGCAAATTACTTGGGAAGATAGGCGAACAAATGTCAGTGTACTGGAAGAAGCAAAGACTACTAGCATTGAAAAAATGATCCTTCAACGCCAACTTCAGTGGACCGGTCATGTTGTTCGAATGCCTGACTGCCGTCTCCCAAAGCAGTTACTTTACTCCCAACTCAAGGATGGAAAGCGGAATATCGGTGGTCAATATAAGAGGTTTAAAGATGTTCATAAGGCTAATCTAAAAAAATGCAATATAAACATCGAAAACTGGGACGCTCTGGCCCATGAACGATCTAAATGGAGGTTGGCCTTTCACAAAGGTTCCATGGACTTTGAAGAAGCCCGAGTGCAAGGTGAAAGGGAGAAACGTGCTAAGCGAAAAGCACGTCAAATGAATCCTTTACAGGACCATCTTCTATCTGGTAACCTGTGTCCTCACTGTGGGAAGCTGTGTGGATCTAGAATTGGCCTCCACAGTCACTTACGGACCCATCGCCAGAGTCTACACAATCTTCTTTAGAATTTCCTCCTTTTATCCCGGAAGACAATCTTACTCGGTCACGAGTGATCGCCTGACTATGCAGAACTGTTCTAGCAGTGGAGTTTTAAATTGGTTGGCGTATTTTAAGAATATCCTTGAGGAAATGAAAGCTTCTTTATTAATCTCTCCCTAGCCCACATAAAGCAATATGGAAAAATGGCCTTATCCTCTTTGTACCAAAATCCAGCATGAAATTTTAATAACTTCAGTAACAGCAAAGAGTCTTGTAGCACCTTAAAAAACAAATGTATAGTATGAGCTTTTGTGGGTTGTAGGCCACCATCAGGTGCATGAAGTGTGCTGTGTATAACCCACGTACACATATACACACACGCACGCGCATGCACACGCGCACACACACATGGTTGGAGGGGTTATATACAGTGAAGCCAGGGAAAATAGAATGCAGAAAGTACAGTGATAATTATACTATTCACAAAAAGATTTGTTGGTGATAACATAGACATCATGGCATTGGTAAGATAATTAGTGTGAGAGGAAACCTTTATCCCAATTTAAGCAACAGGAGAGTGTGTTGAACCTCTTAATGAACTGCAATTCAGCAGTTTCACGTTGTAGTTTCCCTTCAAAGTTCCTTTGTTCCAGGATGGCTACTTTAAGGTCAGTTACAGAGGCTGAAATGTTCCCCCACTGATCTCTTAATATTACCATTTCAGATGTCAGATTTGTGTATGGAATTGGTAAAGTGGAATTTAATAACATAATTATCACTGTAGTTTTTGCATATCACTTTCCTCTGACTTCACTGTTTACAGTCTCTCTCACCCAAGCAAACACACTTGAACAAACACCATACACCTGTAACTCAGGCTAATAGCACCATGCATCTAATGAAGTGGATTGCAGTCCACAAAAGCTTATGCCATAAGAAATGTGTTAGTTGTTAAGGTGCTACAAGATTTTGTTGTTTTTTGCTGCAATGGATTAACATAGCTACACCTCTGGAAATGTCTTCAGTGTTACTGAAAGAAACTGACACAGTTTGGCCCCTTTCTTCTGTGCACCCATAACAGCCACTGTCATAATGCAAAGACTGTGCAAGGGAACTCTGTAGGTTCAGGCTCATTAAGTACCTACTGTCAAGTGACATGTTACAATTAATTAACAGGAATGATTTAGCTCTTGTTACAAATTTTAAATTCTTAGTACTTGCTACTTCTGGCTTTCCAAAGTTGGCTCTTCTCACAATTGAAAGTACTCATTATTAGAAGCAGCAATAATTAAACTGGCCAAAGTGAACAATTACAGTATATTGAAATATACTTATTTTCTTAGCCCAGGTGGGACATGGTGTAATTATTTTGGTGGGTTAACTGTTCCTTTCCTGTGGTATTAGAACAGCCTTCCTCAACCTGGGGCCCTCCAGATGTGTTGGACTACAAATCCCTGCTGCTAGCTGGGGGTGATGGGACTTGTAGTCCAACACATCTGGAGGGCACCTGGCTGGCAGAACACTGTGCTAAATAATAAGCCTTATTATATGTTTAAGATTCTTCTCTAAGAGATTTGCATTTTGCCTCCAGCCACCTTTGCTGAAAATGAGTCTTTTATCAGTTGTAAAACAGGATGTAAAAGTTTTATAATGTAGCTACACGGTTCAATCTGCACCCAAGAAATATGACTTTCAGTTTATGGTTGGCTGTCTTTTCTATTTTGTAGCCAAGAACCCATACAAAATATTAAACTAAATTAGGGGCCAAAAAACTGCCTTGGTAGAGCACCATTAACTTTAATGTTTATCATTGGAAATCAGTGCAGCCAGGTAACAGACAAAACGTTTCTCACTGAAAATAGCAACCAAAACTCTAAGGGCGTATACACAGTGGCTGATTTTTAAAAGGCTATTTGATTGGCTTTAATCCTAAGGCAAGTTAACTTAAGGATGTTCATGGCAGGAGAGTTTCCTGTCCCCTTCTCTCCACTGCAACAACCTACAAGCCCCTCCCACCCAGAAAAGCTGTCTGGAGGGTGGGTGGATCTCCTGAACAATGTGAGGTGGGGAATGGGGGTTACTGGGTAGAGGAGGGGGGTAGAAAAAAAAATCCTTCTGTTAACTTCCTTAAATTAATATCTTGGGATCCACACCCAATTTGGGGCAGTTCTCCATCCCGTGTTGTTCAAGAGATGCCTCTGACCCTCCAGAAAGGCTTTTCAGGGTCACAGGAGGCTGCACGGGGAAGAAGAGGATAGGAAAGATTCCTCCCATGAACTTCCTTAAATTAACTTCTCTTAGGATCCAAGCCAATGACATTAAAATAATTACAATACTTGTTTTAAAAACAGAAGGCATGGACAGGCGGTGCATGAATTAGACTCAGAGGGTGTGCGCTCCTGTGGTCAGTTGTTGCTGGAACTGGAAGCTGCAGTACAACAGGTTCTACTCTTTTCAGCAGGGAAAAAAAACAGGCTAAGGCCTTTAGTATTTATACAGAGCTGGGCCAGTTGAGGGGCCTTATGCTGTCTGCCAATCACAGATGTTAACGTTACACATCTCTAGGTTCCTTTTGTACCCAGGATGTGAGTAGGTGCTTCCAGGCATGCGTGATTTAGCAGGACCCAACCACTGTTCTGCTTCAAGCTGCAAGCAGAATACAGAAATTGCTTCCACACTTTTAGCTGAGTGAGCAATCCCTAGTCCCAAATGTACACTAGGTCATCAAATGTACATTCTAGTAACATACCACTGGTAGTTCATGCATTCTGCACCCATCAAGCCTTTTCTTTTGAATCCACCTCCAATTTGCTAGCATTAAAGTTTTTAGCACAAGATAAAATTTGGACCTCGGAAAATAGGTATTAACCACGACTTCTCTGGTAGCAAGGATGAAACAGATAAATGCTTAACACACTTTTCATTCAGGCTGTTCTCTCCGTCTTCCTTCTCTACCTTTGCCAAGGCTTTTATCCAGTTGTATACATATCTGCCTATTCACTGATGGTTACAAAAAAAAACACCCTTCTGCAACTTTGCAAATGTTTACAGTCACTTTGCAGATACTGCCTGCTTTTCTATCCCTGACATAGAAGTCTTTTAAAAGTTATTTAAAAGAATATTAGGTTATTTATATCCCAGCAAAGTTAGGTCTATGAAATACAGATGTCAGGGTCGGTGCTACCATTAGGCCAACTAGGCAGCTGCCTAGGGTACAGGGCTAAAGGGGGCGCCAGAAATGCCTTGGGGGAAAAAATACAGCGCTCTCAAGTGGGAAGGGGGGGCGCTAAATATCTGATCTTGCCTAGGGCACCAAACTGCCTTGCACCGGTCCTGACAGATGTGCAATCATCTGGCTGGGCAAAATTCCAGTATCACTTTCTCCTGGTCCAGACCTTGCTAAGAGATTTTATCAAAAAGACAAATCATGACATTCAACATTTTCAGTAGTCCCTCTTTACGGCTCAGATTCCCAGGACTGGTCCACCCATTCGGTGGATAGGACATTTGTCTTGGGCATCAGCATCCTGAAGAAGCAACACACCCCTGCTCCTGGTG
Source organism: Shinisaurus crocodilurus (assembly GCA_021292165.1). Classification (NCBI taxonomy): domain Eukaryota; kingdom Metazoa; phylum Chordata; class Lepidosauria; order Squamata; family Shinisauridae; genus Shinisaurus; species Shinisaurus crocodilurus. The sequence goes on from CM037876.1 coordinate 270,626,446, forward strand.
CTTTCCCTGATGGGGGCACCAGGAATATTACAGATAATTGTTGAGTACGGGGGAAGTGCAATTCTTCTGTCAGCTTAGGGGCAATGGCATGACCTGGTCTGGCCCAACTGGGGAATATGAAGGATCACTGATTCACCAAGGAAGGGAGAAGGAGCTGTAGTGCTGTAGGTAGCAAGGAGACAGGTCTTACCTAATGTCCGATGGCTAGCAATTGCTCTGTAGATTCCCGATTAGTTGGAATGATACCATTTTTAACTGTTTTCTGGACTTTGGGAAATGCTACAGCTTCTATCATAGAATCAGAGTTAAAGGGGACCCTGGAGTTCATCTATTCCAACTTCCTGCTCAACGAAGGAACTACAGTCTAGGATGCAACTACTCTATCCCTGACAGAGGGTTCTCCAGACTCTGCTTAAATACCACCAATGAAGGAGAGGACACCATCTCCTGGGGCAGTCTGTTGCACTCTTGAACAGCTCTTACTGTTACAATTGTTCTCCTAATGTTTAGTCAAAATTTTCTTCCCTGCATTTTCCACCCATTGGTTCCAGCCCTGCCCTCTGGAACAACAGACAACAAGTGTTTTCAATCTTTGGTGTGACAGCTGTTCAGATATTTGAAGACTACTATCATGTCTCCCTTATACCTTATCTTCTCCAGGCTAAATATGGTACCATCTCTTTCGATCATTCCTCATAGGACTTAGTTTACAGATCTCTTACCATCCTGTTCGCCATCCTCTGGATACACCCCAGTTTGTTGGTGTTCTTCTTAAAATGTAGTGCCCAGAACTGGACACAGTACTCCAGATGCAGTCTGACCAGCACAGAATAGAGTGAAACTATTACTTCTTATGGTCTGGACACTATGCTTCAGTTCATGGAGCCTAAGACTACATTATCCTTTTAGCGGCTGCATTGCTCTGCTGACTCATGTTCATCTTCTTATCAATTATGGATTGTATCCAATGGTGTCTGTCTACCAGTGAAATGAGCACCACTGGTGGAATGGATTCCCCCTACCCCTGCAGCTCCCCTCAAGCCCCACAAATCTGTTACGAAGGGTTGGAGGACCCTCCTGAGCAGGAGGTAGATGGGGAGTGCAGGGGAGAGGAGAGGAAGGGGAAGTCCTGTTGCATGAGCAGAAGTTCGCTCTCATGACAGATGTAGCCTTAAGACATCCCAGTTTGCAGGACACGGAATAATGGGCTCAAATTACAGGAACCCAGATTCCACCTAAATATCAGGAAAAATTTCCTAACGGTCAGAGCAATAAGACAATGGTACCTAGTCCTACTACCTAGGGAGGTAGGTGAGCTCTCCCACTCTGGAGGCATTCAAGGTGCGGCTGGACAGCCATCTGTCGGGGATGCTTTGACCTGGATTCCTGCATTGAGCAGGGGGTTGGACTCGATGGCCTTGTAGGCCCCTTCCAACTCTACTTTTCTATGATTCTATGATTCTATGATTCTACATCTTGATCCTGCAGGGTACCATCTTGTCCCCAATGTTGTTCAACATCTATATAATGAGCAGTCATTAGGGGATTTGGAGTCAAGTGCCATCAGAATGCTGATGACACACAGCTCTATCTCCCTGTGACATCTGAATCAGGTAAGGCTGTGCAAGTCCTGGATCAGTGCCTTGACTCAGTGATGGGCTGGATAAGGGCCAACAAACTGAAGATAGATCCTGGCAAATCAGAAGCCCTGTGGGTGAGTGGCCCCAAGTACAGAAGATAGGCTCATTGCCTGTCCTGGATGGGGTTGCACTCCCTTTGAAAGATCAGGTTCGTAGTCTGCGGGTTCTCCTAGATCCATCATTGTCACTGGAGGCCCAAGTGGCCATGGAGGCTTGGAATGCCTTTTACCAGCTTTGACTGGTATGCCAGCTATGGCCTCTCCTAGACATGAATAGCCTGGCCACAGTGATACAGGCACTTGTAACTTCAAGGAAGGATTACTACAATGCACTCCATGTGGGGTTGGGGCTGCTCTTAAGGCTGGTCCAGAAGTTGAACCTAGTGCAAAATGCAGCAGCTTGGCTATTGTTAGGAGCTGCCCCTTTTATTTATTTTTTATTTTTTATTTATTTATTTATTATATTTATACCCCACCTTTTTTCCTGCAAGGAACCCAAGGTGGCTTACATAATCCTCCTCCTCCTCTCCATTTTATCCTTTTCAGCATGCAACTCGTTTACTGAGGGAACTGCACTGGCTGCCTATTCGCAACTGAGCCAGGTTTAAGGTTTTGATACTAGTGTATAAAGCCCTAAACAACTTGGGACCAGGATAGCTGAGAGAGCGCCTTCTCCCTTATCAATCTGCACAGTCACTGAGGTTATCAGATGGCATGCTCCTGGTGGTTCCACATGGACCTATGGCCTGCTTGGAGTCCACCTGGAGAAGAGCCTTCACTGTGGTGTCCCCCTTTCTATAGAACTCCCTGCCTCTGGAGGTTAGGTTGGCCCCAACATTGTGTAGTTTTCAGCACCTGCTGAAGACATCTTTATTTCAACAAGCCTTCCTTGATTGACCAGCCATGGTTTTTATTTATATGCTGTTATTTAAAAACATTTAATATGGTGTTTTATTCCTTTTATGTTTTATTGTTCACCTCTCCAGAATCTGTTTTGATGTGGAACAGTATATAAATGTTGTAAATAAATACAAATTAATAAATAAATGTCAGGGGTGCACAACCTTTTTGGCCCCAAGGGCTGCATCTGATGCCAGCAGGGGACCACGTGCACACACAAATCTCCCCTCCCTGTCCCATCAGTCTAGGAATCACTGGGAACAGGGATGCAGGTAAAAGCCTCTCCTAGCGATCACCACCAAAATTGCTCTTTCTTTGCCTATTTCTACCAGCAGCAGGAAAACATTGATCTTGGAGGCCAGGGAACAGTCCCCCCCCCCTGCAACCCAGCTAATCAGCTGGGCTGTGGGGTGTGCTTCAAGGTGTGCACAGGGAGCAGTCACAGGCTGCAGGTTGTGCAGCCATTCAGACATATAAGCAGAGCAAAAGAGAATCATCACTTCCAAGGACAAAGGGCTGGAACTGTCAATGTACTTCATTCCGTGTTGCAAGCCACCCTGAGAACTCTGTTATAAGGTAGCCTATAAATATTGGGTTGGATCCAGACATAGTCATACTTAGAGTAGAACCACTGAAAGAAACAAAACTTAGGTTAGATTAACTTAAGTCCCATCCATTTCAATGGGTCTGCTCTAAGTATGACTACATCACCATTTGGTGATCCAACCTATTGTAGAGGAGACTGAGCGGAGATATGATAGCACTCTTCCAATACTTGAAGGGTTGTCACAAAGAGGAGGGCCAGGATCTCTTCTCGATCATCCCAGTTTGCAGGACACGGAATAATGGACTCAAGTTACAGGAACCCAGATTCCACCTAAACATCAGGAAAAAATTCCTGACTGTTAGAGCAATAAGAGAATGGAACCAACTACCTAGGGAGGTGGTGGGCTCTCCCACTCTGGAGGCATTCAAGATGCAGCTGGACAGCCATCTGTCAGGGATGCTTTGACCTGGATTCCTGCATTGAGCAGGGGGTTGGACTCGATGGCCTTGTAGGTCCCTTCCAACTCTACTTTTCTATGATTCTGTGATTCTATGAAATAATTTATTTATTTATTTATTACATTTATACCCCGCCTTTTTTCCTACAAGGAACTCAAGGCGGCTTACATAATCCTCCTCCTCTCCATTTTATCCTCACAACAACCCTGTGAGGTAGGTTAGGCTGAGAGTCAGTGACTGGCCCAAAGTCACCCAGTGAGTTTCATGGCTGAGTGGGGACTAGAACCCGGATCTCCCGAGTCCCAGTCCAACACTCTAACCACTACGCCACATTGGCTCTCATAAGCCAAGTAATTACTTAGCATTTCTCAAGACTGGTGCACTTGTTAATGACTGCTATGTAGAGATCACTTTAGAACATAAGAAAAGCCATGCTGGATCAGACCAAGGGTCCATCTAGTCCAGCATTCTGTTCACACAGCAGCCAGCCAGCTGCCCATGGGATCCCACAAGCAAGACATGAGTGCAACTGGCACCTTCCCAACCATGTTCCCCAGCAACTGGAGTACTGCCTACTGCCTCTGATACTGGAGGAAGCATATAGCCAATCAGGGCCGGATTAAGATAGGGGCTATTGGAGCTGCAGCTCCAGGCCCCTACCAGAAAATAGGCCCACAATCAGGACCGGTGCAGGGCAGTTTGGCGCCCCAGGCGAAATAATATTTAGCGGGGGGGGGCTCTCCAAAGCAGCCCTGCTCTGCAAAAAAAAAAACCCTGCGCTGCCACCACCAACCTACCTTCCCCCTGACCTGGTGGCGGCGGCTGCTGCCGCTGCTGCTGCCGCCGCCGCCGCCACCAAGGAGGAGGAAGTGACGCGACGGGCCCCCCGCGCTGTTTTTTGCTGGGGAAACCATGGCAACAGGGCTGTTTAAGCCCTGTTGCCCTGGTTCCTCCCGCCAAAACAACGCGGGCGGGGTTCCGGAAGCGACACGACGCGGAGAAGGTAGGTGGCGGGGAGAGGGTCGGGGGGGTGATGGCGGCGGCGGGAGGTGCAGCGGCAGTGAGTGGGAGGGCGGGGGGAGGCGCAGCGGCGAGCGGGACGGGAGGGAGGGTGGGGAGACGGAGGCCTGGCGGGGGCGGCGCAGCGGCAGCAAAGAGGAGCGCAGCGTTTCTGCGCCCTCTTCAGCCGCGCGCCCTCCTCAGCTCCAGGCCCATAATGCTCTTAATCCGGCCCTGTAGCCAATCAGGACTAGTAGCCGTTGATAGCCTTCTCCTCCATGAATTTGTCCAATCCCCTTTTAAAGCTGTCCAAATTGGTGGCCATCACTACATCTTGTGGAAGTGAATTCCATAGTTTAACTTTGCGCTGTGTGAAGAAGTCCTTCCTTTTATCTGTCCTGCATCTCCCACCAATCAGCTTCATGGAATGACCCTGGGTTCTAATATTATGACAGAGGGAGAAAAATCAAAAATGTCTCCCTGTCCTCTTTCTCCACACCATGCATAATTTTATACACCTCTATCCTGTCTCCCCTTACTCGCCTTTTTTCTAAGCTAAACAATCCCAGCTACTGTAACCTTTCCTCATAAGGGAGTTGCTCCAGCCCCTTGATCATTTTAGTTGCCTTTTTCTGCGCTTTTTCCAATTCTACAATGTCCTTTTTTAGGTGTGGTGACCAAAACTGTACACAATATTCTAAGTGTGGTCGCACTATAGATTTGTATACGGGCAGTATGATCTTGGCAGTTTTATTTTCAATTCTTTTCCTAATTATGCCCAACATGGAGTTTGCCTTTTTCACAGCAGCTGCACTGGGTCGACATTTTCATCGAGCTGTCCACCACAACCCCAAGATCTCTTTCTTGGTCAGTCACCGCTAGCTCGGATCCCATCAGATTATAATTGAAGTTGGGATTTTTTGCCCCAACGTGCATTACTTTACACTTGCTTACATTGAACCTCGTTTGCCATGTGACTTTAATCACTTTAAATCGCTTTCAAGTGACTTTAAATCACTTCACTTAGTGGACTCTTTTGAGTGTAGTCTTTCATCTCGAATGCAGCCATGGCAGAATTTTATTTTATTTTATTTTTTATCTCTTTGGACGTCCCTTCTGTGCAGTGACACACTACTGTCCTACATAATCTTGCCATGTAGAGCCTTTACTATATGCAGCCATTTAAAATGGTTTCCACTTGGCAGGCCTCAGATGTCCGCAGGCTTCAGATTTCAGCAGGTGGGAGCCTGGGCTCTTCCATGCCCATCTTCACCTGTGCAAAGGCCAAATAAAAGAAGGTACTGGCAAAGTTCCTATTAAATTCTAGGCAAACAAAAAACATTCAAAGTTCTCCTAGTTTACAGCTCAGACATAAGGAAAAAATGTATGTGTGGTGGCGGGGGGAACATATTCTCAATAATTAAATTGATGTTAGAATGCATTTATGACAGAAATTTACAAACGTTGATCATTGAAATGCATATCGGCGGGGTGGTGGGAATTGGTCTGCCCAAAAGTTCCATTCTTCTCTTTCTTTGGCAGGGCTGATTAAACATGCAGAACTGACCTTAAATAATTATAATACTGAGGAAACTCAGCTTCAGGCAGTCTTCAACCTTTTGGGGGGAAACGGATTTTGCTACTTCATGGTGAACTTTATGCCTGGCAAATCATAATGATGTAACAATGAATATTCATTGCTGCCTGGGTGGCCTCCCATTAAAAACACCGTATTTGCCAAACTAAATCTTTCCTTTATGAGTACACATCCCACATAAACAGATTTGCTCTGTGCTAGTATTCTGCACATATCCACCACCGCCATGAATTTAATTAAACTGCTTAGCATAACAATGATTTAAGACTTCAAGTCAGAAAGATTGCTTTAGGCCCTTAGGTAACAATTGCAGTAGATACAAGGAAACAATCAGTTGGACTATTTCATACGAAGGCTTCATAAGGGTTGAGTGCAGGAGGCCTTGCCTACTGCAGATAATGCTCTTTGAATCCACAGTGCCTTGACTACCAGTGTCTAGGTTCACATGACATGACAGCCCACCTGACCTATAAGCCATGGTGGGTTGTCATGTTGAGCAAACCCAGCATGGGTTATTCAGGGTGGCTTATAAACCCAGTTTCTAGGATTATAAGCCAGCCCGACAGCCCATGACTTGTGAAAATGCACTTATGCTTGTGGTTTTACTGCTGGTTTAACTGCTGGAACTACTGCTGGATGTGCCCCTCCCACTATGTGGGTGGCTCTAGAGCAGTGTTCTGGGGCATGCTGGGAGCTGTAGGCCAAAAACATCTGGGGACCCAAGGTTGGAGAACACTGCTCTAGAGGATAAGGGTTTCTGACCTCCTGGGTTGAAACAATTGTGCAGAATGCCCTTTTAAAGAAAAATTGCTTCCATATTCCTTTACTCAGTGCAAAGGAATACATGTTAGCCACTCCAGTTTTGTTCTCAGTATGAAAGCAAAGCAGAGAGGAAGAGCAGTAAGAGGACATGGTATCTGAATGAAAAATTAAAAATAAAGTAGCATCTGTAAATATTTTTCATAGATCACACACACACACACACACACACACACAAACTGGGTTCACACAACACGATAAACCACGTGGTTTAACCATGAACAACCCACAGTTCACAACCCAACCACAAAGCATGGGTTCTTTTCATGGGTTCTTCATAGTTAACAAACCATGGTTTGTTAACATGGCTGGGTTCCAAAAACACAACAACCCATGTTTCAACAACAAGCCACAGTTCAATGACAACCCACACTGAACTCATGCTCAACCTTGAGGGTGGGTTATCGTGTTGTGTGAACCCAGTCATAGACTGAGGCCTTCTGTTCCTAGGATTCAGAAAATTACACCTTTATGACACAGTCCTCAAACCACTTATTGATGGTCCTACTCACCGCTAGTTTTATCACTAGTGAGTGGTTTTAGAATCAACTCTCTTTACACCCACCCAAGAACATGGGTAGAATTTAATCTGTAATCGTAGGAATGTTTCGGTTAAATTTACCTTCTAGTAAATAAAAGGGATTTACTTCCAAATATTCAGGATCTGGGGGTGCCAAATACATTCATTATGTGAGCTCCCTTCAAGATGTTCAGAATTTAACAAAAGCAGGCATGACAAGCAATCACAACATTTTAGAGCTTAACAGTTAGATGCAATAACAGAAAATTAGGAGTCACAGTAGCTGAATCCTAGCTTGTATTAAAATATACCACCTCTGAGTTTAATCTAATTCTCAATAGCTTATTTCATACACGACAGAATTTTTATCAGCATTTACTTTTGGTGGATTCAGAAATAATTGATATTGGTGAGTAAAATTGTGATGGTTTCCTTTCTTTCTTTCTTTCTTTTTTTAAACTTCCAATTAGCTAGAGAGAATTCAGAGGGGAGAATCCACATTCAGAATACATGAGCAGTGATGTTACTATTAGGATATAACTAGGGCTGCAATTCTATGCACACTTTCTGGGAAATCAGCCCTGTTGAACATAGTGGGACTTACTTCTGAGTAAACATGCAAAGGATTGCACTAATCAAGGATTAATCTAGTCCAGCATTCCTTCAATAGTGAGGCGTTTGAGGTCCCCAGTCACCCTGCCCTCTCCTTCTGGGTAGCAAGTGAGCAGTGGTGACAGTGGCAAGAAGGTGGGGCCTCTCTCCCTGAGTGGACTCACCTTCTCGGTACTAGTCACCACTGCTCCTTTGTTTGTGCTCTCCCTCTCAGCACAATTTGCATCATTACCCAGAATGAGAGGGTGAGGTGTGTGGAGACTTCTTCTCCTTTCTCTTGTTTCTGTTTGCACACTTGGAGAGGGCAGGTGAAGAGGCAATAAAAGGAGGGGGGAACAGGGACGTCTGGGGGTTAGCAGTGGATCCCCTACTCAGGTTTGGGCCTTGGCAGGTGCCCAACAATGCCAACCCCTGATGCCAGCCTTGACTCCCACTGAGCGGTTTACTTCAGAAGGAAAGACTTTTCGAGGGTAAAGATCTTAGAGGTGGTCTGTGGGCCTTCCTCTGCTTACATCTGTATTATGTAATCAATCTATATCCAGGAGTGTTGACCCTCTTTCAACCTGAGAGTCAAATTCAATTTCCAGAGAAGCTCTCAGGGGCCACATTCCAGTTGTAGGCAGGGCCAAAGGCAAAAGGGGCAGGGGCAAAAATACCATCCTATTTTAGCTTCAGCTTTTACTTCTAGTAACTGAGCCTTAGGAGAGGCATTTCAACCTTTTAGAATTGGGGGGGGGGAACCTGCACAATATCTGGGAAACCACCAAATGACTGGCAGTTTGGGTAAAGGGGTGGGACCAGCAGAAGGAGGTGTGGCCATCTGGGAACCCGAACAGATTTGGCCCACAGGTCTGAGGCTCAATACATCTATATTGTATTTTAAAATAGAGCTGGTTTTGCTGTTGTTGTTGTTGTTGTTGTTGTTGTTGTTTTATTTCTATACTGCCCAATAGCCAAAGCTCTCTGGGTGGTTTGCAATTATAAAATACAATTAAAAATACAAACAATAAAAACATCATAAAAATGTCACTACTAAAATTTAAAAACCAACTTTAAAAACGACTTAAATAGCTAAGAACTAAAACTAGACCTGTTGAAAAGCTGACATAATCACCGCCCCATGTACTATTTAGAGGTATTAAATGCCTTGACATAAAGAGCAGTCTTACCTGGCTCCAAAAGGATAACAGAGTTGGCACCAGGCGGGCAACAGCGGGGAGCTTATTCCATAATTGGGGGGCTACCACAGAAAAGGCCCTCTTCCTTGTTGCCACCAACCGAGCCTCCCTCAGAGGTGGCAGTTGGAGGAGATCCTCAGATGTTGAGCATACTGTCCAGTTAGATTGCAGTTGGGAAAGGCATTACTGAAACTAGGCTTTCCCTGTCCAGACAGGAGCGGAGCTGGGCCACCAGCCGGAGCTGGTAGAAGGCACTCTGTGCCACTGAGCCCACTTGAGCCTCAAGTGACAAAGATGACTCAAGTAGGACCCCCCAAGCTATGAACCTGCTCCTTCGAGGGGGGTGGGCCCAGGGGGGAGGGGGGCACGTGGCAGCAGCAGACCCCAGCGGCTTCCCCGCTGCTACTGCTGATGCAGGACATCGGCAGGAGCGCGCAAGGAAGCTGATGACAGCCAGCCAAGTGCCACTTGGCTGGCTGTCATCGGCCAGAGCCCCTTGCCCAGAGCACTAGCCCTTCTTTGCCACTCTGGCCAAGGGACTCTGTGCCTTTGCGGCTTGCGGGTAGGTTAGCGTGTCGTCCAGGTTTGGACGACACGCTAAACCTACAAGGGTTTCCTTAACCCTACCGCAAACCATGGCATAGAAGGGTGGCTTAGAAGCCACCCCCAGGCACCCCTGCAGGGCTCAGACGACATGCTAAGCCTTGGTAGCACTTAACCTACTGAGGTTTAGCATGTTGTGTAAACCCAGTGATTGCAGTGATCCAGACAGGACGCTACCAAAATATAGATAACCATAGCTTGTTTCTCTCTGTCCAGGAGAGTTTGCAGCAGCAGAGGTCAGTTTAGGTCTAAAGACAAGGCTGGATTGAGGAGCATACCCAAGCTGTGAACCTGTTCTTTAGGGGTGAGTGCACCACCATCCAGAACTGGTGGAATACCATCTTCCCGAACTAGAGAACCATCTACCCACAGGACCTCTGGCATTGTCAGGACTAAGCTTCAATTTCTGATCCTCATCCAGTCCATTACTGAATGCAGCTGATGGTTCACCACTGAGAAGGCCACAGTTTGTTAACCCTCACCCATTCCATTGTCGCAGCCAGGCACTGGTTCAGCACATCCACAGCCTCACCTGCTGGAGATGAAAAGGAGAGATAGAGCTGCGTGTCATCAGTGTACCGATGGCAATGCACTCCAAAACTCCAGGTGACCCCACTCAGCGGTTTCATGTAGATGTTGACTAGCATGGGGGATAAGAGCATCCGCTGAAGAACTTCATACTGGAGAGTCCACAGGGCCGAGCAGTATTCCCCAAGCACCACCTTCTGGAGCTGGCCATCCAAGTAGGAGCGGAACCACTGCAATGCAGTGCCCCCCACTCCTAGCTTAGATAGTCGTCCCAGAAGGATACTATGGTTGATGGTATTGAAAGCTGCTGAAAGATCCAGGAGTATCAACAGGGTCACGCTCCCCCTGTCTCTCTCCTGACATAGGTAATCATACAGGGCAACCAAAGCTGTTTCCATGCCAAAACCAGGCCTGAACCCTGACTGAAATGGATCCAGATAATCAGTCTCATCCAAGAGCACCTGGAGCTGGTTGGCCACCATCCGCTCAAGGACCATGCCCAGGAAAAGAACATTTGTCACCGGCCTAAAGTTGTTAAGATCTTCTGGGTCCAGGGAGGGTTTCTTCAGGAGTAGCCTCACCACTGCTTCTTTCAAGTGGCATCGGACCATTCTCTCTTGCAAGGAGGCATTGATTACCTCCCTGGCCCAGCCAGCTGTTCCCTCCCTGCTAGGAGGGAACAGCCCAAAGGGGCAAGGATCCAGTATGGATGTGGTTGCACGAACCTGACCAAGCATCTTGTCAACATCCTTGAGCTGTACCAACTGAAACTCATCCAAAAAAATTTGACCAGGCTGTGCTCTGGGTGCCTCATCTGATTCAACTTCCATAACCTTGGAGTCTAAATCCCAGTGGATGCAAGAGATTTTTTCCTGTAAGTGCCTAGCAAATATATTGTAGTGGGCCTCAGAGAGGTCCAGGATGTCCTTCAGGTCAGCATATAATAGGCCCCGGACGACCCTAAAAAGCTCTGCTAGGTAGCAAATAAAAGACTGAATATAGGCAGTGAGATTTTTTTTTCTTTGCTGCCCTCACTGCCCCTAAATATACCTGACTATAGGCACATACCAGGGCTCAATTGCAACTGCTAGGAGTGTTTCTCCATCTGCACTCAAGCTGTCTCCTCTCCTGTGTTGTTTCATCGCTCTCAGCTCTGGGGTGTACCATGGAGCCGTATGAGCTCTACTACAGAGAAGGTGCTGAGGAGCGATTCTGTCAGCCACCTGGGTCATCTCTGTATTCGAGATCAAGCAAGGATTCGACAGGACCGCCAGCCATATCAGCCAGAAACCCCCCAAGGGCCCTCTGGAAACCATCCGGATCCATCAGCCTCCAGGGGCGGACCATCATAATAGGTCCCCCGCCCACCCTTGCAGAGGGGAAAAGTCACTGTTAGTCTAAATCTCAGCAGACAGTGATCTGACCATGACAAAGGCACCAATTCACCCCACCATCAAATCACTATCCCCATGCCCAGCTGAAAAAAACAGATCTAGAGAGTGCCCTGCTACATGCATTGGGCTGATGACATGTTAGGACAGTCCCATGGTTGTCATGGAGTCCATGAAATCCTGAGCCACCCCAGAAACGGTGCCCTCGGCATGGATGTTAATGTCCCCCAGGACCAACAGCCTGGAGCACTTCAGCATCCCAACTGAGACCATCTCTGTCAGCTCAGATAGGGAGTCTGTAGAGCAGCAGGATAGGCAGTACACCAACAGAATCCCTAATCTGTCCCGCTGGCCCAATACAAGATGCAAACACACCAGACCAGTAGTCAGACAGATGGAGCTTAGAGAGAGAGAGAGAATTCCTATAGACCATGGCACCCCCCCTTCCCCAGCCCTCAAGTCTACCGTGATGCTGAACAAAGTACCCTGGTGGGCATAACTGGGAGAGACTAACTCCTCCCTGTTCACTCACCCAGGTCTCAGTAATGCATGCCATATTGGCTGCCTCATCAACTATTAGATCATGGCTGAGGGACAGAGGGAGGTCTTATTTTGGACCAATCTGGCATTTAGAAGCAGCATCCAGAGACCCGAGCACAGGCCGATAGGGCAACCATCAAACTGCAGGTGCGAGGAGGACTGGAACACAGTACAGCCATTGTTCTTGTTGGATTCATAAGAATAGCTGTACAGTATCTTTAAATAGTTGAAGCAGTGCTTGTTGGGAGATGTAGTATTGCTGTACAGGAAATAGGAAGTAGGAGGGAGGAGTTCTGGCCTTGGACTAGTTAAGTTACTGAGTGAGGCAGTAATCGCTATACAAGTATGCTTGTAAAGAATAAGAATAAGTTTTGGTTGTTTGGAATTCTGGTTGCAGCCTAATTGTTGATACAACATTTGGCGACGAGGATGGCTCTATTTTAAAGGTAGCCTTCTTAATCAGACGGTGCAGGGCAGTTTGGCGCCCAGGCGAAACCTATTTAGCGCCCCCCCTCTCCAAGCAAAACAAAAACAAAAACCTGCCTACCTCCCCCCCCCCCGCCTGGATGCGGCGGCGGTGCTGCTGCGGTGCTGCTCCAAATGAGCGCGCGCGACGGGACACCCCGCGTGTTTTTGCCCGCGACGAGTAGGTGACGGGGGGGGTGGGGTGACGGGGGGTTTGGGGGCTCTGTATTTTTGCGGGGGGAGGAGCAGCAGCGAAGCGGGAGGGCGGATGGAGGCGCAGCGGCGGCAGCGAGCATCGGGTGGAGCGCGGCGGGGCGCAGGCAGAGGGTGGGAGGCGAGGCTGGCGGGGGCTGGCAGCGGCAGCGAAGAGGAGGCAGGTTTCCGCGCCTCTCGGCCCTCTATTGGCTACGTAGCGCGCCCTTTCTTTCTGCCATGTCTCTGATCTCTATTTCCTTATTTGTGGAATTTAGGGTGCAATCCTATGCATGTTTAGACAGAGAAAAGGCCTACAACTCCCAGCATTCCCCAGCCATTGTGGCTGGCTGGGGCATGCTGGGAGTTGTAGGCCTTTTCTCTGTCTAAACATGCATAGGATTGTGCCTTTAAGCATGTAGGGTTCAATGGATCTTGAATGTCATCATAGCCATCCATTTATCACTTGCCATCTTCTCATATATTCTCATATATATTAACTATATATGATAACTATATATATATATATATATATATATTAACTATATCTATATCTATATATATATTAACTATATCTATATCTATATATATATTAACTATATCTATATATATATATACTATATATGATAACTATATATATCATATGCCTCATTATTCTTTTGTGACAATTTATTCAGTGAAAGAGACTGCATTTGTACCAATTACTCAATAAAAGGGTCTGAGTCTTATTAGAGAGGTGTGGAAAAGGTCACAGAACCACACACACACACACACACACACACACACACACACACAAAAGGTCTTTGTTATTCTCTTTTGAAGTGGCCTGTTTTCAAAGAAATGCCAATCTAATGTTAATATTTGCTATCACTTAACAGCAATGTACATTCTGGTTATTTAAAAATGAGATTTCTGATGAATAAGTGAATCACACAGATATTCAAAGAAATTATTGATCTCTGCAGAGTGATATGGGCATAACAGTCCAAATGGAACGTTCCTGTCTCTTTGCTTTTCTTTAAAGAAGCTGTTGAGTGGCATGATGCTATCTTTCTCCTTCACAGCAAGTTAATGGTACTTATACCTAGGACTGAAAAACCTATTACCATAGCACTCAAATTAAAAAGAAAGGTTGTTACAATTACCCCAGTCAAATTCAAAGGTGTGATTAATAAATTAAGACATTCATTACAGTAAAATGTCAACTGGGTCGAACAGTCCAAAGAGTATTGTAAACTGATGGCTCAATTAAAAGCCTTAGTTATCTTTATAAATAGCTTTCACTACACACAGGAATGGCTACCTAGTTGGTAACAACCTAGTGAAGTTAATTTTAGAATGCACATTACCTGTTGTTTTTTCAGAGATCTCTGTAAACTCTTCCACATTTACTTTTAAGTGAGGCCCACACAACATGGTAAAGAATACCTGACAGAGCACCTCTCTAGGTATGAAGCTACCCATACATTATGATCTTCATCTGAGTCCCTCCTCCAAGTACCTCCTCTGAGGGAGATTTGGAGGATGGCAACAAGGGAGAGGGGCTTCTCAGTGGTGGCCCCGATTATGGAACACTTGCCCCAGAGGTCCGCCTGGCACCAGCATAGTCATCTTTCCAGTGCCAGGTTAAGACTTCCCTTTACTCTCAGGCATTTGCCAGCATATGATAAGATTTTTAACAGTTTCAGTGACTTTTATTGTTGATTGTGCCAAAGTATTTTATATTTTTGTATGCAAATGGTTTGATATTATGTTATTATATTGTATTTTTAGGGTTTTCATCTTTGTAAACCATCCAGAGAGCTTTTGCTATTGGGCAGTATAGAAATAGAATCAATAAATAAATGAATGAATGAAGTGGTTCATTCATGATTGCTGCCATTGTGTGACTGGAATGCAGAGTTGTGTCTGTGATGACAAATGTAGGGTGCAATCCAATGAGACTGCCTGTAACCCACCGAACTCAGAGGATTAAAGGTATCCTATGCAGGGCAGGAGGAGCGCAGAGGGACAGGTCGCCTCCATGCTCCTCCCACCCTGCAAAGGAGCTAGATGTCCAATTTTGGCCATCTAACTGTGGCACTTCAGAGGGGGAGGGAAGTAGGCTGAGGCACTGCCAGGAGATGTTGTATCTTGGCGGCAGTCTCCTCTCCTCCCTACTCCCTGGAACGCCCAGTAAACCCCTTCTCCGAGTTCGATCTTCTGACCTCAGAGAAGCAGCTGGCTCAGTTCTTTCTGCACTGTCTGTGAGGTGGGGGAGGGCGCTCCAAGCATGGATCCCCAGCTCCAAGGTTGGAGCTGTTTTCTGACCTCAGAGCTGGGAGCGGAAGTTCTATGGGCTATATCACTTCTCTTCTTCTAAGATCCTGGTTAACAAATGCCTGTGTCCATGCAGAGTGAGTGCAATAGAGACTGTGGATCATGCTTTCCTGTACAGTGTAATCTGTTATAGAGATTGCAGAGAGAAATTGATCCTCCCCTTATTAAGAACTCTTCCAGGCTGACCTTCTGAAGAGCTGGTGAAGTTTTGTTTGAAGGATGACTCATCCTATATCACTGAGAATGTTGCAAGTTTCTTTCTTATTTCAATGCAAATTAGGGGGGGAATGATGTTGGCCCCATTTTAAAATGTATTGTTTTTAACTAGTTACTCTTAATCAGTTGTATCTTTCTTTTGTATAAAACTTGTATTGGTCTGTGACTGTAACAAATACGGTAATTCAAATTCAAATTCACTCCTCTTCTTCTACACATTTTCAGTCTAGTGTAATTCCTGTGGGCACTGGCTTTATTGCTAAGGATGCCTGTCCCCATACAGTGCAATTGTTGCACCAAGGGAGTTGCATGTTCCTGATAGCTGGCTCTGGCCAATAGTCTAGCGTAGCCACAGAATTCTGGACCAGCTGAAGTTTCCAGACACTTCTCAGGGGAAGCCTCATATAGATCCCACTGCAATAGTCCAAACATGATGTACTAATTTTAGGCTGCAATCCTATACACACTTACCGAGGACTAAGTCCCATTGAATTCAATCAGGCTTACGTCTTAAGTTGAACATGCATAGGCTTGTGAGGCATATCTCCCAGGCATGTTAATTTAATATTTAAAGTGTTTATCTGCTGTCTATGCCTCTTTTATTTGTTATTAATTGGTTATGCTTATTTATTGTTTTAATGCTGTTAGTTACTTTGAGCATTTGTATGGGGAAACAGGATAGAAATGCTTCTAATTAAATAACATCCCTACTAAGCCATTTTCAGAGTTATTTAATTCAGTAGCCTTTTATTGCTATTATCTACAACCCAGAAATTAAGAGTGGATTTAGCCAAATTAGTTCTGTTGTTGAACATACTGTAACTATACTGTTGAAATTTAAGAAGGCAATTTAACATGTCTTCATCCCTTTGTCCAGTCTATTTTTTCCTCACAGCCAAGATTAGAAAAAAGAAAACATGATATCCACAACGAATTCTTTCAGGATACAAGAAGTGTGCTGTGTTTCAGCAGTGGCTCATTTCTCAAATCTGGGAACATTTTTCCATAGATTGTTGAACACTGATTTATTACTGTCCTGTGTGTTTATCATTGGATCCCTTTTGAAGAGAGAGTGGGCCCACGTGGATCCAATGTGCTTGAAGACCTGCCTCACAACTTACTTGATTGTCCAATTTATGAGAACTTAAGAGTAGCCCTGTTTACAGATCTAGATCTTTCACTCAATA
This sequence comes from Shinisaurus crocodilurus, assembly GCA_021292165.1. NCBI lineage: Eukaryota > Metazoa > Chordata > Lepidosauria > Squamata > Shinisauridae > Shinisaurus > Shinisaurus crocodilurus. Next base: position 270,643,156 of record CM037876.1, read on the forward strand.
GATCTGTCAGGTATCTGATTATTTTTTTACTGGCTGATAGCTCCCCTTATATTTCTGAAAAGGTGGCCTGTTTCGCTTTTAGGGCATCAATTTTATGGCGGAAGATTGGTAGTGATGATAAATTGAATGCTTTCGATGAATAATTTTACCTGCTGGAATGTTGGTCTAGTGTCTCTTTTATCTGTGTATGGTATTTTTATCTTATCTTATTGCTTTTGTAATGGCTTTGGCTATACAAATAAACTACTTACTTACTGTCCTATGGAAGATTATTATTTTTGAATACATATGCATGTGTTTATATAACTTGCAGACATTCTAACACATTTGTTACCAGGAGATTTTTCTAAAAGGCCATCTAAAAATTCATGAGCAGTTATTACCACATGAAAAACCTTGACAAGAAATGCCTGCTGAGGATTGTATATATTCCCTGAAATACCTCCTGGGGTTCTTGATGAAGTATGGCAGTTCCATCTCTGACCACAATGGAGGGGTTTATATTCATAGCAAAACTGAGCTCTGAAAGCACATGGAGATATAGAACGACGACTGCACCATGCACCAGATATTTAGAACATACCACAAAACCAGCTGAGATATATTGGGGAGGAAATCAGCAAGACATTCACAAAATAATATATATTCATTCATAACATATCCAAAAATGGATGTGTACAAAAGCATACAAAGTTCTCAAGTGTATATATCACTATTCAATGCTATGCAACTATGTTGACTGTTGAGGCTGCTATCCTGTACTCAGTAGGGCTAATTTCTGAGTAGGCATGTGTAGGATTGCACTGTAAGGTTACAGTCCTATGCACCCTTACCCGGGAGTAAGCGCCATTGAACACAATGGTTCTTGCATCCAAGTAAACATGCATAGGATTGCACTACTTGTCATGCAGCTGTAAAGAGAAAATTGGACTCTCACCAAGATGCAAACAAGCATACAGATCTCTACATTCTTAGGAAGCTGCCTTGTATTGAGTCAGACCATTGGTCCATCTAGCCCAGTATTGTCAACACTGACTGGCAGCGGTTCTCCAAGGTTTCAGGTAGGTTTCTTTCCAAGCCCTACCTGGAGGGTGGGGATCAAACCTGGGGCCTTCTGCATGCAAAGCAGGTGCTCTATCACACTGAGCTATGGTCCCTCCCTACAGCACCTGGTATTCCAAGGTGGACCCTGCTTAGCTTCCAAGATCAGACGAGATCAGGCTGTTCAGGGCTGTTCAGCTGTTCTTCCTAGGACAACATCAGTTTTGACTGATTATTAATATCAGATTCATCTTGCATACATTTTCATTCATCTGTTTCATCAATCTTCAGGATATGTTCATGAATTATTCATTCGAAATTTGATCTTCAGCTCAATATACCATAATATTGTCATTTCCTGAATTCTCTCCCACCTAGAATCATAGAATCATAGAAAAGTAGAGTTGGAAGGGCCCTACAAGGCTATCGAGTCCAACCCCCTGCTCAATGCAGGAATCCAGGTCAAAGCATCCCCGACAGATACAGGCCTGTGGCTCACGCTGGCTCAGCTTGTCTGAGCGTGGAAAGCTAAGCAGGGTCAGGCCTGGTTATTACTTGGATGGGAGACCCCTCCTCTAGTTTCCTGCATTGAGCAGGGGGTTGGACTCGATAGCCTTGTAGGCTCCCTCCAACTCTATGATCTATGAAATCTATGATGGCTGTCCAGCCGCACCTTGAATGCCTCCAGAGTGGGAGAGCTCACCACCTCCCTAGGTAGTTGGTTCCATTGTCTTTTAATCAACTTTTTATTTTATTCATAATAAAACAAACAAACAAACAAACACAAACACAATAATGGACTTCCAATCTTCTCCACAGCTTAATCAACCACAGTTAATCTTAAAATCTTTTCTGTTAACAAAAAATCACTTCCAGTTATGGCAAAAAAGAACCCTAAAAGGAACAAACACCAGAGGTCTCCACTCTCCCCCAATAAACATCAACTATTTAATCTATTAAATTCAACATTTATGGATACTCCAAAAAAGAAAACCTATAGTTTCATTAAATAGTGTTTTCAATTCCCAAATACAGTATATTAAGAATCCCAAAAGTAAAAAGTAACTATAAACTAATTAGCAAATGACCACATACCAAAAGCATTTTGTATTTCCACCGCTCCTGCACTCTCTAGTACCTAACCATCGAATCAACACATTTGTATTATTACAATTACTCATTATTCCTTTCTATCTAAGCAGAAATTCCTTCACTTTTAATCTCCAAGATATATTTTTTTAAAAGGAAAGAAAAGAAAGATAAGTCTAAAAAAAATTAAGAAATAAGTGACGTCTGACAGAACAGCAGAAGCACATAAGCCATCATGTTACTTACAGAACAAAAAAAACCAAAAGGCCTTCCCCTTTAATACTTCAAAGCCTCCACAAAACAACACCCCCAACAACAACAAATTATTATTATTATTTTTTAAATAAATGTTTCCAAACAGGCCAAATATAATTATACCTTAATTATAATAATTTATCTTACATCATCATTAATATTTAAAATTCAAATAAGTCATATAAGCAATCCCTTTACCTTTGCCATTAATATTTAAAATCAAAAGATTATTTATATTCCAACTAGACATGTACTTCAGTATACATCAACCCTTTATCTTTTGCCAATAAAAGACCATGAAGATAGTCCCTTTCATTGCTTTCCTCTGTCAAAGGGATAATCATTAAGTTCCAGGTTTTGAACCAAGAATGAAATCAGCTTGTTCTTTTGTTTTGTGGACTCCTGCATACCGATCAGCTTGTTCTGTTGTTTTGTGGTCTCCTGCATACCGATCTCCAGCTCCGCCATCTTAGATTTTAAAAAGTGCGTCACAACTTCTTCCTGAACTGTCTTCTCATGCCACTTCAACCCAATTAAAACTTCAAAGTCTCTGTGAATTTCTGGTAAGTTTCCCAAGTCCTTATTTACTTCTTCTGTCTTCTCCTCTGCCGGTCCTGTAAAGAAATCCGTCTTACGTTGTTCTTCTGATTGATTCAAAGCCTGGATTCTTATTTCCAATCTGTTTAGAATTTCTCTCTCCATTTCATTCCACAGGTTTAAGAATGCTGCAACTGCAAACATCTTGCCTTGCGTATAGATATTTCCAAGATGCTTCCAAACATATAAGATTTATAGACCTCCTTTCAGGTTTCCTCTCTTAACTTTTTCGCCTCCCAGATAAACATAGTCTACTTACAGTTAATTATAAATCCCACTCTGCTGCCGAAAGATTCCAATTAGCCACTCCAGATGTACTCCTTTATTTTGGAAGCGAACATGCAAACTTCTGATGATCGGTAAAACCGGTCTCTGGAAGCAGTGCCGTTTTCCCCCACCTCAGGTCACCAACCGCATTTATCCGTCATAAGACACACAAAAAGCGATTTATTACCCTATGAGATAATTTGGGGGTAACCTCAGATCTTCGCTTCTCTAATGAGAAGTAGATCCCCCAGCCTGAGACATTCTCTGGCCAGGAAACGCTGAGCCAGCTGCCCACAGAATTTCTGTGCGGCTTTCAAAGCTCCATGTTCACCCGGAAGCCCGGTAGTTGGTTCCATTGTCTTATTGCTCTGACAGTCAGGAAATTTTTCCTGATGTTTAGGTGGAATCTGGGTTCCTGTAACTTGAGCCCATTATTCCGTGTCCTGCAAACTGGGATGATCGAGAAGAGATCCTGGCCCTCCTCTGTGTGACAACCCTTTAAGTACTGGAAGAGTCTTAAGTCTTTAAGTACTGGAAGAGCCTCCATCCCAACTTTCTCCCTGTGAGAAAATATAAACAAGAAATTATGTAGGGGGTTCCAGACAAGGATTTTATCATGCCCATCGCCCTGCCTGATTCATGGAATTCTATGGGGTGTCCAGACGATAATATCTTTCTCCTGTAACCCTCCCGTGTTCTCCCGCCCTTTCTTCTGTGTTTTTCCTTACTGCAGAAAATCTGCTAAGGAGAAAAAGACAGAATAGCTGTACAATGTACTTAGGGCCTGTCTGGAAGCACCCAAAGGTTTGTTCCCCCATTCATGTGGCATTTTGTCCACAAAGAAAAACACTTTTGAAAAAACAGTTTCAAAGAAGCCCTGATAAACATGTAAAGGTGCAATCCTCGGAAATCCCTTCCAAGGTTGCAGGGGAGAGTCGGCCCATGGAGCGCCCTCCCCCCCACCACCACCTTGCAGCCGGCGCGATTCTTTCCGCGCCGGCTGGGAACCAAAGATGGAAGACCGCCTTCAGTTCTGGGGGGAGGGGGCATTCCCAGGGGCAGGGAGGGGGAGGAGTGATGCAATGCCATCATCCGCCGAATCCAGGCTGTGCCTCAGCCTCTCCTCCTCGTGAGGAGAGGGAAAACAATTAGACGGCCGAAATCGGCCATCTAAATGTTTTGAGGCCAAGGGGAGCGCGGTGCCAATGCTGTCTGCTGCACTCCTCCTGCCTTCAGTTGGATGCCCATAACCCTCCAAGTTCAGAGGGTTACGGGCACCCACATAGGATGGGGCTGACCATGAATGAATGAATGAATGAATAAATAAATAAATAAATAAATAAATAGACAGACAGACAGACAGACAGAGCCCATGCTGAGATAGGCATTCCTTCCTTCAGGAGTCCATGTGGGTTTTCCTCCTTCAGGGGAAGCTCTGCTTCTCACTGCCCTCATTCCTTTACCTACACATACAAGGGCTGGCCCTATCATGAGGCAGCCACCTCAGATGGCAGGTGCTGCGCAGGGTGGAGAGCTGAGGTGAGATGCTAGAGAACACAGCTGTGTGTCCCATATGGTCTGCCCTGTACCCGCTACGGTAGCCTGCTGCCCTAAGGTGGAGCAGGGAATGCTGTCCCGTTGCAATGCGGGAGTAAAATTCAAACTGCCGGTCTGGTCGACTTGTATATGTGGAATTGGGGAGGGGGCAGAGGGGGAGCGAGAGAGGTGTACCATCTTGTCCTTTGCATCAGCCAGCAAAATGTTTTGGGCCAGCCCTGATACATACCCTGGCTTTGATTGCAGCACAGATTTTTGCTTTCCCCCCCCACACACACACACTTTTGGCGGGCATTTGGGTGTTTTAAAACTCTTTTTTTTTTTTTTGGCTTGTTTTTAGCAGCCTGGCTTGTTTATTCATTTAAACATTTATTTGACACTTTTAAAAATGTGTTTATTCTAAAGCATTGCTGTGGTGGGGGGTGGCTTTGCAATGCCCACAAAGGGCCAACCAGTATGAGCACTCTGCACAGCCTGGAAGCAGCCTGGTTTCTCTTGAGTTTGATTCAGTTTGGAAATTTGTACCTCTGTCCAAAATGGGGTGACTGCAAATACACAAAGGGCTCACCAATCAATGTAAGTATGTCTGTCTTGATCCTTGTCTTCCATAAAGGTCAACACAGACTGACAGAATCTGTTTCCAAACAGGGGTGGTGCTAGGTACGGAAAAGATCTGGGGCAGGCCCACAGGACCAAAAAAAAATTTAAAAAAATGCACAAATTTGCTAATTTACATTAAATTCTCTCTCTCTCTCTCTCTCTCTCTCTCTCTCTCTCTCTCTCTCTCTGTGTGTGTGTGTGTGTGTGTGTGTGTGTGTGTGTGTTTAAAGGACCCTGTCTCCTAAGGACACCCCTATTTGAAAAATGGGATGTATGGACAGGTGGACAGGGGAGAGGAGGGCATTTGATTTCTGGAAAATAAAACCTGGCAGAACGATTCAAGGGGGGAGCAGGAGGTGAAACACATGTGGGCAAAAAGCCAGCTAAACCAGGGGGATCAGATGCAACAGAGATCATCAGGGTCCATGTACCTGTATTTCAGCAAGTGCCCATGGACAGCAGGGTGGTGGGGCAGATGGCCTCCCAGAGATTTGGGGCTCCAAATGAAAGACTCAGGGGCCCAGCCCTAATGGGTTGCCCCATAACACCACCTCTGCTTTCAAATATGTTATTCTGTAACTTATAAAAGATGCTTTCCCCACTCCCTTCCCGCAGTGTGCCTCAGGTGAAGTTCAGCTGGAGAACTGAACCAAAGGCAAGCACAGAAGAAAGCAGGAATGGTAGATGAGAGGAGAGAACCAGGGCCTGCTCCAGGTTAGAAAGGCCCTTCAGCTGAGTGCCCTCTGGTGCACCCCTTCCTATGAGAGTGAGCACTGGTGGGATTACCTCATGGTGGCAGCAACAGCACTCTGGCCAACACCAGGTGCATCCATTTTAATTTCCCACAATTGTCCCTAATCATGTAGTGCTGCTCCAGGGCATTGTGGGAAACTTAAATGATGGCCCCCAAACCCAGCTGCCCAGTGCAGATCAGAGCATTGGAAAAATATTTTGAAAGGGGAGCCCAAGGTAGACATCAGCAGTGGGCCCTGTCAAGGGGTCCAGCAGGTGCCCAAGGATGCCACAGGCTGATGAGAACTTCCTCCCAGCAGGAAGGGTCCGTGTGCACCTGGCTGAAACCTAACAATAGAACCTGCAGGTGGCATAATCATAAATATTCCATAGCTGATGGAAAGTTGGATTAATTTGTTCTGAGACAGAAATGATTTCTACATAAATAGTTTGCTCTTAAGATATTTCAAAATGTTCACAGAAATCTTATCAGCCAGCCATGAGAGAAGAAAAGGTCATTTCTGTTTAAACAAGATAAAACCAGAGAGCTTTTGCTGGTTCACACATACACCTGATCATGTGGCTTTGGTGTGTGGCAAGCCACTCCTGCTGATTCATGCACAGTACAACTCATCATGTACAAAAGCTAAAAAAAAAAAAAACCCTTTGCAGTCATGTCAACTGGCTCTCAGTAGAAATTGCTAAACAAATACAGAGCTTGCTGCTGAGTTCTCAAAGGCCACTCCCAGTACATCCATGCCAGCCCCAAGACATTTTGCTTCCTGAAGCAGAGCTCCAACTGCCACCCCCGACGCCTCCAATTTCCTAGGGGAAACACTTTTAAAAGTCTCACTACACCATTCAGACATCAATTCCTGCCACCTCCTAAATTCCGTAGCCTGACGCTGCCTGCTTCAGCTCGCTGCATAGTAAAACCTGCCCTACATCACAAGTTATTATTGTTCCACACAAGGGGAACATTTTCAGATTTGTAGACTAAAACCCCAATCTTCTTAAATGTTTGTTCTGGCATGATCTGTCTATGACAGTGTTCTCCAACCTTGGGTCCCCAGATGTTTTTGGCCTACAACTCCCAGCATGCCCCAGCCAGCGTAGATAACCATAGCTTGTTTCTCTCTGTCCAGGAGAGTTTGCATCAGCAGAGGTCAGCTTAGAAACCCTGGAGAGCCACTGCTAGTAAGTGCTGACAATACTGAGCCACATGGACTGATGGTCTGACTCAGTATAAGGCAGCTTCCGATGTTCCTAAGCCCACAAGCAGTGTATGTCTGCAATTACACCCTCCTGCTCATGTTCCCCAGCCACTGGCGTACTTAGGCATACTGTCTCTGATACTCCAGGGGGCATATAGCCATCATGACTAATAGCCACAGATAGCCTTATCCTCCATACATTTATAATCCTCTTTTAAAGCCATCCAAGTGGGTGACCATCACTACTTCTTGTAATAGCAAATTCCATAGTTTAACTATGGAATTACCTATACAATATCCTCTAGTGCAGGGCTTTCCAACCTTGGGTCCCCAGATGTTGCTGGCCTACAGCTCCCAGCATACCCAGCCAGCATGGCTAATGGCAAGGGATTCTGGGAGCTGTAGTCCAACAACATCTGGGGACCCAAGGTTGGAGAGCCCTGCTGCTCTGGTGGTTAGCACTAGGACCCTTCCATCTCGAAGTACCATGTGTTTCAGAGTTTTATTCTATTTCAGTTTTGTTTTGTTTTAACTAGTTTTTATTGTGTTTTTCTTTTGTTTTTATGTGAGCTGGGTCAGTGTATGAAATATTTAATTAATAAATAAGCAAGCAAGTAGCTGTCAAGGGAAGGCTAGGAACCCTTCCCTGCCACTACCTCCCCTGTAGGAAGAGCGCTTTTCAGCAGACGTGGGGCTATCATGCTAATGGTAGAGACAGGAACGGTGCAGGGCTGTTTGGCGCCCTAGGCCAAATTATATTTAGCGGGGGCCCCTCTCGTGCCGTGGGGGGGGCTCCGGAGCAAAGCAGCCCTGCTCTGCAACACACACACCCCGCGCGCCGCCGCCGCCCCACCACCACCTACCTTCCCCCCGCCCCCGCTGCTGGCTGCTGCTGCCGCCGCCGCCGCCGCCGCCTCCTCCTCCGACGCGACGGGACCCCCACGCTTTTTTTTTTTGCCGGGGAAACCAGGGCAACAGGGCTGTTTAAGCCTGTTGCCCTGGTTCCTCCTCCCGCCAAAACAACGCCGGCGGGGCTGCAGAAACGACGGGAAGGTAGGTAGGTGGCTGGCGGGCGGGCGGGCGGGCGCGCGGGGTGGTAGGTGCAGCGGCGGCGGCAGCGGCGGCGGCTGGCAGGCGGGCGGGGAGGCGCAGCGGAGGCGGCAGGCGGGGCAGGAGCGCGCCGGAGGCGAGGAAGGGGCGCAGAAATGTTGCGCTCTCTTCCACCACGCGCCCTAGGCAGCCGCCTGGGTCTGCCTAGCGGTAGCGCCGGCCCTGGGTAGAGACAGCTGCAGTGTGATATATACATTTTCGCCCTAACACTCACCTTTTAACCACTGGGGCTTAAATATGTTTAACCGTCCACCCCGCTGCACGACAGACTCCCTGGCCGAGGTGCTGGAGGTGGTCTCCGATGTGCGTGTGTTGTCCCCCAGGCTAGTGGTGCTGGGGGACTTCAACGTGCATTCGGGGGCTTCCCTCACTGGGGCACCTCGGGACTTTATGGAGACCATGGCTTCCTGGGAGCTGCACCCTGTATTAACTGGACCTACCCATGTAGCCGGTCATGCACTGGACTTGGTTTTTGTTTCCGGAGAGGGGGGAAATGATCTGGAGATCGGGGGTATATCCACCACCCCCTTGTCATGGTCAGATCACTATCTGGTGGGGTTGGATTTCTCGGTGCCACAACCCCTCTGCAGGGGTGAGGGACCTATTAGAATGGTCCGCCCCAGGCGTCTTATGGATCCGGATGGATTCCTGAACGCGCTTGGGGAATTGGAGCACACAAACGGTAGCTCGGTCGAGACCCTGGTGAATGACTGGAATGCTGCAATCACCAGGGCATTAGACCGAGTTGCCCCGAAGCGCCCTCTTCGCCTAAACAGAGCTCGCGCGGCGCCATGGTTCACTCCATCGCTGCGAGCTCTGAAACAAGAGGTGAGAAGGCTAGAGCGCCGATGGCGAAATTCCCGCTCCGAAGACGATCGAACACGGGTTAGAGCTGCATCTTCAGCCTACCGGGTGGCGGTGAAGGCAGCAAAAAAGAATTTCTATGCTGCCTCCAGGGCCGGCGCTACCGCTAGGCCAACTAGGCGGTTGCCTAGGGCGCGCAGCTGAAGAGGGCGCGCGGCTGAAGAGGGCGCGAAACGCTGCGCTCCTCTTCGCTGCCGCTGCGCCGTCCCCGCCAGGCCTCCGCCTCCCCCGCCAGGCCTCCGCCTCCCCACCCTCCTGCCTGCCGCCGCCACCGCGCCTCCGCCCACCCGCTCGCTCGCTCGCCCGCTCGCCCGCCGCTGCGCCTCCCACCGCCATCGCCACCCCCCCAACCCCCCCGTCACCCCCCCGTCACCTACCTTCGTCGCAGCAGCCGCAGCAGCAGCAGCTGCCGCTGCCGCCACCGCCGCCGCCGCCGCGGCGGGGGGGGAGGTAGGTTGGTGGTGGCGGCGCAGGGTTTTTTTTTTTTTTGCTTTGGAGAGGGGGGGGCGCTAAATATTTTTTCGCCTGGGGCGCCAAACTGCCCTGCACCGGTCCTGGCTGCCTCCATTGCGTCTGCAGAGTGCTGCCCCAGGAGGCTGTTCCAAGTGGTCCGGAGTCTGGTCGGTCCAGTCGCTCCGGACCCACTGGAACAGTCAAAAGCCTCCTGTGAGGCTTTAGCGAAGCACTTCGCAGATAAAATCGATCGGATTAGGAGTGGGATATCGTGCGTCGTGGACACAGGGAGTGAGCGGGAGGAGGCCAATGGCAGACCGGTTTTGTGGGATCGGTTTCAGCTTCTTCCTTCTGATGAAGTGGACAAGGTGCTTTCATCTGTGAGGCCGACCACCTGCTTGCTTGACCCTTGCCCATCCTGGCTCATCATGAGCTGCAGGGAGAGACTGGGTGAGGGGATCAAGGCGGTGGTGAATGCCTCCCTCGAGGAGGGAGTGATGCCATCAGCCCTCAAGGAGGCAGTAATAAGACCGCTTCTAAAGAAGCCCTCCTTGGATCCCCAGGATTTAAACAACTTTCGCCCAGTCTCCAATTTACCATTTCTGGGCAAGGTGATCGAGCGGGTGGTGGGTGCTCAGTTGAAGGCACACTTGGATGAAGCCGATTATTTGGATCCGTGCCAGTCGGGCTTTAGGTCCGGACATGGGACGGAGACGGCCTTGGTCGCCTTGGTGGATGATATGAGGAGGGCTTTGGATAGGGGCGAATGCTCCTTTCTAGTCCTCCTCGATCTCTCAGCGGCTTTTGATACCGTTGACCACGGTATCCTCCTGGACCATCTGGAGGGGTTGGGCTTGGGAGGCACTGTATTGCAGTGGTTCCGGTCCTTCCTCTCTGGAAGGTATCAGAGGGTAGTTCTCAGGGAGGAGGCTTCGGACCCTCGGCTGCTCACTTGTGGAGTGCCGCAGGGTTCCATCCTCTCCTCGATGTTATTCAACATCTACCTCAAGCCGCTGGGAGCTATCATCAGGAGGTTTGGGGTGCAGTGTCATCAGTATGCGGATGACACGCAGCTCTACCTCTGTTTTAAGTCCTCACCGAGGTTGGCCGTTGAGACCCTGTCCAAGTGCCTGGAGTCAGTGGCTGGCTGGATGGGAAGGAACATGCTGAAACTGAACCCCGACAAGACCGAGGTACTTCTGGTGGGGGACAAGGGAGGGTTAGGGGATGTTGACCTGGTGCTGAATGGGGTACATCTACCCCTGAAGGACCAGGTCCGCAGCTTGGGGGTCATTCTAGACTCCCAGCTGTCCATGGAGGCTCAGGTGGCAGCTGTGAGCCGGGCGGCGCTGTATCAACTCCATCTGATACGGCAGCTGCGCCCCTACCTTCCTAATCACCTGCTCCCATCAGTGGTTCATGCCTTGGTCTCCTCTCGCCTAGACTACTGTAATGCGCTCTACGTGGGGTTACCCTTGAAGACGGTCCGGAAGCTTCAGCTGGTACAGAACGCGGCGGCTCGCCTGATTAAGGGCAGCCGCCGGCGTGATCACATCACGCCAGTGCTTAATGAGTTGCACTGGCTACCAGTTGCTTGCCGAGCCGAATTCAAGGTGTTGGTTTTGACCTTTAAAACCCTACACGGCTCCGGCCCAGCTTATCTCAAGGAGCGCCTCCAGCAACATCAAGTAGGCCGCTCAACAAGGTCTGCCACGGACGGCCTTCTCCTTATCCCATCAGCCAGAGCAGCCAGGCTGGTGGGGACTAGGAAGAGGGCCTTCTCTGTGGCGGCCCCCACATTATGGAACTCCCTCCCTAGTGACCTTCGCCATGCCCCCTCCGTGATGAGCTTCCGCCGTGCATTAAAAACATGGCTGTTCAGGCGGGAATATGGGGTGGGTTAGGTTTTTAATGAGAATTTTTTATATTGTTTTAATTATTATATTTTATTGTGTTTTATTGTATTTTACTTGTACATCGCCCAGGGTGGCCGGGTGACCGGCCAGATGGGCGATTGATAAATATAATAAATAAATAAATAATAAATAAACTTTGGCTGGATTGTGCCCAATATTTTTGTGTGATTTTTGCAATGGACCTGTGGCTTGCCAGCTTATGATGTTTTCAGCTTGCTCAGTGCAGATTGTTCAGTGCCAAACAGATTACCCATTTTAATTTTACACCAAAAATATTAGAAATCCCTAGTGCAAAGGCAATGTAGCTTAATTTTTTTTTTAATAAGCCTACAGCTCAAAACAAAATCCTTGATTGGTTGGTTCAGTTCTGCTATTAACAAAATAAATCACCACAGAATCAGCGACCACAGATAACAAGGGAATTAAATCCCATTCCTGGCCATGAATATGTTGTAAGAATCTTTCCCAAACCAAATTGGCTCTGAACGAGAATAATGTTTGCACCTTATCTTCTTTTCTGCTACATAATTCCTCAGTTGGATAGCAACACTGGAAGTGATGCTATTAATATTGGTGGTTACTGCATGTGAGCAGAACATTCCTTCCTCCTTATCTCAATCTGTCTTATAAACAAGCAAATATGAAATGTTTTTAGCTTTTTGTATTTTTTTTAATAGTTGCCTTGTGAACTTTTGAAAGGCCGTTTGATGTACAAGGCAGCTAGACAAATTATATGTGTGTTATTATCTCATCAAGTGATTATATACATTCGTATGAAGAGGACAGTTATCACAACCCCAGATTTGAGTAGCAACCAGAGGCAACCAAACCGTCTGAGGAGCCTTGAGGTCTGGTGATGCAGGCTAGGAAGGTACCAGATGCTGGCATTGACACCAGCCTGGCGTGGGTAGAAAGTAGATTTGGATCGGGATCTGCTGCTAGATCTCTAAGTGATTTGCAGATCATCAAGGGTTTCTGACCCCCAATTGTCAAAAAACAGCAACAACTAAAAAGCTTTCTCCCGCCTATATTAGGTTGCTGTAAAAGAACTCTGAGGGTGCAGGAACCAGCAGTGGATTTTTGTGTGAATAGACTTGTGAACTTGCTTCTGGTACTGATCACAAATTGCTGGACTGAACATGTGGTCAGAGGAACCCTGTCCTTAATTCTTAGCATATATCCCCCCCCCCCATCCGCACCACTATGGGCTTTTCTACACGAGGCTGTTAATTGCTACATCCACTTTTGGTTTCGTTGCAACATTGAGATCCAAGCTCTTCACAAAGAGCTCTCCTTTCCTGCTTTTCCACTACATAACCTCTAGATGGAGCTGTGCTATACTGGAATAGCTCAAATACACAAGGAGAAACAGCACCATTTTCCCCATTCTAATGCAATACCCCATTATCCCCATTCCAAAAAAAAACTGGGGGAAGTGCACTAAAAAAACAGAAGCAAAACTGGAGGATCACAACATTGTCTAAAGAGCCCATAAACAACCGTGAGTAAGGAATCACAAGTGCACAATAAATGCCTCGTGTAGAAAAGCTCTATTTTGCACTTAGGCTCTGGCTGATGGCTAGAGGTTCTAGTAAAAAACAAAGTAGATCCCCACAAGCCTGAAGTCTGATCACTCCTGGCCTAGAGCTCCCCCCACCCTGACCAGCAACAAGACACCCCCTCCAGGAGCCATGGCCACAGCCACTGCCCCCTGCCTAGCAAACATAACAATACATCCTGCTAGACTTTACCAAGTGATCGCAGCAGAATATAAGTGTGAAGAAAGGGAATCTGCCAACTGGTCCTTTACTCAAGACCAGAGATCCAAGGTGCAAGACTGCTAGCCTTAACTCTGCAGCCTTGACCTGAGTCTCTCAGGGCCTGCCCTTGTCTGTACACTGGATTTTGCACTGAACCATAGAGTAACCACACACTCCATGTGGGGTAAAACCAGGAAAGTTTATTCAGGTAAACAGATTACAACAAAAGGTGGGAAATGAGGGAAGGAGACAAGGTGGGGAGACACTTTGGTATACACAGTAGAGCTACAAAATAACAAAGCTAGTTCCTTTACTACATAACTACCCAGGCACTCTCTTTACCTGGGGGTTGCTTGGTCTTCTCCAGGGCTTGCCTCAGCAACAGCCCTACCCCGCGCTTCTTCACGTGCAGACCCCAACAACAACCCAAATGCCATGGCAGGCAGCATAGATTCCCCCCCCCTCCTTTCTGTAGCCCAGGTGTCCTTAGCCAATCAGGATGAACTTCACCTGGCCCAGGCAGAGGGGAGGGGTGGGTCATGACTAGTGGGCTTGCATTTGCATACGAATGGCTGGGGCACGTAGACATCAAGATGGGGAGCCTCTGAGGCACCATCTAAGCTATGTACATTTCGTATTTCCAAGCCCCCAGCTGGGATTATACTTGTTTACACATGAGGAGGTGTGTGTGTGTGGTGCAGGAAACTCTGAGGCTTTTTCTTTCACAATAAGGCTTCACAATCTTCACTAATACAAGAGAGGGTGGGGCCAGAGATTGGTAGCTAGGCCAGGGGAGAATATAAGGGCCCTGGACTGGTGATTCTTAACCAAGGACACGTCACCCCACTGGGTGATCTACAAATCTTGGAGGCCATTCAGACTATGGAGGGGGGGGGGAGTCTGGGATTTTAGGTAGCCCATTCTCCCTTTTTGCAATGACTTCTGAGAGCCTTGAGGATAAAATCCCAGATCCTCGTTTTCTCCGTCAGACCCTTAAAAAAGTAGCACACACCCCCAAAGATGAATCAAACAGGAATGCTCCCTCCCCACTTGACGCACAAATCTACAAATGTGGAGAAAGCCTCGAACACGCATACACCACCACACACAACTTCCCCTTAGTAACCGCAGGTAACTTTCCCTGACAACCCCTGTCTGCATAATCCCTCCCCTGGGGGGGGAGATGGGCAGGAGATGTAGGATCGGCCAGGACAGGTATCACACATATCTTCAATGGGGCACATCGGCCCGAATCCACAACGAAGAAGTATGGACCATCAAGAAGTGCAGGGCAGTCTCAAAGAGCTGCAAAGTATTCCATACCTCCAAAGGCGCCACCTTTTCCCGGGCAGGAATAAGCCCACCTGATCAGTCAGGGGGCATGGATAAGCCCACCTGATCAGCAAGGGGCGGGAAGGAGGGAGGAAGGGGTAGAAAACCCCTCTACCAAACCGTCACGGGGGTTGGGAACACGGGTGCGCGAACAACATCCACATCCAGCTTTGGCTGGGTCAAGCAGTTCTCTTCCCTGGGCCAGGCGGGCTTGGAGTCAGGCTGGAAACCGGACGGCGTAGAGTCTCTGGACTGAGGTAACTCATTGCCGCAGTACGCTAGCCTGGGAACCCGTTCATTCATAAAATCTGAGGTCACGCTCAGGTCTTGTTGATGTTATAGTATTCCTAGAAGTCTATTAGTTCTGCTCCATTTAACCTATAGTAAATAAACGTCTATTCTTGTTACAGATAGACTCTTGTGCTTCCTTTAAGCCGCGTACGAGTTCTGGTCTATTACACTTGCTTTAACGGGCTATATCTCAGTGCCGGTTAACCTGTTAAGTGCCGAACTCACGCAGAAGACCCAGTTGCTGGTCTTCCACAACAAAAATAATGCTTTTCCATCCATTTACAATAAAAGTAGTTTTGTGTGACAAGCTTCCAGACAGAAAACAACAGAGAAGGCACTGTAAGAGCAACAAAGTCGAGGGAGAAACAAGATCTCAAAAAAATGCCAATTGGGCACAAATAAACCTAACACTAAGGACTTGGCTGATAGCCATTGGGCACAATGGTGTAACTGAACATGTGCTTGAGATCTGTGTATTGTATTTATTTATGTTTAATATATACTGCTTAATATAATAAAATCTCTAACTATATGCATTTATCATAAATAGACCTATAAATAACATGAATGTTGCCTTGACTGGAGCACTGTTTTTAAGTCCTCCTTTTTTTACTTGTGGCTTGGGGGGCCTTTGATGATAAGGTTATGTACTTGGTATGTAGTCATGGATTAAAGGTTAAGAACCACTAAGTTACTATATCAGCTGCTGGAGTATAAGGGTAGTATCCAACAGAGTCACTGTGCTCCCGCTGATTCTATCATGCAAGCAGGACACACCACTGGTGCCACAGAAATTTAGCACCACATAAAGCAAGCCCCAGAACGAGCAGCAACACTTTTCCCCAGGTTGGGACAGGTTGGTGGAGCTCCATTATGTGTGGTCTACTGACCTGCCCCATTATGGAAACAAGTGTTTCCACTCGTTTATGGTCCCTATCCGAAGCCCTAAATCCCCGTTGCACAAATGGTGGGTCCTGCTGGCACTTGGGCAGCACCGGATACTGCCCTAACTGTGTGCTTTGGGCTTAAATATGAGTTTTATTGTCCCATTTATTCATATATTGATTATGAATTTTGTATTGCTTATTAACTGGTGTTTTCTTCAACACTGAATTGAAAGTTGTTTATAAGTTACTGTAGCACTTTTATCATTAGATAATGTTTCATATTCTCTATCCTTTGCTATTGTATTTGTCAGATCAGCAGCCATCCAGCAACGCCCAAGAGCCAGCCCCGTCTCCACCATACCACAGTGCAGGTGCTCATGCGATACTCAGTGTTAGCCCATAGGGGCAAGCAGAGAGCAAACCCTGCAAAATCCTGGCTTTGTTCCTACATTGGCACTGGCTCCAGCTGGGAGCTTCAATTTTATTTTATTTTTTAATCATGTCAGTCACAGTACATTGGCTCTTATTGTTTTCCAAAGTGGCGGGTGTTGCTGTACTGAATATATGCTCAACAATTAATTTGAACTGAAAGACATGCATTCAGAAGATTGACCCAAGCTGAAAAATAGGTTGCAAATGTTCTGTTTCATTTCCATTTCTGGATAATTTTTATGCTATCAAACATGTCAAGGCTAAATATACATCCATTTTAACTACTTACAACTCAATAGATACATTTTTCATTGTGATGGCAGTTTCCTTAGCCAATTTCCTTTCTCCCCCTCCCCCTCCCGCCACATTAAATGAATTAATTTATCATGTGCTTACCATCCTTCAGGGCCGGCGCTACCGCTAGGCAAACTAGGCGGTTGCCTAGGGCGCGTGGCTGAAGAGGGCGCAGAAACGCTGCGCTCCTCTTCGCTGCCGCTGCCATGCCACCCCCACCGGGCCTCCCCCCCGCCCGCCGAAGCCATCGCCACACAGCCCCCCGCCCACCGCCGCGCCTCCCCCGCCCGCCACCACCGCGCCTCCCCGCCCGCCACCGCCGCTGCCGTGCCTCCCCGCCCGCCACCGCCGCCGTGCCTCCCCACCCGCCGCTGCCGCCGCCTGCACCTCGCCTCCCCTCCCCTCCCCTGCCACCCCCCGCCACCTACCTTCTCCGTGTCGCTTCCGGAGCCCCGCCCGCATTGTTTTGGCCGGAGGAACCAGGGCAACAGGGTTTTTTTCCCCGGCAAAAAACAGCGCGCGGGGGTCCCGTCGCGTCACTTTTTGCTTGGAGGCGGCGGCAGCAGCCAGGGCAGGGGGAAGGTACGTAGGTGGTGGCGGCGGCGCGGGGGGGGGGGTTGCAGAGCAGGGCTGCTTTGCTCCGGAGCCCCCCCACGGCATGAGAGGGGGGCGCTAAATATAATTCCGCCTAGGGCGCCAAACTGCCCTGCACCGGTCCTGCCATCCTTCTTGACATTACTATTATATGAGTGGATTTGGTGATTTTTTTTCTCTCCCCCAGATTATTTTTTATTTATTCAAAATGATTTTCAGGCGGCCTTTAAGAGGCCTATTAAAACATATTAATAGACGCAGTATTGAAGCACAGGAAAATGTGCCTTATTCTGTGCTGACTTTGAAAGTCTTCTCCTCAGCCACCATGAAAAAAATACATCATACATCACAGTATGTTTCTTTCTGCACCCTCCTCATTCCTACTCACTATTCAATGTATGTAACCACATCTTTTTCCAATGTTCTGTTCCTTTGAAGTGTTCGTTCATAGCCATTAACAGTCTTGGCTAAAGAGGCATTCTCTGTTGTCACTCCTTATCGTATTTCATCTTACTTCCCTTCTTCCAGCTTCTCCCAAGCTTCTAAGAGTATTTCCATATAGTTCTTACCACTTTACCTATATGGGGATCCAGAGTTACAGGGGGCAACTAGGGCAATGCGCCCCATTTGACTTCCCCACAGCTCCTGTGTGTACAGTGAGGCCCTGCCCTATTGCTCACGAGAGCCCCATGCATGCATGAGAACTTGTAGAGGGCAGTGAGAGGGCCCCCAACATCACATCTGCCTCGGACCCCATAAACCCTCTAACATCTGTTCTTGTTTTTTCACTATTTTAAGTCCTCAGGGTGAAACTACATGGACATGCAGCTACCTGGGTCTTTTCTCTGACACTTCCTTTTTTTTAACTGAAAGAATCCTCCGGGGAGGCTGTAAATTTCAACAGAGGAATTGTCTGAGGTTTGGCGGGGGTGGGCTGCTTAACTCTTTCCTTTCTGGTCATTTTTCTGTTCAAAATTAGTCTCCAGCTTTTTTTTTCACCTTACAGATGGAAAGATACAGGCACTTGGGGTGGGGTGGGGGACGCTGTGTGAGCAAAACAGCTGAAAAGGAAAGGGTTAAGCAACTTCTCCCTCCATCCCACTCTCCACTGGAACAGCTTTGGGAGTCTGCTTTAAGTTGAAAGAGAGAAAGAATCAAATGAAAGTACATGCAGATTTGTGTAACATGTAGTTTGGCCTTCTGTGCCATCCATTCCTATGGGCTAAATTACATGTGATGCTCAGTAAAATGTAGTTTTTTCCCCCCTCCTACATTTTTTTTAAATTTTATTTTTACCCCCGTGCATCCATAGGGACTGCAAACTAGATTAGAAAACCAGCACAGGGAAATGGGCTTTTTCCTCCTGGGTTTTTTCTGTAAAAATTCCCCCTTTGAGGACCTGAAAGATAGGGGTAGCAGGGATACAAGAACAAGACAAAGAAAAGTGAAGCAAAATTGATAGGTTCTTATCTCTAGACTCCACTATTCAACCGCTTGCTATCTTCCTGTAGAAATACAACTGATAGTTATGGAAAACAAGACTGAAATGCAGCTAGAGAGCTACATAGAGGGAAAGGAAATAGGAGCAGGGCAGAAGGCAGAAACAGGATGCAGAGTGGAAGAACAGGAATCCAAGCCAGAGAACAGAGAAGCGAAAACAAATCAGGATCCTGAGCTGTTGAAGGCCATATTGGCCAAGACTATTGTGAAAAGAATCATTTCTTTAATTACTTTATTCTGTGTGGAAATCTATAATGTGGAAAATATAATTCTGTCCTAGAAGAAATCAAGGACTTCTTGGGGGGTGGGGGTGGCTAAATTGTAGCACAGCAAAGTGACAGGCTTTTTTCTTTAATTATAAAGAGCAGCAGACCTCCTCCAGACAATAGCTTCCATGCGTCCTTGTTTTGTTTTTTCCACAGTGGCCTGTAAATCCAGGGTATCATGGGGGGAACAAAAAGGTTGCTGCTACAAAACACAACAGACCCCACTGGCAGCCACCATTTTGTCCCTGCAGTGTCCTGGACTGACACAACATCCGGGACACTGTGGAAAAACAAAACAAAATGGCCCCTGCCAACCATATTGCAGCCACCAGGTCTCAGAGCTTTTCTACACAAGGCTGTAAATCAGCTGTATCTACTTTTAAGTTTCACTGCAGAATTGAGATCCAAGCTCTATACAAAGAGCTTTTCCTTCCCTGCTTTCCCACTACATAACCACTTGGTGACACTGTGCTATAGCGGAATAGCGCAATTACACAAGTAGGAAAATACATTTTCTTTCCAAGCTTGCCTGGGCACCCACCAGTGCCAGCTGCCCCACAAATGGCCAAGCAGTACTTTGGGGTTACTGGCACTGGTGGGTGTCCCCCACCGTGATTGTACCCTGCCACATTTTTTTTGCCCATTACCCCCTTTTTTTCCACTCCATTTTAACAGCCAGTGACAGCCCCTTCAAAGTGCCCAAGTGGCACCTTGGAGGGGCTATCTGTGGTTGCTAACCAATTTTTTAATATATTTTTTGTGGGGGACCCCCAAATGTGTGCAGATATTTGCACCCATTTTTTTTCTTTTTAATCTTTCACAAGTGTACACCTGTGCACTTACAGAGGTCCAAAACTTGGCAGCCTTGGCTGGAAAATGTCCAGGGAGGTACTTGCTGCTAAAGAGCAGCAGGTACCAGCCCTGGACATTGACCCAGAAAGGCTCCCAATAGTCTTTCCCCCATCCTTTGATTTTGTTTGACAGCTGTCAAAAGGCGAGCTGTCAAGCCAAACCAAAGCTGCAAGTTATCTGTGCTTGCAAAAGGGGGTGGTGGGATTTACACACACACCCTTCGCAGCAAAATCCTTTTTTTTTCCCTTTTTTTTTCTTTTTTGACTCCACTCTCCTAAGGGTGCTCTCACTTTTTCACATGTTCCCTAGACTGTAGGTGTTTGGGAACATGGAAAAGTGTGAGCGACCCCCCCCCCTTTTAAAAGGATTGGTGTTTTGACAGCTGGTCTTGGCCAATATGGCCTTCAACAGTTCAGAATCCTGATTTGTGGGGTTTTTGCTTCTCTGTTCTCTGGTTTGGATTCCTATTCTTCCATTCTGCAGTTAGCTGATTTCTGGCTAAATATCAAAGGCATAGGAGCAGACCCATATGTTTTTTTGTTTTGTTTTTCCTGGTCAGTTGGCAACCCTACCATCACACCACACTAAACCTTTGCATAAGATTATTGAGATGCATGCTTTTGGGTCCATATGACAATTTCAACCCATAGCAATGTGATTTGATTCTCCTGTCACAGTGTACCAGCAACTATGTGCTGCAGCCAAGACCAAAATATTTTATTTCAGTATATGCCTAGCAACCTAATTCACTAATTTTACAGGCAATGTCCTCTGAAATCTTCTGCCATGGACTGTTATTAAAGTATTTATCAAATGAAAAAGAAACACTTACCGGTACTTGCAAAAGGTAATTTCCCCTTTTTCTTTCTACAGAGCATACTGCCTGGGAACCAAAGATGCTCTGGATTCTGGAACCTTTGATTTTTCCTATTCATAATTTCAAGTTACTGTGCTTCAGTGGAAGCAAAAGATCTCTACTCAAGAACTAGGTGAGAGAATGATGACAGAGCTGCACCGTATTGATTGCATCAATCTTGCACAAGCTGCTATTAATAGCTACTTTCCAACTTATTGTAGAATGAACTAAGAGAAGTAGCATTAAAGTCAGGTTATCATAGCCTGGATACCAGGATTCTATTATTGACTCTGAAAAAGAGTGTGTGGGGGGGGGTTGTTTTGTTTTTTACAGGGTTGGTAGAGTAAGAAAAACAGCTCTTCATTGACTAATTACTCAAAAAAACAAAAAAACAAAAGCAGCCAGAGGTTAGTCAGCAATTTCCTCTAATGGGCCAGCATGTGTGTAAAAAGCCAGGCTGCCTGACACTGATAAGCTGACATAAAGGCAGGCAGCTTCAACTCTGTAGGTTTGCCATTAATTCAATTCTGTTATTAAGTGAGAATAAATGGCCTGGTATTTGTTCATACCTCAGGAAACTGGAGGCCCTTTGTAAATATTGTGTAGTTTATCCCAAAAGGGAGGACAAACAATGTAATCTGAGGTGGGAAAGAACACGGGCGTATTCGCACATCTCTTTCCACAATTATAGGAGGCAATTACCCGCACAGATGAGACCCATAATAGGAAGGCATGGAATAAAAATTACTTTTTAAAACTGGTAACCTTACTTGTGCCTAATCACCCTTATGAAGAAAGGCTTATAGCAATGGTTTTAGAAGCTTTATGGCTGTGATCATTTCAATCAGTGGGCGTCATGACAACCCATCATAGTGATTTACCACGATGGGTTGGTTGAACCTGCAAAGCACCTACGATGAGCCTGACAGACGATTGGGCTCATCGTGGGTGCTTTCAATCCCTCCCCCCTCCCCTCGTTCCTCCCAACAGTATCCCAGGGGACACAGTGGGAGCAACGGGTCCCCTCTCCCTGACAGCCGCAATCACGAACCAATTTCAGCTCGCAGCAGCTGTCCCTTTAAAAAACTTAATTCCCCAACTTCGCAAAAGCCATCAGAGTGCTGGCTTCCGCAATCCCCTTTAGGGGCAGGCACTAGCTGCCTCTTCAAAGTGCCACGCAGCTCCTTGGAGGAACTGCCCATGCCTGCCCACCATGCCAGCCCCCTGCACATTGCTGCAGTCAAGGTTGGAAGTTGCCTTTATGAAATATACAAAGTTGTATTTATATACGAAGTATACAAAGTTGTAAATATACGAAGTTGTATTTTATCAGAAATTTATCAAACAAGATCACTTGCAACATGTACTAAACAACAGTACAATTCCAGTTTCATAAGTACCCATCCAAGAGAGTACACTGCCCACAAACAGAAAGGGTGTGTGTGGTATCCACCACAGCAACAAAGTAAAAAAAAAAAAAAACCCACAAAATGCTTTAGGAGCCCTCAGCCCAATATAAGTCCTCTTCTTCCACATAGATGCTGAAGAGGCTCCTCTTGCTGGTACTGCAGCTTGAGCCTGTAATCTGTAAAATGAGGGACAAGTCTCAATAAACAAATCCCAGGCCACAGGCCTTCTCCCTTTTGTGGAGTTTCTCCTGCTGCTGCTGGCTGGGCTGACTGAGGTGTTTTGCCTCTCCTATAAGTGATGACATAGAAGCAGCTTCAGTGCGGTTACACCATCGTGGGTCAAGCCCTACAACAAACGAGCCACTTGGCAAGAATGGCAAAATCCCCTTGCCACTCTTGCCAAGTAGCTGGCCAGTGAGAATGGCATTGGCTGACAGCTGCCCCCAAAGTGCCCAAGCAGCACTTGGGAGCATCTGTCAGAGGCTTCCCCGATTTCTTCTTGTGCCAGAGGCGGGGGTGCCCTCTCCGCTCTGCACCACTGCCCCGAACACGGGGTGGCAGCATGGAGAGGATCCCTGCCTCCAGCTCGAGAGGAAACCTCTCAAGCTGGAGTCAGGGAATGGGATGCCCTCTCTGCTCCATGCCACATCTCCAAGCATGTGTTGTAAATTAGTCCAGTCCAGAGATAAGCCGTAGTCGTTATCACAGTCCAAGGTTAGAAGCCACAATATGTATCCGAAATCTAGCAAACACAAACCAGTTAAGGAGCAGGCCGAAGAGTCGTGGGTCAAGGTCGTTCTGGAGTCGAAATTCACAAGTCTCAGTCCAGGAGCTGGCAAGAGCGTCTGGCTGCGGCTGATTGCAACAACAATTGCTTCCACAGTGGCTAGTCAGATGCCCCAATGGGAAGCCCACAAGCAGGACGAGACTGCAACAGCACCCTCCTGCCGGTGTTCCCCAGTGGCTGGTACTGATAACCATGCTGCCTCTGATGCCGGAGGTAATATACAGCCATCATGACAAGTAGCCATTGACAGCCTTCTCCTCCATGAATTTGTCAAATCCCCTTTTAAGGTCACCATCTTGTTACATGCACCCGGATTCTCTGAGCAGTGAGAAGTTTCAAGGGTGCAGCATTTACCTGGGGGTCTTATCGTTCATTTATTCATTTGTGAAACTGGAAAAATCACAAACTGTCTTATAGTTCATTTGTGAGTTTGGACAATCACAAAGTGACTTATAATGCATTTATAAGTCTGGAAAAAATCATAGGCTGGCCTATAATTCATTTATGAATCTGGGAAAAAATCGTAAACTGGTTTATAATGCATTTGCACAATGTTATGTCTTTTAAAAACCCTGTGTCGGATGGCTGGATGGCCAACTTCTATATCTTTAAAAGCTCCTCTGCACAATGTTGGCCCTGCCTCCAGTGACCCCTTGGCTCTATCTCTGCTGACCTGCTTTCCAACCCACCAGTCAGATTGGCCATGAACCACCACTGGATATAGCAGTAAAATCACTATTTATCTTACGGCTCCTTCTTTTTGAAGAAAAAAGAAAAGTGGCCCCTTCTCATTATTTTCTCCCAGTTTTGACACTGTCCTATTGGAGTCATAACCACATAAATTATGGCAGATGCTATTAACAAAACCATTGACAAGATCCTAGTACATGAGCAAATTGCTGTCTCTTTAGGCTGTTCACCTGGATTGGTAATTTGCTGGAGTGTGTTCTGTTCTTTCTCCCTGATTACTCTCTTGCTCAAGTCAGATCTAACGTCATAATCAAACTATTGTCATTAAAACACTACAAAACTCAGGACGTTGATATAGTGCCATCTACAGACTGTAAAATGGATTTAGCAAAACAATACCACATGGATCCAATTCTTAAAATAACAAAAACCCTCATGTACTTCAACAATTGTAGGCAATTAAAAAAATTGAATAACTAATAATTCACTGCCCTTTCACAACACCCAAAATCAGCTGTCTGAGGGTAAAACTACATGTTACTTTAAATACATGGTATGCAGCTGGCCCTCTCTTTCTTAAACTACAGTAAGCATGCAGAGCCCCAATCCAGATTGGGACCATTGCACACAGGTGTGTGTGTGGGGGGGGGGGTTAACCCCCGCAGTCACTTGTTTTCTGAAACCACACACATGGGGAGGGGGCTTGCAAAAGAAAACAAAGCCTCCCTTTGTGCCAAATTTTGAAAAACAACTGGCCGACAGAGGAACGTTTAAACTTTCCCTACACATGCATCATGGTCCCAATCTGGATCAGGGCCCTGCATACTTCAGAGTAAGAAAGAAAGAGAGGGCCAGCTGCATACTATGTATTTAACATATTGCGTAGTTTGACTCTCACTCTGCCTAAGGGTAGGGCAGCCTTCCCCAACCTGGCTCCCTCCAGATGTTTTGGACAACAACTCCCAGGATTCCTGGCCATTGGCCATGCTGGCTTGGCCTGATGAGAGCTGAAGTCCAAAACATCTGGAGGCACCAGGCTGGGTGAGGTAGGGCCAACCGTGAACTGATCATCAGCCCCAGACCAGTCAACACAGATTCCTTTTGAACTGAAAAAAAGTAAGGTATCTGCAGCATTATTATTTTTTTACTGGTACCTAGCAATTGCACAGATATCAGAAACACTGGACTAGAAGTATGATTACCAAATAGACCGTCAGGTGGCTCTCAGTTAAATGGCCTTTAGTACCCTGCCATAGACTGAGGTGCAGCTAGGGGAGCCTTTTTGACATCCAGGTGTATTACTCCAGTTGTGAAGCACGCACCTAACCTTTCTCTTCTTCCCACCCCTGACATGCTTTACAATTGCTTCTACATTCCTGATATGTTAGAGCAGTGTTCTCCAACCTTGGGTCCCCAGATGTGTTTGGCCTACAACTCCCAGCATGCCCCAGCCAGCTATGCTGGCTGGGGCATGCTGGGAGTTGTAGGCCAAACACATCTGGGGACCCAAGGTTGGAGAACACTGTGTTAGAGCAAACAACAACAAGGCACAGCCCCCTTCTCCTCACTGCTTAGCTGCTTCCGCCAATCGGCGACCAGTCCCGATTTAAAAAAGAAAGAAAAAAATAACCCTGAGCATGTTCACTTCCCCAATTTAAACACACTTAAATCATAACACAATCAAGACTACAGGAATAAAACCAGGTTTGCTTCTGCTGCCCTGATGCTAAATACATTTGCAAACAAGCACCATTCTGATGTAGAAAATGATAACATATTTTAAAAGTAAAATGCCCAGCCAGCCGCCCCATGATTATAAAATGCTTACAAAAAATAAGAAGAAGGGATGCTGCAGTGAGCTGTGTCAGCCCAGATGGGACCCAGCATGCCTGTGCCAGCCCAGCTGCTGATGCTGGGCCTGTTTGCCACTGCCCCCATCACCTGCTACTCTTTGGGTGGTCGTTTGCAGGGGCTGGGCTGCGGGACCCTGGTAGTAGGCGATCACTCGTGACCGAGTAAGATTGTCTTCCAGGATAAAATTACAAAAGAAAATTATAAAAATTATAAAAAATTATAAAAAAGAGGAGATTGTAAAAAAAAAATTGTGTAGACTCTAGTGATGGGTCCGTAAGTGACTGTGGAGGCCAATTCTAGATCCACACAGCTTCCCACAGTGAGGACACAGGTTACCAGCTGGACCTTGGCCCTGGCGGCATCAGTGCCCATAGCATCGCTCACTGAGGAAGGGAAGGGAAGAAACAGAGGCTGGATTCAGACAACATGATAACCCACACTCAAGGGTTGAGTATGGGTTGAGTGTGGGTTGTCGTTGAACCATGGGTTGTCGTGTGGTCTGAACCCAGCAGAGATAACAAATCAAGATGAACAACTCACAGTTCACAACCCAACCACAAACCATGGATTCTCTTCATGGGTTGTCCGTGGTTAACAAACCATGGCTTGTTAGCGCAGCTGGTTTCTGACAACACGACAACCCACATTTCAATGACAATCCACTCTCAACCAACCCATACTCAACCCTTGAGTGTCGGTTATTGTGTTATCTAACACTTGTCACTGCTGCCTGCTATGTACCTTCTCTGTCTGTACAGTTGCAATGCTGTGTGATCTTGTGTGAGCAGCAGCAATCAAAGACCCAGAATATTATACATCCCTGAGAGAGAGGGAGGGAGGGAGAGAGAGAATAATCTACCAAGAGCATGCATGCTAAAACAGTGACATCTTGTGAGCTGAATAAGAAGACTACTACCCTGAATTGCAGTACCACAGAATCAGCAAGGAATCTACATGAATTGTGGATGAAGCCGCTCACATAGACTAATCCCAGTGAATCTGGGTATCACAGAGTTATGGGCCCAGTCACATGGAAGCTTCACTGCACTCCTGCATTTATCCATTTAATACTAAAATGGAAGCATGGAAGAAATCCCTTTCTTCACAAAAACAAAACCAGGAGACTTTTAAAGCACAAGAGCACCCTATTCAGGCTGCAGCCACTTCCTCGGTGACAGTTCCAAAAGTATCCACTCCACAAAGGTGTAGAATTCCCACAACAGATTAAGTTGCCACAATTGAATGGAATGGAAGCACTTAGGTGGCAAAAGAGGTGTTTTGAGCACCACATTACACTGCGGTTCTGTTGGATTCACATCCTATCCTCAGGAGTTGAAATATCATGAGGAAAGAACAGAGGCTGTAACATTGCCCCATATATGCTTAAGTAACAGATGGATTGTTACTGAAGCTGGGTTTTTTTAAAACAAAAAACAAAAAAACTCTGGCTTCTGGTTTCAATAGAAACTATTGAAAGTAGAAGCTAGAGTTAAAAAAAAAAAACCCAGCTTCAGCATCAAAGCTATCCATGTTATTTAAGCGGCACTCCACAGCCCCCTTCTCCTCACCGCTTAGCTGTTTCCACCCATCAGCTGAGCAGCACGGGAGAGGAAATCACAGACAGTACCCCTTCCCTCCCCACAATCTTCCGCTGCCCCACGCAGCTGAGCAGCACAGGCAAAAGGTGATGGCCTGAAAGGGCCGCAGAGGAGGGAGGGGCTGTCCGGCCAGATGAGGAGGCCAACCGAACTGTGGATCCCCCACCCCGATATATGCTCACCTACTTACAGTGAAGATGGAAACCAAACCAAACCGTATATTCTCAAAAAGCATGTAAAAGGACTATTTACCAGCCTATCCTATGCAGTTAGATGAGACCAAGGTCACCGATTTCAATGAACTTAAAGTTGCAATCCTATGTTCCCTGGGAGGGCATTTCAGGGGCCATAGGATAGGTTGGATCTTCCCCTCCAAAGGCAGAGAGAGAGCTCTATCCTGGAAGGGGGAGATCTGATTTCGGATGCCCCCTCTCAGCCCCCGCAGCAACCTCCAACTTGGCCCTGCCTCTCCAACACTGGAACTCCAGCGTCGGTAAAGATAAAAGTGGGTGGGTGGGTTGGGAGGGGCTTCCTTCCTTCCAGTCCGCTCACCATGCCCCAGAAGAGGGAGGGGGGAAAGTGCTGCTCCTCCCTGTCTTCCACCTTTGGATAAGGCGGTTCTCCACACCATGGCCAGTAGGATTGCTGTGTCAATGTATGTAACTCAATGTAGGATCTGCATAGGAACATAGGAAGCTGCCTGATACTGAGTCAGACCATTGGTCCATCTAGCCCAGTATTGTCAACACTGACTGGCAGCAATGGCTCTCCAGGGTTTCAGGCAGGATTCTTTCCAACTCCTACCTGGAGGCCAGGGATCGAACCTGGGACCTTCTGCATGCAAAGTATGTGCTCTATCACACTGAGCTATGGTCCCTCCCTACAGCACCTGGTACTCCCAGGCGGTCATCCATCCAAGTAGTAACCAGGCCCGACCCTGCTTAGCTTCCAAGATCCAACGAGATCGGGTTGTTCAGGGCATGATAGTGAGTAGTAGACTACTGAATATAGATAGATAGATAGATAGATAGATAGATAGATTTATGAACATTTTGCACAAGTGTTGCTGTGCTGTGAAGTTACTTGGCTTGCTATATCACTTGTAACAAAACCGCAAGCATGTAAAAATAATAAGGAAAATGGAAATTATTAAGTGCTTTTAGGTCTTTAAAAATTAAGGAAAAAATTCAGGCATGAAAAGAAATATTTTAGACAACAGGATGTTAAGACGCCTTGGCTAAGGAACCAGAAAAAGCAATGAAATTACACAAATAGTTGGTAAAATTAACAAGCTGGTTTTATGGTGCTACATAAATATGTTCAGTCACTGAACTGAAATTATGTTTCTTTATATTATTGTACTGGAGACTGTTTTACATTACTAAACGTAGCAGTCAAGCATTTTGTGACCTCTGGATTGAATTGCACCTCTATGAATAATCAAGAGCCTGATCCTCAGCACCATTGACTGCAGTATGCTAAACCCCTTCTGTTAGATCTGCACATCTACCCTGTGGAGATTTGCCCCCTCTTTCATGTATGCATCAACATCACACCCACTCAACTGCTTTTTAAACTGGATATGGTAAAAAGCCACTTGTATCTCAGTTGCATTGATTAGGCCAAGTCTACTTGTTAAAGGTATGACCTGACAACAAAGACTTGTTCAGACAACACGATAACCCACACTCAAGGGTTGAGTATGGGTTGAGTGTGGGTTGTCATTGAACCATGGGTTGTTGTTGAAACATGGGTTGTCATGTTGTCTGAACCCAGCCGCAATAACAAACCATGGTTTGTTAACCATGAACAAGCCACAGTTCACAACCCAACAACAAACCATGGGTTTTTTTTCATGGGTTGTTCGTGGTTAACACCCATCAGGGGAGGCTGATGACTCCTGTGTCAGTGGGGCTGCTGATCCATTGCAGCTCTTATTCTGAGCTGTATAGGAGCTATCCATGGTGCTGAACTCCATCCCCCCCCCCAGCATGGATAGCTCCTATAAAGCTGCAATGGATAAGGAGCCCCACTGACATAGGAGTCACCTGCCTCCCTTGCAAACCATGGCTTGTTATAGCGGCTGGGTCAGACAACACAACAACCCATGTTTCAACAACAACCCACAGTTCAATGACAACCCACACCCAACCCTTGAGTGTGGGTTATCGTGTTGTCTGAACCAGGTCAATATGTTGTTGGAATATGGAGTCTCATATTCAGGTTTGCCTTCGGGAAATGAAGCAACAGAACCACAGAACCGGCAGACATGATCAAGGTCATGCCTGAGCTAATTGTCACCTTTGGCCCAGTGTAGTGGGTGTACAGTTTTTTCTGTCTTCAGGGAATCTGGAGCAGGGGTCATGATAGATTGATTTCAGCTGGGATGACATCATGCTATGGGTGCAGCTGGCATTGCATCATCTATGGGTGTGACTGTACAGAATTGTATATAAGGTGTGCAAAGTCTCTGTGTTCTTGTTGGGGGAATAAGGAGTTAATTGGATTAAGAGTTATTGATTAGAAGCATTCTGTAAGTAAAGAGATAGTTTATGTATGTCTAGACTGTATCTGTTTTTGTCTGACATACTGTTCTCTTTCACTTTTGTAATTAGCACTCTGTATATGTTCTGTTCCTATTTTTGCAAGTCTTAGTTTAGTAAACCTTTGTGTTTAAAGAAACAGACTTGTGTTTTGCTTTTTAACCTACTGGCCTAGCACTCGCTTCTCACACGCCACAATCTCTCTCCGCTGCAACTTCTGCAGCTGCTGGGACAAAGTTGTTTAACTTTGTTTCCCCCCCCCCCCACCCGGCGGCTCAGATTTCCAACATATGTAAGCACATAATTCAATTTTTTTGCTCCCATTATTTATACCTAGTAAAACACTTACTGACAGTTTATAGCAACCTATGTATAGTACATGTGGACAATGATTCCTTGTGTACACAGAAGGAGCCTTGATGCACCCACAGCACCCACATCCGACCCATACGGGGTTCTTTATTTGCTTCAGTAAAGGAGGCAGCTCTGCACTTATACAAAGAGATGGAGCTTTGCTGTCCCCTGTCCCATATACTGAAGTTAATGGGGTAGCCTCTTCACTCAGAAGCTCCACTTACACCCCAAAGCACATACCTGGGCTCTGTATCAGTAGCATCATCTTATCCAGTCCATATTTCCTATTGTGTGGGACCAACATAGCAACTACGCCATGATCATATAACTTCAGCTCCTCAATTTAAAAAGCAATAACATACAGCTTGTTCTGAAGAGCCTTTGGATGTAGTTTTCGGTACAATACTGAAAAATGATCTCGGCCACCACGGACAGGCCTCAGCATGCCTCCCCATGACTGCAGTTGTATCACTTTGCTACTCATTGCTCCATTTTCTGCCTCACTTCAGAAATGAAAGAAAGAGACCAAGTAAAACTCCAAACTTCATGAATAACTTAACGGATGTTGTGCGCTCTACACACAGTATGATTCTATGGGCTTCAGAGCTCTCATTTCAACTTTTCACCAGTGTAAACAAGCTTTCAAATTTGGTCCTAATTATCTTGCCTTGAGGCAGGTTCCTGTGTTGCTTTCTTGCTGTTATTGTGCTGAGGTTCTCATCTTCTTCAGCCTGTGATTTCTTACCCTAATTTGTGGCCTTGTTATCTGTACATATGATTACTCCATTATGAAACTCCAATTGCCCTGGTGCCATTGCAAATGATCGGCCAGGGAAATGAGATGTAAATAAAGGCTTAATGTAATTAAGCCTGGTTTTGCTTGATCAAATGTAACTTCTTTCCATTGTCATATATTTTGCTCATTCTAAGTCATTGTCTTTTTTCAACTCATTGCTTTTATTAAAGTACTATAAGAACTTGTTCCAGTTTTAGTATAATGCTGAATTATGAATTGAATCTGGAATAGCAACATTATCATTTTCATTCCCTGTATTGCATCATCTCAAGCACATATAGGGCAGCCACACAATGGATATGTACAGCACATCATCACAGATGTTTATAGTTCTCAGGGAACCCCTTTGGAAATACACAAATGAAAATGACACATTCTCTGACATCTAAAATATTATTACCATGCAAAGGATGTGCATTTAGTGCCTAACAGAGCCAGTGTGAGCCAGCGTGGCATAGTGCCTGTGTGGCATAGTGGTTAGAGTGTTGGGCTGGGGCTTGAGAGATCCAGGTTCCAGTCCCCACTCAGCTATGAAGCCCACTGGGTGACTTTGGGCCAGTCACTTACTCTCAACCTAACCTACCTCGCAGGGTTGTTGTGAGGATAAAATGCAGAGGAGGAGGACCATATAAGCTACCTTGGGTTCCTTGCAGGAAAAAAGGTGAGATATAAATATAATAAATAAAAATAAATAACAGTGCAATCCTATACAAGTCTACTCAAAGATTGACGGGCTGTCCCATACCCAGGTTGTAGAGAGAGGAATGGCTGCCTGGAGAGGTATGAAGCTGAAGACATCTTGGTCCATCTCTGACAGGTGCAAAACAAAAAGTGTGAACTCCATATCCTCACACAAGGGGGAGGTGCTGACATTGAAGGACAGTCAGACAAAGGCATGGGGCTATTCTAATTTTAAGTTTCTCTTGGTAAACATCAGGTATTGCTGATAATGAGGAAATGCTTTTGAAACATGCATGTAACCTGTGTCATCTCTACTGAAATCATCTGGGAATAATGTTATACCGAATATTGAACCAGGGCAAATACTCAGCCATAACATGCCCTTGCTCTCCAACATAGATTGAAGAGAGCCCACTTCCTACATAGGGGTAGCCTTTGGCATTTTGGTGTTCTGTGTATAAAAATAAAATGTCAAGTCACATATTGAACCTGACAGCTCCTTCATGCACCTCAAAGTTCCTCTGCAGCAACAGGCCTCTTTTCTAGGATGGCCCATGTGTCCTACTTTAAAGATGACAGCCCTCTGTTTGAAAGGCTATCGGGGGACAGTCCTTTATTTGAAGATGTCCTCTATTTTAAGGGCTGTCCAGTCCAAGTCTGGTTTAAAGATAAAGAACCATAAGGGGCAAGTTAGGGGCCTTGACCATGCCCATCAATAATTAGCACCTTGGACAGCAGACTGAGCAGCCACCCAGGTCATCTGACCACAGTCCTCTTTCATTATGGTGAGATGCATTGTGTTTCTATCTAAATTATAGTAATTATTTCCACATTTGTATCTATACATATACATTGGCATATGCACATTTTATGTAAATCTGTGTCCTCTTTTTTGGTCCACGTAAGTGGCCACCCTACTCTTTTACCACCCAGGGCTGGCCCTTGGATGAAGCAGGGTGAAGCTCCCTCCTCAGGTGGTGGAGCAGGATCAGTGGCAAATTGCACTGGTCCCCCCACCAGGAGGGCCCGTTGCCAGTGCCACCTCCTCCAGTGACTACTCTGGTGACCCGGCTGCTCTCCCGCCAGCAGGCTCTCCAGAGCAACTGCCCTCTGGAGAGCCACAATGGCTGAGGAGAGCTGGCCAGGCTGAAATGCCTGGCTCTGAGTGGGTCCTTTCTCACAACCAGGCATGAGATGGGTGTCCCAGGATGCTTTTCTTCCATTTTATTCTCCTCCCCCCCTCCCAGTCCATTGACCATCATGGGAGAGAATTAACTATGCCAGCTCCAAGACTGGCATAGCTTAGGAGCCTGTTTGGGGGGGTGTCAGGTGAATGAGGGGGCTTAGGATGCTGTGGAACCATCACCTCACCTGACACACACCCAGAATGCCCTGTTTTGGCCCCCACCACTGAGCCAATGACAGTAGCCCTTCCCATCGCCACACCAGGGGGCCCTCCTATGGCAGACATGCCATCCTGCCGGCAGGCCTCCAGTGCATCCTATGGCCCCTCGGCCACCTTTTCAGGGAGCACAGGATTGCTCCCTTTAAAATAGGGATGTGCGGATATTGTACAGGTGTTTCATGGATTGTCCGGCACCTTTCATTCCGACATCTGCTCATTGACAGAATCAGATTTATTTTTTTAACCAGAATTTCATTCTACTAATGCGGATTTGTAGAAGTGTGCATTAGCACAAATCTTCCCCCCCCCCCAATGAAAAACCAGACTGCAATTCTGCAGGAACCATGTGACTTGAAAAAAAGCTGGTCCACGGCAGAATCTGCAGGTTGGATTCACAGAAACCTGAACGTGTCTGAATCCATTGCGGATTTCTCTATCATCACTACTTTAATTCAGTTCTAATTATTGAATGAGATGTCTTGGGCATCCCATAGTGGCAGGACACATCACGGTATGTTTAAACACTCATCGCACAGAGGTGCACATCTAGTGACAACAGGCTTGGGAGAGCTAGCGAATGTAGTTCTCTCCAGCTGTACATTCTACAAAGCAATTCTCTGGTTAACTCAGCTGAAGAAATTATTCCTCACTTAAAGTTCAGGGCACAAAGAATTTCCAGAAATAATAATCAAATTGAGACTGGAATCAGAGTAAGTTAGTTTCTTTGGGACTGCAATGTTTTAAAGTTTCAGATGACCATACAACATTGCAGTTATTTATTTATATTTTTATTTATTATTACATTTATATCTCACCTTTTTTCCTCCAAAGAGCCCATGGCAGCTTGCATGATCCTCCTCCTCTCCATTTTATCCTCACAACAACCCAGTTAGGTAGGTCAGGCTGAGAGTCAGTAACAAGCCCAAAGTCACCATGAGCTTCAACATGAACTGGGGACTAGAACACTTAACTCCCGAGTCCTAGTCCAACACTCTAACCACTGCACCACACAGGCATTCCCAAAGAAAGTAATGTTTTCTGATTCCTCTAGTCTCAATTTGATTAATATTTCTGAAAATTCTTTGTCCAGTCAAAAAAGGTTATAATGCATCAACCTCCAATTCTAGAAAGCTACCCTTTGGTTCGTTCTCATATCAATAAGAAGTTGGAGTATAATTCATATGCTCTGAGACACCAAATTAATCTACAGATGTTTGACTGAATGTTGATCTATTCCATATGTATTAAAATGTGATTTACAAGGAAAAAATATAAAGCCACGACCACATTCTAGACAGTAAAATGCTAAGAGAGATGGCATATCCAAACCCTGTCCATGACTTTAATTACAGTAATGGCTGCACTGTATGCATTTATTTGTTCTTTTTTAAAAAGAGCGTTCAGCCCTCCCAATTACAATAGACTGTAGAATAGTAACAACTATGCAATTACAGTAACAATAACGCAACCTTGAGATGCACTGGACTGTTAACTCCCATAATTGGGAAGCCTACTCAATCAGAGCAGCTTACCTTCAATAAAAGGTCATCCCTCGATAGGAATGTTCATAGGAAACCACTGGATTTGTCATTTGGCTAGCTAATTACAAAGGTGGGTAAGGAAAATTATATTTCTGGCATTTTAAAGTTAAGATGTAGAGCCTAATCGTAGATTACAGTTTGTCAGAGCTAGCACCGACTCCAATAGAATTACAGTCACTAGTATGATTTGGATCAGGATGGAAACTGCAGCGCAATAAGCTTCTACTGCCCCCTTGAGGCTTAAAAATTCGAGAGGGGGGGGGAGGGAGGGAGGGAATGCAGCCCTCCTCGAGCCTGCAGGGGAAGAATGGCACAGGGGAAGAGGGACTTCTTATCTTAACCTTTCCCCCTCTGGCTGTTTTCTTGTGGAAGATCAGCCCCTCCCCCATTTTTACTTCCACTAGGTATAGAGCAAGTGAAGGTAAAAGCAGTTGCGAAAGGGGGCTTCCCCACTGGATGTAAAAGCAGTCAGAGGGGGTGAAGTTCATAGGAAAGATTGCACAAGGGGATTGCATTTTTTGTAGAATTGGAAAAGGTACAGAAAAGGGCAACCAAAATGATCAAGGAGCTGGAGCAATTCCCCTATGAAGAAAGGTTACAACGTTTAGCTTAGAGAAACAGTGAGTAAGGGAAGACATGATAGAGGTATACAAAATTATGCATGCTGTAGAGAAAGTGGATATGGAGACATTTTTCTCTCTCATAATACTAGAATCCGGGGATATCCCATGAAGCTGATTGGTGGCAGATTCAGGACAGACAAAAGGAAGCAGCTCATGACACAGCATAGTTAAACAATGGAATTTGCTATTGCCATAAGATGTAGTGATGGCCACCAACTAGGATGGCTTTAAAAGGGGATTAGACAAATTCATGGAGGAAAAAGCTATCAATGACTACTAAATACAGGGGCCATATGCTACCCCCAGTATCAGAGGCAGTATGCCTTGGTATACCAGTTGCAGGGGAACATGAATGAGAGGGTGCTGTTGTACTTCATAGATCAGAGTTGGAAGGAGCCTACAAGGCTATCGAGCCCAACCCCCTGCTCAATGCAGGAAACTAGAGGGGCCTCCCATCCAAGTAATAACCAGGCTTGACCCTGCTTAGCTTTCCACACTCAGACAAGCTGAGCCAGCGTGAGCCACAGGCCGTATCACTTGTCCTTCTGGGTTTCCCACAGGCAACTGGTTGCCCACTATGTGAACGGAATGCTGGACTAGATGGACCCCTGGTCTGACCCAACGTGGCTCTCCTTATATTCTTATGGAAGAATGAAGATGCCCTGTCCCTACAGCACTCTCCCCCTTTATATAGCAGCCATAGCAGCTGCATTCTCAGAAGTGTCTCTAAAAAGAACAACAGAATTACACACAATGTGCAGTTCTACTATAAGATTCACCTAAGAGCAAATCCCATTGCATACAGTGGGACATAATTCTGAGTAAACATGTTTAAGATTGGGCTTCAAGTGTTGCCACTGCTCTTTTGAATTTTGTAAGGCATTGAGCAAGAAGCCAACCCGATCTGCTCCACAAGCACATTAAGCTGGAGCACTTGAACTGAGATATACTTCATTCCTTTGAAATTAATAGAACTTTGCCTTTTTAAGTCTAAAAAGTCCAACTTAATTGGTTTGTTTTGCAACATAGCAGCCTGATAGTATAAAACAATTTTAGATTTTATCGATCATAGACATGAGTGAATATGTATATCTAATAGAAAATCAAAGAGTTGTCAAGGGCTCTATAATGGTAAGTCTTGTCTCAGTAACCTTTTAGTTCTTTGAGAATGTCAACAAGCATGTGGGTAGGAATGATCCAGTAGACACTGTGTATCTGGCTGGCCTTCCAAAAATTTGACAACGTTCTCCACCAAAGGCAAACTTAGCAGTCTTAGTATAAAAGGATGGGTTCTCTTATGGATCAGTAACTGGTTAAACAATGGGAAGCAGAGTAGGAATAAAGTAGCAAAACGTTAAAAGTTTCGGGACTAGGGCCTTGAAATAGAGGGGGCCAGATTGGAGCCTTATTTCTTAAGCCCTAGGAGTGTCCTGTAAGGTCTGAGAGATGCCTAGTTCAGGCTGAGATTAATGTAACGGGTGGTGGAAGCCTGCACTGGTAATTGTTTGTCCTGCCTACACTGCTGGGACCTAGGGCAACTCCCTTCCTCCCTTTACATATGGCATGGAAAAAGTGGATAGGGAGTTTTCTCCCTCTCATAATGCTAAAACCCAGGGTCATCCAATGCAGCTGAGTGCTGGGAGACTGACAAAATGAAGTTGTTTTTTTCCACACAGTTCGTAAACTATGGAATTCACCACTACAAGATATAGTGAACAGGTTTACAGGGGGATTAGACAAATCCACAGATACAGAAGGCTATCAATGGTCTATTAGTCATGATGGCTATATATTACCTCCAATATAGAGGCAATATGAGTTGCTTGGGAACATGAGTGGGAGGGTGCTATTGGGCTCATGTCCTGCTTGTAGGCTTCCCATAGGCATCTGGTTGACCACTATGCTAAACAGGATGCTAGATTGGATAGGCCTTTGGTCTGATCCAGCAAGGCTCTTATGTTCATAAATGCCTGACAGTATTACAACAGCCATCTAGCCAAGTTAGTATTGGTCACCTTCTTGTCTAAAGTTCTATGTATGAAGCAGATAAAGAGCCTGCCTAAATTATTTATTTGAATCACTTTTAACCTGCTCTTCAGTAGAAAAGGCTCGCAGAGCAGCTTACATAAGTTCAATAAAACAAGACAGTCCCTCCCTGCAGGCTTACAATCTAAAAGACACAAGACAAGAAGAAAGGGAGGAGGGAAAACAAGCAAACTCAGGCACCAATTCTTGAAGTTACATAGCCATTCTTATCATGACCAGCTGGAATGGGAACCATTCAGGGAGAGCCCGATGGAGATAGCCATTCAGCAGCATCAATGGAGTGGCCCCACAATCTCTCCCTCTGCTTCATCTTCCCTTCAAACTACTTGCTGTAATCAATGTACTGTTTTAGGGTTCATCCAACACTAACCCTCTGCCACTCTTCCTTCTGATCACATTGATCTAGGCAAAAAAATAGTAAAATTTATTTATTTATTTATTATATTTATACCCTGACTTTTTTCCTGCAAGGAACCCAAGGCGGCTTACATAATCTTCTCCATTTTATCCTCACAACAACCCTGTGAGGTAGGTTAGGCTGAGAGTCAGTGACTGGCCCAAAGTCACCCAGTGAGTTTCATGGCCGAGCAGGGACTAGAACCCGGATCTCCCGAGTCCCAGTCCAACACTCTCACCACTACACCACACTGGCGTTTCCCACAATCAGTTAAATATTTCACCTTAAGAATGGACACTGGGCACTGATGGACCAAGGGGAAGCAGAGTTCAGATTTCCTCTTGGCTACTATCAGAGCTACCAAGAACACCTTCAAGTGTCACTTCTTTAATGGAGGAGAGAGCCAAGAGGCTTGTTCAGATGAGGCTGAGAGAGTGAAGGTGGGCAACATTTAGATTCATGTAAGGAATCTATGGATTACAGGCAATACAAGTTGGGCAAATCCTTTGAGGAACAGGCATATAGGTGGCCAGAAACAGACCTGCTATTTCCAGAATCAAGGATGCTAGGTAAGAAGCTTGTTTCTTGAAGCTTAGTGTTGAGATCCATCTCAAGGGCTAAATGAAGACGTTTCAGCATATGATTGGCTCAATTCGGATCACTAGTCAGAAGCAGCCTGCTGTTTTGCTAGTGGAGACCTTTTAGGAGGCCACAGCATATGACTGGGTTTCTATTTAAGAATAACTTTCTTCATTTACTAAATAGTTATCAAAATCATTTGTGTGCAGAAATAGCTTTAAAAATGCAATCGTATGTTCTATACATAAAAACTTTATTATTAAAGGTGAATATATTTGTTTTCAAGGAAACAAATCTAAAACTGAGTATTGCCAGATTTATTACAATTATGGTATGTACTGTATAATACTGTTTCAACAAGAATCGCAACCTGCATAATTCATAACAAAACAGAAGCAGAACAAAACACAAGCACCACCACACAATGCTCATAACATTATATGGCTATAATAAAAAAGAATACTTGTTGAAATAGGCAGCAATATGTTTTTGTTTATGGTATTATACTACAAGTATTTTCCCCTGCCTAGATAATGGTGACAGGTGTAAGGTTAATTTTTCTCCTCTGTGTGTTTTGATAGTGCTCAGATTTGATAGTGTTTCAACCAACTGTAGCAGTTGCACAATTTGCCAGAGATTATCCAGAGGATTGCCAAAATGTAAGCTTTGGATAACAATTGACAATTCTCTTTCAATGTTTGCTTGTTCAATTTCTTCAGTTAGAAAATATTGAAAGGATTTCCTACCAAAAAAAAAAAAACACCCACACACTAAACCATCAATGTATAGCTGATTGCAGAAAATAAATATTTTTAGAGTTCAAAAAGTTGGATTTATAGCATTTTACAGTCAGTCTCTTTGTTCTTTTCTAGCCAAAAGGAATAAACATGAATATGCCACAAGGCAAATCATGAAAGCCCAGTGCTGACAATGGACCGTTTTTACAATGTTTACTAAATCTTTGCAGTGCACACCAGAATGTTTTCCACCATTAGAATATAAAAGATAGTACAAAGTTATAATCAATGGACTAAGACAAATTACAAGATAATCATGGCAACCAAAATGACTTTTCTCTAACTATATCCCAATTTAATTTACTTTTCAAAACTGTAGTTTGTACTTAGACCTTTGATAATAAATGCTCTCTCTTGAAAACTACATCGCTTTATGAAGTAGTTAGGCAGCTTGCACATATCAGAGCATTCATTTTGCAATTACATAAAATGGAAAATAAAGCTGAAGTGTTGTTTCAGCTAGTCAACATCTGTAACACTCCACACTTTTAGGCTGCACTTGATACAGCAAGTTTCTTCAAATGGTCCATGAAGACTTGCAGACTGACATCATCTGTAAGAATGGGTGCTCCAGATTCCTGGAAGGGAAAATTTAGAAGACATTATATCACATTCATTGATTATGAAGATCCAAAATACTGCATGAGAACATGTACTATGAGAACTAAGGTTACTCGGCAGCAAGACAAACTGCTGTAAAGCAACCAATATACCTCCACAGTTCCCTTTACATGACAACTGACAGCTCGGTTAAACCAAAGATCCATTGTAGTGGCAGCTGTGTTACTACAGTAGCTAATAAAATGCACCAGGGAAACTCACAAGCTGAGTATGATGGACACAGCCATCAACCACTTAACCCCAGATATATGCAACTTATGGACCTGGGGTTACCAGCTTTAGCTGGAACATGGGAAGCTGCCTTATACCAAGTCAGGTCATTGGTTAAGTTTGTTCAGCACTATCTACACTGACTAGCAGAGGTTCTCCAGGGTTTCACACAGGAGTCTCCTAGTCCCATCTGGAGATGCCAGGAATTGAACCTAGGACCTTTAGCAGACAAAGCCTGTGTCCTACCACTGAGCTATGGCCCTGGCTAACATCCATGGATCCTCCATTAATTCATGTAATCCTCCTTTATAGAAGAGGCCACCAACATCCTATGGCAATGAATTCCATACAATGTGTTGGTTTGCATAATCAAAATAAGCCACCCTCCAATAAGCCCATCGGTTACTGGAGGTTGCTGCCCCCTCCAACAAGCCATGCTGCCCAGGTTCAGACGACACAACAAGCCACAGCTGGGTGATGATTATGGAAATCGTGCCCCACAATGCCCATCATGCACAGTGATTTAAATAAGCAAACATGGCTTAAATAAGCTACATGGTTTATTTTGATCGTGCAAACCAGGTCATTATATAAGCCTTTGGTTGTCTCGATTATTTTAGTTCCATTGACAAAGCTGATATTTTCTGCCTTTAACACAATAAAATGGTTTATTGCAGAACACTTCCACATTTGCATATTTTAAGTACTTTAAAGGCTCTGTCTCATATCAAAAGTCTCAAAACAAGGCAAACTCAGCATTTCCAGGCTATGCATGAGAAATATTTTTTTCTGAGGGTAATCTGCATAGTAAGCTTTAAAAGTACTGTATTGTTTAACATTCAGTTTTAGTATCTGGCATGATTCAAACAATTTTAAGGTTTTGGTTAATCCTGTTCAAGCTTACCTGTCCCCAGGCATACATATTATTATGTGTCTGAGATGGATTTACTTTAGAAAGCAGAAAACGGGCCTTTAAACAAAACAAAAAAACAAAAAAAAAATAGAGTTACTCTTCTAAATAATTATTAAAATTACCATTTAACCACAACATGAAAACTTGTTGGTTTCATACAACAAGGATGATCTTCATACAGCCTGGCATTTGCATGCTGACCTGAAGCAGCTGCTAAGTAGCCTGCAGGCAAAGTACTCAAACTTTTACTTTATTTTTTAAAAGCTTAAGTTTTTATTAAGCTTGAAAAAAAATTAAAATGCTAAGTGATCAGCAACAAGGGATGAAGGACTGTATCCAACATGTCCTATGAACCTCCATTGATTATGCTGCACCAGCAGGACCCTCTGCCAGCGCAACAGAAAGCTGGCGCTTCCTAGAGTAACCCCGGAAATTAGCCCAAACACTCTTTTCCAAGACAGATGAGCAGAGCTCCCTTTTGCTAGCTCTGCTGACCTATTCTGTTCCACAAACTAGTGTTCTGGCTTGTTTCCGGTTGCTCTAGGAAGTGCTGGTGGTCGGTCCCAATGGTGCATGGGCAGCATAATTGGATACTGCCCAAATATGGCTAAGCTTTTTTCCAAGTCAATTTTTTCAGTCAATATATGAAGATTACATATATACAAAATCCACACTTATATTTGTGTTAACATATGTGATATCCTCACATATTTTCCTTTAAATACCAAAGGACAAGCTATATATGTGAATATGTATCTTACTCATAAACTCTTATACATTGCTCTTGTTATTTGACAGCTGAACAACACATTCCCAGGTTGCAGCATTACTATTCAACATCCCAGAGGACTCGCCTCAATCAAGTGCTGCAGTGTGGGAAGCGTGACTGAGTGTAACATATGTACTGGGAGCCTATGCAGACAGGGGCAATGGGACGCACACCAGAAAAAGAGTTCCGATCCAGGAACATGTTAAAGCAGCTTAAAATTATATCCTCAGGAGCACATCTTTAGTAGTATCTCAGTTTCAGCATGCCAAGTGTTCAGTCATAATCCATACCCCTTTCAGGTATATGGAATAGGTGTTTATCCCAGCAAGACCTCTACTGTGGCAGCTTCTTGCATTGATCAACATGGTTACATAAACTGAAGCAATATTAAGTTACCTGACTACCTCCATGCTCTGTATCAATGTACCGCGGCATTGGAAATCTGGAATGAAGAATTTCCTGTGCATCATCTGACGGAGCTTGGAGCAAATGGCGGAAGTTTTCATACTCTGGCATGTCCTGATAGCCTGACTTGCGCCACTGAGCTATGGTCTATAGAGTAATAATTTAACGCACCGTTTCATTCATTCAAGCAACAAACTGTATAGAACAGAGTTTTAGTAGCAAAACAGTGAGAAATCTCGAGGAGTAGGCCACTCATTGAAAGTTTTAGCAGTGACTTAATGACCAGTTACAAAAATATATTGTAATTATATTTTTACTGAGAGCATGTCATCATTTATGAAAGTCCATTATGTCCTGAATAATATACAATATTTTCACATTTTTCAACAATGGCTCTATTAGGCCTCAGTATTCAATGCACCTCTGGTTCCATTATACATGATGTCTAAGCTCAATGTCTTCTGTGGAACTATGCCATACTAAGTAGTCACAGAATTGCATATTTAGTACTATATGTGTTAATTCAAATAAGCTAAAATGGTTCAAGAATGTTTTTACTGACAACAGCAACTTCTTCTATCACCACAGCAGGTAGCAATGTATCATGGCCTCATCTTATAAGGTTCTATGCAGATAAGCACTTTCACAGAATATTAATGTACACCAGAGGTAGGCAAGCTGTGGCCCTTGGCCTAATTTCATGTAGTCTTCAGCCTAATTCAAAAGCCCTCTGCAAGCAATGAGTTCAGACCTCTGGCAAGAGCAATCTACTCCTTCCCGGATAGCCTGCTGGGCAGGGAGGGAGAGACAGACAGAAAGATGTAGCCCCGCCCACTTTTGGC
Source organism: Shinisaurus crocodilurus (assembly GCA_021292165.1). NCBI lineage: Eukaryota > Metazoa > Chordata > Lepidosauria > Squamata > Shinisauridae > Shinisaurus > Shinisaurus crocodilurus. Next base: position 270,685,775 of record CM037876.1, read on the forward strand.
TCTGCCCCTGCCCGCTACTGGCTTCAGCCCTACCCACTGCCACCATGCAGTCCCCAATGGAGTACCCCTGAAGGATTGTAGCCCTTGACAGAAGAGGTTGCCCACCCGTGAATAGTGATGGCCCTGATAGGTTTTCAAGATGAGCACCTTGACCTCTATCCAAAAGGGCTTTGCAAGGAGCTCCATGCATACAGCTGAGCTTCTGAGCCCTCGTCTTCTAGAAGCAACTGCACATGACAAGCTACTCCTGAAACTGAACACAGCTTTAGAGATGGCCTCTGATATAGTGCTGTTTGCAGGTGTTTAGGTTTTAGCCATTATTCTTAATCAATATGTCCAAAGAGTACGATATGGAAACAAAAGTTACTTGATCTTACCTCTCCATGATAAATAAGGATCTGGAAAAAGGTGTCCATGAGAAGAATGCGATCAGGCAGAATACTGCTGCTGTCTAAAAGAACAGGCTAACATAAAGGGGGGAAAGGTGTCAACTAGATATGCAGAATGAAGAAATCCAATTATTTTTAAAGATTATAATTACAATTATATTTTAAAAAATTATCTTTTTAATTGAATTATAACATTAAAGTTGTGTCCAGTACAGTTAGGAAATAGTATAACATTTAGAAGAGATTACTTCTGAAATTTTCCTGTAACAAGCTTCAACTAATAGGCTAGCCATGAGGATTATGGCACCTCCCTCTGGTGAGTAAACCAGCCTTCCTCCCAGCCTCAAAGCTGCAAGGTGGGTGGGATGGTCTGAACAATTGTGTGGTGATCTCTGCCACCTCTTCAACTCTGAGGTTGGGAGATGGCTGACAGCGGTTTGGCAGCTGCATGGGGAAGGCACCTGAAGAGTCTTCACCACACAGAGCTGAAGCAGCAACCTTTCTCCCCCACTGGCCTTTCCCGCTTTGAAACAGGAAAGGCAGACGGGGGAAGCATTGCACATTGGTGCCTGAAAGCTCCCCAGCAGCCTTCAGACAGCAGCACACATCGCTTCCCCACCACCACAACCACACATATACACACACACAGCCCTTTCCTGATGCTGAGGGTGGAATTTGACATGGGGAGAGATTGGCAGCTACAATTTTTGTATTGTCCACCAAGGCCAGCCAAAAATGGTAGACCTCTGCCTATAAATCTCAGTTTGAATTAAGGATACTGGTTCAAAAATCATATTATATTAAAATATATTCTAAAATAAAATTACGAAGTAAAGTTCAGAAGTATTTTCCTCCTCCCTTTGCCTTTGCCTTTTGTCACTTCTATTTTCATCTATGTCAAATTGCTTTACATTTGATATACTAGTATCTAATGATTGTGCAAGTGGAAGGCTCATACAGACAATCTTTCTTTTCCCTTCCACCCCCCACCCCGCCAGCCCCCTGTAACCCCCAAAAATCCACTCCAGAGAACTGGGGGTCTGGTTTTATGGGGCTGCAATGCAAGGAGAGGAATCAGCTAAAATTGGGCGGAGGGATCTTGGTCCAGCGGGAGCCCATTGAGGCAAGTACCCTCTGCCCAATTTGAACGTTCAAAAGCCCAAACCTGAGTATCTTCTGGAATCAATAGTAATAATGCTTGGGCTGATATTTGATCACAACTGCAGAACACATATAGGATTGTTTTACATGGTATGTTTTAGTTGCTTTGGTTACCTGTTTAACATATGCCACCAGCTGAACTAAGCCCTTGTGACCGGACAGGGTACAAACAAAACAAGGATAAGCAAAATCAGTCTCTGTCTTTCTACACTACCATACCTCTGGGGGTCCACTGAAAGAATAGGCATAGAGGATTGGCTGAATCATTATAAGTGATTGAGTCAGATCTTGGCGCATGAAGTTATGGCGATAATAGGAACTTTCATCAGGACTGTTGTTAAACACTTGTAAGAAAGGCGATCTTCTTAAATGGAACATAAACTGCAAAACAAAGCAAGTCCAATAACAACTCTGAGGAAACACAAATCTTTTTTAGCAAGTAAAACATCTGACTACCTATTATTAAGCATCAAATTCAAATCATTTAACATGTCAGTATTCACTAGCATATTTTCTGAATGAGAAACACGGGGTTTTTTAAACCCCTTTTTCTGTCTATGCACTTCTCATTGATGTCCACCACATTCAGATTAGGCTGTCCCCAAGTACAGTTGAATATAAACCACTGTGTCTCAACGTACAATGTGCCTTACAATCAGAAAGTAGGTCCTTAAACACAATGGCATCTTTGGGACTTTCAGTGCTCAGGGAAATAAAGTAGTCTCCCAAGACATTTTACACCCATTTGCAAGATATATATTTCATGAGAGATCCACTTTGTCGTCCCGGTCTAGCTGTTAAAATCCTATTTTCTAAGTTAACTCTTGCAACCATTCCTCAGATACACTTCTGTGCACAGCTGTGGCAATTTGCAAAAGCAAAAATAAAAATAAAAATAAAAATCCCCAATGGGATTGGGTTTTGTTCCCTCCTGCCCAAAGCAGCCCCTCTAGCTTTGTTCACAGAAGGTGCCTCTACCCAATTTTCAGGGATCCCCTTTCCCCCTCAGGCCCTCACATCACAGTCTACCCCAGGGGTGGACAGAAATTTGTTTCAAACGTCAGATATTTTGGACTTCAATTCCCAGCATTGCTGACCATTGGCCATGCTGGCAGGGGCTTCTGGGAGTTGAAGTCCAAATCATCTGGAGATCTACCTTCCGCTTACTCCTGGTCTACCCCATTCAGCAGGGTCACCTGGCCCCGTGTCGCATGGGGGGGCACTTCTGCCATAACTGCTGCATGTGCCTAAATCCAGATCCAACACTATAACTCCAAGATTTGGGTCATGGCAATTCATATGCACCCTTTTTTAAATGGCCAGACCTTGAAAAGGGAGAAAGGTAACCTGCACTAGTAGTGAAACAACACCAAGTAAGGTCTGGCTTCCTCTGTACTGACACAGAACAGACACTGCATATATACTTTAAAACCACACAGTCTGAAAAAGTGGAAAAGACAGAAGTTAAAAGGCTAAGCTGAGAAATGCGATTCAATTTGTTATGTCATATAGCCTCACAAATCCCCGCTTTAACTCTGTTAGTTTGCATGTTTTTTTAAAAAAGGTTATACCCCATTCTTCTATCCATCAAGGGCACCCAGGACATCTTACAATAAAACAAGGATTAAAGTTAAAATATACAGAATACCTGATATAAAATGTTCCCTATTTCAATTTCTTCCTACTCACCTGTGGGTAAAGGGAGAAGGTTTCTGAAAATCTGAAGGAGCTTGGATCATCTTTGTGGTATTCTCCAAATTTTTGACACTGGATGAATAAAAAAAGATCTAAGTTTTCAGTGTGGTACTTCTGATACTATTGTGACATTTTAAGAAATACTTGTTTCTTTTAATTATCAGGCACAGGGAGCTGATCCAGATCAGGTGCCCTGGGCCTATTTGCACGGGAAGGAAAATTTTCATTGGTGTGAATGGGTTTTCCTTCCAATGCAAATAGCAAGCGCATGAGCCCTCAATCCAGATGAGGGCAGCAATGGGGGGCAAAGACTTATAGCCCCCCTGCTAGGATCCCTATCCAAATTACGAGCGCACTCCAGCTATTTACTTTAAAATAAATGCTCACACAATTGCTAATTGCATAGATGGTGTCATAGATGGATGCTAGTTTGGCCCTTAGCATTCTCAAAACTGAAATTAAATGGTTTTAGATTTCTACTTGTAAGCTGAGAATGATTTCATATTTGTATGTGAACATAAATGCCAATGGAGGAAGATTTAACAAAAACAGAATACTGCCCTGATCTTCTCTTTCATATCCCTAAAATATAGCCTATTCACTAGAATTTACAATGCTTCTAATCCCAATGGGTTGGATCCAAAGGTGCCCTTCTGTTCATAGGAGGAGTCCTTCCATGAGCACAATGGCCTTTGATCCAGCAGAGGTTCACAGAAGAAGAGTGGGAAAGTGATTTGCGATGATGCCCGTCCTCCCCTGAAAGCCTCTGAACTGCCTCCAACACTGTTCCAAAGGGTCCGCCAGCCCCCCAGCCATTTTGAGTGATAGCTCAGGTGGGAAGAGAAATCTGGAAAAATCACCTCCCACCCTTCCGTTAGAGGGGCTGGGAGCACTCTGAGTAACATTCTCCTTATGGAAGGTTTGTATCCAACCTAGTGAGTGCCTCTAAGACAGGGCTCTCCAACCTTGGGTCCCCAGATGTTTTTAGCCTACAAGTTGTAGGCCAAAAACATCTGGGGACCCAAAGTTGGAGAGCCCTGCTCTAAGAGCCTCCACATATGCATGGAGGCTTTCCCAGTTTCTACTTCTAACTGCAACTCCTAGCAATACTGCCAGAGGCAGCTCCAGCAGATCCTCTGACTTTTTGGAGTGGCTTTCCAGGGAACAGCTGGGATATTGTGATCAAGAGAAAACGGGTTCAACTGCACAGTGTCACTAAGACGTCGCAGATATTTAAGCATGGTATCTTCCAGTTCTGTTGTTCTCCCTTCTCCCCACGGTAAAGAAAGCATCAGAGGAGCTGGGAAGGGCCAGAAAAGGAGTGTGGAAGTTAAAGGCCCATTCCTGATCTCTCCCCAAGTACAATCCCAGAGGGGATAAAAAACACTGAACAGACTTAAGCCTGGAAGGGAAACAGATTTAAAGCATTTCTAATGACTCACCAGTCTGATAAGCTGTCTGTCTAGCCACCTAAGAACGTCAGGTCCTTCCTCTGTCTCCGCCCTGTACACTGCTAGTCTGGCCATAAGAATGGCAGCTGCCTCCTGGTCAAAAGAAGCAGCGATGTTTTGAATCTGTGTCTGAGCATCTGCCCAACTGCAAAAGAACAGCAATCGTTTTACCACACAATTGGCCAGAGAGCAGCAGAGACATAGCAATTTAATAATGGGCACTTCCAAGCCCATGTTGCTTCTCTTTCCAAGACTTGGAAAGTCAAAACAAGTTTCCATGAAATATAGAGAAAATGCATTTCGCAGCAAATCTGAAAATTAGCTTAGATCCAACTTGAACATTATACCAAAGCAGGCCTTGCAGAACCATGAACAACTCATGCTTCCCTGAAGGAAGGAGCATCCGACATGGGTTGCTGCACTCCACACTCCCCCCATGGTTATTTGTAAAAAAAATCAGACATGTTATATATGATTATGCATTTCACATAACATGTAGTTTGGCCCTAATATGCAAGCAATATTGCTCAATTGCAGGGGTGGGCAACATGCCACACACACCCCAGTGGGGCCCCACACTGCGCCATCAAATTCAGCAACAACAAAAAGTTGGAGGGATTGAAAAAAACATTGGCGGAGTAGCACCACAGAGCACTAAAATGGTCAAATTAGCTTGGTTGCAAACAAGCTAAATTTAACCCTTGCAGCACACTATAGTGCTACAGAATGGTTTGCCATTTTTTTTAAAAAATAATATTAATAATAATTCAAGACGCCCCACAAAGTGCCCATCCCAGACCCAGTTCTCCCAGACCCAGCAAAACTTAAAGGGCTGTATTCAATGGTGGCCTTGCACTAGCAGAAAGTGCTTCTGCTCATACAAGGTGGGGCACCAGATTTTCACTGAACTCCCTTACCTACTGCATTCCTCTGCACTATCTCTGATACTATTCCAAAGGAATTCCTTGAAGGGGCGGGAATGACAGCAGAGCCCCGTGTGCAAGATGGGAGATTAAAAAATCCTGTTCCCGTGTGTAGACGCCCATAAATCCACACACAGAAGTTCAGATCTTTCTCTCCCTCTCTGCGCAGCATGCAGCGTTTCTGTTGCAAACAGCCAGCCAGCTCCTGTAATTTGACTCCAGCTGCCAGCTCCCCTGGTTTGTAGATTCCATGTAGCAAGGAAATAACTCTGTAACTCCACAGGTCTATTCTACCTGTTTATTTACTTTAGCAAGTAGTATTCTACAGAGTATACATTCCTAGTTACAGTCCATGTGCAGAGTACAATGCATAGCAAGCATTTATTCCAGTGGAGCAAGGTTGGCTTTACTCCACCCAGCAAAGACGCTACATGGTTGCATAAGTCCAGCAAGCAAAAGTCAGAAGAAAAGAGTGAAGAGAGAGAACAGTCCTGCTCCTCTCTAAAATGGCTGCAGACCGACAAACAAGTCAGTACGTCACCAGAAAGCATAAACCATGTGACAGGCTCATACTGTTTCCCACACACTCTAGTAACCCCTGCGAGAGCACGAGATTCTAGAAAGACACAACAAACTTCTTTCCCGCCATTCTGTTCCTTCCATGTTGTCAACAATGTGCTCCAGCTTGTGAATGTGATACATATCACAACATCCCCCCACATGCTATAGTACATCTTGTTTACATTTACTCAATGAGGCCTAGTGCCATCATTAGTTTCCTGTGTCTTACTACAGTCAATGGTTTTGTGAAAAGATCTGCCACCATTTCCCCTGTAGCACAGTACTTGAGTGTGACCCACCCTTTTTGCACACAGTCCTTTACATGAGAGTAACGAACATCAATGTGTTTGGTTCTTGGCCTACATTTTTCATTGAGAGCCATGCTTATGCAAGCCTGGTTGTCCTCAAAAATTGTAACAGCCTTGTCTACTGGTATGTGCATATCAGCAAACAATTGTTTGAACCACTCAATCTCATTACATGCTTGAGATAAACTGATGAATTCAGATTCTGCGCTAGATACAGCCACACAAGATTGTTTGCGAGTGTACCAGTCAATCAAACTGTTATCATACATTATCACAGTCCCACTTATAGACTTCCTATCTGTTGCAGACCCCCAATCAGCATCAGTGTACACACAAAAACCTCCCTCTGTGTGTGATGACAATTTCAGTTTGCAATTCATGGAACCTTTTAAATACCTTAACACACGTTTCACAGCTAGCCAATCATACATAGAAGGATTTTGCGTTTTCCTGCTAAGTATGTTTACAGCAATCCTGATGTCTGGCCTACTCACATTTGCCAAATATAGCAGGCTTCCAATAACACTTTGATATTTTCCAATATCCTCAAATTCAGTGTTATCTGTGTGCTTTTGATATTCAAGAGTCATTGGAGTGGTAACTGGGTTACAATCCTCCAATCCATGAATTTCCAGCAATCTCTGAATTTTTCCACTTTGTTCAACCAAGAAAGAACCTTTCTCATCCTGGGATAATTGCATTCCAAGATAATGTTGTACCAAACCTAGATCTTTCAGTTCAAAGTGTGCTTGCAATTCTTATGCAATTTTGTCTTTTTGAATTACTGATTTTGTTATCAGCAATATATCAACAAAGACCAACAAATACACCCAGTTTTCCTGTTCTGTGTGATTTGTGTACAGACAGTGATCAGCCTTGCTTTGTTTGAATCCCAAACTAATCAAAACTCTGTCTAGTGTTTTTGGTTCCAGCACCTAGCTGCTTGCTTTAACCCATATATGGACTTGTGCAGACGACAAACAAGACTGGGATTTTCTACAAAACCTTTTGGCTGCTGCATGCAGATTTCCTCTTGTAATTCACCATATAGAAAAGCAGTTTTTACATCAAAATGAAATGCCATCATTTTTCTTTGTGCTGCCAATTTCAACAACAATCTGACAGTTGCATACCTTGTTGTTGGTGCAAACATGGAATCAAAATCTACCCCATGTTTTTGTGCAAACCCTCTCGCAACGAGTCTTGCCCTGTACCTTTCCACCTGCCCCTGGTGATTTGTTTTCACCTTGTACACCCATTTACAGGTGATTGCCTTGCGCCCTACAGGCAAAGATACTAGACTCCAAGTTTTGTTATCATGCATTGCATTGATTTCATCTTGCATGGCCTCAAACCAATCATTTTTCACCTTTGGTTCCATGCTTTGGATTTCTTCAAAATTTTGTGGTTCTAAAGCTATTTTGAGAGCTTTATGTACAACAGTTTTCCCACTTTGGAATTCAACCTGATATCTAACAGGTGTTTTGCGTTCTCGGGTTGAACGCCTTAGAGATTGTTCACCTCCCTCCTGCTCCCCAGATATCTGCTCAGTGGCTTGTTCTGTCCCAGAAGCTTCCTGCTGTGTTTCAGACATTGCATGCATTGGCAATTCCACCAGCTGTTTCTGTTCATGTGTTTGCTCGTGAAAAATCACATCCCTGCTCAGAATTACCTTGTTGTGGTGTGGTGACCACAACCTGTACCCTTTTATTTGTGCATCATACCCCAGCAGAAAACATTCAAAGCTTCTTGGAGATAGCTTTGTTCTGTTTTGAGCCTGTATATGAACAAAACATTTACACCCAAAAATTCGCACGTGTGCTATCTTTGGTTTCCTCCCATGAAACATTTCATATGGAGTTTTCACAGTTGTGGTGTTGGGTAACCTGTTCAGCAGGTAATTGGCATTTGACAGTGCATCCCCCCAGAAACAGTTTCCCACCTGTGAGTCAGCTAATTGAGCCCTCATCATTTCCTGGAGTGTTCTGTTCCTTCTCTCAGCAACGCCATTTTGAAATGGGGAGTATGGGGCCGTGACTTTGTGCCCAATACCCTCACTTTCCAAGAATTTCTTGAATTTTGTACTCATGTACTCTCCCCCACCATCTGTGAGCAATTCACCTATTGGATATTGTTTATATCTGTTCCCAGCCCATTTAACAAATTATTCAAATCTCTCTTGAACCTGAGACTTATGCTGCAGAAGATAAACAAAACCAAATCTTGAAAAGTCGTCAACGATTGTCATGTAGTATCTATTTCCCCCATAGATATTTTCAAATGGTCCAGCAACGTCAGAGTTTACTAGCTCAAATATTCTTGTGCTAACTCTATCACTGTGTTTCTGAATGTTAGATCTGTGTGACTTTGCTGTACTGCATACTTCACATTCCACATAATTAGAACAAGGTTTCATTTTCATACCCTCACACAGACCTGGCATCTTCTCGATGCTCCTGTAATTGGCACGTCCAAAACGTTTGTGGAAAATATGTAAACAATTGTCATGCGGTTTACAATTTGCATACTTTGCCCTCTCATCATGTGTTACAAATGGATTTATAACATACAGAGAATTCTGCAAATCACCTTTTGCACAGACCACCCCTTCTCGTGAAATTACACAATTGCTGTCAGAAAAGCATATTTCAAAACCATTATTAGCTAATTGTGAGATACTTATTAAATTTGTATCCAGTTCCTGAACAAACAGTGCCCTCTGCTGACCCAAAGTAGCAAAGTCGATTGTTCCTCCAGCTGTCACTTGGATCCTCTTTCCATCAGCTAATTGAACATGTTGATTAATTCCACATTCTTCCAGAGATTGAAATATGTCTCTAGAATTAGCCATATGATGACTGGCCCCAGAGTCCAAAATCCAAATGTTGCTAACAGAAACTCCCACCCTAGCAATCAAACTTTTGCCCGTTTTAAATGCCTCCTCAGGTGCACTGGTAGCTTCCTGTTTGGTTTTTTTCTTTCTCTTACAGTCTTTTTTAAGATGTGCTGTAGATCCACAAGAAAAGCATTTTTTCACTTTCAAAGCTGTAGCCTGGGTAACTCCCAGCTTATTGTAATTCCCAGCTAGGCTGTGCCCCGCGTCAGCCGAGCTGTCTGCTGATTTACGTCCAGCATTGTTTTTCTTCCCTTGCCGTTTCTCCCACTGAGAGAGAAGCTTGCCTGACACATATTCCATTGTCAGGTTCTGATCTGGTTGCCCTTCCATCAATATTACAATTGTATCATATGAAGAGTCCAGACTAGATAACAGAATAGAAACCTGATGTAGGAGATCTATTTGCATTCCCTGTGCCCTAAGCCTGTTAAACATGTCCTGAATTGTGCTCAGATGCTCTGGCATAGATTCACCTGGTTGTAAGCTCAACTTGTACAGCTTACGTGCAAGCAAAATTCTACTCCCTGCCGTCTGCAACTGGTACGTGTTTCTTAGGGTATCCCAGATCTGTTTTGCAGTGTCAAGATACTGAATAAATGGAATTTGCGAGCTTTCCACAGATAAACAAAGTATTGCTTTCGCTCTGTCATCCCTCTCCTTCCATTCATCGTAAGCTTGGTCTCCCACTGCCACTGCATCCTGTGTTACAACATTCCAGAGTCCTGCATGAGTTAAATAATGCTGCATCTGGAAGTTCCATAACACGTAATTCGAGCCCGATAGTTTTTCCACTATCTGAGGATTTAGGGATGGTGCCGCTGTCGCCATGGTTCCCGGGTGATTTATTTCTTCCTCCCCGTCAGAAACTTCGGTGTCGCTTGCCTCTGTGTATTTGGCTTTAAACAGAGCCTGCAAGCGTTCCGTGAACACATCTCCCTCTTCCCCCTCCTTAGCGGATGAAGGCCCTGGAGATTCTTCTTCTGCTTTAACGTCCTTGTCCTCCTCCTCTGCCATAAATCACTGCAATCCCGGAGTCGAAGTTGTTGACACATCCTGCTGCTGGCGTTGACCCTCAGACTGGTCCCGAACTGGTTCCGCTCGGTTCTGGCGCTGGTCCAACTGGGCCTGGTGGTTCAGAATTCTGGGCCCATAACCCTGAAGGGGCGGGAATGACAGCAGAGCCCCGTGTGCAAGATGGGAGATTAAAAAATCCTGTTCCCGTGTGTAGACGCCCATAAATCCACACACAGAAGTTCAGATCTTTCTCTCCCTCTCTGCGCAGCGTGTAGCGTTTCTGTTGCAAACAGCCAGCCAGCTCCTGTAATCTGACTCCAGCTGCCAGCTCCCCCGGTTTGTAGATTCCATGTAGCAAGGAAATAACTCTGTAACTCCACAGGTCTATTCTACCTGTTTATTTACTTTAGCAAGTAATATTCTACAGAGTATACATTCCTAGTTACAGTCCATGTGCAGAGTACAATGCATAGCAAGCATTTATTCCAGTGGAGCAAGGTTGGCTTTACTCCACCCAGCAAAGACGTTACATGGTTGCATAAGTCCAGCAAGCAAAAGTCAGAAGAAAAGAGTGAAGAGAGAGAACAGTCCTGCTCTTCTCTAAAATGGCTGCAGACCGACAAACAAGTCAGTACGTCACCAGAAAGCATAAACCATGTGATAGGCTCATACTGTTTCCCACATACTCTAGTAACCCCTGCGAGAGCACGAGATTCTAGAAAGACACAACAAACTTCTTTACCGCCATTCTGTTCCTTCCATGTTGTCAACAATGTGCTCCAGCTTGTGAATGTGATACATATCACAACATTCCTAACCCTCGGGAACAGCTTTTTAGGGGGCATAGGATGCTTCCGTGATTAGGGGAACTTGGCAAAAACAAGGTGCCCTGACTTAGGCAAGCAGGAGTACTTTCCACTAGTGCAAAGCCACCATTGGATACGACCGAAAGTCTGTATTCTAAGCACCACCTTTTTTCCTGCAAGGAACCCAAGGTGGCTTACATAATCCTCCTCCTCTCCATTTTATCCTCACAACAACCCTGTGAGGTAGGTTAGGCTGAGAGTCAGTGACTGGCCCAAAGTCACCCAGTGAGTTTCATGGCTGAGCGGGGACTAGAACCCGGATCTCCCGAGTCCCAGTCCAACACTCTCACCACTATGCCACACTGGCATATCACACAGATTTCTAGATCAACAGATCAGAAATTAAGGCTTACTTCCTGGCAATAGTGGTTACTCTAATACGTCTCTGTCCACTTGAATGCTGGTATTGAGTCACAAACTGGATTGCACCCCGTCCACCCTGAGGGATTGGAGCATTGTGCTGTTTTGAAGGGAGAAAGTAGATAGATTAACAGAACCACAAGGACATTGTATAGTATGATCACCACATTCTTTTCTAAAATTAGGAATTATCTGGCAGATGCTACTTTAATAATGTAATAAGTTGTGCAAATGTCTACTATCTGAAAACCGTAAGGAAGTAAGCTTACAGACCATTCTTTAGGTATAATTTAATCCAAACTTGGAGCAGCTTTTCCAGATCAGGGTGCTTTAAATAGAAAAAATGCTACAGAAGATTTAAAAAGCTGAAATCAGGCCAGGAACAGATTTTAATCAGCATCAAGAACACACCCTATGCCACGGGTGGAAAAGGATAGTAATACTTAACATTTATATAGCAATTTAGAGTGTCCAAATACTTCACTACATGATCTCTGTAATCCTTTCAACAGCCCAGTAAGGTAGACAAGTATTATCTTCCTCATAGAGATGGGAGGGCTGGAGCTGATGATGATGGTTTGCCTGAGGCCACCTACTACATGGCACTGATGAGATAAGCCAGGGACTTTCTGGGCCACTGCTCAGTGTCTTAAGGCATGGCATGTTACAGTACAGCTCATAAAATGGGCATAATTCAACTGAGGAACACTATAATTTGCTCTTCTGTTTTCTCAAGTGATTGAACATGACTACCTCATTCACCCAACACTTTTAAGAAAATACATTTTATAGACCACAAGTGCTACTTCTTCTCAAGCCCAATTTCAATATTTATTTATATGTACAGTTTATTTATTAATTATATTTATATCCCACCTTTTTTCCTGCAGGGAACCCAAGGCGGCTTATATAATCCTCATCCTCCTCTCCATTTCATCCTCACAACAACAACCCTGTGAGGTAGGTTAGGCTGAGAGTCAGTGACTGGCCCAAAGATACCCAGTGAGTTTCGTGGCCGAGTGGGGACTAGAACCCGGATCTCCCGTGTCCCAGTCCAACACTCTAACTACTGTGCCACACTGGCCCACAGTTACTTTTTAAAAGTTGCAGGCCAGACTAGAAAAAGTAAAACAATCCTCCAAGGCATCCTTTTTTCTGTAGTGTACTGAAAGCCTAAACATAGCATTTTAATCTTCATGAATTTTATTAGATTTACTTAAAGCTGTAAATGTTCTGAAACCATGCTTAGTAATGATATAATGATACTGATAACACCACAATTACCCTATTTTTCTGTAAACTGAAGATGTGCCAATCCCTCTCTCATGAACAATTTATCAATAATGTAGGGATTAAAAAATACAACACTGGAAAGTGTGCCATGGAAATGACAAATCGCAGCTGAACAACACATTTCTCAGTCTTTTGATATCTGCCACTAGCCATTTCTATTAGCATACCTATTCACATAACATTGCTCATAAAACAAGTCAAGGCAGGCATTGTGACTGACCATTAGTCTATCTTCACATGAAATGGTAGCAAAATCCGTGTGCATGTAGGAGTTCTTAAAAATCAGGTATTTTACCCCTGATTTGAACAAAGCATGCTCTTATATTTTTCTCTTACCTGATTAACCACCTCAAAGTACAATGCTAGGGTTGTAGTAGGGCTAAGTCCACAAATCTTCCACTGACATGTACCTCCTGTTCCTATCTCCTGTAAAAAGATTGCAAATAATGTTTCAATAAAGAATATAGCTTACTACACACTATTTCAATGCATTTGAAAACATATTGTGGTTCTCACTGACCATTAGAAACCCCAACACCAATTGTTTAGATAAGGCAAAGTTATATATTTGTTATAGATTCTTCACTGCTCTGTCTACTGAGCTAACACAATTGGTGGCGGCCACTGATGAGTACTGTTAACTTCAGAAGGGTGAAAAGAGAATCCAGTTAAAGTTTTCATCTTTAAAATCCTAAAAGGCAAGGATTCCTATAAAGATTCCAGGGGGTTAGCTGTGTTATAGCCTGATCCAATGTATGTTTATTCTGAAGCCAGCCTCACTAATTTCAATTAGCATTTTTCATGCCTAGGATTGCAGCATTGGTCTGTCATAGCAAAAACAACAGAATCCTGAAGCACTTTAAAGACTAACAAAATATAAATGTCGCGCGGATTTTCACAGAATAGAGGTCACTTCATCAGATGCATGAAGGGGTATCCTAACATGGCAAGAGAGACAATGCCACATTATAGTAGTGGAGAAAGCCAAACAGAAAGATGGGCCACTATGAAGCCAAGACGTTACTGGCACACATCCAAAGGAAAACATAACTACTGGAACACATCCATGGAAAAACAGAACTAGTGGGACAGAACTTGACTGGTATTGAACCACAAGAGTTCAAATAAATGAAAAGCCCAAACTCTGGGTGCTTATCCCTACCTTTTAATCTTTAAATCTTCTTACTCCTGAACAGAATATTCACTGCTTTAGCAATCCAGCTGCTAGTGATATATGTTTCATAGTTTCATAGATCATAAGAGTTGGAAGGGGCCTACAAGGCCATCGAGTCCAACCCCCTGCTCAATGCAGGAAACTAGAGGAGTGTACTTGCATAGCAGGGGTACAGAAACTCTGGCCCATGGGGCACCCCAATCTGTCCTGCACAGACCCCTGGGGTTCCTCCAAGCCCCACCTTCTGGAAGAATCCCCTTAGAGGGCACCCCACACGGCTATCTCCGATCTGAGATTGGACAGAACTGTGGGAATTCCCCTGCTGGTGCACGCCAGCTGTTATCTTCAATCTCTCAGATCAGAGATAGCAGCAAAGGGATGAGGGGTGGCGGCACTGGGGCTCACCCACGCCAGGGAAAGTGGCCACTTTCAAAGTGCTCCTCATCCCCGCCGCTAACTCCAATCGGAGATCGGAGATAGCAGCAAAGGATGAGGGACAGCAGGTGCTGGGAGTCACCCGCAGCAGGGAAAGTGGCCACTCTCCCTGTGCCCTGGAACTGCAGACCGTTGGGGATTCCAAGACTACACCGCCTCTCATGGCCCCTTGGCTCCGCCTCTCACGGCCTGCCTTCTTTTCTGCCCCACCAGTCAGACTGGCCACCAGCTTCCCCTGATTAAAAGGATATACCGTAGTCATTGTGAGCCATCCAGACAACATTCACGCAACTCACTGGTAAAACAGAGTCTGAAGTACAAAGATCACACCTTCTTTATAGACTTGTACATTTAAAAATGGCAACAATAGTATTTTATACAAGATTTTAATAGTGTTATTGTTTAGGGTATTTGACCGACAGGATCATTTCTATAGCATTTCATGGATGAAAAGTGGCAAAGTCACAGGTTGTATGATTAAGCAGTAAAATCTAAGTGATTTACAGGTTAATCAACTTACATTTTCTGATACACAAGGTCCTTTAGAATTGAGTGACACACAAGGTCCAATAGCTCCAGATATCTTTATTTCTCTTGAGGTCTACACAGATTGCAGGGCAAAAAAAATATGTCATCATCAATATTTTCCTACAGAATGTGGTATAATCTTACAGCTTGGCAGTCTGTACTTACACATCTGCTTTGCTAGTAACAGCAATGTTAACAGTGTCCTGGAAAAATGAAGACGAACAGGCATTCTATTCGGAATGGAGCAGAACTAGCCAGCTTTTTTAAAAAAGCAAAACAGCTTCTAGGACACTGCTGGACAGTTGTTTGCATGCCTTTTTCCAACCCCCAACCCCTCCCCAGCACCAAAGCACAAGCTTCCTTCATGCGGCAGTATCTCAGGAGCTGTAAATGGGTCCCTTGCATGGCCAGCCATTGTGTCTTTGTGCCAGTGTCAGAATCCATGCAGTACAATCCTATACATATCTACTCAGAAGTAAGCCCCATTTAGATCAATAGGGCTGGTAAATGTGTAGCCAAGTGCAGCCTTAAACAACTCACTGGATCTGCCATAAATCACCAGTGTATTCCTTACTAAATGCATTCCTTGCATTAAAAGCATTTCTGGCATTCATACACCTCAGTTCTTCCTACTGTTTGTAGCAGACTATACAGGGTTGTTGCTGCTGCTGCTGTTTTTAACTTAAAGTGTATCTTCTCTTTTACAAGGCTAACCTTATTTTATATATTTATGTACAAAAATTATGCCCCACCTTTTAGGTAAACAGCCTCAAGGCAGCATACAAAATTTAAAACTACAAACACACAATGGAATGATAAAAACAATGATCAGAATAAAATCACCTGGGTACAAATATTAGCAGGGAAACACTAGATCATTGTTTAGATCAAGGATCTGAACAAACTCCTCTGAAGTCCCTAAGAGCCCCATAGTTCTGTGAGTATGAACATATGAAGCTGTTATATAAAGTCATCCATTATATTGAGTCAGATACTGGTCCATCTAGCCCAGTATTGTCCACTCTGTCTGGTAGTGGTTTGAGAGGGTGAGATCCTTTTAAGTGGAAATTCCAGAGGTTAGATCTGGGGCCTTATGCATGCAAAACAGGCTCTCTGCCACTAAGCTACAGCCTCTCCCCAATATTATTTTGCTACTTGAATAGCATTTCCATATGTCCTCTTCAGCCCTGAGGGTTGTGTCTGGTGTCGGGTGGGGGTGGGGGGACACGTGTGCACATGGCACGCACACACACAATAAGGGCGAGAGGCTCAGGATTGCTGGGGTAGTGGCAAGGCTTTAGTCTCCCGCACCATCCCTGCAATCCTACACAAGATTGCTGGGATGGGATGGGGATAGGGATGTGTGACTCTGGAAACCTCATTCTGTTTGAGCTCGATGGGATGTTTGACACATTTCTGACCCGACGGCCAAAAGCGGGCCGAGTCAGGTGGGGGGTCAGCTTCTGCGCAACTGCTTCAAATATCTGCGCAAATTTGGAGCCGAGAACTGCGTGTCTCTAACACAATTTGTATAAATTGCGTAAATTTGTGCAAATCAGGGCCGACTCATTATATCCGAGTCGTTGTTGTTCTTGTTGTAGCATTTAACATGATAAGTATGGAAGCATCCTCTTCTCACTGCATATGCACACAGTTTACCTTGGTCACCTTGAATTTTCGGACAGTTAATTTCAGATTTATGCAACATTTGGGCCTTTGCCCTGCAATTTGTGCGAATTTACACAATTTCGTGCAAATTGCGGAGTGGAGGCCTGAATTTTGCAAACTTCCCTGACTTTTTTTTAAAAAAATTACGTAAATCACAGCCCATTTTAAAAACAAAAGCCCATGTGATGGCTCGACTTGAATCACATCAAGTCAGCACCAGCGCAGGGTTGACGGAATGGAATACGAGGGGCCAAGTCGAAAAAATCCATCAGATTTTCACCCCCTTATCGGATTCCTCACACATCCCTGGGGGGGCTATTTTGGGGTCACTGACGGAATGGGAGGCTAAAGCCTCCTTTCCCTCCAGCCCCAGCAACCCAATCCAGAGCGCTGCTTCCCCACTGCCATTAGCAGCAAAGAAGCACTGATCCAGGAGCAGCTGGCGGAGGGGAGAAATTTGGCAATGGGGGGGGGTCACAGGGGCTGCACAACAGGCCTTGAGGGGCCACATTCAGGCCATGGGTTGTGCACCCCTGGTACAGGTGATGCACATCTTAGGCAGCAGACCTGGATCTCATGGTCTGCTGCCTAAGTGCTGTTCTAGCAGGACAAAATGATATAGGAATTGCAGCCTTATGCCTCTGTTCCAGCAACAGAGAAAAATTTCTGTTGAATATTCAATCCATGTCGTGAGTGGAATCTAATATACTTATCAGTATACTATACCATGCTAGAGGGTGAGCTATGTCTGCAAAGGTAATAAAAGAAACCCAGCTACCTATGGTGTAAGTCAGTCAGCAGGAGAAGAAATTAATAACAGTTTTGCCAAGCAATGAATGCAGGATCACAATCACTCTAAATTCAAGAGCTTATTTTCACTGTAAAGTAAAATACTGAGATCCTAGGTCTAAAGGTTTAAACTGAAATGCTGACTGAACAGTTACTGCTGGGAATGATAATACCTTACAATAGTTCTGTTAGTTCTGAACTGCAAGAGCAAATGTGGTGGAATAAGAACACCAGGACTTTAAAAATATTTATAGTAAATTCCAAATGTTACCTTGATTTCTAAGGTGCCTCCAAATCCCATCTTGAATTGCCCCTGCGCATCTTTGGTAAACACACGCTGAAAGGTTTGTTTGAACAAGGATGTATTGAAAGAGTCTCCCATTACCATGTAACCCCTACGTGAAGACAAAAATACAAGAGACTCAATATATCAAAAGCACCCAAGAGCATGTATGGTGTAGTTGAGGGTTGCTCATTAAATTGCAACACTTTGACACGCTGCCACAGGTCCCTGTGAAGACCTCTGCCCCACTATGCCATCATGTTTCTTTATGACACTGCAAATGTGTACAGAGGGTTTAAGAGCAGCCACACATAACCAATACCGTGGCAGCACCTATGGGGACACTGCCGTATCAGTTTGCATGTGGTGACTTTTCTTTAATACTGCTCATTCATGAACATGCATAATGTAGTAATAACCACCACCAGGACTGAAACATCAGTAGTAACCACTAAAGCATATATTTCACAACAGACCATATTAAACATAAATGGCTTGGATCCTAAGAAATGCCAGCAGAAGGGATTGGAAGGTGACTTTCCGGCCCCCACGTCACCCCACCAAAAGCCTCTCCTGAGCGTCGAGGGATCCTCCTGAATAGGGTAGACTGTAGTGCGAGGGGCTGAGGGGACTGCCAAAAATCAGGCAGAAGCACTGCGGTAAGAAGCTGTGCTTCTTGCCTAAAGATTAGCCACTCTCCCTTTAAGAGTTCCTGGCTTGTGGGACTTGGGCCAAATACACCCTTCATTACTCTCTGCCAGCCTTGCTAACAAGGCATAGGAGTGGGGGTGGGTATGTGCAGAAGAGCATGTTGCCCTTGCCAGCTACCCCTTATGGGGGGGGGGGGTGAAGCTCATGTCAGGAGACTGGGGAGGGGCAGGTCTGTCGGAGAGCAGAGGCTGTGTCGCTCCGGACCGGAAGCCAACCCCATGAAGGAGTTGAAAGGTGCAGGGGATCCTCCCTAGGAATTGTTAGTCTATACCTAAGTGACAGAGGCACAGGCTGGCTACGCAGACAGCTTGTAAGTTTTGTCATTTTAGTGTATCCTTTGCTCCCTGACCCTATTTGTCATTAATTTGTTAATAAATTTGTTTAGCTAAAAATTAGGTTTGTGTCGTGAAATTTGGAGGTGTCTGACTAGGACCTAAGGGAGAGGATTACCCTCCCATATGACTTAACCACTTGGGAACGCTACCCAGAGTAAGATTTGAACCTGGAACAGGGTGGTAAAAGTGAATAAAGTCCCAGAGGGGGACGAAAAACTGTAGCAAGCACCCTCCATGAATGGGAGCTCTGTTCACAGGAAATGCCTCTGCCCGATTTTCTGCGATTCCAGTCCCCCACCTCCAGCCACATTCCACCCCATTCAGGAGGATCCCCCAAACATCAGGAGAGGCCTTTTGGGGGGGCTCAGGGGGCTAATAGGGGAGGAGGGTGGGAAAGTCACCTTCCATCAATCCCTTTCCACCAGTGCTGCTCGGGATCCAAGCCACTGGCTGCAATTCAGGGAAAGTTAGCCATGTCTGTCACATTGACATCAATGGAAGTAGTTAGTGAACTAATTTCACTGAAAAGTAGGCTGCAATCATATACATACTTACCTTGTAGTAAGTCCCGATCTCAATGGGGCTTACCTCTGAATAGACACATATAGAATTATACTATTAAGCATCAATTAACCTTTTCCGGTTTGGGCCCAATGTTTAATATCTGCCATATGTCTGTCTACCATACTATTCAATTGCTACAGTAATCATGACAGCATCATAAATCAATGAGAAGTACTACCAGGAGATCAAAATCTACCTTCTGCACACTGCCGACAGAGTTATTAGTGAGAAGCATGTTTGTAAAACAGAAAAATGCTATAAAGACATTTATGTAATCTGAAACATTAGAAGTATTTAAAGTACAAACTAGATTTTATCCAGTGATTGAGCACAGGAATGCTGTAATCTTGTGTACATTTATATGAGAGTTAGTCCCATTAAACTAAGCAGGAACTTACTTCTGAGTAAAGAAATATAGGATCACACTTTAAGTGCCAGTCCTTACAAGGAGTTGTAGCATCAGGGAATACTATAATTAAGCACAATGTCAAGTAGATGTGTGCACCAAAAGAATTTCCTTCTGGAATGACTCTGCGCACAGGTCTAATTGATCACTGTAATCGGGGTCAGAAGACATTCTTATCCCCCTCAACCCTGATTTAGTTAACAATCCTAAAATTTAGGGAGTGTTTTTTATTTATTTTTACTTGGCTCACTTGCTTGAGTCAGCTGGAGCCATCCGATTTGGCACAGGCTCGCAGCACACTGTAGTATAAATTATGTGGGTTAGGGGAGGGGAGAAAATAGAAGAGCTTGACTAGGGATAAGAGAGTAGACTTCATTTCATACTACTTTCTAGCCCTATCATTCTATGATAGTGCTCCTGTGCAGCATCATTAACATTATTGTAATTCGGGGGATGGGGGAGGGGGGACAACTTACTTTAAGACTGCGTCCTAAAATAGGAGAACAGTATAAATGGTTATGTGGTACAAACCACATTGAAAAGTAAACCAGCAGAATACTGGAAATAGGCATTCTTATCAAAGGACATATCAATATTTGAAGTGAAGTGTTTTTTTTAATATCCAGTTCCATGACTGAAAAAAACGTAACTGTAGTGACAACTTTGCTCACATGTACAGAATGACGCAAATTTATGCAAGCCCACTTGACATACACAGTGGGTTATATGGATGTTTGCTAGCACAACAGGACTTTGTCCCTCTCCCCTCCCCTCTGTACCCCTTCAGGCAACCCACAAATCTGATTCCCAGCCCTCTAGGCAGATTTTGAGAGTGGGGGGGCTACGAGGGAGTAGAGGGAATTCCCCCCTTTCTGGTTCCACTGACGGAACTGCTTCTGCCACCAGAATGACATCATGATAGATACAACCCAGCATATAGGATTTTTCCTCTACAGGTTCATTGAAATTATATTTCCCAAGCAGAAAAGAACATTGTTTCTTCATATAACTTCTCATATACTACGTTTAAAGTCAACACATACCCTGTGTAGTTAGGACAGCACTTCATCTCCAGAAGACCAGTCTGATCTAGTGCACATGCATAGATGTCAATAACATGACCAGTTGTGGCAGCACGATTTGCCAGAGCTTCAAAATGCTAGTTACACAAAATGTAAACATACTTTTTACCAAATTTTATTATTTATTTCTTATTAACTGTCTTTATATAGCTATCCACAGCACAAGTTGTCTGGGTGGCTCACAAAAACATGTAGATCAAACCCCCCATAGCCTATATGAAGGTTTCACCAACCTGGTACCCTCCAGATGTTCTGGACTACAATTCCTAGAATTCTTGACGATTAGCCATGCTGGCTAGGGCTTATGGGAGTTGAAGTCCAAAACATCTGGAGTGTCCAAAACAGCAATTGAGCCAAGCAACTACAGTAAAACCTTGGACTGCAAGTAACTTGGTCTGCAAGTGTTTTGCAAGACAAGCAAATTTTTAAAATAAATTTTAACTTGATAAACAAGCGACATCTTGCAATACAAGTACTGTAGTATGGTCAAGAAAAATGAAGACTTTACACTATCATTCTTTATTGCAGCTTAAATTAAAAATATGTGTACAAATTTCTTATGGGGAATTTCGCTTTGATATACAATACAAGTTCTTTGGATTACAAGCACGTTTCCGGAACGAATTATGGTTGCAATCCAAGGTATTACTGTAATTAGCAACCAGTGCTATCTTGTTGATGTGGACTCTCAGCCCAGTGACTTTCAGTAGCCTGGTCATTGCAATCTGGACCAACTGCAGTTTCTGAAACCTCTTCAAAGGCAACCCTACATAAAGCACATTGCAATAGTCCAACATAAAGGTTATCAGGGCATAAAGGTTATCAGGCATATATTCCAGTGGCCAAGTCCTTGGGCAGTATCCAACAGGGCCATTGCACAAGCAGGACCCACTGCTCGCACAACTGAAATTTAGCGCTTCCTATAGGAAGCTTTGAAACCAGCATTTCTGGATCGGGATAGGCTGGCAGAGCTCCCTTATGCAAGGTCTGCTGACCTGCCCTGATCCAGAATTGAGCACTTCCAATTCATTTCCGGTTGCTCCCAGAAATGCTAAATCTCCATTGCACAAGCAGTGGGTCCCACTTGCACAATAAAATCGGCAGGGGCTCAGCACCACATTGGATATTGCTCCTTATTTCCCAGGAAAGGGCATCGCAGGTGCAGTTGAAACAAACAAACAAACAAACAACAACAGATGCAACTGGAACATCAAGAAACAGAGCTGGATCCAGGAGCACCTCCAAGCTGTAAGCCTGCTATTTTAGAGGGAGCGTGACCACTTCTAGAATACTTGGTCTAACCCCTTCTAGTTCAATTGTCCACTCATCATCAAGAATTCAGCCTTATTTGGATTAAACTTTAGCCTACTGGCAAAATAGCTGTCAGCACACTGTGCATTTGCCCACTCCACATAGTTACTGACTCCTGGAAGGGGGCAGGAACACATGATGTCATCACACTGAGTTTCAATAGAAATTACAGGGGAAATGGAGATGTAAGGGTCCTATTTTCTGCAAAAGTCCTATTTCTTCCATCATGTCTAATGCCTCTCTGACTATGTTAAGACCACCCACAGCCAATATCCATCTACAGTTGATGGAAATGTATCAGTTTGCTTTTAGGGACACAACTCAGTTCTAAAAGTTTTTGTTTTTTAAATTTTGGAAAATATTCAGTCTTTGAAAAAATTAAGTCCAGATTCCACATCATGTTACATATCCACCAAACAGACTTTTTAAATTACAGAATTAAAAAAAAACATATCAAATGCTCTTACCTTCGTACCCTTTTTAACATATTTGGCATTGTCTTTTTCAATGTCATGCCAAGATCTTATAGGCAGCTTAAGTTCATCCCCCACAACCATCCCAGGTCCTTGGGTAGCCGGCCCACCAATAAACATCATTATACGGGCACCAGTATTAGGAAAAGTACACTGTGGGATAATAAATATTTGTCAAGTCAAGAAGTAAAAAGATGTATTTTGAAGCCATATTGCTTTGTTATTTAGAATTGCTTATTTATGTTCTAGATTACAGTGTGAATACCACATAACATTTATGTTCAGACAGCTCTAATTTTTCTACAACTGTCAAGAGAAATAGCTGAATAGGAAAAGCTTCAGAAAAGCCCATTTCCTTTTTTGTTTTGGCAATTGGGGGCAGCAATCCTCAGAATTTTCCAATTTTAAATAAAACTCACATTGGTTTAACTCTTTTAAGCAATCCAGAAAGGTCTGTATTTCTTTCTGCAAGCCAGAAAGTCTGTGAACTTTCAGGCACATATAAGGGAGAATTTTTTACCTCTAGAAGTCCTACAGCTATGGAAAGAGCCACTCCAGAAGATCGTAAAGGTCTTTTCCCTTGGGGAACAGGCCAAGGATCCCGCTGCAGTTCACCCAAAAGATCAGTGAGATTCATGTCAATTTTCTGTACTGGCTGTAAGAATCTGGAGACAACAAAAAGAGTAAACAAGACAGATTTCATTTTGCATAAACTTCTCAAATGATTCTAGACCAGTTATATGTTAAGACCATCCAAACCCAATATCCATCTATGGTTCACTTAAAAGTACTAGTTTGCTTTTAGGGTCCTAACTCAGGCTCTAAATATTTTAAAGCATTTTCTTACATTTTGGGAAATATGCAATATATTCATTCCAATTCTAATTTCTCAAATTTGGAATTATCACTCACTTAATACCTTATCAAGCTAGCAAAGTGGTGATCTCAAGTACAGTACACTTATTTGGAATACCAAAAACAACACTGCCAGTGTCTACTCCAACAAGCATCCATCTATACCAAGCTATTCATAAGCAGAACTTTCTGAACAAGTTAATTCACTGTACTGTGCACTATAAATTTAATAGCTCAATATTTTGGGGGGAGTTCTAGCCCGTAAAAGCATTTTGACTAATAGCATTATGATCACCAATTTACCCTTTAACAGTACACAGAAATGTTTTATTCGTTCAAATTTGTAGCCTGTCCAGTCTCCTGAAAATCTCAGTGCAGAAAAATAGAGGGATGATTTTAGGAAGCTCCTTTACTGTTCGCATTTGATGCTGGTTCTTATGGCTCCAGCACTGATAAAACTGAGAGCTGGATTTGGCTCCACTGCAATAGCAGTAGTAGTGATGACAAATGGTGGACCAGCACAGGGAGAGACTTCAGAATCTTAAACTTAACAGTTATATTGCAGAGTTACAAAACAGGACCTACTGTAAAACAATTTAGTACATTTTATTTTTTATTAAAAATAAATACCTGTTAGATGGTGGTGGCTGCTGTACCTGAGGACCACGACTCACTTGTGAAACATTCATTTTTGTAAGTCCCAACATTTCCTGTAAAGAGTATATTTTACAGAACAACATTGAATATCCTTACATGTTCAGCAAATCAATAATGACATTTCCAAGGAGATTAAGAAACATATTTCTTATGCATTTAGTCCTTTAAAGAAAAAAGTGGCCTAATTTTTTTTAATTGAAAGAAATTTATAATATCAATCTTCTCATAGAATACAATAATGAAACCTTCCATTAATTCCTGATCTGTAAGACTTTGTCCAGTAAGGTGGAGGTTTTCTGGTTCCATTTTTCAAGACGAAATGGTCTCAAAACAAGAAATACCATTTTAATATTGATCTTTTATTTACCTGAAGCTGTTTTGCAGTCAGGTCTTTTGTTCCTCTAAAGACATAACTTTTGGAAATTCCTTCACAGCCAAGCTCATGAACTTGCACCATTCTCCCAAAAGTAATAAGCCCCACCAAAGCAGTTGGAGGTAGGAGACTTAATGACATCTGCATGGATTCCTTCAAAGCTTGCAAATCTTCATCTTCCATACAAGTGTCAACAACATAAAGGAATATCAAAGGCATCTGAGGTCCACGCTTTAAGTAAAAGTGAATAACAACACAGTATTAACATTACTGGAAAAAGTCAGGACATAGCCTTGGTAAGTAACCACCCCAGACCAGACCCAATCAATGCCATTATGGAAATACTAATCAGAGCTGACTTCAGAGTGCTTCTATCCACATTACTATGCTGTAGTATCTCTCTAACGCAAACTTTTTGAACCCATGGGCACATTTGGGAATTTGAGAAACTGCTGTGGGCACCACCACAAAATGCCTAATCAGTGGATCACTGCTTTGGCATCTACCGATTGCATCTATGGCTCTTATTCAGCAAAAACTTTTGTTTTATGTCTAATGGACACCACAGCATCTCTTTAATAAGGGATTGTCGAATTCAGCTATTTGCTGGCTAATGCTTCTTTTAAACATATGTTTTTGGCAATGTCGAGTAGTTGATCCTTTTGGGGAGGAGGTTATTGCACGGATAAATTTTCTGCAGTAATACCTTGGATTGCAAGCATAATTCGTTCCGGAACCGTGCTTGTAACCCAAAACACTCTTATATCAAAGCGAGTCTCTGGTGGGCATGAGCGGGGCCGATTTCGGCCCGCTACGCCCGCTCGAGGCGAGCGGTTACATCTCTACACTACTTGTCTTGCAAGACCTTGCTTGTTTATTAAGTAAAAAAAAAATTAAAAAATGTGCTTGTCTTGCAAAACGCTCTCAGACCAAGTTACTTGCAATCCAAGGTATTACTGTACTGGAAGTCTTTAATATTCATTGATGTACACACTCTTTTAAATTATTTACCTGCTTTATGGAAATTAACAAATGGAAGGGGAAATGGATTTTCTGTGTCCTTTTGACAGCTAAAAGACTGATATTACAAAATTGGAAGGATAAGCACTCACCTCCTAATGCAATGGACTAAGGACCTTACAACGTTTTTGATATATGAACGGGTGGCATGTAACACCACCATCAAATGGATATTTGGATATTTGGTTCACTTTGTTGAAACCTATTTATAGTAGCTGTAACAAAAAAAAGGGCTATACTGGTATGCTACCTAGCACTCAATGTTTAGAATAGACATGTAGGGTAGCATCCACACTGATGGCTCTATGGTGGCCAAAATACCTTTGGGATGTCATCCCAGAAATACCAATGCTCCTTCCATTTCTGAGCTTCACAATAGCTCTATGCTACACCATATCAGATGATGCCACTTGTCTACTGCACTAGGACGTTGTCAGCACAACCTCCACATATTGGAATAATATGCTGACACAGTGGTCATCATAGCCCAATCCAAACTGCTACTTTGCTGGCTCAACAGTCCCAAGGATTATAATCATGATACTTACCTGTACTACATATTCAATACTAGAAAACTGAGGTAAGAGTTCTGCAGGCTGGTTCATCTCGGATATGCCAGCGTATGTAGGAGGAAACTGGAAGAGAAAGTGTTTGAACCATATGAACATTTCAGACACAACCCACTTTGAAACACCATTATATACACTGAGCTTTATCCCCCATATGTTAATATTGCCTCTGAACTCAGAGGATTACGGGCATCCTATGCAGGATGGGAGGAGCAGGGAGGCGATCTTTGCCTCCCCACTCCTCCTGCCCTGCAAATCAGCCAGATGGCTGATTTCAGCCATCTAGCTGTGGTGCTTCAGACACGGAGGGAAGGAAGGAAGCTGCAGCACCGCCAGGATAGTCTCCTCCCCTCCCCGCCCCCTGGAACACCCTCTTAGTCCTTCTCTGAGGTCAGTCTTACGACCTCAGAGAAGCAGCTGGCTAAATTCTTCCTGCACCAGCTGCAGGGGTGGGGGGAAGCGATCCGAGCACAGATCCCCAGCTCCGAGGTCGGAATTCTTTTCCAACCTTGGATCTGGGAATCCGAAGCATTCTATGGTCCTCTAGCCTATCTAGGGACCACAGGATCATACTGTTACTTAGAAGAAGGTCTATATAAATTTTTATCTTACCTGATTTCTCTGGTAACAAAAATTGCAAGCCCACAGTTTTGCTCGGTAATCCACCTGGCTACAAAAATAAAGTTTAAAATGTTTAAAGTTTAAAATTATGAATACAAGTCAGACACGTTGAGGATGCTTCATGCTCAAACATGAACACAGGAAATACAAAGTTTAGTCTCAACTTTTACTCAGATCCCAACTAGTTATCAAAACATTTCTACCCTAACCCTTACATAAAACAGATATGTACATTTTGGCACCACCATCATCTTTATAACTGATATTCTACGCAATAATGACAAATTCATTTTGTTCCATCTTTTAATATCTGCTGTAATTTGTTTCCAGATTCTTCTATAATTTAATTGGAAAGATTTACTCATATTTTTTGAAATGTGGACTCCTAAATAACGAAATGCCTTGTGAACTAACGGAATGTTTAGTTGTTTCGACATATCAATTTGATCTGTTGGAGATATGTTATAGCACAGCAAATCTGATTTTGAATAATTGATTTTCAATCCTGATACTTTCTGAAAACATTCTAGTTCCTCTTTAATCAATTTTATGGTAGTTTTGAGGTTTTCTAACATGAGTATCCTATCATCAGCATATAAATTTATTAAATGAGATTGAGTCTTAATTGAAACTTCCTTAATATTGTCATTATTTCTTAATTTATTCACTAAGAATTCAGTTACCGTATCAAATAATAATGGGGATAACAGACATCCCTGTTTAGTACCTGATTGGATACCAAAGGGGGATGTTTCCATATTATTAAACCTAATTGTCGCTGATGTTTGAGTATAAATTCTTTGTAAGATGTGTGAGAATTTTGGGCCAAATTTGTATATTTGTGAGGCATTCAATAAAAATTCATGGTTTACACTATCAAAAGCCTTATAAAGATCCAAAGCTAAAATTGCTAATGGCATTTTTAATTTTTGTGCATAAGTGATTAAACTATATAGTCTTCTGATAGGGTCTGCTATATGCCTTTTTGGAATAAATTCAAATTGGTCTGGGTGAATTATCTTCCTTATCATTGTCTTTAATCTATTTGCCCATACAGAAGCAAAAATTTTATAATCCACATTGAATAGTGAAATGGGGTGATATGAGTCGGCAAATTCTGGGGCTTTACCCAGTTTTAATATAAGAGTTATCCTCTATTGTTTCCTCGTATCCGGTAATTGTGTTCCCTGTAATATCATATTAAAAACTTCCGAAAGTTGTGGGATCAATATTTCAGCATATGCTTTATAAAATTCAGCCGTAAGTCCATCAGGGCCTAGTGCTTTATTAGACTTCAGATTTGTTATCACTTTTTAAATTTCATCTAATGATATAGACTGTTCTAAATACATCAACTGTTCCCTTGTTAAACCGTTAATCTTGTTTACTTGTTGGTACGTTTTTATAAATTCACTATCTATATTTCTTCTTTTATATAAATTTTCATAATATTTAGTTAGTCTTTTCCCCATTTTATTTGCACTTTGTTTTATTTTAACTGCTCCTTCATTAGTTATTTTTTGATGCTGCTTTTTATTCAGTTCCTGTTAAATTTATTGTTTTAATGTGTTTTATTCTGATTAATATAATCCGCTTTGGACATACCTGCTGGAAAAGTGAATTATAAATATTTAAATAAATAAAATCTGAGTTGTGCCTTGCCATATGCAGTAACAGAAAGCAGAACGGTTAAGTTAAACAGGTTAGTCTAGCTAGCTGCGCTACTGCAGATTAGTTAACTGATGAATGCCTTTGACACTATTGCAAAAGCAAAGTGTCATTAAAATGTACGTAGCTTTCTTTCAGTAGTGCAGTGTCTTTCAGTATGACATCAGAAGTACCCAGATATGTGGATTTCAGAGGTACCCTTTTATGCATGGTACTGATTACTGCATATTTAAAAAAAACAATAAACCCTGCAGCGGACACTGCTAGTGCACTTATGAAGCTGCCCTATAAGTCACCCAACGCTAAACACCCAGGCACCAATCTAGCCATTGTTATATCTGCAAGCTCAGGAAATCAAAATCATACACAGTGTACCTCTACCCCAAAGGCTTCATCATTCACTTCAATAGAATAGAAAGCTCTGCCCAAGTGGAGGCAATCTTCGCCTCCCCGTCCTCCCACCCTGCATGTTTTGCTAGATGGCCATTTTTGCCTATCTAGCTGGGACATGGAAGGAGGCTGGAGAAGTCTCAGAATAGGTCATATCCTATCCTTCTCCCCTTCTTCAAGGTCGAACTCTCGACCTCAAAGAACAGCCAGCACGGTTCTTTCCACACTGGATGCAAGGGGGAGGGGGTCGGAGCTTCGATTCCCCCTTCTGAGATCGGAGCATTGTCTCCGACCTCAGATCAGGGAATCCAAAATATCCTATGGCCCCTTAGATGGTGTCTAGGGGCCATAGGATTGCTCCCTCCAGTATACAACCTTACATTCTAATCCTAGGAAGGTTACTTTGAAGTAAGCCCTGTGAAAATCAATGGGTCTTTCTTCAAAGGAGCATGTTTGGAACTAGTATATATTAAGACCACTAAGAAAGATACTATACAGTGAAAATTGTTTTTTAAGTTACAGTTATTGTTTACTATTTTTAAAACGGCAGCCATTTATACCTTTCTGGAGCAAGAAAAATTCTGGAGAAGGGACATGTGTTCAGATACTGCCATTCAAAAAAAGGCACTTTATTAGCTTAATTTCAAAGTGTGTGGGCTGCATGCATTGCGGTGCATGTGTTATGATTCTACAAATCGACCAGAATATCAAATGTTTGTGATATTTGATGGAGAAGGTCAGAAAATAGATTTGTCTACCACACTTTAGAAAAAATCTGACAAATAAAATTATGATGAGAAGTAATATTTTCATAGCAACTTTAGCAAAACTTTTTAAAAATAATAATAACAAAGTACTAATATATAAGTAAGATGTAAAACTTGTTTACTGGGATTACCATAACGGATTTAGAACAGCACGGCATGTCGTTCTACTGCACAGGACTGGCTCATACTGAATGGGAGGCAAGTCAGGCCGCTCTTTCAGTGGTGTGAACAAAGAGGCCACTGGAACCACCATTCTTGTGGCTTCAAGACGACTGGAAGGCCACACATTCCAGCTGAATCTAACGCCATCCCTGTCCTCATTCTGCTGAATGAACTCCAGGAAGGTTGTCATAACTACTCTCTTCTTCCTGTAACAAAAACATACATTCAATTAATACATGTAAACTTTAGAGAATAAATTAGAAACCCAAGCCTTGCTTTAGCTTGGATATCCTCAAGGCCATTCAGATATCTGCATAACCAGCCATCTGGAAACAAAAGAGCACAATTTCCATTTGTTATGGAGCTACATGGGGGAAAACAAAGAATAGTAACTAGGAGCTTCTGTTCTGTTTGGAAAGTGAAGGTGCTACTCAATTTCCAAATGCAGATATAGGGGGGGGGGGGGGATACCTCTTTCTCAAGAGATGGTAACACTTCAAAACATTAACATTACAAGATAAAGAGGCAGCTCTGGAACATGTTTGCTTTGTTTTGAAAAGTATTACCTAGCAGAATATTATACTGATTACCACTCCCATTCATTTCAAAACAGCTAACACAAAAAAAGTGCTCATTCACCTGTAAGTTCTTTAACTAACCAATTCAGACTCATTTAGTGTGCACTGTACACCATAAGCACATATGTGCTTACTATCGATGGTTGCTATACTGCACAGAACTTGGTAATCATTTATCACAAATGGCAGTGACTAGCAGTACAGAAACTACATCCTACCACTTCCAATTGGGCAAAATTAATTGAAACAAAAGGGTAATATAACAGCACTGTCTGTATAACAGCACATTAATAAAATGTGGTGGTGGTGGTGGTTTTAAGTGTGATCAACCAGACTTGCCACTGCAGCAACAATTCAGAGCAGGAGGGAGAGAAAGGCAAGATAAAACACAGAATATATTCAAGTGCTAAGAAACTTGGTGACAGTTTTCATGTCTTCAGTAAAACGCACCAGATCTTTCCACTCATGACACAGCTTAGGATGTAACTATTCAATCAGCTTTACATTGTTATCTGTCACTCTCCAGTAACCAGTCCAAATATTCTTCACGTAGCCTAGATTATATTTGTTATTTTAATACTACAACCTTGTCAACAGTTTGTAACTGCAGGAGTAGTCTTTAGAGACATGAGCTATTAGCTGCCATTATAAAGAGACATAAATTGAGAGACCACCAACAAAGAGCAAGCATCTGCCTTACTAAAGGAGAGTGTACATATTATTATAGCTAAATTATTACCTGTGGCTTTGTGTATGTTAAACCAACAGTTTTCTTTGTTAGAAACTATTTTTGGCTTTCAATTTTGGAATTCTGTTGCATACTTGTGATTTGGTTTGTAATTTCAGTGTAAGCTGCTGTGCATGTCCTATGGATCAAGCAACAAAACAAACAAAAGCACTACACATGAGTAACAATGCACTGTATTTCAAGTGGAGAATACCCAGGGGCTGACACAAAAGGGGAGAGAATGCCACATCTACACTGCACAATGCATTTGTATCATTCAGGAGATCCAGGTTCTAGTCCCCGCTCAGCCATGAAACTCACTGGGTGACTTTGGGCCAGTCACTGACTCTCAGCCTAACCTACCTCACAGGGTTGTTGTGAGGATAAAATGGAGAGGAGGGGGACTATGTAAGCCACCTTGGGTTCCTTGCAGGAAAAAAGGTGGGGTATAAATATAATAAATAAATAAAAATTCTGGTGGCATTTGCACGTAACACAAAAGTATGCACTTGTGCACTTCCTCCTCCCCCCTGGTGCAGTTGCAATATCAGAAGCTTTGTTTTCAACTAACCATGGTTACTCATTATGAGAGCTAGTGTGGTGTGTGGTTAGTTAGAGTGTTGGACTGGGACTCAGTAGATCTGGGTTCTAGTCCCCACTCAGCCATGAAGCTCTCTGGGTGAGTTTGGGCCAGTCACTGACTCTCAGCCTAACCTACCTCACAGGGTTGTTGTGAGGATAAAATGGAGGACCACCATGTAAGCCGCCTTGGGTTCCTTGCAATAGGAAAAAAGGCGGGATATAAATATCATAAATAAATAAGTTATAGCTATAGCCAAACCCAAAAAAATGTGCTTAGCATTAATTTAGTGAAACAAACCAACTTCAAACTGTGGTTTATGATCCTGACTTTTTCACTAAACTACAATTAACAGTAACTGCTGTTTATCTGGGTTTGGGCATAACAAGTAAACAGTTGAAAATAGAAACAAAAGCTTCTGATCTCCTCCTTGTAGCAGTGCTGGAGGAGGAGATTGGAGGGGATTTGAATCTGGAAAATAGTGGACAGAAAAATTGTTTAGCACTTTCTTTAGTACCCACTATTCTCCACTCATCATTCCTTCCAAACCAGTTTTTATTTAATAAAAAAATGGTGTTGGGTCTCTAAATATGCACATTTGCACCTAATTCGTAGTTAGACTTTTGCCACTAAAATATTCACAATCAAGGTTATGCAGAAGAAACTTAAGTGGTGCCTGGCATAACTATACATTTACATTTGAACTCTTGCTTTTCCAAAGACATACATTCAGCTATAAGAATATTCCCACTGGCACCTCAGTACTACACAAATTTGGTTGGATGTCTCAGGGAATTCCATGTACCTGAGTTTGCATTAAGCACAAGACATTAACTATCAGTGAGATAAGGGCTTTCTTTGCATTAAATGCGTCCACTTTTTAAAGCGTTTGTTGTTTTATTACTTGCTTATACGTTTTACAAAGAGCAAGGTACACACAATGTATTGTGATTAGAATAATAGTGTTCAGCTATTTTCAGATCTGGGACTCACCTTTAACCCCAATCTGCTATATGGGACCCAGGCTTGTATTTATTTTACTTTATCAGTCTTACATACAACCCTTCTTTTTCCTTATTATGCTCTTCTCTTAAAATACCTGAATCAAAAAAATAAGATGGTAACGTCACGGGCACACCCTTTTAACTCATTTTGTGGGTCCCAATCCACAAGTTAAAGTCCAATGGATTAGTCTTTCAGTTGCACATCATAGATTGTGTGTTACCAATGTGCCAAACATATAGAGTTTGGAGCATAAAGCCTGATTTTGGCAAATAGCTTTCTCCCATTTTCTTCCTATTTTTGGTCTCCCTGACCTGAATTGCATTCTAACATTCCCCAAACATGATGCACCTTGATAGGCCATGGTGTTCACACGTGATGAATTATACAACTATTTTATTGATAGATCCTGCCAACTTCTGGATCTGTCATCCTACACATATACACTTGACATTAAAGATGCCACTGAATTTAGATTCTTCCAAATATATTTCTTTGAGAATACGGTACCAGGGAGAAGTGGCTTTGCCAGATCAGAGTATAAATGACAATCCATGGTTACCAGAATCACTCTGGTCCAAATAATGGAAAGTTTACTTTGAATGTGAGAGATCTAGGTTCAAAGAATCAACTCTTGCCATGGACTGTGTTTGGCCTTTGGCAAGTAACTCTGTCTTATCCTTAATTTTCCACAGAAAGAGTTTGCTGTATTTCACTAGAATAATTAATATTTATACAAGCTTCTACATAAACCACTAGAAACTTTCTCAAGGTTGTAATCTTAATCACACTAGGGAGCAAGTTCCATTCAATTTGGTGGACTTACTTCTGAGTAAATATGTTTAGGATTATAACCTACCGGTACATGTCTGTTCATGGAGACAGGTGATATAGTTTCATAGCAACTGAACCACTTCCAAAAGTGAATATTGCACTTCTGCATATGTTCAGCCCTCGCTTCAAAGATAATCTCTAATTCCATTTCATCATACCTATTAAACCCAGGAAAACACATGACTACAAATAAACCCCTTGGGAGAGAGTTTGTTTTTCTGACAATCCCAGTGGAGTATAGGTTACAGCTTATGACTATGCCGTAAAGCCAACTGCAATAAATAAAATCTTTTTTAAAAATAAATAAATCATGAGCTAGATACTCAAACAATCACCAGTCATTATACTATTTCTTTGCTATTTGACTTGATTGTTTCCCCTCATTTTAAAATATCTTCCTGAATCAAATTTGTCTGTGCATCTGGCAGATTGGTTCTGGTGCATGCCATAATATATTTGTTCAAGGTACCAGAGAAAAACGTTTGAACATAGTGTGTGCACTCACTCACTGCAAGACTGACAATATTTGGCACACATAGGAAAAAAAACAAACCAAAAAAACTTTAAATAAATAAAAAAAACTTGCTGAGTGAACAGAGTCTACAAAAAAGTAATATGCCTCTCAAGCTTCTTCCTCTAATATAAGAAACCCTTTCTGCTCTTCATTTATGGTTCCTGCCTCTCCCTTCCCCTTCCTTTATGTCTTAAGAACTGTGTACATCACTGTGCTCCATTTGTTGCATGCAACTCACCTAGATTGTTAAATGTATGCTGCAGTTCTCTCTCAAGGTGCAATCCTATGCAAGTTTAGACAGAAAAAAAGGCCTACAACCCCAGCATTCCCCAGGCAGCTATGCTGGCTGCAGCGTGCTGGGAATTGTAGGCCTTTTTTCAGTCTCAACTTACTTAGGATTGTGCCCTTAGCCTCATTTCCCACAAAAGGGGCTATTTACAGTGTCTCTTGCGTGTGATGTGCTGGGTTAGGTTGCTCTCATTTGTGCCTTAATGTACCTGTAACTGGGCAATCCCAATTGCCTTTTATACCCTTGGTTTCAACGCTGTCTTATCGAGGAGGAGCGGTTGAAGAGAAACCGAATTATAGTCTGGCTCTTCTTGACAGTCCCATATTAAGAATTATGGTTTGGCTGGCTCCTCTTGACGGTCCCATATTCCCAAATGCTCCAACACACATATTGACGGTCCCATATTCCCAAATGCACACACCCACACCATTTTCAAAGGGGAGGCACTGAATTACCAACCCAACCGATCACCCCCACACACAAAAACCTTCACGTGCAGAGGCTCCAAGTACGAGAGCATGATATTAGTTTTGGTTTCTTAAACTATATTGTGGGGGGGCGGGGGGCGTGAATGGAAGAGGACAAAGAGAAGGCGCTTTGAAATTGCACTCTCGGGAGTGGGTGGGACGGAGGAGCCTTAAACTGCAATTCCCTGACAACTAGGTTGGAAACCATGGGAAGGAAACACCTTCCTCCTCCCCGAGCCCCCGGGCGAAAACAAGAATGCTGCCCCCCTCGCCGCGACGCTCCTCATCCTACCAGACACCGCAAGCGGCGGGGTCCCCTCGGTAAGCCCCGGGCGAGGCGGCGGTGGCGAAAGACGGGTCTCCTCCTGCGCTCGCTGCCTACGCCGGAGCCGCCTCCCTCTTTCCTCCCTCCCGGCTGGAAGGCGATCCAGCCCTTGCTCTGCCCAGCCGTCTCAGTCAGCCCTTCGTTTCGCTCGTCCGCCCTACCTGCCTGCTTCGCCTGCCCGCCTCGCTCGCTCGCTCGCTCCACTCCCTCACACTGAACCCAGCAGCCTGAGCGCGGCCGACGCAACCAACATGGCTGGTGGGGAAAGCCGGTGCCACGTCAAAGGGCAGAGAGCGCGCACAGCGAGGCCGAGTCCTGACGGGGGAGGGACCCAGGGCCGCCTTCTCGCTTCCCTCCGCCTCCTTCTCCATAGAGGAGTGGAGGAAGAGGGGGGGCGGAATGGGGCCATGCCACCAGAGGCGGTGCTAGGGGGAGGCCCAGCTAGGGCTGGAGCCCGGAAACTGCGGGGGGGGGGGGTGATCTCTGTTGCATCTGATCCCCCTGGTGCCTTTTTACCCATATGTGCTTCGCCTCCTGCTGCCCACCCCCTTGAATCTTTCTGCCTGAGTTTTTTTTTTCTGAAATCAAACTGCCCGCCTCTCCCCTGTCGACGATGCATCCCTTTCTACCGATAGGGGTGTCCTTAGGAGGCAGGATCCTTTAAAGACGCACAGAGAGACTTGAGCGTATATGTAAATTAGCATATACAAATTTGCATATATTTATTTATTTATTTATTTATTTTTGGTGTGTGTGTGTGTGTGTGTGTGTGTGTGTGTGTGAGCCCGGGATCTTTTCTGTACTTTGCACCGCCCCGGCATCCTACCCACGCACGGCCCAGGTGGCGCTGCTGAGGTGGGCGGTGGAGGGAGAGATGGCTGAAGCCACAGTAACCCACGCATAAACTTTGCTCCTGCGTCACTAGGTTGAAGGAGCAGTCGTGAGGCTAAAGTGCGCCGTGGAAGCAACCGCTCCTGTTTTCTAGCAACATCATTCTTATTCTTTTCATATGCCATTTCCCACCATCTGGGGAAACGGGGGGGGGGGGGAGAGGGAGGGTTCGCTCCTCAATCCTACAAATCTGTAATCCTATACAGTACATACACCTGAGAGTTAAGACTGACTTTGAAGTAGACATGATAGGAGTGTGCTGTAAATGTATTTCCTTGTGGGAGAGAGGTGAAGTTCTCCTTAGGTTTTTGGATTTGAACAGGCCTTTAGCCAGGCTAAAAGTTTGGGGGAGGGGGGCTGCCAAAAAGGTGTGGGGGCAGTTTATCTGGTTGCAGACCTTTGAAAGACAACATTATAAACTGTTTATTTGTTTTTTAAAAAAAGAAGGAATAGAAAATTTAGGGGGCAGGCCCCCATACACCACCACCACCACCCCGCTACAGGCCCAGATTTGAATACATGTAATATTTTCCCACTTCTCTGTTTGTTTCTGCCAAATCTATACCCAGCTGTACCCTGCACTATATCCAGGTAAATTATTTTGTGAATCGTACCCAATGATTACCGGTGCTTTGATTTCTCCTTTTATTGTTGCTGATTTTATTTTATCTATTTAGTTTGTACTGTGGTGGGTTTGTTTTAGTATTTTATGATATTACATTTTATAAGCTGCCCAGAAGACTATGTTGAGTGGGCACCATATAAGTGTTGAAAACAGTGCTTTTTTTCTGGAGAAAAGGGTACCGGAACTCTTGGATTACATTTCCTCGGGAGTAGATGGTGATTAAATTGTAATGCAATTAATAGAAGAAAAGGTGCTGGAACTCAGTTCCGGTGAGTTCCACCAGAAAAAAAGCCCTGGTTGAAAATAAATGAGTAAATAGATGCAAACTGATTAATGAGATGTTGTAGTGCAGTTTGAATTTCTTGTAGTGGGTTCCTATTTGTTTTTGTTGTCTTTTCTGCTGAAAACTTCGATAAAGATAATTTTACAAAAAGGAGCACTCCTGGGCAGTGGTGTAGTGGTCAATTTAGAAGTGCAGAAGCTCATATGGCAATCCCCAGGGTGCATGTTTTGTAACCCCTCCTCCCTACTTCCAGCCTCTCTGTGGCCCGCTCTCTCTCTCTCTCTCTCTCTGCCTCTCCAACCTGATGGACACAAGGTCTGAGCTGGCTTCCAGCCAGTGATCTCCAATGAAGCGGACTCTTAACACCCAAGAGCATCCTGCATATATGAATAAATGGACTGTACGTAAAACGAATAAATGTCTTTATTAGTTTTAAACCTTGTATGGACAATCCATTTCTTTTTAAGAGCCTTTTAGCAAGGTTTTAGCAACCCACGTGGTGATAACCAGTTTCAATAACCACCCTGTGCATAAGGGGGGAAACTCTGCTTCATCCTAACCAGTATAGGACTGATTCCTTTCCATATCCTCCTGTTCACATCCCTGAGCAGTCTTGAAGTTCACTGGGTGACCATGGGCAAATCGCTGTCTGAGCCTAGCCTACCTCATAGGGTTATTAAGAGAATAGTAGGGATAACCTGCATCCATGTATACCACCCTGAACTCAATAGAGGAAGGGTGGGGTACAAATGAGAATAACATTTTTATTCATTTTTATTTATTACTAGCTTTTTTTTACCCGGCGTTGCACAAGTTGTCATTTTCCTACAGGCACTATTTGTTCGAAATTCCTTAAGGTAGCTGCTGCTGTCCGCTGTGAAATCCCTGTGTGTCGTCCCCCCCCAGGCCTGCACAATGAAATCCCTGCTTCCCCCCATGACTACACAATGAAATTCCAGCTTCCCCTCTCCCCGGGACTATGCAACAATGAATTCCCTGTTTCCCTCCCCACCAGTACTACACAATGAAATCCCTGCTTCCCTCCCCCCCCCAGAACTATGCAACAATGAAATCCCTGCCCCCCCCAGGACCACACAATGAAATCCCTGTGTGTGCCCCCCCCCGGGACTATGCAATCAAATCCCTGCTTCCCCTCCCCCCTGGGACTATGCAACAATGAATCCCCCCCCCGGACTGCACAACAATGAATTCCCTGTGCCCCCTCCTGGTACTACACAATAAAATCCCTGCTTCCCTCCCCTCCCCCCCGGGACTATGCAACAATGAAATCCCTGTGTGTGTGTCCCCAGGACCACACAATGGAATCCCTGTGTGTCGTCGTCCCCACCCCGGGACTACGCAATCAAATCCCTGCTTCCCCTCCCCCCTGGAACTATGCAACAATGAATCCCCCCCCCCCGGGACCACATAATGAAATCCCTGCTTCCCCCCTCCCCCGGGACCACACAACAATGAATTCCCTGCACCCCCCCTGCAGGACCACACAATGAAATCCCTGTGTGCCCCCCCAGGAGTACACAATGGCGTTGCCCGGGTCATCATTTTCCTATAGGCACTGTTTCTTCGAAATTCCCCCCCCCCACCCTCATGTAGGTTCATATGAACATTCTGTTTGGACATAGGGGAGGTTTGCATATCCGCCTCTGATTGGGCCCCTGTGGAGGCAGTGCATACCAACATTCTATGTGCTGGTTGGAGCTATTTGCATAACGCCTCCTGAATGGCCCCTGCGAGCATTCCAAGCGCGGAGTATGCGTGCCAAGTTTGGGGCAGATCCATCCAACCGGGTAGGCGCCAAGGCAACGCAAACCCGCCGCGCAGACCCACGCCACGTACGTACAAACAAACAAACGTACAAACCTACGGACATTCACATTTATATAGTAGATTATATTTATACCCCACCTTTTTTTCTGAAAGGAACCCAAGGCAGCTTACATAATCCTCCTCCTCCTCTCCATTTTATCCTCACAACAACCCTGTGGGGTAGGTTAGGCTGAGAGGCAGTGACTGGCCCAAAGTCACCCAGTGAGTTTCATGGCCGAGCGGGGACTAGAACCCGGATCTCCTGAGTCCCAGTCCAACACTCTAACCACTATGCCACACTGGCATCGCCTGCCATTTCACATTGGCTCATTTTGAACTACCGTATTTATAACAGATTGTCAACAATTGTGACAATTGTGACAATTCTAACACTGTTCTAATATATATGTAATGTAAAGGACAAACACCTTCATCTCTTTTTAAAGAATGCAGGAAAGCTTCTTGCCAGGTATGACAAACCAGTATGTCTGCACTTTCAACATAGGTACCTAGGAAGCTGCCTTATACTGAGTCAGACCATTGGTCAATCTAGCCCAGAATTGTCGACACTGACTGGCAACAATGGCTTTCCAGGGTTTCAGGCAGGATTCTTTCTAACCCCTACCTAGAGGCCATGGATCAAACCTGGGACCTTCTGCATGCAAAGCACGTGCTCACTCTATCACACTGAGTTCTGGTCCCTCCCTACAGGCTACAGCACCTGGTATTCCAAGGCAGTCACCCATCCAAGTACTAAGCAGGCCCGACCCTGCTTAGCTTACGAGATCAGACAAGATTGGGCTGTCCAGATGTTCTGCAAGGTAGAACAGGCTGCAAAACACCCTTTGTCTATATTTGTGGAGAAAGCCCAAACCCCAGTTACACACACGCACACACATTTCCCCAAGGGAGGGGGCAAGGGAGGAGGGAGGAGGTCACCAGGGAGTACCCAGACAAGTCATCAGCCCCAACAAAGGAGGACCTCGGCAGAGATCCACAAACGTCCAGGAAGGACCATCAAGGACCATCAACAAACAGGGCAGTCTCAAAGAGCTGCAAAGTATCGCTACGTCACCGTCTTCCCGGGCAGGAATAAGCCCACATGAACGAAGGGGCAGGCACAAGCCCCCACCTGACCCAGAGGGCGGGGGGAGCGGGAAAACCAGGGTAGAAAAACCCCTCTCCCTTCCGGTAGTGGGTTGTTGGGGACCACGGGGCTATATCCGCCTAAGCCGAAGCCGTCCAGGTGCACCGTTCTCCGCTGGGAAGCGCCGATCGGGAGCTGGGCTGAAACTGACTAGAAGTACTGTCTCTGATGTGAGGATATTGACCTGAATGTAATCTGCTAGCCACGGAGCCCGCTCATGGGGTAAGACGCGGGTCAGCTAAGGTTGTGTTGACTGTAAACGTGTTCTTAGAAGGCTGATAGTTCCGATCTGATTATTGTATAAACAAATAAAAAGCCTTATTTGGGCATACAAAGGGTTGTGGTTTTTCCTATTGTACTGGAAGCCGATACGAGCTGTATTGCTCTGCCGGTTAACCCTAGAGTTGCCGAACTCACGCAAAGGATCCGGTTGCTGATCCTTCACATGGTGGCAGGCGACGGGACAATTGGAAACCACATTTGACAGTCGGAACTAGCAGGACTTCGGGCAGGCTAGTAGATTGCTGGGGAGCGCTCAGAGCAAGAAAAAATGAATAGTCTGAGCCAAGAGCAGGTGGAGCTAGTGAGCAGCCCAGAAACCCCAACCCAGACCTCCACAATGGAGTG
The DNA here is from genome assembly GCA_021292165.1 of Shinisaurus crocodilurus. Lineage (NCBI taxonomy): Eukaryota > Metazoa > Chordata > Lepidosauria > Squamata > Shinisauridae > Shinisaurus > Shinisaurus crocodilurus. The sequence goes on from CM037876.1 coordinate 270,726,249, forward strand.
GGTGGTGCGGCCAAAGACGGCAAGGCAGGAAGGGGGGGAAGCCCCCTCACCGTTGTTAGGAGGGCAGGGACCCAAGCAGTGGGGTAGCCCCAGCCTTACCAGTAGCGGCCGGAGAAGCGAGATAAAGGACCCAGAGGCGGAAGAAGACCTCGGCAGAAGGGTTACTGGCGGAGCCATGGGGGGAGGAGGGTTGGATGCCCTCTTTCCCCAACTCAATTGGCAACAAGCCAAGGAGTTGATGCAGCATCAACAAGAAATGTTACAGATGCAGCTGGAGTTGGCCAGGCTGACCATGGGCACCGGACAAGGGGGAGCCCCTGCACCCCAGGGTGGGGGCACCACAACCCCCAAATGGGACAGGAAGCAATTCCCCACCTACCAGTCGGGACAGGATGTACTGATCTTTTTCACCCTGTTCGAGGCTGCCTGCCTAGAGCAGAGGGTGCCGGACAATTTAAGGATGTCTGCCCTGAGGACTCAGGTCAGCGGGGAACTGGCTGATCTCCTGGGTATCCACACCCAAACTGCTCCCTTGGACTATGGGGCGTTCAAAGAAGCGGTGAGAGAGAGGTTTGCCCTCACCGCTGAGCATTGTCGCCGTAAATTTCGTTACGGGCAGCCTACCCCAGGGGACACGTATGCCTCCTGGATGGCGCACCTGGGGCAGGTGTGGGACGCATGGATCGGGGCCACCGGGAAGACCACTTTGGCGGAGGTGCGGGAGCTCATGATCCAGGAACAATTTTGTGCCACTATCCCTGAGGACCTAGCTACGGCGGTGAGGGATCGGGACCCCCCAAACTGTAGGGAAATGGGCAAGTTGGCCGACCAAATGGGACTGTATCGGCAGCCCAAAGGAACAAAGGGGGGCAACCTCAATCGTGGCGGGCCAAAGGGGAGCGCGGAAAAGGGCAACTCCAAACCTCGGGAGGGAGCCCTGGGCAAGTCCAAAGAAAGCCCCAGCGCCAGCGGATGTTTTTATTGTAAAGAGCCGGGGCACCTCAAGAGGAGCTGCCCCAAACTCCTCGCGAAGAGCCGTAACGCCAAGACGTCGCCGGGCAAGGTGGGGAGGATGCTGGCTCCAGAGTCCCGCGAACCGGAGGAACACGAGGAGGATCAGCAGTCCAGCTCGTCCCTCGAGGAAGACGGGGAAGATGCAGCGCGGTCCCTGAGGAGCGGAGGACAGCATTCGTTAGGGGCCATCTCCCAGGCATCATTGATGCGCATTGCCTCACCGGAGCAGCTGCGGTGGAGCCAGGACAAATTCTGTGAGTCCATCTCTGTAAACAATGTTTCCCATGTGGGGTATAGGGACACTGGGGCGGACATCACTGCTTTACCTCGGAATAAGGTGAAGAAGAGACAGTTGCTAAAAGGGCGCACCTGCGCCATAAAGCCCTATAACTCTCCCAACATAGCCGTTCCCCTCGCCCGGGTCTGGGTCAAGTATAAGGGGTGGGAAGGGGAGATGGATGTTATAGTGCATGGACAACAAGACTGGGGAATCATCATTGGGAACGACATTGCGTTCCGGGCTGCCCAGGTCAAGGTGGGGGTGGTGACCCGGCGTCGGGCCAAGCAAGCCCCTGCCCCTGCCCCGCAGCCTCCCAGGTCCCCGGTCCCCTCCCCCGGTCGCAGTAAAGTGGCCCCGGCAGAGGCAGCCAGCCGTCCCCCGCCGCTTCCCGCGGTTGTGGGGAGAAAGGAAGACCCCGGGGGGTTCGCGCCAATGGCCCGAGATTTTGGGACTCAGAGGGCGTTTCAAGAGGAGCAACAAAGTGACCCATCCCTCCAGGGATGTCGGGATCGGGCCAGTCAAGGGCCCGGGGGAGGGGACCAGTCAGAGCAGTTTTTGTGGGAGGCAGGGGCCCTCTACCGAGAATTCTGCCCAAGGGCTGAACCGGGTCCCCAACCAAGAAAAAGACAATTAGTTGTGCCTGCGAAGTACCGCCAGGCTGTGCTGCAGCTGGCCCACGATGTAGCGTGGGGAGGTCACTTGGGACAGAAACGGACATTGGCCAGGGTTACAGAAGGGTTTTACTGGCCCATGGTGGCAAATGAAGTGCGGGAATATTGCCGGTCCTGCGATGTCTGCCAGCGGGTGGGGCATAACCGGGACCATCCGAAAGCCCCCCTACAACCCCTACCCACTGTGGGCATCCCCTTTGAAAGGATAGGGATGGATATCGTGGGACCCTTGAATCCCCCCACCAAGACAGGGAAGAAGTTCATATTGACTGTGGTTGACTTTGCCACCCGTTATGCAGAGGCTTTTGCTTTAGCCTCCATCTCCGCCACCAGCCTGGCTAAGACTCTCCTCTCTCTTTTCGCCCACCTAGGAATGCCCCACACGGTGGTTTCGGACTGCGGCACGGGCTTCGTGTCCAAACTGTTTTAAAAAATGTGGGAACTGGGGTGTGTGGAGCACCTGACTTCGGTGCCATATCACCACGTGACCAATGGGTTGGTGGAGCGTTTCAACCAGACTCTTGAAAAAATGATCAGGGCATATGCGGCGAAGCACCCTGGGACTTGGGATCAAGCCCTCCCCTACTTGTTGTTTGCCTACCGGGACTCCCCCCAAGAAAGCCTGGGATTCTCCCCCAACGAACTGATGTTTGGGAGGGAGCTCCGGGGACCTTTGGCTCTGTTGCGGGCGGAATGGGAGGGGGTTGCCGCAGAAGCCTCCATGCCTGTGCATACGTTCATGCAACACCTCCAGACTGTTCTTCGAGAGGTGAGGGAGACGGCGCAGCAGCATCTCGAAACGGCGCAGCAGCGGCAGAGCGCGTGGTACAACAGGACGGCTGTACCACGGACTTTTGAAGTGGGGGACCAGGTGTTGGTACTGCGCCCCCAAAAGACGGACAAATTGTGCTTGAAGTGGGAGGGCCCAGGGACAGTCATTGGAAGGTCGGGGGAGGTGAATTATCAAGTGGCTTTCCCGGGGCAGCCGGGGAGGCAGAAGGTTTTCCATGTAAATATGTTGAAATTGTATGTAGAACGTGTAACGAAGGTGGGGGGAGTGCAAGAGTGTGTGGAACCGGGAGACCCTGACGGGGGGTTGTTGGCCGAGTGGGGGGAAGGGGGAGGAATGGAGGAGATCAAACTGTCCCCCTCTCTGTCCGAACAGCAGCGGCAACAGATCACCCAGGTCTTGGAAGATTTTCAGCCCATGTTCTCGGACCGTCCGGGGTGCACCACACTCACACAACACACCATCGACACAGGGGATAGCCCCCCCATCCAATCCCTACCCTACAGGGCGGTGGGGCCCCATGCCCAAGTCGTGGCCGAGGAGGTCCAAGCCATGCTGGACTTGGGAGTCATTGTGCCCAGCTCGAGCCCCTGGTCCTCCCCGATCGTGTTAGTAGCCAAGAAAGATGGGGGTGTCCGATTCTGCGTAGACTACCGGAAAATAAACAAGGTGACCGTTCCGGACCCCTACCCCATTCCCAACATGGATGTGCTGCTGGAGAGGCTTGGGGGGGCCAAGTACATCACCACCCTGGATCTGACAAAGGGGTATTGGCAGGTTCCGCTCGATTCGGATGCTGCCTTGAAGTCTGCTTTTGTGACCCACCTGGGGTTGTTCCAATTCACCACCCTCCCTTTTGGGGTCCGCAATGGTCCGGCTACCTTCCAGAGGTTGGTAAACGGAATGCTAAATGGGCTGGGGGAGTTCGCCTGTGCGTATCTGGACGACATCGCCATTTTTAGTTCCACCTGGGAGCAGCATTTGCAACATGTCCGCCAGGTGTTTCAGAGGATTCAGGATGCTGGGTTGACGGTAAAAGCGAAGAAATGCCAGGTTGGGAGGGGGGAGGTGGAGTATCTGGGACACAAGGTAGGGGGAGGTAGTGTCAAGCCCCTAGAAGCCAAAATCGAATCAGTGCGCACCTGGCCCCAACCCCAGATGAAAAAGCAGGTCCAAGCTTTTTTAGGGCTGGCTGGCTACTATCGTAAGTTCGTGCCCCATTTTAGCCAGCTAGCCGCCCCCCTGACTGACTTGTGCAAGAAGCAGCAACCCGTTAAGGTCCAATGGTCAGCCGCTTGTCAGGCAGCGTTTGAAGGACTGAAAGCCTGCCTGATGGCAGCCCCTGTGCTGCAAGCCCCAGACTTTGAAGCCCCTTTTGTTCTGCAGACGGATGCCTCGGAAGCGGGGATGGGAGCCGTCTTGCTGCAGGAACGGCCAGGGCAGGGGCTGTGCCCGGTCGCCTTTTTAAGTAAAAAACTTTTGCCTCGGGAGCGGAACTTGGCCACTGTCGAGAAAGAGTGCCTAGCAATAGTGTGGGCAGTGACCAAGCTTCGCCCCTACCTGTGGGGCCGCCGGTTCCGACTGCAGACCGACCATTCCCCCCTGTGCTGGCTGGATAGGGTGAAGGGGTCCAATCAGAAGCTGTTGCGGTGGAGTTTGGCCCTACAGGATTTCGATTTTTCGGTAGAGCACATCAAGGGTAAGGACAACATCGTGGCAGATGGGTTGTCCCGGGCTTTCTCAGTAGGAGACAGTTAGATAGGGATTGGGGTGGTAGACCCCAATGCCATCTTTCCCCAAATGGGAGGGTGTGGAGAAAGCCCAAACCCCAGTTACACACACGCACACACATTTCCCCAAGGGAGGGGGCAAGGGAGGAGGGATGAGGTCACCAGGGAGTACCCAGACAAGTCATCAGCCCCAACAAAGGAGGACCTCGGCAGAGATCCACAAACGTCCAGGAAGGACCATCAAGGACCATCAACAAACAGGGCAGTCTCAAAGAGCTGCAAAGTATCGCTACGTCACCGTCTTCCCGGGCAGGAATAAGCCCACATGAACGAAGGGGCAGGCACAAGCCCCCACCTGACCCAGAGGGCGGGGGGAGCGGGAAAACCGGGGTAGAAAAACCCCTCTCCCTTCCGGTAGTGTGTTGTTGGGGACCACGGGGCTATATCCGCCTAAGCCGAAGCCGTCCAGGTGCACCGTTCTCCGCTGGGAAGCGCCGATCGGGAGCTGGGCTGAAACTGACTAGAAGTACTGTCTCTGATGTGAGGATATTGACCTGAATGTAATCTGCTAGCCACGGAGCCCGCTCATGGGGTAAGACGCGGGTCAGCTAAGGTTGTGTTGACTGTAAACGTGTTCTTAGAAGGCTGATAGTTCCGATCTGATTATTGTATAAACAAATAAAAAGCCTTATTTGGGCATACAAAGGGTTGTGGTTTTTCCTATTGTACTGGAAGCCGATACGAGCTGTATTGCTCTGCCGGTTAACCCTAGAGTTGCCGAACTCACGCAAAGGATCCGGTTGCTGATCCTTCACAATATTCCTCAGAGGGAGCACGGCCACCACTCACATGCATTTATAATGTCCCTTACAGTGCAATCCTAGGCATGTCTACTCAGAAGTAAGTCCCATTGAGTTCAATGAACCTGACTCCCAGGAAAGCAGGTATAGCCTACCCAGATGAAAAGACAGGCTCTGGTTTTTATAGGGTGGGAAAGAAATAGAGCCTTTTCCCAGAGCTTCCTTAAAACCAGGTCAGCGGGTTTGTCAAGCAGTCCAGCATACAGCCAACTATGCAAAGAACCAAATCAACTCCCATTTTCCAGTTCAGTACATTTATTAAAGAACCAAGCGGAGAGTAGTCCAGAAATAGTCTATTTTGCTTTTAAAATAAAAGGAAACATCAAACTAGCTCACTAAACCTTATCAGAATCCTAAGGGCAACTGGAGCCTGATGCAAAAGACATCAGGTAGAGCACCTGCCATGCAGAAGGTCCCAAGTTCAATCCCCAGCATCTCCAGGTATGGCTAGGAAGGAGTCCTGCCTGAAACCCTGGGGAGCTGCTGGCAGTCTGGCAGCTCCCGAGTCCCGATGTCCCCATGTTCCTAACTCACCAAAGCAGCTTTCAGGTGGGAGCAGGGATGAGGCCCGCCTAGGCTCTGGTCTTGTCTTGGCTATAGACACAAAAGCAAGGTTTCTTTTACAACCATTCCTTTGTGGACTGGGCTGGGAGCTCCCAGAGAGGGAAATCCAAGCTGACCATTCAACAGCCTGGAAGGACCTGATGATGCCTCCTCCAGGTAATTTCTACCATAACTAATTAGCATAATACTGAATCAGCCTGGAATCTGGGCTGGCTATGGTCCTTGGTCAGAGGCCTTTCCCGAAAGAAAGAAGTGGGTGGGTGAGGGGAAGAGGTTTGGTTTCCCACACCAGGTACTGTAAATGTATCACCCTGGTGTTCCAGCAGATGGCTTCATCACTTCTGGGGGGGGGGAATCCTGGAGCTGCGTTCCCCCACACACACCCTGCACTACACCATTGCTCCTAAGATTACACCAAAAACACATACCTTGGATTGCAAGCATAATTCGTTCTGGAACCATGTAATCCAAAACACTCCAAAACACTCTTATATCAAAGCGAGTCTCTGGCGGGCGTGAGTGGGGCCAATTTTGGCCCGCTACACCCGCTCGAGGTGAGCGGTTACATCCCTACCTACTATTGCAAGACGTCACTTGTTTATCAAGTCAAAAATTATTTTAAAAAATTGCTTGTCTTGCAAAACGCTCTCAGACCAAGTTACTTGCAATCCAAGGTATTACTGTAATGTATCTGAACAGCTATCTCTGTTTCGAGAGCAGAACAGTACTGCTACTTCCACGCATAGGATCATACCACTGCACTGCATGTCTAAAAATCTAGGGTGAAAAAAAACAGTGACAGTCTTATGTGTGATTTCCACTCAGTCTTGAGCCTAAAGTTGCCACGCTTTTCCTGACAGAGGCTCTTATATCATAATAATATGGTCAACAGCTGCAGCATTTCCTCCTCCTTCTTCTATTGGGAATTAATGCTAAAATCAAGGCCAAAATGGCCCCATGACCTCCACCTACTGGGGGGGGGGAAGGTGGGGGGGGACAACCCACAACTAATTCTTACCATCCGGCATAGATGCCTGCAACTCTAACAAATCTCCATAGCATATTGAGGACTGCACTGTGCCACATTTGGTGTCCTAGAGGAGCTATAATTGGGAAAGCAGCATCTGTTTGATCCCACCCCCACCCACCCCGGCCATACAGCTATTTCAGGCACAAGGGCCTCTCTCGGAAAAGAAGGTGGCAAGCCTTTTAGAGTGCAGGCACTTTCCCATGTACACCCTAACTTCATATACACACAACCATTTTTGATGAGAGTTTTAAAAGCACTGCTATGTCAGAAGCTGAGGAAGCACCTTTTGAGACAGGCACATGTGTTAATTGCTGCCCCTAAGATTGTCATTTTGTTGAAATACTTTTGGTCATGTATTTCAACCAGCAGGCACCAGTTTGGAGTTTGCCTCTCTGGCCATTTTTGGCACTGTCCTTTTTTTTTGGCACTGTTTTTTAACCTCTTGTCAAACTACATCACAGAAAGGAACAAGCACCACACTAGCCATAAGCAACCATGTATAATTCTGGCTGCCATAATTGTTCCATATACAGGCACTGTGTCTTCAAGGCCAGGCTGGGCAGGGAACAGAAGTTGTTGGACTCCAACTCCCACTAGCCTCAGCCAGCACTGCCAACAGGCAGGGATTATGGGAGTTGTAGTCCAACATCTGGAGGGGCACAGGTACCTCACCCCTGCTTTAAATACTGCATTACAGGTTGAAATTCAACAGGAGTAGCTATTTCCATCATTGCATCTCCATGATGAGAAATGCTAAACGCTACTGAGTGTCTGGACCATAGATGCTCAGGACAATCCTTATACTTACTAATGCGGTACACAAGAAGCTACTATGATCATCGAAGATTTTCACATACTACCAGTATTAAGGGAACAGCACCATAACACAACCAACCAACCAGACACTTTTAATGTTTTACTACTTCTAGTATCAATTCCCATAAATCTACAACCAGTCTCTGATTTTCACCAGTGCGTTGTTTACTTTCCCAGGAGCATATCCATGACCAATGAAGAAAATGTTTGCTATTTCTTCATGATCAGTAGTATTTCAGTACATAATGCCCCAGTGCCCAAGAAACAAGAGACAAGACATCTTTACTACAAATCTAGAACAAATTATACCAAAAATGTATCCAAATTCATTTGTAACTAATGTTTAAAATGTGTATATGGATTTTTTAAAGTTATCTTATTAAATGCATAACTGTTTTTTAAAAAAATAACATATTTAAACTACCAAGTTGCCATGCTGCACAATCTTATGCATGTCCCACGATGTTCGATAGGCTTATTCCCAGGTAAGTGTGTATAGCATAGGATTGCAGCCTGTTGTATTTTGCGAGGACGTTTGAGATCCCGCATAAGTTTTCCCAGGATCAGGATATAAGTACTGTAAGTTACATAAAATCTGTTTTTCTACCACTGGGGCTATGGAGGCCGAGTTCCTGTTCGTCTCCCATGTTGAAAGCAGCATCCGCTTGGTCGGTAGCCTGCCAGGACGGCCACTGGAGCCCCGGCAACGGTTCATTATTACCGCTTCTTTCCCCAAGAGCGCGCCTTGCAAGGCAAGGCAAGGCAAGGCAGGGCAGGGCAGGGCAGAGCGAGAGGAAAGGAGGGGGCGGAGACTGGACTGGTTCATATATGCAGATAATGAGGCGCCGCAGGGCATTGTGGGGGAAAAAGGAGCGGGGCGTCCCTCGGGTTCGGAGCACCCGCGAGCCTCGCCCGGGGGTCTGCTGAGGGTGTCCGGCTGTCTCTAAGCATGAGTGGGAAGAAAACGTTGGGTGCCGGTGGTGTTCGCTGTGTTCTGAAGTGCGGAGAGAGAGGGTGGGCCTGGCGATGGGCGCGAGGAAAAGCATACTTACCTGGCAGGGGAGACACCTTGATCACGAAGGAGGTTTTCCCAGGGATGAGGCTCATCCATTGCACTCCGGGTGTGCTGACCCCTGCGATTTCCCCAAATGCGGGAAACTCGACTGCATAATTTGTGGTAGTGGGGGACTGCGTTCGCGCTTTCCCCTGATTTCTTGGTTGAAAAAAACAGACTGAGCAAGTGCGTTCTTTACTTCTGCGCATGCAACTGCTTGGGGGAAAACCACAGGCAGGAGCATAAGTGCAACACCTCTCCACTCATGTTCCCCCAGCGTGAATTTGTCCATAGTGTTCAATGATACACAGATTAAAGAACAAAAGTTTTACAATTCTCATAATTTAAAAAATACTTTAGGTTGTCATTAAGAGAAAAAAGTACCCTACTTAATAAAAAAATCCATCTGCATTTTATTCTGGGCCTACAAATACCGCACCCCTATTTTTGGTCTCCTTCCATTTAGCTTGTTTAGATCAAAGTATTCCAAATGTTGCTGGGCTACAACTCCTATCATTCCTAACTTCTGAAACATTAAACATTCACTAGTACAATACTGCAGCCTGGTGGCCCCGCTTCCAGGTCCAGTCTGACTGTAATGTTTTGGGAAAGAATCTATCTGATGAAGAAGGGTAAATGCAGTATCGTTCTTAAAATCCTTGTCCTTAGAAGGAGAAGAAAAAAAAGAACCACCCTAGGCATGGGTCTTGTAGTAAAAAAATGTTAAAGACTAGGGTTTTTTTAAAGACTTCAGTTGTAAGAGAGAAAGACTACTAGCTCAGTCTGTTTTTTTTCAACCAAGAAATCAGGGGAAAGCGCGAACGCAGTCCCCCACTACCACAAATTATGCAGTCGAGTTACCCGCATTTGGGGAAATCGCAGGGGTCAGCACACCCGGAGTGCAATGGATGAGCCTCACCCTGGGAAAACCTCCTTCGTGATCAAGGTGTCTCCCCTGCCAGGTAAGTATGCTTTTCCTCGCGCCCATCGCCAGGCCCACCCTCTCTCTCCGCACTTCAGAACACAGCGACACCACCGGCACCCAACGTTTTCTTCCCACTCATGCTTAGAGACAGCCGGACACCCTCAGCAGACCCCCGGGCGAGGCTCGCGGGTGCTCCGAACCCGAGGGACGCCCCGCTTCTTTTCCCCCCACAATGCCCTGCGGCGCCTCATTATCTGCATATATGAACCAGTCCGTCTCCGCCCCCTCCTTTCCTCTCGCTCTGCTCTGCCCTGCCCTGCCTTGCAAGGCGCGCTCTTGGGGAAAGAAGCGGTAATAATGAACCGCTGCCGGGGCTCCAGTGGCCGTCCTGGCAGGCTATCGACCAAGCGGATGCTGCTTTCAACATGGGAGACGAACAGGAACTCGGCCTCCATAGCCCCAGTGGTCAAAGGGAGGGAATTGATGCTCTTTCGGGGCAGAACAAAGACGGTAGTGTCGGTAACAACACAGCAACCTGTCCGTATCATCATAACTCGTGACCGAGTAAGATTGTCTTCCAGGATAAAAGGAGGAAATTCTACAGGAAGATTGTGTAGACTGCTAGCGATGGGTAAGTGACTGTGGAGGCCAATTCTAGATCCACACAGCTTCCCACAGTGAGGACACAGGTTACCAGATGGAAGATGGTCCTGTGAAGGATTCGTTTGTAAAAGTCCGAAGAAGGAAACGAACCCATACGAATAAATTAGAATTGATGCATTATTCCGAAGGCTCAAAAACTTGAGCCGAAGCAAGTCTTCAGCTATTATTATTCATTATTACTAATTTTATTTCTATACCGCCCAATAGCCGAAGCTCTCTTGCCTCAAGAATACTGTACTTACGCTTTCCAGAAACTCCACGAGGTGGCGCTAACCTAGAAAGTCTGAAAAAGCGCAAATTAAGCGGGGCAGAGCAGCCTCACACACAGTCGAGAAGCCCCCCACAAAAGAAAAAGGTCATTCAATCAATAGAAGTAATCCGTAGTATCTGAGTATACTCTTCTTTATTTTTAATCTCTTTTCTCAAGTATGTAAAGCTGTAATTTTGGCCAGAGTGGTATTTGTTAAATATGAGCATACACAAAGGGAAGGTATTATAAAAGTGGGGTGTTTGTTGCATGTGTGTGCGTGCGTGCGTGCATGATTGAGGTAGGGGTTGGCATGAAGTCATGTTTAAGAAAATTTATTTATTTATTAATTATATTTATTAATTGCCCATCTGGCTGGCCACAAAATAAATTTTGTTATTTGTTAATTTGAAGTATTTTATATATTTGAAAGGTATTTTACCTTTCTGTAAAAACCACCAAGGTGATGTACAATATATCAAAACAGTAACAACATAAGCATTAAAACAGCAATACAACCCTAATAAAAATATTTATAAATAGAAACCACTAAGGGTGCAATCCTATGCACATTTAGACAGAAAATTCCTACAGCTCCCAGCATTTCCCAGCCAGCCATTCTGGAGAATATTCCAAATTATAACTCTCAGGGAAATGTTTATAACGTAAACTGTCTCATTCATTAGGGAAATTTTTTTGAATTGTGTATTTTTTTTCCTAAACTTTCTTCAGGTTACATCCTTTGCTGTATTCTTGACTGGAAATTTGAGTGTTGGACTGGGACTCGGGAGATCCAGGTTCTAGTCCCTGCTTGGCCATGAAACTCACTGGGTGACTTTGGGCCAGTCACTGACTCTCAGCCTAACCTACCTCACAGGGTTGTTGTGAGGATAAAATGGAGAAGAGCAGAATTATGTAAACCGCCTTGGGTTCCTTGCAGGAAAAAAGGTGGGGTATAAATATAATAAATAAATAAAAATAAAAAGGGCTTCTGAAGATTTTAATAACCAGACAGGTTCTTAGAGAGGCAAGCAATCCTTTAGAGAGCCAGGCCTTTCAGCCATTTCGGGCTTTAAAGGTTAAAACCAACACCTTGAATTAAGTCCCAAAAACAATTGACCAGCGCAGATCTTTCAATATTGGAGTAATACGATACCATTAGCAGCTTAGCTGCCACATTTTACACCAATTGAAGCTTCCAGATGCTCGTCAAGGGTACATCATGGGGGGGGGGGGACTGTGGCTCTCCAAATGTTGCTCCAGCTCCCATCAGCCCCACATCGGAGAGACCTGTGTTCTTCAGATGTGTACAAAATTATGCATGGTGTGGAGAAAGTGGATAGGGACACATTTTTCTCCCTTTCTCATAATACTAGAACCTGGGGTCATCCCATGAAGCTGATAGTTAAACTATGGAATTCACTACCACAAGATGTAGGGATGGCCAGCACTTTGGATGGCTTTAAAAAGGGATTAGAGACATTCAGGGAGGCTAAAGCTATCAATAACTACTAGTCCAGTGGGGGGATCTACACTAGGAATTTTTACCAGCATTGTAATTGCTGACTCACTGGCACATCACATGACGCACACCCCAAATCAACCTCCTCATACTATTTCTGCCATTATATCCCAATTTCTTCAGACCGGTTATATCATATCGCCACTTTTTTATATGTTGCATTTTTTCTATTATATTTCAATGTGTGCTAAACTTGCAGTACTGTTGGGGGGCACATTGCTTCAAGTGCTGAGTGAGGAACAACTAGCTGAAAATGCCTTGATATACATGTCTACTCAGAAGCGAATCACATTGCCTTCAAATTCAATGGCTCTTACTCCTGCAAAAGTCAGCAGGTGAGAGGGACTGCAAAGAACAACTAGGTGAAAATGCTCTGATATAATGTCTACTCAGAAGTAAATCACATTGCCTTCAATGGTGCTTACTCCTGCAAAAGTCAGCATGGGGGAGAGGGGAGTTTGCTTTCAGAAAGGAGCTGTGGATTTTTTAAAATCCCCACTCCGCACCAGTCAACCTGCTAGTAATGGATCTTTAAAAAACAGATGAATCTTAACGGGCCATTTCCCTGCGTACATCACCTTTCCAACTCCTACTTCTCCAGCAACTGCATTTGTGTGTGACACAGATCATGTTTTCAACACAGTGGAAACTGCACTGTATTCATTAGCAGGTGCTCCAACAGTGGAATGTGTTTTGCATAAACACCATGACAGCGCTCCCTGATAAAGTGTATCAGGGCTCTAGTGTAGGCCCCACCCCGCCACCCCAATGGCTATATGCTACCTCCGGTATCGGAGGCAGTATGCCTATGTACACCAGTTGCTGGGGAACATGGGCGGGAGGGTGCTGTGGCACTCGTGTCCTGCTTGCGGGATCCCGTGGGCAGCTGGTTGGCCACTGTAAGAAAGAATGCTGAACTAGATGGACCTTGGTCTGATCCAGCACGGCTCTTCTTATGTTCTGATGTTGGACTCCAGTTCCCATCAGACCCGACAGCATGACAATGACCAGGGACGATGGAAAGTGTAGCTTAACAACATCTCCAGGGACAAAGGTCTCTACGCAGCAGAGCACATTGCAACAGTCCGAACGTGATGCGGCGAGCAAGGCAGGGATAACTGCTGCCAAATCAGACCGACTCAGGAAAAGCCGCAGGTGGCTCATGGAAGGCGCTCATACCAACGCGCTCGTCGCCACCTGAGCCCAAGCCGGGCTTCCTTCTCAATACACTCGCGCAGACATTTCCGCCGATAAAGCGCCTCCCGCTCCGCGGAGCTCTTCAATCCGGAGCGGGCGCACAACCCCCCTCACCTCCTTCCCGGCATCCACTCCGAGGGAGAGGGGCCCTCATTGGAGGCGCCTGCCCGGTGACGTCATTGGGGCGCGACGAGACGCGAAGTTTGGTTCCGTGTGGTGGGGGCCGCTGGGGGTTGCGCGGGTTGCTCCGACGCCGGCCGGTGGCTGCGCCTCCTCCCCGCCTGGCTCCGGGGCCGCCGCTGATGGTAAGCCGCGCATCGGCTCCAGGGGGGTGGCGGGGGCGTGGTCGAAGCCCCGAGGCTTCCTTCCCTCCCTCTCGCACGGAGGGTTTCGGGCCTGCCTGTCTCGCCTGCTTCGGAGTTTGCAGCCTGAAGCGGCGCGTGTCTCGGCGTGTGCGCGCGTGTGTGAATGGGACGCGAGGCTCAAACTCTTGGGGTCGTTTCTTCAGCAAGTGGACTGCTCCTCAGGTGATGCAGCTGCTGAAAGCTGCATCCGGAGTATGCTTACCTGGGAGTAAGCTCCATTCCATCCAGGGGGACTTACTTCTGAGGAAGCAGGGCTTCAATGCGGAACGCGCGCTCGCATCCGCTCATTTACTTAGGAGTAACGCACGTGGCGTGTGTGTCTGGCCCAGTTCTGTTCAGTTCAGGCTTACTCGGAATTCAGGCGAACTGAATTCGGGGAGGCTTACTCCCAGGGAAAGTGCATTAGATTGCAGCCTTAACATGGGCCTCCGACGGAAGGGGGTTGTGTAATGTAGTCATCTGCAAGCAGCTCTGCTTCAGACCACAATGAACAAGCTGCTCACGGTGGGCTGGCTGCGAGGTAATTTTTATTTGTATCTTCCGAGGCTTCTGGAGCCACTACAGTTTTAAAGTGTAGCCTTGGGCTGTATCAGCTGTTGAGCTTGTCCCATGACGTGGATCTACCTAAGAACCTTGGTGATCTGTTTACAGGCCGTGTGGTATGTTTGTATAGGTGCATGTTCACTCTGGTTGTCTTTAGGTGTAGTTCAATCTGAATTATCCAAAGACTGTCCAAAACTGGTACTCCTGCGGAGTCTTAGAATAGAATGAGAATTGTTGATTTAAATTGGGCGGCTATGGGGTAGGTTGCCAGGCTGAATTGGTTGTGGATTTCAGTCTCTAACTGCCCTTAGGGGGGATGTGTAATCTAGCTCTTACAGCTAGGAAGGAAGGAGGCCCCTCTCTGAATGTGTGGGTGTTGGTGCCCCATGCTCTGCATTAGCCTCAGGACCAGCTCAGCTTCATTTCGAAGATTAATTGGGTGATGGTTGGGGCACTTCTCCTGGAGACTAGGCCTGGGACAGCGGAGAGCCTTTGGGAGCTGGGTAAGAATGTATTTGAGCTGACTGGAGAAATTTGGGGTGTGAGTGGAGGAGTTTCAGCCTTTAGCTGAGGTATACTCAGGGTTCAGTCCTGTGCATGTTGAGACAGACAAAAGTGCTACAACTTGCACCATCCCCCAGCGCTGTAAGAGAGCTCTGTAAACGTATTCAGCTGAACCTGCTCACAGAGCCCTCTTCAGATCTTTGTGCTCAACATGTGAAGGTCTAACTGGGTACCAGGCACGTGGGGACACTGGAGGTGGGACTTACATGAGCTCCCGCACCCCCCCTCCATGAGCAGGCACACACCTGCGTGGGGCTTGTATTGCTAGAGGAATTCTCTTGTGAGTTAACCAGTGGCTGTTTGTTGCTTGTAAGTGTGCACAACTTTTGATGTGACACAACATAATTACTGATCACAGGGCATGTGGGCGATTCAAAAATATAATGAATAAATAAATGTCTGCTAAGGCATCAGCCTTAGCTTCTAGTTTCTTGGCTTTGTGGAGCATGAGCCAACATGAGATAACCTTAACTCTGGTCTTAAACCAGCAGGTTTTTTTTATCATTGAATTCCTGGTTTTTAAAAAGGAAATTTACAACGTTCCAAAAAAACCAAAAACTCAGATTACAAAAGAAAAGACAAACAAGTCATTAACTGAATAGATATGTACAAATGAAATATATATATATATATATATATATACACACACACACCTATATCTGTATATTCAGAATAGCGTACTTCTGATTAAGCCTGCGCAGGATTCCAGCATAGCTTTTTCCCCCTTTTTCTCCTTCATCGGTGATCTGTCAATCAGCTTCAGCCTTCAAAATCACCTCACTCTTATCTCAGTTGACAGTTTCCTGCTACCCCTCCCCCACTGTCAGAATGCTAACAGGAACAGTGGAATTCAAAACACTGGAGTACTGGCAGCATTCTAGCTTCAGAGTGAAACTGAGCATGCCCAATATAACTTTGCCAGCAGTTGCTGTCATAGACTTTCATGGGGCAGAAAAACTTTGATAACTTTTAAACTGCTGCTCAGAGTTTCACCAAACCAGTGAAAGACACACTTCCTCAACAAGCCTGAATAAAGTACATCATTAATTTTCTCTAGAATTTGAAAGAAATATATATGCCGAGCTGCAGCTTGGAGTAAAAAATATATAAGAGCCAGTGTGGTGTAGTGGTGAGAGCGTTGGACTGGGACTTGGGAGATCCGGGTTCTAGTCCCCGCTTGGCCATGAAACTCACTGGGTGACTTTGGGCCAGTCACTGACTCTCAGCCTAACCTACCTCACAGGGTTGTTGTGAGGATACAATGGAGAGGAGGAGGAGGATTATATAAGCCGCCTTGGGTTCCTTGCTGGAAAAAAGGCGGGGTATAAATATAATAAATAAATAAATAAATAAAAATAAATGCGTCTATTTTCAGCACCTTTTCACTTGCTGTCTGTGGCAATTTGTATTGGATCGGTGTGAAAATTTGCACTATTTCAGACCTCATAAACTAGATTAGATTATAAGCTAGAAACTCACTGGGTGACTTTGGGCCAGTCACTGACTCTCAGCCTAACCTACCTCACAGGGTTGTTGTGAGGATAAACTGGAGAGGAGGATTATGTAAGCCGCCTTGGGTTCCTTGCAGGAAAAAAGGCGGGGTTATAAATATAATAAATAAATTAATTAATTATGGGTGCCAAGTTTCAAGTCATTAGCTCGCTCATTTTTATAACCAGTAGAATTCTGAGGCTTATAATGGTAGAACTTTTCTTCTTTTTTCTTGCAGTTCACCTTAACTAAATGGGCACGCTTGTGCCCCTTTAATTTATTGCTCAAACAATCTAAGACTAAAGGTGCAATCCTATGCATATTTAGACAGAAAAAAGTCCTACAACTCCCAGCATTCCCAAGCCAGCATGCACCGTAACATATTTTTTTAAGGCAAATCATAAACATCCCTACATACATGAGGTTATAACACCAAGAGTATAATAGAAATAGTAGCAAGCATATTCTTAATAAAGTAACATCTCAGTTCCTTATCTTAACCTACGGTATATCTATGTAGGTGACTCAAACAGGAGCTTCAGACATAGTCATAACTTCTGCACATAGCTCCAGTATCTAACCCTAAGAGAGCTTCTTCCCAATGCAGACAGGCTTACAGCTAATTTCAGAAGCATCCTTATGAAGGTCCATTTCCAAGTCAAGAAGCGTTTTGCTTCCAAGGATTAACCAACCCACCTATATGGCAAACTCCTTTGCCCCAGTTTCAAAAACACATTCGAACACTCGTTAGCTCATGACAAATATAATACTTCTACAAAATACAATACGTTCTTGTCAATCTCACACATTGCTATGTATATTCCATTAGAAGAGGGAAAAGTAAGGCTGGGGGCGAGGAGAAACACCAAGGTAAAGAATTGCAGGGAGAGAAGTAGCAAAGCTGGAAGGGAGAGGGAAATAGCAAGGCAAAGGGGTAGAGGGGAGAGGCTAGGATGGGGGAAGAAACCTAGGGATGGGGAAGGGAGAGAAATAGCAAGGAAAGCAGTTGGGGGGAGAGAAATAGAGAGGAAAGGGGTTGGGAGTGGAGAGAGAAAGATCAAAGGGAAGGTCTGTCTGGCTAGAAGAAGATTGTGCAGGGCCAGGAAGCAGCTCTTTCCTTCGCTTCCTGCCTGGCGCTGCGGCTCCCCATGACCCCAGAAAAGCCACTCCAGGGGGTCAAGGGACCCTCTGGATCTGGAATGGCATGAGATGGGATGGTGGGGCTGGTGGGCTTCTGAGCCAGGACAGGCCATCAGCAGAATTTGGAGCAAGTTGCCTTGTATGAGCAGAAGTGTCGTCCCACTTAATACATAGGTCACTTTTGGATCCAAGCTATAATGTTTTCTGAGACTGTGATGCTCTCTAGATCAGCAATTCTTAAAATATTCATAAAATGTATGTTATTCATGTCTTTTATTTACATGTCCAAATTCTGTGTTTTAGTTGTTGCCCTTAAATTTCCAGAATTTAAAAATTCCTCAGGGTAGTAGGAGAGTCTTCAAATCAAATCTGTATTATATTATTATTCTTACTTAATATTTAATATATTTATATACCACTGAACATATTTTAAAATATCTCTAAATATATACACTTAGATGGTATAGCCCTGCATTTGGCAACAGGAAACACCACAAGAATGCTGGAAATATGAAGTGAACTCCCCTAAGATGTTAGTTTTTCCTGGCCTCCTGAGTTACTGATTTCTGTCTCTTTGGGATTCTGCCTGGAGATAGATGTCCTGAGGGCTTCATGAAGTGAAATTGGCAGTGCATAAATGTTAAAATAACTAAGGGTGCAATCCTATGCATGTAAGACTTTTTTCTGTCTAAACAACTCCCAGCATTTCCCAGTCAGCATGGCTGGCTGGGGCATGCTGGGAGTTGTAGGACCTTTTTCTGTCTAAATATGCATAGGACTGTGTCCTAAATAAAATAGGTGCTGGCCATCTTGTTTAAAGTCAGCACCATGTGTAGAGCCTTGGAGTATTGCGTGAGTTGAAATGATCGGCTGTTACATTTGGGAAGGCTTGTGTGCATTTTCTTGACAGAAGGCTGCTCATGAAAAGATTTGATAACACTGTCCTATACTGCCGCTGCGCTTAGACTAGTTCTGTTGTGCCAGTGGAACAAACCACTAGCGCAACAGGAATTAGCAGTTCCTGAAATAACCCTGGAATTGAGCAGAAGTGTTCATTTCCAGAAAGGGGCAGTTCAGCGGAGCTCCACTGCCCTGCCCCATTCTGAAAACAAGCATTGCCACTCTTTTTCAGTTGTTTCAGGAACTGCTAATTCTTGTTCCAGTAACAGTCTGTTCCGCTAGCATAGGGGCAGTGAAAGATACTGCTCCTGGTGTAATAGCTTGAGTTAGAGGGCAGCGACTTGAACCATGTCCAGTTTTCACAGTTTTTGGCTCAACAGGCTGGGGAGGCACAGGAAATCCGGACTTTGAGCAGAGAGTGAGTAAATGGTTTTAGAATGATCTCCAATGCAGGAGCCTCAGAAGATGGGGCTCACCCAGGTAACAGTTCCTCATTCTCAGTCTTGTTGATGCACTTCAAATTTGGTGAGGTGCACAGTGCAAGCAAACGTTCATCTTTTAATTTTCTTTTTCCGTGTTTCTTCAATAGAAGACAATTCTGCAATAGAGTGTCTGAAACGGACCGAAGGCTCCATCTTGGAAGAAAGCAAGATGGATAAGAAAGCATTTGAGATGGTGCTTGATGAAATTAGAAAGGTAATTAGTGGTTAAACAGGTATAATTTTGTAAATGGAGCACAATTCTAAAAATATATAAATAAAGGAACAAGTTGCCTCTTGCATATGGCGGCATAGTACAGTAAAAACTTCAGGTTTTGGATCTGGTTGTTTAGAAAACAAATTATTCAAACAGTAAAGCTTTGAATAAATGTAATGCACTTGTATAGATATGTATTATTATTTTTGCAGGAAATCTATGTCTGTAACATATAATATTTATGGCCATAATCCTATAGGCACTCACCTTGGAATAAGCCACATTCAATTCATGCATAGGATTGCTCTGTAAGGTGTATTTAATGTGCCTCTTTAGGAAACCTGTGATTCGCCTGATTTTAACAAGAGCCTAGTGATCATGCTTTTTCATGAATCCAACCCCTGCTTTGGTGTCTCTTTCACCCTGATCCTAAATGAAATTTACTTGAAGTTGGGGACTGACTTGGTAGTAAATATGCTTAGGATTGCAGGCTTTATTGAAGAGTGCAGGCTTTATTGAGTATAAAAAGGGTAACATGCAGAGACTTGATTCATACCTGATTGATATGCTATGTTTACTGATAGACTGATAGTCTTACCTCTTCAGTCCTAGTCTTGTAAGCTAACTTCTGATCAGATTTTTGACAACTACCTTTTATGTGTTTTATAGGCTGTGTTGATGGAATACAAATTAAAAGCTATTGAATACGTACATGGATACTTTTCTAGTGAACAGGTAATGTTGAAGAAAAAATAAATTATAAACCCCTTTGGAATGTATGTGTAAAGGCAAGTCTTGCTGCACTAGGGGTCCCCAGCCTTTTTGGACCCGTGGACACGTTTGGGAATTTGAGAAACTGCTGTGTGCACCCCCATAAAATGCCTAATCAGTGGATCGCCACTTTGGCATTTACCTGTCGTGTCTGTGGATCTTAGCCTGCATCTTATTCACCAAAAACTTTTGTTTCATGTCTATTGGACACTGCAGCGTCTCTTTAATAAGGAATTGTCTAATTTGGCTAATTGCTGGAGGTGCAATACAGCTAATACTTCTTTTAAACCTGTGGTTTTGGCAGTGTCCAGGGGTTGCTTCTTTTTGGGAGGCAAGTTATTACACAGATAAGTTTTGTACTGGAACAGTCTTTAATATTCAGTGATGTACACACACTTTTAAATTATTTATCTGCTTCATGGAAATTAACAAATGGTCAGTGTAAATGGACTCTTTGTACCCTTTTGACAGCTAAAAGACCGATATTACAATATTAGAAGGATAAACATGTACCTCCTATAATGCAGTGGATTGAGGACCTTACAACT
This sequence comes from Shinisaurus crocodilurus, assembly GCA_021292165.1. Classification (NCBI taxonomy): domain Eukaryota; kingdom Metazoa; phylum Chordata; class Lepidosauria; order Squamata; family Shinisauridae; genus Shinisaurus; species Shinisaurus crocodilurus. Next base: position 270,746,630 of record CM037876.1, read on the forward strand.
CTTTCAGTATTTGAATGGGTGACATATAGACACCCCCTTCAAATGGAACCTATTTGAATAAATGAAATAATAATAATATTTGGTCCACTTTTGTTGAAGCCTATGTATACTTGCTAAAAAGTTGTATGCATTTCATATGTATTCATTGCTATGGATATATTCAAATCCATGTACATATATTTTAAAAAATGAGGATTTAAAAAAAAGTTTTGCGGAGGCCACATTGGGAACCTCCTTCACAGGTGCCTTGGAGGCGCCATGTTGGGGAGCCCTGTGCTACAGCATGACACAGATACTTCTAATAGCGCCTTGTTTTTCCTGTCAGCAAACAAGAGTGGTATATATGTAGCTGTCATGAGATACTATGGACAAATCAGCACTTGGTTAATGTAGATGTTTCTGTGGAGCTTTTGGGGGTTCCTGCATGCATGCAGGAACACACGAACACACACACACACACGCCTCCTCATGTGTAAACCAAGTGGGGAGCTGGGAGGAAGCGAAAGGTGCATGGAACATGGGATGGGGCCTGGCGTCTAGAGGTCTGGAGGAGCCAGGCTGAGGGCATTCATATGCATAGTTCAAGCCATGACTCAGGAGTTCCCTTCCCCCTGCCTGGCCAGTTCCCTCCCCCCTGCCTGGCCAGGTGAAGTTCAAATTGATTGGCTGAAGCAAGAAGGCTACAGAAAAGGGGAGGGGGAAGAGCTATTTCCCCACGTGTAGCCTTTGTTCTTAGTCTTAGTCCTTTTGGTAGCGTGCCCGGCATGGCAGCGCGCCAGCGAGGGGCCCAAGCCTTTTGGGGGGGGCCCTCAGGAATCGACCCCAGGCAGCCCTGGTAAAAATTGGCTGGTTTGAGGGATCTAGAAAGGCAAGTCTTGTGGAGGGCTATTTATCTCAGACCTGCAGGTAGATAAAATAGTTCCCCCCCCCCCCGGGCAGCAAGGCTGTGCTGGATCTAACCCTTGAAGAGAACACCCTCAGGTAACAGGTGTGTGTCTGAGAGATCTTAAGGAATCAGGTTTTTATTGTTTTGTAGCTTTACTGTGTACTGTGTCTGTCTCTCTATTTTGTATGCTTCTCTCATTTCCCTGATTTTGTTGTAAGATGCTACCAGAATTAACCTTATCTTGGTTTCACCCCAAATGGGTTTTGTAGTGCTCTGTGAGTTCAGTATCTAAATCCAGGTTACAGAATTGAAGGCGGGTCCCTAAACAGAGATCCAAGTAGGATTGCAGACAGCTGAGGCTGGCAGTCTGGTATCTTGAGATCTCAGAGGGTCTTGGTTCCTTTGCCAGTAGGCAAGGGTGGGGTGGTGGCGGGTCAGCCAGCCCCCCCTCTTCCTTCACAGTTTCCCTCTATGATTGATCTAAGAACTGCATGCTGTGAAACAGTAAAATAGGATGTTTGTAAATTCTAGAGCCTGCTTCTGTGCTCGGCTGGATGCATACCTTTTGCTGAACTGATCTCATTCCTTGTTCCAGCACAGTAGTATCCCTCCATGTTGCTGTACCTGCATTCAGATTTCGGTTAATGCAACTCAAATGTTGGCTCATAATTTGGTTCTACTAAAAGTAGAATTTGGTTCTACTAAAGTTTCTGAGAAAGTTGTTTTTATTTCTAGAGAATTCAACAGCTATAAATGAATTGTTTTGTTAAGTGATGTATGTACCTGTATGATGAATTGTAGGATTTCTTTTGTTACAGATTGTTGAGTTACTGAGATACTTCTCTTGGGCTGAACCACAGTTAAAGGCAATGAAGGCATTACAACATGTAAGTTTTGTCATTAAAGCGATAGTTTCATTGGGTTGTATCCAGGGTTATTCTAACTTGGGGCCCATTCTTTTGGTGGGTCTACTCTAAGTAGGGCTATTGTATACAGCCCCTTAAATCACATTACTCTGATCTTCTTTCCCATCCTGACAATTACCTTTCCCACATCTATTTAGTTTGACACTTGTCTGCCTTCTGAGAATAGCATGCTTTAATAGCTGGTGAAGCATTAATTGATCTATGCTCTGTGCTCCAAACTTCTGTTTCCATAATCTGAAATGTTTGTTCTTTGAGCCTAAAACTGATGTATGTGATAGGGATTGAGGCAACTTACTTTTCTTTTATTTTTAGAAAATGGTAGCTGTTTCTGCAGCAAAAGTGGTTAGCATCCTCAACTGTTTCACTTTTAGCAAAGACAAGCTTATTGCACTTGAGCTGTTGGCTTCGTAAGTATTGACTGCTGATTTGCCTTGCATGCATGCTGTTGTAATTAATAATAGCATAAGTCCTGTTGGTGCTTGGTTTGATGGAGACTTGGATGGTTAAGGGCGCAATCCTATGCATGTTTAGATAGGGAAAAAAAGTCCTGCAGCTCCCAGCGTGCTGGGGAATGCTGGGAGTTGTAGGAGTTTTTTCTGTCTAATCATGCATAGGATTGTGCCCTAAGACACTTGACCTAATGGGCCATGACTGTCTGGTATTATCTTGCTACCTTACAACCAGTTGTTTGTATATAAACAATGTATATTTAAGATATAAATGGCCCTATCTCTCTCTGTTTAAACTTTGTTTTTTTATTATTCTCCTGCTGAGAAATCTTAATCAAGTAGTACACCACTAAACTATAATTAATGCCGCTATTATGTATGTGAGGACCATTAACTGTTTCTAAACAAATTAATTCTTTTTTATAGCAATATTATTGATGCTCAGAATTATCGCCTTATTGAAGATCTCTTCAGAACTAGCATGTCTGAGAAGAAGAGGTGCAGAAGAATTCTTGAACAGGTATTACTTCATGGTTGGTCAGTGAGTTGGGGTTTCCTTTATAAAAACTGTAATTCATAGAAAAAACTTGGATCATAACCCCCTCTATACAGGACAGAAATGAATTCCTGAAGAGCTGAAAAACAGGAATGCAGAAATGAATGCCATAGAGTTTGAAGGTTTTCAGGACAGTGTGTGATTTACATGCATCTCATCAACTGGAAGAGTTTGATTCTGTAGAGAAATGGGGAGGAATTGCACTGCAAGTTTCATGTTCTCTTTTGAATATATAATTTGAACTTTTATTGTCCGTTTTCTCTGTTGCCCACTACAGAGCTACAGTTCTTCTGTTCTTAATCTGACTAGATTTTAAAAGATGTTGGACATCATGCATGTGTGTTGCCAAAGTATATGACAACCCTTTGAGGCACTGGGAGGCTGTGCCCAAATGGATGTTAGACCTGTGAGAGGCAGTGGTTGGAAAGAGCAAGTAGAGTCTGAAACTATTGGGCAGAGGATGTGGCCAGGAACAATTTGAATACATGAGAGGTAGCTACTGGAGATAAGAGATATGAACAGGAGTTTGAAAGACTTCTGAAGGATACAAAGGGTAGAGTTTAGAGTAGGCAGTTCTTTGAACACCAAAATGTGTGAGGCAAGATGGGCACTTCACACTAGCAAACTACAGTATCCTATGTGCATAGCTGCATCTTGAAGATAGTCAAATAAAGAACCAACCTAGAATCCCAAAAGTTGGGCAGATTGTATAGTTAGGGAGCATCTAGGAAGTAGATGTGTTCAAAGTAAAGTCAGCAATGGAGATCCCAGTAGGGTTGTACACGCATCCAACTGCTTACCCCCAAATGGAGTAACCTTTGCAAGGGTCACAATTCAATGCTCGCAAAGGTTTGAGCTTTTTGAGAGCAATTGATTCAGTGGAGAGCAAAAAGTACAGACACTGCTTGAAAAGTGTCCCCCATCACTTTCCCCATTCCCCAAGGCCCAAAACTTACCCTGAAGCAGGGCAAGGGGAGGTTGCGGGTACAACACGTTCCTGCTTGGAAGAGGCACTCTGCCAGGGCCTGGAGACTACCATTCCCAGAATTCTTGGCAGAAAATGGATGGCCAGCATGTCCTTTCTACCAGGGAGAAGGCACGTGCAAAATGTCAGCCTCCCACTGGGGAATCTGGAACTGCTAGTGCAAAAAGATGCTCTGCTGGGGTGGGGTGCTCACTGCTACCACCTTTCCCTGTCCTGCTGCAAAGTTGGTCCTGAGACTTGGGGAAGGGGAAAGGTGAGGCAGTGGCTTTCAAGAATGAGTTGAGGATGGTCCTGTGATCAGGGCTGTGCTTGCCTTGATCCTGCTGAGATGCTTGCAACGCCTCTAGAATCTAGTAGCCTGAACTTTACACCCATACGGTTCATGTACCTTCATAAAATGTGCTGGCTTACCCACACAATCTTAAGTGTAACTCTGTATTTTTGTTTTGTGCTTGTACTGCAGGCTTCAAAAGCAGGGTGCAAAGCACCTCATGCTATGATATCTTCCTGTGGTATGATTCCTGGAAACCCATATCCAAAAGGGAAGCCCAGTCGCATAAATGGAGTTTTCCCAGTATGTATGGTCTTACTGAATTTTCATTTTTGGTTTGGTGGATGGTATTGCGATATAAACTCCTAACAAAGTAGCACTACTGCTTTTGAAATCTGAATTTATATAAATTACCTACAGAAATGAAAGAATAATCAGTTGTTGTTATTATTATTATTATTATTATTAATTTTCATTTCTATACCACCCCACAGCCGAAGCTCTCTGGCAAATAATATATTAGGCAAATAATATAAATAAATAATATAAATTTTAAAGCTGTTATTGTGAACTGATAACACTTCTTTCCTATTTAATTTTATAAAGCAGATTTAATAATAGGGAAGCACCTACATTCTGTTTGAAATAACAAGCTTTTTTGCTTATTATTTTGAGTCTAAGCAGCATCCCAGCACAAATCCAAAAGAAAACCCCCACCCCCTACAGTATGACTAAGGGAACTCGCACAATTCAGTTATTCCACCAGTAGTTAGCAGCAGTATAGGATAAAGCACAGGCCCCTTGATTGCTTGTACAGTAATACCTTGGATTGCAAGTAACTTGGTCTGAGAGCGTTTTGCAAGACAAGCAAATTTTTTAAAAAAATTTGACTTGATAAACAAGCAAGTTCTTGCAAGACAAGTAGTCGTAGGGATGTACCCGCTCACCTTGAGCGGGCGTAGCGGGCCAAAATCGACCCTACTCACGCCTGCCAGAGACTCGCTTTGATATAAGAGTGTTTTGGATTACAAGCACGGTTCCGGATCGAATTATGCTCTCAGTCCAAGGTATTACTATATTTGGACAAAGAGTATAGTTGTGAACTGAGAGGGAACTTAGTGAGGGTAGGTCTTCCATTTCCTCAAAACCACATGTTCAAGTCTGGAAGGCAAATCTGATCCCTTTACACTGACCATCCAAAATCCTAGAGCAGAGGTTTACAAATTTCATTCCGGTTGAACATTTCATTATATCCTAAGGAATCCCAACCCCCTCTCCCTGGCCCCAACCATACACAAAGTAAAAACAAAAACAGTTAAACCTGTAAATACAAGAGGGTGAAAGTGGACTGCCTGAGATAGTATCCTTAGAGTAGAATCCTACATGTGTCTACTCAGAAGTAACTTCCTTGAGTTCAGTGGGACTTACTCCCGGGTAAGTACATACAGGGTTTCAACCATCGTTCCTTATATGTAGTGGGAATTCTTGTTGAGTTATCCTTCAATGTTGTGAGCTGCCCAGAGACATTGGCTATTGGGGGGGTATAGAAATGAAATAAGTAATGAATAATAATAATAATAAGCACCTTTTCCTGATAATAGAGGTTAGAATATTCTCAGATTAGCTCTGGCTTTGGGTATATTTATTCCTATGAGTTCCCCTGTGCAGACCTGTGTAACCAGTTTTTTTTTTATAGTATCTAATGTTAGTCCTATGTAGAGTAGACCCATTTAAATGACTAGCATAAATCCCATTCATTTCAATGGGTCCACTCTACGTAGGACTAACATTGGATACTAGCTTTTGCTTCCCACATAGTGTAGAGTTAGATGCTTAGTAGTGGATCCTCTTTATTTTCCAGGGGTCTCCTGTCAAAAAGGAGAATGAAGACTATACTAATGAAGGCAAGGGAATAGCAGCTCGTATTCTTGGACCATCCAAACCGGTATGTCTCAGTAATGGAGCTAGTAAAAATATAATGAATAGCCTTCCTCATGCTGTTGAGTAGAACTACAGTAATACCTTGGATTGCAAGTAACTTGGTTTGAGAGCATTTTGCAAGACAAGCAAATTTTTAAATATTTATTTTAAAAAAATTGACTTGATATACAAGCGACGTCTTGCAATACAAGTACTGTAGCACGGCTTAAATTAAAAATCTCTGTACAAATTTTTTTGGGGGAATTTCGTTTTGATATAAGAGTGTTTTGGATTACAAGCACGTTTCCGGAACGAATTACGCTCTCAATCCAAGGCATGTCTGTAGTTGGGGAAGAACTGACTGCAAGGTGAAAACGTCACAAATGCAGTGTTTGTTATTGCTGTATAATGCCTAGTGACTTATAAATAAAAAGAGTAAACCTTGCCCATGTCCTTACAGTGTTTTTATAAAGGCTATTAAGGAGGAGAAAATACACTAAAGGAATGAAAAGAAGAGGTGGAGAGTAGAGGTCTTCAAATACTGTTTTAATGTAAGGTAGGAGAGGTGCAAATGTCAAAGGAATCCATTGCCTTTTTTAGATGTTATCACAAGCGTTCCAAATCGGGGGAGCCTCCGTGGGTACAGCAGGCTTCCCCTTTACAGGCATCCCTCAATGTATGGACAGGCAGGGAGGAGGGGGCAGGACCAGTGGGCACAGCCCCGCTCTCTCCCTCCGCATGGTCACAATTGCTTGGAGGATATCACCGTAAAAGGGCTAGTGAATTCCAGAGAAAGGGGGCAAGAGAGAAATCAGAGGCGTGAAGTACAGGAAGCCAGTGAAGGGAGAAGAAGCAGGTATCCCAACGTGTCTTGGCTGCACATTACCTTGGTTCCCTTTGCCATCGTTTAATGTGTAAATGTTCAGTATGACTAACTGTTGTCCCTCTTGTTCAGGCTCCAGCAACATACAATCCACATAAGCCTGTTCCTTACCCTATTCCTCCTTGTCGACCACATGCAACAATCGCACCAAGTAAGCCCTTTGTTCCTGTTTGTTCTCTGTGATTATTTCTCATTTGACAATATTTCTACTATGGAAGAAACTTCTGCATCCTTCACAGACGGACAGTAGCCTCAGTTGTTTTCTTAATTAGATACGTCAAACCTTTTACTATTTCTGTTTGTAGATAGAGCCCTGTCTAACTTGTGAATGCCCTCCAACTGTGGTGTTCATAGCTGAGAATAGTTCTTCATAGGTAGTCTTATTAGCGTTGAGTACAACAATGATGTTCCGTGCTGGGTCATGAAACTCATGCTCCTACTATTCTCTGCTCCTCCAACACCAACCACGCAAAAAAATTAGACCATTTTTATTTAATCTGGATGCGTCATTTAAGGTTGTTTTAAATGGGAACTCTTTTTTGAAGGGGATGTGGATTTGGAGACTTTATCAGCAACTGTGGAAAACGAGTGAAATTTCTGAAACATGCAGTACGGTTGGTCAAGGAGATTGGAGACTGCGGGAGAAAGCAGAACCCCCCTTTGCAAGCACTGAAAACATATGCCTGCCTGTTCATAGTTTCTAAGAGTGGGGAATTTCTCATGAATATATATATGACACTTTTCTGGGTTTGAGAAACATGTTAATGGAAAACTGAAAACTCTGGATTCTATAAATGCCTGTGAATTCAGTGTAAAGCAATATTCTGAACTTTGACATGCAGTTTCAGCTGTTCAAACACCTAGCTATATTTAGTTATTTATTTAAAAATATTTCTGCCTTTTTTCAGAAAGTTAATTCAAGATGGCTTGTATAATAACATATCATACAATAAGTAAAAATATAGACTGTAAAATTACAGTAACATTAAATAAAACATCAATAATGGGGGAGGTATACATTACTAAAATAACAAAGTCTGGTAAACCTCCCTTTTAGATTACTATAGTGTGTTGTATGTTGAGCTGCTAAACAGTTTGGAAACTCAAGTTAGTCCAAAATGGGGCTGCAGGGCTGCTAACGGGTTTTAACCTTTAAAGCTCTTAATGGATTGGAACCAGGATAGCTGAAAAATTGTATTCTACCATATATACCTACCTGAAGCTTTAGATCTTCTTCAGAGGCCCTACTCTTGGGTGCCCCTGTGAAGTGAAGTGAGGCTGGTATCTATCAGGGAAAGGGCCTTCTCAGTGGTTTCACCCAAACTGTAGAGTACACTTCCCAGAGAGGATTGCATGCTTGCCTTCCTTGTGGTCTTTGTGGCATCATACAAAGACTTCCTCTATTCTCCCTTTCTTTAAAAAAAGGGGGGAAAGAACTGTGGTTTTAACGAGTATGTAGCTTTTGAGTTTTTAGTTATGAACTATGTACGGTCCGTTTTCTTCTTTCTGCCTGGAAAAAGTCTTTTATGCTGCAAACTAATTTTAAGATACTATATTTTTAAGTTGTATTTTATTTTGTGCACCACCCAAAGAACAATATTATTGGGCAGCTTTATTTCTCTGCTAACGAAATATAGTTAGTAAGTAAATAAATAAGAGACAAGGGAACCTTCAATTAAAACCCTTCTAGAACAGCCATGTCTTTCTTTGCCAGTTGCCTATAAGAATAAAGTGTTAAGGTTTTTAAACATATGTTAATTCCAAGGTTGAAGTTATTATATAATAATATAATGGAAGGGGGAGAAATTCCCCCCTCATGGAAACAATCTATGATTATAGTAATTCCAAAACCAGGAAAGGATTTAACAGAACCAGATTCATATAGACCCATTTCGTTAATAAATCAATATGCAAAATTATTTACTGCAATACTAGCGAGACTAATGAATAGGTTTATGAGTAAATATGTAGGGATGCACCAATGTGGATTTATTGCAGGTCGACAAATGGCCGACTTAACTAGAAGAGTATTAAATATAATATATAGTATAAAGAAAAATAATGTTAAAGCGGGTGTATTAGCATTAGATATTTTCAAGGCTTTTGATTGCGTGGAATGGCCTACGTTAAAAATGATAATTAAAAATATGGGGTTTGGAGCAAGATTTAAAGGAGTAATTAATCAATTATATGCCCATAATATTACAAATGTAGTGGTAAATGATGGTATTACGGAACAAATTTCCTTAGACCGAGGAACTAGACAAGGATGTCCCCTTTCCCCTATTTTGTTTGCATTAGTGATGGAAATACTAGCAAATGTAGTAAGAGAAGATAGAAATATTATAGGGATGGGGGTTGGAGATCAAATTAAAATAAATTTATTTGCAGATGATACTTTATTAACAATTAAAAATCCAATTGAAACAATGGATAGGTTGGAGAACCACTTGAAAGAATTTGGAGAAATAACTGGGCTACAAATGAATTGGGGTAAATCCAAGATTTTACTGTTTAATTATAGTAAAAAAGAGGAGAGTGAAATGTTAAAGAAAAAATATAACATTAAAATTACAAATGTAATTAAATATTTAGGAATAGAAATTACACAAGATATTGATAAAGTAGGAGAACAAAACTTTAGAAAGTTAAAGATAGAGGTTAAAAATAAAATAGAGGAGTATAAAAAAATTGGACTTTCTTGGTTTGGCAGAATAGCGTTGGTAAAAATGAAGATATTGCCTAAAATAAACTTTTTGTTTAGGATGTTACCAGTAAAGCTTACAGAAAAAGAAATTAAAGATTGGCAATCAATTATTAAGGAATATTGTAATGGAAGGAAAAGATCAAGGATTAATAAATATAGTTGGTATAAAGCGCAAAAAATAGGTGGTTTCGGTCTTCCTAATATAAAGTGGTATTATTTAGCCAACCAAGTAAGACATATTTTGGACATTATAGCAGGGAAAGACAAAATGTGGTTGGAACTAGAATCACGAGAATTAGGAAACATGATGGTGAATATATTATTTAAGAAAAATATAAATAATATTATAAAAGGACTAGAAAATCCCTTTTTGAGGAGTATGTTAGAGAGTTGGAATAACACGAGGAAAATTTTTACACCAGAGGTATCCCCGTTAACTCCGGTAGTGGCCATGGAGGACTTTCCAGAAAATGTAAGACATCTAGAAGCTATATTAAGGAGAAAAAAGGTGATTAAATTAATGGATTGGGTGGAAAAATTGAAGACTAGAGAACATATAATAGAAATAGTAGGAAGAGAGAGAATATCATGGTTAAATTCAATGCAATTGGAATTGTGGTTAAAGAAGTGGAGGACAAGAATGGACAGCGAAAGAGAACTAACCAATTTTGAAAAGATAGTTTTGACTAGAGAAGCTATAGAAGGTAATGTTTCAACAAGAGGCACAACAAAGGTTTTATATACGATGTTACAAAATGAAGAAGAGCATAAAGATTCTCTTAAAGTGTTATGGGATAATGAATTTGATGAGGAAATATCGAAACAAAGTTGGAAAAATATTTGGGATAGACGTATTGTAAGAGTTATGTCAACTAGGATAAAAGAGAACTTTTATAAAGTGGTATGGAGATGGTATTTAACTCCAGTAAGATTAAATCGGATAGATAAAAATTGCTCCGCATTGTGTTGGAGAGGATGTAATGTAAAAGGTACGTATGCCCACATGTGGTGGAGCTGTAAAAATGTTCTGGAATTTTGGCAGAAAGTATTTGCAGAAATATCAGAAATAATTGGAATGGGATTAGAAGTCTGCCCAAAATTAGCATTGTTAACAATTACAGAAAAGTTAGTTTGTTTAAAAAATACAAAAGAATTGATTGTGAATTTGTTAACAGCAGCAAAATTAATGATAGCTAGGAATTGGAAGGTTCAACATGTGTTTTCAATTAATGAATGGTATACAGAGGTATGGGATATCGCGTTAAATGATAAATTAACTTGTAATATTAAGTGTCAAAAAGGACAATTGGAGAAAGACACCTTTGTGAACATTTGGGGCAAATTTTTGGATTATGTGTTGGTAAAGGGGAGGGGGAACAAACCTTGTCAAGATTTGTTATATTTTTGGAATATAGAATAATAGCTTGTATATATACACCCACACACACACACACACCAAAAAAAAAAAAAAAAATTGGGGTGAGAAATATAACTTGGTCCTAAGAGGTGGGGGGGTGCACAATGTTTATGTTGTATTTTTTTGTTGTTGTATTCATTAGTAGTTGTAAGATGTGAAAAATTAAAAAAATTAATAAAAAAAATAAAAAAAAAGAATAAAGTGTTGACGCCTAGTGAAACCTTCTTTTGGGGGACATTTCACAAAGTGGGTGCCAACTACCAAAAAGGCCCTGCCTCCTAGTAACTGCTAACCATATCTCATTCAACAATGGTACTTGGAGCAAGGCATTGAACTGAGCATGTAGGGAAGAGCATATGGAAGATGGTGGTCCTTAAGGTATTAAGGGATTGACATGCTACCTTGAGATTGTGTGTGTGTGTGCGTGTGTGTGTGTGTGTGTGTGTAACATTACACCATCCTTTTTTGTCTTTTGTTTCCTTTACTAGGTGCTTACAACAATGCGGGTCTTGTTCCACTGGCTAATGTTATAGCTCCTGGTTTGCCAGCTCCACCACCATATGCGTCTAGTCATGTAGGAACAGGTAAAGCAGGTATCCTCGGAAAGCCCAGTGTGTCTTGGTTACACTGCAGCATAACCAAGAGATGAGAGAGGCTGTGCAGATGGCTGAGACAGCAAGTGTACTCTAGGCTCTGGCAAGCCACTGCCAGGCCCTCCCCGTCCACCTGCTATAGCTTCCAAGGGGTGGGAAGTGAGGAGATGTTTGCTCCAGGCTCTCTCATTTATTTATTTAAAGTATTTTAATCCCACTTCTCAGCCAAAAAGGATCCCAGAGCAGCTTACTATTACTACTACTACTACTACTAATAATAATAATAATAATAATAATAATAATAGACAGTCCCTGCCCACAGGCTTACAATCCAGGAAGATATGACACAAGGAAAAAGGAATGGGAAGGGAAAAGGAAAGAAATGATGTAGTCTTTCATCAGGGCTGATGGAATGGCCCTGCTTCCCTCTCTCATCTCCTTCAGTACAGGCTGCTACAATGGCTGCTGGTGGTGATAGTTGAAGGGGGAGGAGGAGCCTTCATAGGGATGGGTCTTCTTTGCTTCCTTCCCCTCAGCACTCACCAAGAGATGCTACTGCTGCTGAGGCAGAAATGTGAGGAGAGGTGCCACAGCTGGGGAGGAGCGAGCAGGAGGTACCGGGGACTTTGTCCCTCCCAGCATTAGCAAAGGGGACTTTGTCCCTCCCAGCATTAGCAAAGGGGAAGTTTGAGCTACAAGGGTGGCCTCTCTTAAGCAGAGTGCAGCCTAGAAATAATTGGGACCAATTGTTTCTATAGCAGAAGTAAACCATTGTTCTTGAGGACCCTGTTGGGATCGTCCTCTGTCCCTAATATTGGTGAGCCCCATCTCCACTGACAAGGGATCCCATTGGGGAGACATCTCAGTTCCCTTCATACCAGTCAAATTGTATTTATTATTACAATTATATCCCACCTTTTTTCCTCTCGCAAGGAGCCCAAGGCAGCTCACATGGTCCTCTTCCTCTCCATGTTATCCTAGCAACAACCCTGTGAAGTAGGTTAGGCTGAGAATCAGTATCTGGCCTAAAATCACCCAATGAGCTTCAAGGCCAAGTGGGGGCTAGAACCCAGATCTCCCAAGTCCCAATCCAACTCTAACCACTACACCACACTGGCTTCCCAAAATGATGGGCATTACACTTGTTCTAATGAAACCAATATAAAATAGGTCGGGGGGGTAATAGGTAGTCTCACCAGTATTCTCTTTTCCCCTAATTAATTATTGTCCTTTATGTAGAAAATGAAGAACTTTCCAATCAGGCAAAACCTTCTCAAAGCCAAGGTAAGCTGTTCATTTGTAGAGACTAGCTCTAGTAACTTAAAATGCTTGCATTTGAGGGAAATATGCATTATTTATTCTGCTGAATGCTGCTTTATTAAAAGAAAAAGAATCCATATATATCTTAATAGCACCAAATTTAAGGTAAGCAGCTAAATGTACCAAAATGTTCTTTACCAGTTGCTTAGAATTTATTTTTCTGATGCTGGAGTATATGTCATAACTGGAAGCTTAGGTGCAGAAAAAAATATCAAATATTTCTCAGAGCCTTAACAATTAGATACATAAACATTTGGTATGTGAAAGGTTTCGCTGCTGTTGTCTCAGTAGAAATATGTCATTAAAAGCCTATTATCACTGTCTGCTTTTGAGCATTGGTGAATTAAATGCAAAGGAGCACTACCAATCCCATGCTTAGAAGTCTGAATGGTCCCTGTGAGGGAATTTAGCTCTGCTGATATAGAAACGAGTTGTTATGACAGGTTCAATATGGTTTGCTCTTTTTCCTGACTGGAGCAGGTAATAAGATTGGACCATGAAGCTGTGTTCTATTAAAATATAGCTTGGGGGAGGCAGGGTTGTAAGTTTCACACTTCACCTGATTAGGTTAAAAGATTTTGTTTAGCACAAGGAGGCAAAAACCATACTTGCTCTCATCTGTATCCAGCTGAACTTTTTGTTGTACTTAATCTAAGCAGAAGCTGCCAGCTTCCCCTCTATCCAACAAAGTCTAATAAAACCTCATTTAGGCTCTAATCCTGCGCACACACCTGGGAGTAAGGCCCATTGAACTCAATTGGACTTTCTTATGAGTTAAACACACCTAGTATTGTTAAACTTGCTTACTTTCAGTTTAACAAATAACTTCAGTGCAAACAAAAAATAAACGGGGGATAAAAATATTGCATAAAAATGCAGTGTGGCGCACAGCCAAATATATCAACTACTTCTGTGTCTCGTTGGTTGCTCCCACAGTCCTCCTGCTGTGGTAAAACCCACCTGCCTTTCACAAACTTGTGCACACTTCTGTTTGCATTCTGTCTCAAAGGTGAATGTTAACGATTCACCGCATGGCAGAACTCTGCACCTTATGCAACGGGCTCCTCAGGGGATGCTAAGTAGGTGAGAGCAGTCCCTGGCATCTGAAGTTGCCTGTACTGCAGCACTTCACTTCCTGCCAGAGAAGTAAATGGCTGTTGTTTTCTTCTTTGGCAGAAAAATAACAAGGTGCATTAGAACACGGCTGAGATGGGGACAAAACCACACAAGTCTCTATATATAGGCACCCCATGAAGGAGCGCACTGTATCTCTGTGCCCAAATATAGTGAATTCCCTGGATATTTGTAACTTTTCTCCCTCTGTGCCCACCCCCACCCCTGTAATACCAGAAATTTTGCTACTTTAACTTCTAAATTAAACTGGAACTAATTTAAAACATTTTTGACATAGCCTCGCAGGAAAATTGGAAAGCATTGGTGACAGCCATGGCTCCAATTACTTAATAAGGTTGCTATAAAGAAAGAGAAGTCGCTTGCTTTTTCTCCCTGTTTAGCAGAGCTAGTCAAAGGTATGTTCTGTTCCTTAGTTGCTTAACCACCACCACGGCATTTTTACCCAGAACTAATGGCCAGCTCCCTGCCTTTGCCCCTCACTATGCTTCCTGAATTAATCATTGCTTTCCTCTCTTCTTTGAAAACTGTAAAAACTCCAAAAATTTCTAAAGGGTTGTTGAGTGTAGCATGCCAAGTTAGGATGTTTGAGTGCCTTCTGGAGTTGATTATGCTTTCAGCAGTATTATTATATGGAATTTGGTAACTGGAATTACATTTCTGTATTTTTCTTTTATTAAAACACAAATTACAAATATTTGCAAAATTTTACAAAAGCGAGCATAGTTCACAAATAAGTGTTTGGACTAAATTCATTGCCATTCTCTCTCAAAATTTGCTATGCTGACTGTACAGCCAACAAACAGTACAGCTGTAGTTAACAAATCAGAAGCCAGCATTAGCAGTGATTATTCGCTTGCTGCAGCCCTTCCCTTCCCTCCCCCATAAAAATAGTTGAACAGTTAACTAATGTTGACTACAGCTAAGATTAACTGGAATTCCCTTCATTCCATAATGTGAATCCCATTTCCAGCCTTAGTTTAGCCAATGCTGTTCGCATTCTGGGCCCAAAAGAAATCAGTAAGGTTTACTCTAATGTACTCATTTTGCATAGGAACACATTGCAGACTCTGCTCACTGTTTGTGAAAATATTTTTGAAAATAACAAAGAGTAGAAATACTTTTTTAAAAGGCAGAGGTACTCAGAAATCGAAAATTTTATTCAGGAGATTTAAAAGCCATGGGAATAATTTTGCCCTATTGGTAAAGCTGATGCAAAATTTGCTATGCTGACTGTTCCTGATTTACAAACAGTACAGCTGTAGTTATCAGATCAGAAGCCAGCATTACCTGGCTTCTCGATACTAGTAGTGGCTCCTAATTTTGTGGCGGTTGTCAATAGTGTCAAGTTGTCTCACCACAGCACATTTGGCAATCTGTCCAATTTGTACTGTATCCATACACACAACAAAAATGGGCATCGTGCTTGGTACAGCAACACAAATCTTGAACCCAAGATGATTTATGTGGGTGTCAATTTCTACAGTGACCTTATAGATAAATGGACATCAGCAAGCATAGAGTATGGGGGTGAAATTGGTATTGAATGAAATTTGCTTGTTCTGCAGTTAAACAACAGTAACTGAGCCAGTGATTGTGTCTCATTTTGCATACCATTTTACTTTTTTGTAAATTGTGGTAGCATCTTTTATTTTGCTCCTGTGCCTGTTAGTTGCTGTGTAAACTGTGTTAGAATGCATTCAGTTTGAATACAAGCATTTCTGCTGCTAGTTTCCAAGAATTCTTACTGGTTTTGTTTCTTTCCAGCTTTTGCTACACAAACGAATCATCTCTTTACACCTCATGGTTCTAACCCTGCTGCTTCTCCAGCCCCAACCCCATCATCTGTTAAGGCAATAAGCCATTCATCAGCACTTCCATCGCCAACCGTCCCAGGGATAAGCATGTCCACCCCTGTCCACCCCAGTCTTCCCTGGGCAGGTCATCTCCGTCCATCCGCCTCAGCCATCGACTCCCACCCCTCCTGTCGTCAAATCCCACTCACTGCCTGGTGTTCCTGCCACATCTGCTCACTGTGCCACCTCCACTCCACTCCCTACAACTTTCTCTGGGCTGGCTTCTGTGCTGCCTGCTGCAGCAGCTCCCCAAGGGCTCTCCACACCGTGCGCCACTCCTGTACCTAACGAAGCTTTTGCCTCTTCCTCTGCACCATTTGCCAGCCTGCCTTTTTCCGCAGCATCTGTCACCGCCTCGGCTAATAACCCTAATTCATTGTCATCTGCTTTTTCTGGCCTGCCTCTGTCCTTGACCCCCACTCCTCAGGGGATAGCTAGTCCTGTTCCTTCTGCCATCGCCGGTTCCCCGGCCACTAGCCTACCATGTCCCCTTAACTTTCCTAGCCCACTTCTATCGGTCTTAAAAGGGTTTCTGTCTGTAAACGATAGCTCAATAATGAATTCAACTGCTCTGCCTTCTGCTGTGACAGCTGAGCTTGCTTCTTTGTCTAGTCTTGCTAGCCAGAATGCCGAAGCCTCCTCTTCATCCAGTAACAAATGTTACACTCCAACTGCTACCTCTGCCCTTCAGCACTCTTCCACTTCAGGGCTGTCCATTTTCCCAGGGCTCCCATCTCAGCCTGGATCTAGCAATAGTGCCACCCCTCCTGCATTACCAGCACAGTCCCCTTTAACCACGTTGCCATCTTCCCTTATGCCAGTCAGCTGTGTCTCCTCCATTGCTCTTCCACATTGTCCAAGCCCTGCTAATCCTGAACAGCAGGGCTCGTCCACCCCAGCTGCCACAGTGATTCCAGCTCTGGTTAAAACCGAGCCCACAAGCCCTACCCTTTCAGGCTTCAAAGGCCCTGCACATTCTGCTGGGTCTTCTCATAGCACTTCAGGCTTGTCAGCACTTGGCCATGCATATACCTCAACTACTTCGTTGCCAGGCAGCTTACCTAGTTCCCTTAATCCAGCACTATCGAGCCTGTCCTTCAGTGCTCCTCTGAACAGCTCCCCTTCCATTGCCCCGCACGGTTCATCTGCTCCAATAGCTCCAGTATATAATGCACTTCCCCCTTTCACTTCACTGACCAGCAGTTTTGCTTTTACTGGCAACCCAGCACTTACCCCAACCGGCTCTCTGTTGCCCATTCCACCTACGACCACATCAGCCATTTCTGCATCTCATGTCAGCTCCACAACCACTGTTCTCCCAACACTCATTGCTCCGGCGGCTGCTCCAGCTCCACCGTTTCCCCTTAACTTGTGCAGCGCTGTCCCTTCCCTGTTTTCTGTTCCTCAAGTACCTCTAGGATCATGCAGCTCATCCTTCCCTCCTTTCCCTGTCTCTAACACTCCCTCTGTCACTCCTGCTCTCCCTTCTTTCCCTGGGCTCCAGGCATCTTCTACAGTAGCAGCAGTCGCACCGCTGCCGGCAGCTGCCACAGCCCCATCTCCAGCTCCAGTGCTGCCAGGGTTTGCCTCGGCCTTTAGCTCAAACTTCAACTCTGCACTTGTTGCACAGGCTGGGTATGTTGTTTGCACCAAGAGGTCAAAGAGTCTCTTTTGCAGATTTTTTTATTATAGTTGTAAATTCTGAACATATATGATAAACTATAGATAATTCGTTTTTATATTCAGTTTCTTAGTTCTTTGCTGTAGTTTAAATTTCTGGGCGCAGGTACAGACCTGTCTGTAGTGTGTAACTCTTTAAATCTCTAAAGCTACTGTACTAGGGTAAGAAATACTGAATGTCTTCCTAGTTGAGGATATTTACCTCTTAAATTACACTAGATGTCCTATTATAGGCACTTGAGAGATGTCCTATTATAGGCACTGACAAAGATGGTATTAGGCTGTACTAATGTCTGTTGTCTGGAGTAATCCAACTCCAAATATCAAATATTGGCAACCGAATTTTCACATGCAAAACACTTCTTGGCCAAGTGATAATGGATATATTCAATACCTGAGTACGCAAATAGATCTGTGCATATATAAGCTGTGTGGTCATAGCTTTGAATTTAATAACAATAAAAACTCCTTGGAGTTTTGTATATTAAACTGTTGTTGCAGTGTCTGGTGGAGTTGAACATGTTCTATATCTGGCTATTTCAGCCTGAATTCTGGGCTTCAGGCCCCTGGAAATACAGTTTTCCCAGGACTCCTGTCTCTTCCTGGCATCCCTGGACTTGCCCAGAGTGCTACACAGTCTTCCCTACAGGAACTTCAGCACAGCGCAGCTGCACAGTCAGCATTACTACAGGTAAATACAGTTCATAAAATGGAAGAAGTAGGCATTTCGTGATTTAGTAACTACAGACAGGGAAGCTGAAATAACTCCACAGCAAGAGAACCAGGATCTACAGTGAGAATCAGTGCAAATACATGTAATGTACATGTATCTGTAAAAACATACTGTACATACAGATGTACATATCTATTCTGGTAAGCTTAAATATCAGGTTGTATCTATGTTAGTCCTAATTATAGTAGACCCATTAAAATTAATGAATTCCTTAACCCTCATTCATTTCAGTGGGTCTGCTCTAAGTAGGATTAACATCAGATACAATCCAAAGTATGAAAATTGTGGAATATATGACAACTACCATTTTCATACTGTATCTTCTGAAATTTTGAGCCAACTTTCCTTGGAACAAAACTTGGGCTTCTTAGCTGCCAAATTTAGATTTTGGAGGATTTTAAAGGGCCTAATGGTTTTGTTTACCTCCTGTTTGTTTTTCTAAAGGCGCACACTGCTTCTGCTCTGGAGAGCTATACATCTCAACCGGATGGTTTTACTACATATCCCCCAGCGCCAGGAACACCTGGAACACCATTTTCATTGCAGGCGAGTCTTCCCCAGAGTGGATGGCAATAAATAACATCCATTTCACATACAGAGAGACCTTTTCTCGAATGCTGTGCTAGTTTGGCAAAGCCACTGATGATGCTTCCATTGCAGGCTTTAGAAAAAAATACCTTGACGTCGGTGTGTAGCACCCAAGAGGAAGAGAAGAGGGATTCCAAGTAGCTGTTTCTGACAGACTACAAAAAAATTGGATCACTGTTTACTTTTTATCAATACCCTTAAGCACTGAGTGTCCTTCATTCCCTTTTAGGTAATAGAAGTGGAGGGTACTTGGATCCTCACAGGATCTTTTAAAGTGCACATGTCTGGCTCAATTAAAACAAAACAAAATGATTTTTGCTGGGCAACAATGCCACGTAGACTTTTCTGGATTTGATCTCTGCAATACCATGTATGGTATGTGTTTCCTGCCTTGTCGTCTACAATCAACTCTACCCCCCCTCCTTCATCTCTTGTTTTCCACTCCCTTTCCCATCCATGGCTACTCAGATATTTGTCACTGAAAGTTGTAATATGCATCAACTTGTCCCTATTCTTTACACCTACATGCATCATACCTTCATCAGTATTTCTTTAGTCTTCTAGGATGCCAGGAAACCTGCTATTGATAGGTATTGCATTTTTAAAAAATAAACTTTGTGCAAGTCCAGATTAAGGACACAAATCCTTTAGGTCATTAAAGGCGCAATCATATGCAAGTTTGGACAGAAAAAAAGGCCTATAACTCCCAGCATGCCCCAGCCAGCTATGCAGGCTGGGGCTTGCTGGGAGTTGTAGGCCTTTTTTCTGTCCAAACTTGCATAGGATTGCGCCTTTCATATATTTTACAGAACCTGGTTTGTATTCTGTGATTAACATGTGTTTTGTGTCTCATTCACGAACAAAGCATTGGTAACAGCACTAGTGTATCAAATACGTCATGTCAAATGCTACCTAACATGTCGAAGACCTGCTGATTTGAGAACCAAGTACTTGTTTTTTCTTGTGAGGACAGAACTAACACACAATGCAGATAAGAATGAATTCTGTGGTTAAACTCTGAAAATGCAAATAAACACACACAGCTGGAACTAGGGTTTTGATACCCAGCTTTGCCCAGTGATACTCCAGGTTACAATAAACTTTTTAAAGACCAATTTCTCATGCTAGCTAGGAATTATGCAATACAAATATGCTCTTGTGTTAATTAAGTGCTCTATACTGTTTAGTATCTTTAGTGGTGAGTAGAAAAATCCCCAATATTATCTCTTTTTAAGAAAGTCTAGATCTGCAGTAGAGATATGATATTTGTTTTGTTTTTAATGTGAACTCTATGAAATATTTTGTTGCAGTGCATAGCTTAACATATTTCCCCCCCCAAAGATGGAAGTCTACTGGATAGTATTACTAATGTAGAGGCTTTCCACAAAGGAACAGGCATGAAGAACACTAATGTGTGTGTGTGTATATATATATAAATATATATGTATTTTTATAATGTTTTTAAAATAAAATGTGTAGCAGTGGTACACACATTTCTAAGGTAGACCTGAATAAAAAGTTCTTTACAAAACGTCTGTCTTGTGTAGACAATGCATGTATAGTGAATTCACTTAAGGTAAACAATGTTTATATAGGGCTCCATCCAGCATCATGCGAGTGGTTTTCTGCTCACACAGTGGAGCTTCCCTGCTATTTGTGGCCCTCAGTAGATGTTCAATGATGCCAGCCTCTGACACTGGCCCAGGCTTTCTCACAGGCCACATCCAGACAGCTGGATTCTCTCACAGTCCAGAAAGCATTACTATTTGATGCACTTATAGGCTGTCTTTCAGGGGCATGCCTTCACAAAGCAGCATATACAAAGGACACAGATACATGAGACAGCATTTTAGCATTGTAAATCTACATACCATAAGGATTCCACTGAATAAACAACTTGGAATCACATAAAGCCAGCTGTACAAAAACACTCAGGGAAAGGCAGCCTGGAGGAGATACGTTTTTAAGGCCCACTTCAACGCCTATACTGTAGGGGCCAAGTGCAATACATTTGGAAGGGGGTTCTAGAACTAGGGCCACAAGTGAGAGGACCCTATCGCTCATCCCTGCCAACGTAATTAATCTTACCGGTGGGCATATGACTAGGCTATCTGGAGATGATCTTAAGGTGGTCAACCTGGTCCCAATTTGTTTAGGGCTTTAAAAGTTAATGCTACCACCTTGAATTTGTCCTAGAAACACACTGGAAGCCTGTGCAACTGGTGCAAAATTGGTGCTAAATATTCCAACTTCATAGCCCCTGCAAACATTAGCACAGCTGTATTTTGCACTAATTGAAACTTCAAGTCGTCTTCAAAGGCAGCCTCACATAAAATGCATTATAGTACAGTCATGCCTTGGATTGAGAGCATAATTCTTTCCGGAAACGTGCTTGTAATCCAAAACACTCTTATATCAAAACGAAATCCCCCCCAAAAAAAAATTGTACAGAGATTTTTAATTTAAGCCGTACTACAGTATTTGTATTGCAAGACGTCGCTTGTATATCAAGTAATAAATAAATAAATATTTAAAAATTTGCTTGTCTTGCAAAACGCTCTCAAACCAAGTTACTTGCAATCCAAGGTATTACTGTACAACTTGGAGTTAGTTTGCCTATGTGTAACTGAAGCCAGATAAGTAAGATCCCATGGCAAGCGACTCTAATGAGTCCAGGATGGGTGGGAGTTTTTAAAGGAAATTTTAAAGGCACAATTGCAAACAATTCCCACAAGGAAAAAAGGCAGAGGGCAACAGAAGAAGCCAATGTGGCTTCACAATAAACTCAAAAATGACCTGAAAACAAAAAAGGACACGTATAGGAAGTGGAAGGAAGGACAGGCTACAAGGGAAGAGTACAGGCAGGTAGCACAGAACAGCAGGAATAGTGTCAGGAAGGCTAAAGCTGAGAATGAGCTAAGGTTAGCGAGGGATGCTAAACACAACAAGAAAGCTTTCTTCAGATACATGCACAGTAAAAGACAGAGGAAAGAAATGGTGGTTCAACTACGCGATGAGGATGGCAAATTGATAACAGAAGACAAAGAAAAGGCAGAAGTGTTCAATTCCTACTTCGGCTCAGTCTTCTCCCAAAAGAGGGTCTATGACCCCCCTGGCAAACCTGAAGTGCAAGATTGCAGCTTGAGATTGATAGGCAAATGGTCAAGGAGCACCTGATTACTCTGAATGAGTTTAAATCTCCAGGGCCTGATGAACTTCATCCTAGAGTAATAAAGGAACTGGCAGAAGAACTCTCAGAACCACTGTCTTATTATCTTTGAGAAATCATGGAGGACAGGTGAAGTGCCAGATGACTGGAGGAAGGCAAATGTTGTTCCCATCTTCAAAAAGGGCAAGAAGGAGGAACCTGGGAACTATAGGCCAGTCAGTCTGACATCAATCCCGGGGAAAATTTTGGAGCAGATTATAAAGAAGTCAGTCTCCAAGCACCTTGAAAACAATGCAGTGATTACTAGAAGCCAGCATGGATTTGTCAAGAACAAATCCTGCCAGACTAATCTGATCTCATTTTTTGATCGGGTAACCTCCCTTGTGGACTGTGGGAATGCTGTGGACATCATATATCTGAACTTCAGCAAAGCTTTCGACAAAGTGCCTTATGATATCCTGATTAGCAAGCTAGCTAAAAGTGGGCTAGATGGAACAACTATCAGGTGGATCCACAGTTGGCTACAGAATCGGACTCAAAGAGTGCTTATCAATGGTTCCTTCTGAAACTGGGGAGAGGTAACGAGTGGGGTGCCACAGGGCTCGGTCCTGGGCCCAGTGCTCTTCAACATTTTTATTAATGACTTGGATGAGGAGGTGCAGGGAATGCTTATCAAATCTGCAGATGACACAAAGTTGGGTGGAACAGCTAATACTCTGGAAGACAGAAACAAAATTCAAAGAGATCTCGATAGGCTGGAGCACTGGGCCAAAAACAACAGAATGAAATTTAATAGGGATAAACGCCAAGTGCTGCACCTAGGGAGAGGAAACCAAATGCAGAGTTACAGAATGGGGGACACTTGGCTCAACAATACTACAAGTGAGAAGGATCTTGGAATTGTGGTAGATCACAAACTGAATATGAGCCAGCAATAAGATGTGGCTGCAAAGAAGGCAAATGCTATTTTGGGCTGCATTAATAGAAGTATAGCTTCCAAATCGCAGGAAGTGATAATTCCCCTTCACTCGGCACTGGTTAGGCCTCATTTTGAGTACTGCGTCCAGTTCTGGGCACCACACTTTAAGAAGGATGTAGACAAACTGGAGAGGGTTCAGAGGAGGGCAACAAAGATGATAAAGGGACTGGAAACAAGGCCCTATGAGGAGAGACTGAAAGAACTGGGCATGTTTAGCCTTCAGAAGAGGAGACTGAGGGGAGATATGGTAGCATTCTTCCAGTACTTGAAGGGATGTCACACAGAGGAGGGCCGGGATCTCTTCTCGATCATCCCAGTTTGCAGGACACGGAATAATGGGCTGAAGTTACAGGAACCTAGATTCCACCTAAACATCAGGAAAAATGTCCTGACTGTTAGAGCAATAAGACAATGGAATCAACTACCTAGGGAGGTGGTGGGTTCTCCCAGTCTGGAGGCATTCAAGGTGCAACTGGACAATCATCTGTCAGGGATGCTTTGACCTGGATTCCTGCACTGAGCAGGGGGTTGGACTCGATGGCCTTGTAGTATAGGCCCCTTCCAACTCTACTTTTCTATGATTCTATGAGATCCGACTGGTCTAGAAAGGGCCATAGCTGGTGTACCAGTCTTAGTTGGTCAAAGGTGCTCCTAACCACTGACACTACCTGTAGTACCTCCCCATGCAGTGCAGAGTCCAGAAGCACCCTTCAAGCTGTGAACTTGATGAAAAATCTATATAGAATCTATATTATGTGCGGCTGCCTGTGAAGACAACTTGGGAGCGTCAATTAAGAGCTTCAAATAGAGCTGTGCTAATATTGGCAGCAGCTATGAAGTTGGAATATCTAACACCAAGGGGTACCAGGATCAGTGTCACACCTCCATCCAGACTTCTTAAACCCCAGAACCACTGCCTTACCTGGATTATGTTTGTATATCCCAATACAACCGCCAGGCACCTGTTCTGTTTTATGTTTGTATATCCCAATACAACCGCCAGGCACCTCCAACAGTTCCACAGCCTCCCAGGATTCTTGGGTGAAAAAGAGGTAGAGCTGAGTGACATTGCATATTGATGACATCACAGCTCAAAGCTGTGATGCCTTCTCCCAGTAGCTTCATGTTAAAAGAGCATAGGGGATAAGATGAAACCAGTGCCCTGTAAGTGAAAGGCCATGGGGTGGAAAAACTCACCCAGCAAAGGGACCAATCCTCCGGGAAGGGCCAGAGCCACCGTGCCTCCTAAGCATAAACCAGATAGGCAGCACAGATAGATACCATCATTGCTGGTATCAACAAATGCCACTGTGAGGTCCAGTTTTATAGGGTTGCGCTCCACCCCCTATCTTACTCAGAACTGTAAAATGCAAAAGAAAGATTTAAAAAATGATTGTTAGAACTGTGTTTTGCTTTAGCACTGATATTGAAAATAAGTAGTACCTCAGACTCTTCCATTACGAATGGGTAGGTTTCCCATCATTTCAAACCTGTGTGTGTAATCATCCGTAATTCTATATTATGTGGTGCCTTTTATGCTGGGTTAATGGGAGACCCAGTGATGATGTAGCACCAGGCCCAGGGACCTCTGGGTTGTATCAAACGTTAGTCCTACTCAGAGTAGATCGAATGAAATTAATAGGACTTAAGTTTCTCACGACTAACAAGTCCCATTCATTTAAATGGGTTTATTGAGTCTATTCTAAGTAAGACTATCATTGACTAGTACCCGCTGCGTTTAAAATACCCTTTTTGACATGAAACTGGACATCCTTGGGCACGCCACTATCTCTCTGCCTGACATGTCATTGTCTTGAATGCAAGTTTCCTCTAAACTCTTCATTTCGTAAGGTTGGTGCATATATACAACAATAGTTAAGAATTAAAATACGCGCATATACAATATTCTACATAGGGTCTATATATTATTGTATAGGGTCTAGAGGTACGTGTAATTTTAAATAAGGTTTAAATGTATTACGCTTAATTCTTCGAACAGACTGCTTAAATCAATCCAGTCCTTTGGATTGGGAAACGGCAGAAGAAAGGTCTCGGGGGGGGGGGGGTGAAGTACAAAGTTCCCGGCTCTGTAACTTCGACCCGGGAGGGGCGCGCGCCAACCAAACCAATGCGTGCTGGGGGGAAACGAGAGGGCCCCTGTTTTCTGTACGGGCTCGCGCTCTGAAAGAACAATGCGCGCGCGCGCTGGGCTTGCGTCTCGGGTCGCGGCTGTGGCGGCGGCGCCGCCATGAGCCTCGCTGTTTGTGCACATGCGCGTTGTAGGCTCCGTGAAAGCGTTCTGGCCGGGGGCCCTGTTGGGTTTCACGGGCTGAGATGGAGTCGGCGGTGGAGGAATTGATGCCCCGGCTCCTGCCTGTGGAGGACTGTGACCTCGCGGAAGATTTCGACCCCAGTGTGCCCCCCAGAACGCCCCAAGAGTATTTAAAGCGGGTCCAGTAAGTGGGCTGGTCGAGTGTCTGTCTGTGTCCATTGCGTTGGAAGAAAAAGAGAGGCCAGGGTTGGGAATGGGGCTGCCCCCAATGAGTGGACGGAGGCTGTGGGGATCGGCCCGGCGGCCCCAGTGAAAGGAGTCGTGCAGTTTTCCCTGCGGTGCGACGGCAGGGAGGAGCGAATCCGTTTTCCCATCACTGTGTGGATGACCATGGATATGTTTGCCACATTTAGTACGCTTATGGTTTATGTAGAGATGATGATCAAGACGAGCGATTCCTTTCATGAACTGTTTTGTTCGGTCCTGCCAAGATCTGGCAACTGTTATTTCCCGGGGTTGTGCACCTTCCCCAAATTGGTGCCCTCCAGATGTTTTGGACTTCAGATCCCATTGCAAACAGTCAAGAACGCTGCTGGTAGTTATGGTCGAAAACATCTGGAGGGCACCAGGTTGAGGAAGGTTGGTGTATGGCCTACTACAATGTTATATGCTGCTTTTTTGTATGCATGTACATACCAGCCGTATGAAACAGAAATGGACTATTTATGAAAACGAATTGTGATCCTGAATCCACTTGTGCCGCTCCTTTTGCACCGGTCCCCTTTGGATCCTTGTGGGGGGTGGGTGTCTTTACTTTGTAATGTTGATTGTCCCGCACCCCATCATAAATAAGGGGTACATACCTGGCAAGGTTAAGTGGACTGATGTCCTGGATTAAATGAGATGTAAAGGCACTTAATTTTTTCCCCAAATTATACCCTATAATATCCAAATGAATGTTAAAACTAAAATTATGGAACAATGGTAACATTTGAAGCAACCCAGTTGATCATTTTGTCCAGGCCTGCACAAATTGTGTGCCACCAAGCTGAATGCAGGCAAAAAAAACCTCCACCCTGGTTTGACAGTCACAGATAGCAAAACCAGAAGCCTTTTCAAGGCTCTGCTAATCCACACTGTCTGGCTGGTGGGTTGCATTCAGCATGGGGGTTGTGCAGGCCTGACCTAATCCATTCTGCTGTCTTGAAGCAAGGAAGTCCTACACTTCTGATACCTGTCTAATCTTGTGAAGTGAAGCATAACTGTAGGAGCATGTCGGTAGTAGTTCCAGCAATAAGTAGTTCCAGCAATAAGTAGTGACCAAAAACCTATGGTACAAACCCTTTACAATCAAAAGATGGCACCAAACTCTTAAAAGACAAAGAGTCTATTGCACTGCATTGGAAAGAGCATTATTATGACCTTTTAAATCGTAAATCTAAGGTGGATAATGAGATTTTTTCGCAAATCCCGCAAAAACAAATTAGAGAGGAACTTGCAATACTCCCCACTTTGGATGAAGTAAAAAAAGCCATTAATCAAATGAAGAATAACAGAGCTAGTGGACCAAATGGGATTCCTGCTGAAATCTTTAAAGAAGGGGGCCCCGAACTTGTACAACATCTTCGTAAACTCATCGAAAAAATCTGGGTAAGAGAAGAGATCCCAGAAGACTTCAGGGATGCCATAATTATCACCCTCTTTAAGAAAGGTGATAGAACAGACTGTGGAGAAACTATCGGGGCATTTTTCTCTTAGCTACCGCAGGTAAAATATTTGCCAGGATTCTCGCAAACCGTCTTCTATCTATTTCAGAAGAGATCCTCCCTGAAACTCAATATGGTTTCCGCCCCTCTAGAGGGACAGTAGACATGATTTTTACTACACGTCAGCTCCAAGAAAAATGCTGGGAGCAAAATCAACCCCTTTATATGGCATTTATTGATCTTGCTAAGGCCTTTGATACTGTAGACCGAACAGCTCTCTGGACTATCCTTATGAAAATTGGATGCCCCAATAAATTTGTGAATATCTTGCAACTTCTCTCGCTCCTTCAAGGGAAAGGACTGGTTTGAGTCCTTCACACATAAGTCGGGTGCAAAACCTCAGGCCTGTTGGCCCAATCCATCCCACCTGGTGTCCAATCCAGCCCTCTGGGGGTTCCCCAGATGGCCCCCCCATTTCTCCTGACCACTGATCATTCAGTGGATTCCTGGCTTTTGCATGGGTTTTTCCCCTTTCCAAAAGGTTGAAATGCCTCTCTTTAGGCTTAGTTTTATTATTATTACATTAGTGGCAGTAAGACGTATAAGCTAAAATGCACTGGTATTTTGGCCCCCTTTGGCCCCGCCCTATTTTGCCTTCAGTCCTACCCACACTGGAATCCACCCCAAAGAGCTCCGAAATTGAATTTGGTCCTCAAGCTGAAAGAGGTTGAAAGTGTTTATTGGGGTGGGGGCTGGCAATCTTTATGTCACAGTGAATGTATTTTCAGACATGGTAAAATACAAGCATCCTTGGATAATCCCTATACTAGGCTTCTCTAGAAACTGGAAGGTCTCCCAAATTTCAGGCACTCATTATTATTATTTTTTTTGTAGGATTGAAGCAGCAAAGTGCCCTGATGTTGTTGTGGCCCAGATAGACCCCAAGAAATTAAAAAAGAAGCAGACTGTGAATGTTTCTGTAAGTTTTTAAAAGATATGTATCCATAAACCTTTTCAGTAGGTTCAGAAAAAAAAGTTAAATAGGATGATGCATTTATATCAGCTTGTCCTCTTGTTCAATTTTAAGACTGGACCTGCTATCGAAACTTCCAAGTTCTGTCGACTAGATACCATTCACATGGATTGTACAAAGCTTCTGAAGGATTGCCAGTCACAAACCTGAACAACATACACAATCCATGTGAATATCTAGCCTTGTGGAACCGAATTTGAAATGGCAGTGCCATGGCCCAGTCTTAAAACTGAACAATCTGGAATTCTTAATGTAGCCATAGTTAAGTCTTGCCTTTGTTTTCTTAGCTTTCAGTATGCCAGCCAGCCCCTGAAGGGTACTCTCCAACTCTGAAATGGCAACAGCAACAAGTGGCTCATTTCTCAGCCATTCGCCAGGTAAACAGTGCACGCACATACAAATCCAGAGATCTTATATGATGTTTTTGCTGGTACATTCTTATACCTAGTCTGATTCTGGAGGGCCCTGAACTCATAGTGCCTGTGAAGGGGGGGAGGGGGTCACCGACTAACTCCTAGCAGTGTAGGCCGGGACAAACAATTACCCAAGTAGGCTGCTACCACCCCTTACATCCACCTCAGCCTGAGCCAGGAGACTCTCAGACCTTACAGGACACCCCTAGGGCTTAAGAAATTAAGGGCCCAAGCCAGCACCCTCTATTTCAAGCCCTAAGCCTGAAACTTTAACTAGTAGCAATAACCCAAGCAGAAGACTCTGGATTAAGTACTAAGGCTTACTTGGAAAGAAGCACACACAACTCGTGAGGTAGGTGTTCAGTTTATTTTCATAGGGTAAGGGGAAAAGGGAATCAAAAAACATACAAGAACCAGAGAAACATTTAGAAACAATACTTCAGGCAGAAAATAACATACTAAGTTACCTACACCTGTCCAAACCTACCTAACATAGAACAGAGCTTAAGCTATGACACTGAGATTCATAAACCAAAAGCAAATTGAAGCATGAAGACAAAGACTGAAGTCAAAACACCATTCTAACACCCCCCCCCCCGTTTTTTATTCAAGAGCCTTTTAACAAATGAGAGGTGAGCCTCCTTAGCCAATCCCTAGTTGGCTGAATAGGTTCTTCAGGCTTTTGGAAATGGGGAGTGGAAAGTTCGCACAGCAGCTCAGCTGAAATCATTCAGTCTGTTTGGCAAGGATTCTGCTCTGGCCTTGAAGCCCGAATAACATAACACACGCAGGTGGTTTATTTATTTATTTAATACATTTTTATACTGCCCAATAGCCAAAGCTCTCTGGGCGGTTTACAACAGTTAAAATCATAAAATACAATATAAAATTTAAAACCACAGATTAAAAACAAACAGCAGAGCTAGCAGCAGCAGTTACAATAACGGAATTAAAAACAATTACAAGATTAAAATGATTAAGATGATTAAAATGCCTGGGAGAACAGAAAGGTCTTCACCTGGCGCCGGAAAAAATACAAAGTAGGCGCCAGGCGAACCTCTTTGGGGAGCTCATTCCATAACCATTAATGTGTGTGCAAGCCGATCTTCACGAAATGGAGTTTTTACAGGCAGCTAAATCTCAAAAAGAAAATGGATTTCTTGAGAGTGCCCATTTTAAAGAGTGTTTTTAACATGTGGCCGATGACCTTGCATAGTCAGATTCCTCCATGGAAAGATGGTGCCCATTCATTTCACATATTAACAAAGGCTCTTCAGCTAGACATTTCAGTAAAAGCCATAAATTATTTTGGATGGATGTATTTGCTTTGTAAAGTTTTTTTTTATCTTTCTGGGGTCCTGACATATTTTAATTATCTCTGCTGACATTTAAGCTGACACATTTACTTTGTTGTGCCAAGAAAATCTGGTCCTTTTTTTTGTTCGTCTGTGAAATATTAGAACATTATCAATATGTTTTCTTTTTAAGTAGGGCTGTCATTGGATTAAAGAAACTGTAGTTGTTAATCATATCAATTGCATTCAGTAATTTAATTGATTCAATCTGCATTAATTTACATATAAGTCAAAACAGTAGTTCTGAAGGGAAAAAGGCATACTTTTGCTTTTTGTAGGTGAACCTATGTTTCAGCAGGCATAATCTTAGAAGAGGCATTCCTTCTTATGTATGTGTGAAAGGAGAATGCCTCTTCTAAGATGGCACTTGCCATCTGCAGGTACGTGTGAAAAATAATCAAAAATCTTAATTGGGACCCCAGTTTTAATTGCTCAAAAGTTTTTCTAATTGATTGATTTAACGGATTAATGTTATAACCCCAAGGAAAGGTTCATATTGGATTTTAATTTAAAATCTTTCAGAGTGTGAACAAACACAGGAATCACTGGAAGTCACAGCATTTGGACAGCAATGTAGCAATTGTGAGTAGAATTTAACATTTTAAACATGGTTCTCTGTCATACTCTAATTCAGCCCTTAATTAATCTGTTTCTTTTTATTTTGCTCTCGAGTTGCATTACATTGTGATGTCTGATGGTGCTAAAAATACAGAATAAACAACTTTTACAGGAGAGAGGTATTTTCTGTAAATCTAGGGGGGAAATACCAACACATTTTTGTTTCATTAATAAGAAAAAAAAACTTGTTTCTTTGCATTCTTCAGCCTAGATCAGATGATGAAGAAGGCTGGAAAAAATTTTGTCTGGGTGAAAAAATATATTTAGACATGACTATTCAAGTATCCAGTGATGAAAATCAAGGAATTGATTATGTACAGGTGGGTGTTACATTTGAACAAAATTATCATACTTAGATTGAATATCTGCACCCTGATCCAGAGTTTGTATGCATGCTAAAGTGCTGGTATTCACATCTAAAGCTAAACAAATGTTTAGCCTACAAGAAGCTGGCATGTTCTCTTTTCTTTTAGATTGGCTTTCCTCCACTGCTGAGCATTGTTAGCAGAATGAATCAGGTAATTCTACTTCTTTTGCTCTGTAAATGTGGCTGATGGGGACTTTTCTATAGCTGTACCGTCATTTATTCAGACATCCTATCATAATGGTGTGTCTCTTACGGAAGGAAACAGTTAGCTTCATACATATAGATTGCTGAAAGATGTATCATGCTCTGAAGTACAAAATGCTCTTTTCATTTGTACGTACATTTGCAGGAATATTTGTCACCTACAGCTACCTGATTCTCCAGTTTGCGATGCCAGTTTTTAAAAAATGCTTAGACTGTACCAGCAACTATCTCATAGCATCATAAAATATGAAGTTGCATCGACATTGTAGGGTGGCGCTTGCATGTGTACCCAAGCTATGGTCACTGCTATTAATTGGTCATCTGGTTACTAGATTACCCCTAGCATTTTTGTAGCAGGCCTTATAATGCAAGAACGATAAAGAAGTAGCAGTCATAGAAAACGTTTTCATAGCTGCTTCTCTTTCTCTTAAAAGGCAACAGTAACCAGTGTCTTGGAATACCTGACAAACTGGCTTGCAGAGAAGGAATTTACTACAGAACTGGTAACTTGCACTCTTTCTGTTTTAATATTGACTGTCAGAGGAGGTAGTTATCCCTTTTGAAATTAATCTGAAGGAAATTGTATATGCATCTGTTTCTCATCAGTCACTTGGGGGGTCTTTTTCAGTTCGAATATTTAAATGCTTGCATTTAGCAGAGTTATGCACCTGTTATGGTCATGACAACATGTTACTAAAATGGTGTGTTTTCTGTGTATCTATTTTTGGGGTTGCAGGTTGATTTATCTTAAGTACATATGCTCCTTTCATGTTATTTATTTACTGCATATTTATCCCGTTTTTCGGACAATAATTGCCTCCCAAAGCAGTTTGCATAAATGAAAAAAAAGATAAAGGCTTTGCCATCAAGGTGTACAAACTAAAAAGACAGGACACACAAGGGAAAGAGAAGGGGAAGGAAAAGGAAGAGGAGGGAGATTTTTCAAGGCCAGAATAAAATGGTGAGCTATAAGCGGCCATTTAAATGCACTCTGGGCCAGGCTGATCTTTCCTTGCTGGTGTTTTTGCTTGAATAGTAATTGGTGGCTGTTTGACTGATGGATGTGGCCAGAGTGTTCCTTCCCCTGACTTCTCCAGTCATAGGGCATGCTGAGCATTCTTTCTGGCAGGGAGGGGGAAGCCAGCTCCTTGCAGCGGCTGCTTCTCTGCCTGATGAATGGGCCAGGTTGTTCACCCTCCTGGCTTGATGTTATTCCTGGGAAGCAGCGGGTGCAGCCTCCCAGTGACCCCGGCCCCTGGCTGAGGGCAGAAGCCAGAGCATGTTTCCCGTCTTCTTTCCAGTCTCAGGGCAGTTGTCAGTTGGAGCAGAGTCTTCTTTCTGGCAGGGAAGAGGAAGCGAGCTCCCTGCAATTGCTCCTTCTCTGGCTCATTTCTTGAGATACTATGGCTGCCATAGCTGTATAAAAGTTAAATAGGTATTACAGACTCCAAAAATAACTTATAAATCTTTTTGTGTTAATATATTACAGCAGTGATGAAGAATGTTTATATCTACAAGTTTCTATCAAGCTTTGTTAGATAGGTGCCTCAATTGGCTGAATATGGTTTGACAGAACCCTAAGGAACTTATATCAATTTTATGCTGACTGACTTGCTCTCAGACTTGTCACAGTGGTGGACCTTGATAAAATGGACAGTAGCCATGTTTTCACATTACTTGGGTATAGAAATGTGATTGACTGATTGATTGATTAAATAAAATATATCAATAGTTGGTTAAATTCCAGTTGCAACTTTCCTTAAATTTTTCTAGGGCAGATGGCTTTATGCTTTGTTGGCCTGTCTTGAAAAACCATTGTTACCAGAGGCTCACTCCCTAATTCGGCAACTGGCCAGACGATGCTCCGAAGTGAGAGTCTTGGAGGTGAGCTGAATCAGCTGATTATTGCAGGAAAAGAAGAGTGGAAGATGTCATTTATGCTAATCACTGGTAGATTTAATTTCTTTTAGTCACATAAAATTATTTTACATTTTGTTTCTTTGATACGTTCTGAGAATGATTCAAGGTGTAACGAAGAGAATTTTGGGTACTAGCCGTTATTGAATATCAAGACGTTGACACTCACATGTTGATGCTGACAGTTCTTGATGAATTTAGTAAATATTTGAGGTAAAGGTAGTTCACTTTTCAAAAAGATACCAACAAATGCTGACAATGTTCACTGGAATATTTTTTGTGCTTAGGCGTTTTCAAAACATGTCTGGTATTCTTGACATTCACCAAATTTGAGATGTTTGCTATAACATACTACACTGACACTTTCCCCCCCTTTGTTGCAGGAGAACAAGAATGAGGAAAAATTGTCTGCTCTGAACTTGTTAATTTGTTTAGTTGGCAGGTATGACAAGTGACATAACTATTCAGTTGACTGTTTTAAGGAAGGTAAACTTGAGTTGCTCAGAGCTATTAGCTTCTGGTAGGACATTGACGATTTGACTTTTGTGCTTGTAATAGCTATAGTTTTGCAGTAATCGTATACTACTTTGGGCCTTTTTACTTGACTGTGGGTAGTATCCAGTGGTGTCCCAGTGCTAGTGCTAATGACGCTACACTAGTGTAAACCAGTGCTTGTTCAACATAACTAGCACTTGCTAGTGCAGTGTTTCTCAACCTTGGGTCCCCAGATGTTTTTGGCCTACAACTCCCAGCATGCCCCAGCCAACTCCCAGCATAGCTGGCTGGGGCATGCTGGGAGTTGTAGGTCAAAAACATCTGGGGACCCAAGGTTGAGAAACACTGTGCTAGTGCAACAGGAGAAAGTGGCAATTTCCCATTGAAATCCAGTGGCACAGCCATGGAGCATAATTTTTCGGTTGTAATTCATGTGCATAGTATGCACCACTACAATACACCTGTGCACTTTCCTTCTGTGTGCACTTTGTTGCTTAACGTCACATTCCATGACATTTAGAAGCCTACACAGAGTAATAGAAGGTCCTAGGAACTGAACAGCAGTAATGAAGATTGAAGATTAACTATGCCTCTTACCCATTACAGGGGTAAGAGGCATAGTTAATACTGGGGGCGGGATGACTTGCTCAACTTGCAATCCACTCCTAGGCTCTGCTTTATAGGAAACGCTCAATAGATTCAAATTCACACAATAACCTTCACAATGGGTTTATTTATTACTACAATACATGAGAAAATACTAAATTCTGAGGAGCTGTGTGGCACAGTGTCTCAGCTCCAAGGCTTGCATTAAGAGAGATGGGGAGAGACTCCACTTGGGCCTCCTGCAAGAGCTAAAAATGGCAGGTTCTCTTAAAGCTATATACACAAAAACAATCCCCTCTAGCTGTTAATAAATTGCATTGCTGCTACAATCAATTTCACATCTGCATTTCCCTAAAACACCAACACACCAGAAGACTGGATAAAAACACTGGACTACACTGCAGAGTTGTCTTACACTACTCTACCCCCCCCCCCCAAATGGGAATAACAACACTGGGCTACTTTGCAGGACTGGTGTAAACCACATTTTCTCAGCCACAGCCCTGCCTCCTGCAGTATGGATTTAATAATGATGAACTTTATCTGTACACATTGTCAGGATAATTATTTTAATGTTAATAATTTCTTACCTGAGTTTATAAACAAGACCTGAGTTTAAAAGATCATGAACTCCTTTCTTTGCTGCTACCTTTTGTTTTTTGGTAGACACGCTACTGCCCAAACTCAGCTGCACTAAACTTCTGGGTTTCTAAATTGTTTTTTATGAGGCTGCAATTACTTCCTAATAGGGAAGACCCCAGAAAGGCTTAACACACCCAGATAGTGGGTGTGTTAACCATTGCTGTGACTTCATTCATTGGCTAAAAACACTAAAAGATGGGAGCGGGCTAGTTTCTCACAAAATGAATTGGCAGAATAGTTGCTGCACATTTTGCCTCATATCTTCGATTCTACAAGGGCCGCTAGAGACTTGATTTTTTTTTTTTTTTAATGAAAGCTGGGAATCTGGAGAGTATGGCTCATCCAGGGGGTGAGGCTGCACCCTGTTGCCCCTTCCTGCAGACTCCCATGGGCACCGCAGCAAAAAAAGGGGGGGATCACAACTTTTTGACATTGCACTAGCAAGCATTAGTTACGTTGCACAAGCGTTGGTTTACACTACTGCAATGTCATTAGCACTAGTACTGGGTCACTACTCTATATATTCAGATTTAAGGAGAAATAGCCACCAAACTGAAGCTAAGCAAGTCTGGGTCTGGCCAGTGCCTGGATGGGAAACTACCTGGAAATCCTATGTACAACACTTTGAGTTCCATGATGGAAGAAAGGTGGGATATAAATTAAATTAATTACATAAATAAACCAGCCTTCACTAGCCTATGACCCAGACTAATGTGGAAGATTCTGGGGAGAAGTGAGTAGCAAGAATCTGACAACTACTATATTCTATATAGGCTCCAGCATGCCTGCTCCTGTCTTTCTCTGATCTCCTATCACTTGTCTTCAAGACTGCTTGGGCTGCTTCCTCATTCCTTAGCAATCATAGATTCTGATACTTTATGCAGAGTGTATTGCAAAGTGGGGAAGGGAGGATGAATCTGTCAATGGACTTCAATAACTATTGCACTGCCTTTAATAGGACTCTTCCAGGCTGTTTTGGCTTCCAAGTGCTAGATCCCAATTAATGCACTACCCTGTTGTGGACCTTTTGTTTGTTATTCCATGCCTAGTATAGCCACCTCTCTACATAGCTTCTACTCAGGCTTTATAGTCCTCCTGTGCTGACACCCCTGACTTCTATTTTTGAAGAGGCAGTTAAAATGGGTATAGCTTTGAACCTTATTTAGTACATTAGCGTTCAGCTGAAGGAAGTTTACATAGATACTGTAGTATATGGTTTCTTTGATGCATTTTTAAGCCTTGTGAGAGACTTTTCTTAATGATGTGTACAGCTTTCATGGATTTCCCAACAGGTATTTTGACCAGCATGACCTGGCTGATGAGGCATCCTGATAAAGTCTGGAGAGCATTACGATACAAGCTCAGGATGTCATGGTTTCTAAGGCAGACTGTCATGCCAGTGTTATCAGCCAGCTCCTCTGTGCCTCCAGGTGTGAAAAACAGCAAACATGCCTCACCTTCCAGTATGACCTCAGTGAGCAGGGGGAAATGGTGTGATCTCTGTAAACAAAGAGTAATTTAAACTAGTTTTCTTAGCAAGAGTAGTGCTGGGTAACTCAACTTGGAAGAGGTCAACAGCAGAGTGCCTAAACACTTTCTTATAGACCCATTTGCCTGCAGCAACGACTTGACTGCAAGCTCCTCCTTATTCCAGCTGCTATAGCATGGAGCAAGATTTTTTAAAATCTCCTTAAAAACCTGCATGATTGAATCAGGCTAATGTAAAGATTTATAAGACTTTTTGTGTTTTACAATAAACTTTTCAAAAGTGCTTTAATTGTGAATGTGAAGGTTTTGAGCTCTAGAATTTATTAGGTCTTTGCACTGGTGTTATGCTACTTTAAAATAGCTAAATCTAGTTCATAGTGAACTGATCAATCTAGTAGATTCTAGTAAGGTAACTGATACTGTTTGTTCCCAAACACCTTCTGCAAGCCCCTTGACCTCCTAACCCTACTTACTCCCCACAACTGTAATAATCTACCTTCTTCATTAATATCTATAATAAGAGAATGTGTGTCTGTCTGTGCCATAGCACCAAGACTGTGAAACCTAAACACCTGAAACTTGGCATGCATCCTAAGGGGACCCTAGGTGTTGTGCGCTTCAGGATTATTTGTTTTTAAAACAAGTTAATTTTAATGTAACCATACCAGGGGTTCTCAACCAGGGGGGAATTTTAGGGTTTCAGGGTGGGAATTGGCACCACAGACTCAAACTGTTGGTATACTGATCTTTCTACAAATTACAATTCTACAGATTGTACATAATCTACAGGACATCACACCGTATTGTATGGCACAGATTAAGTCAGACAATCTTGGAAAGGGGGGAATGACATACTGACATATGGTGAAAAGGGTGTATGGGGCAAAAAAGGTTGAGAACCACTGCTCTGTACAAAGCTAGCCACTACTTTGTATCCTGCTTGTTCTACATACAAGAAGCCTACTTTTTTTAAATCCAAAGCTGTTCTGCTGCTTGTATCTTTTACCCTAATTGATCTTCTCCCATACCAGTCACTGTATTTGAAATATTAGCAGAGGCTGACTAAGATTTGAGTTGGTATAAAGCAGTATAAATTCTCCATTCTCTTCATGCCCTGCCCCAGTCGTTTGTGCCTTCCTATTCTTGACAACAGTTGATCACTGCAACTAGTTCAGAAGCACACTGAAGACCTTCATATGACTAACACACACATCATGTCTTTCAGTAAGTCCATAATACACTTGCTCTCCAGAAGATGAGCATTAAAACATCCCAAATATTTCTTCCCTGCAGGTAGTGATCTGATGGTGTAACAATGTGCAGGCTAGATACTGCTGAACAAGGAACCCGTCATTCTTAGCCAAACCAGATCAATTTCCATCCTGCAGTTCTTGGGCAATGCATTTGACTATGAGCAGAGTGCTGCTCGCACACGTGCATACTGGCAATTTGCGTTGCCACCCTGGCAGCCACTTCATTGCCCTGAATTCCATCATGTGCAGGTATCCAACTATAAATATTGATTGTTCTCTATCTAGCTGAAGAGTCTTCATCTAGATGATAAACCAACAACTGAAGAGTCTCTATCTAGATGATAAACCAATGGGTATGAGCTAAAGCTGAAAACCAATCATAAGGCTGAATTGGGCAGCATAAATAGCTACCTAATTGCTGTATTTGCCTACTTGATTATCTACATCATGAGCTAGATAGGCAAGTGCATCCCTGTTGATTCTGCTAGCTCTTGGCCCAGCAGCTGTCAATAACATCATGGTGTCCTGGGCTGCCTGTCGGATTGGGATCAGGACACCATATTATGGGGGATTCAGAAGGCAGTGCTGGGAGATTTGTTTGATACCACAGCCATTGGTTTACTGCTGCCCACAAGGTTTAATCTTCTCCCCTATGTTGTACCTACATGAAATGAGACCATTCAGAGATCTGCAGTACAATATCCTCAATATGCTGTCGTCACTCAGCACTCCTTTTTCCATCTAGCTCTAGGGAGACTAAAAATTCTGAAGCAGTGTCTGAAAGACTGGATGTAGGCCAACTAATTGAAGATTAATCCAGACAAGATGGAAGTGGCTCTGCTGAGTAGAAATGTAGATCATGAAACAGGATTTTGATCTTTTTCAGATGGTGTTGTCCTCCCTTGAAGAACCAGGTTCACAGTTTAGGAATGCTCCTTGCACCTGCTTTGCTACCAGATGCTCAGGTGGTGGCTATGGCACGGAGTGCTTTTGCCTAGCTTAAGCTAGTGCCAACTGTCTTTGTTCCTTGAAAAGGCAGAACTGGCCATGATGACACATGCTTTAGTTACCTCAAGCCTGGAGTAATGTGCTTTATGTGGGTGTGCCTTTGAAAGGCGTCTGGAAATTCAGCTATGCAAAATACCAGCAAGAGGTCTGTGCAGGACTGGTCCTTTGGAATACATGACTCCTTTGTTCCAACTGCACTAGCTACTGATACATTTTTGTGCTAAATTCAAAGTGTATATCATTACCTTTTAAATCCTTTGATCGCAAGCTTTTTAGGGCTTTAAAGGACCACCTCCTCCCATATAAGCCTACCCAATTAATGAGGTCCACTGGAGAGGCTTTCCCACATGCCCTGCCTTTATCTGAGATACATATATAATGGGTGGGCAGCTTCTGGCCCTCCATGTGTTTTTGTCTACAACTCCCATCAGCCCTATCCAGAATAACCAATAGTGGGGATCATGGCAGTTGTAGGCCAAGACATCTGGAGGGCCACAAGTTGTCCACCCCGACTTATAAGAACCTGTGAGAAGCCAGTTTGTGGCACCCCTTGCCCTAGACAATGCATCTCCCCGCCGCCCCTTACTATCTTCTTACCATCTTAAGACTTTAGTTACACAATTAATTTGGCTAGCTGAGAATCCTTATTTTGGGATTGGGAGCACAAATTTTGTGTGCAAATTTGATTAATCTAAAAGATAATTGATTAAACATTGCAGCCTTAGTTAAAATAGGAGGGGTTCACACTGAATGCCAAGATCTTGCCCAACCCACCTCTGGATCAGACCCCTGAAAAATTCTGTATTGCCAGATCAAAATACTGCATAATTAACCAGATATTTGAACTGGGCATTTAATCAAGGTTTCTATTCCATCGTTACAAACTTGTAAAATACATCATCATCTGTGTGTTTCCAAGATGATTGTGTAACTGAATGTTAAAAATCTACAAGATAAGCTATGAATGAAGGCTATTTGTCATATCTGAAAATTAGTGTTAGGCTATTGGCAAAATTGACATTTTACACAAAACAGCAACTTCATGTAACTATACTTATAAATAAAATATACAGTTTATTTTTGCATTTTACAGAGCAGGAGGCTGCTTTTATACATGTCTATATCTTCTGAATCATCACCTGAAATTTGCCTGCAAAGAAAAGAAAGAAAAATGTTACAGAACATCCACCTTACCTAGCAGAAGCAACTATTCATCTAGTTAAAGAAGTACAGTTACCTGTCTCAACAACTTATATTTTCCGAGGACATACATCTAACTATAACCAAATTTGTCCATCTCTCAGTATTAAGCGTTTTGACTGATTTGTTTTTTTACATAAAGTATAGTTCGTGTAATCCTATACCTGATACTCAAAAATAAGTCCCACTGACCTGGTTTGCATGTTTAAAATAAACCACCATGGCCTATTTAAATCATAGCATGTGCCAGGCGCATGTGGGGCACAATTTCCATAATCACTGCCTGGGCGCAGCTTGTCATGTCATCCAAACCCAGGCAGCAAATCTGGTCCTGTTAGGCTTGCAGATCTCTAGGCAGAAACTGACACAGCTCAATTGCCATCTCACATACTCTTTCCTACTGAACTCCCTGATTGCTTGAGATATGTGCTTTTCCGTTTTCATAATATTTTAAGAGCAACTGTTTTATAGTTTTTACTGTTTTTAATGTTTTTGTTTTTATTGTTGCAGGGTTTTTATTGTTGTACACTAGCTTGATGGCTATTTAGCAGATATGATGGTATATAAAGATTAATAATTAATAGTAAATAATAGTTGCTAATAATCAGTCATTT
Organism: Shinisaurus crocodilurus; assembly: GCA_021292165.1. NCBI lineage: Eukaryota > Metazoa > Chordata > Lepidosauria > Squamata > Shinisauridae > Shinisaurus > Shinisaurus crocodilurus. The sequence continues at coordinate 270,786,870 of CM037876.1, forward strand.
GTCTCACTGATTTCCTATTATGGATTATAGAATCATAGAATCATAGAATCATAGAAAAGTAGAGTTGGAAGGGGCCTACAAGGCCATCGAGTCCAACCCCCTGCTCAATGCAGGAATCCAGGTCAAAGCATCTCTGACAGATGTCTGTCCAGCCGCACCTTGAATGCCTCCAGACTGGGAGAGCCCACCACCTCCCTAGGTAGTTGATTCCATTGTCTTATTGCTCTGACAGTCAGGAAATTTTTCCTGATGTTTAGGTGGAATCTAGGTTCCTGTAACTTGAGCCCATTATTCCGTGTCCTGCAAACTGGGATGAACGAGAAGAGATCTTTGCCCTCCTCTGTGTGACATCCCTTCAAATACTGGAAGAGTGCGATCATATCTCCCCTCAGTCTCCTCTTCTGAAGGCTAAACATGCCCAGTTCTTTCAGTCTCTCCTCATAGGGCCTTGTTTCCAGTCCCTTTATCATCCTTGTTGCCCTCCTCTGAACCCTCTCCAGTTTGTCTATGTCCTTCTTAAAGTGAGGTGCCCAGAACTGGACGCAGTACTCAAGATGAGGCCTAACCAGTGCCGAGTAAAGGGGAATTATCACTTCCCGCGATTTGGAAGCTATACTTCTATTAATACAGCCCAAAATTGCATTTGCCTTCTTTGCAGCCACATCGCATTGCTGGCTCATATTCAGTTTGTGATCTACCACAATTCCAAGATCCTTCTCACTTGTAGTATTGTTGAGCCAAGTGTCCCCCATTAGGCACTGAACAATTGTTTGTTCAAGTGGAAGGGATAGTTAATACATACTTTTTTACTAATACAAAGTGTACTTACATGCAGGCATTGTTGACACCTCAGCTGTCACAATACTCTTTATTCCCAAATTTGATAACGCGCCTCTAATTAATCCACAAGTAAATGCCAAATACTAAAAAATACATTAAATCAGAATGATCAAACAAAATGAAAATCTAATGTTAAAATCATTCACACCTGACATTCTCAACAGTTCTTTAAGTTCATGCTGAGGAAGTTAAACATGAACTTACTTACAGAGCAATCCTACCTAGTTCGGGAAGGCAGATGTCGTAGCGGAGGAACTGCCAATCCTACACTGTGTTGGGCTTGTGCCAGTAAGGCAGGAGGTGTGGTGGGAGGAGCATTTTTCTTTTGGCTTTTCTTATTGTTCCCAGAGGGAAGGAAATAAACTACGCCAGTTCCAGGTCTGGTGTTCCCCATCCCCATTCTGAGGGTCTGCCTCCCCCACTCATTTCCTTTTTGCCCTCTCCCCCTGAGTTCTGGCATCAGAGCAGCAATGGCAGATCCTCCAGTGGAGGCTTCTGAGGGCAGGCCTCCATCTCCATGGGCGAGGACACCCCCAATATCCTATGGTCCCTGTGACGTCCTCCCAGGGACCACAGGATTTCATCCTTAGTGTACTTACATAGAAATACCTATTATGGAGTACAGTAGTCTACTCTGGAGGGTAGCAGAACACAGATAACGGTGGTCAGGCTATCTGTCCAGGACAGGGTACAGCTGGTGCACTAGCCAGACCTGGTGGAAGGTGCTCCATGCCATAGAAACCACTTATACCACTGACAAAACAGGAACAGCACACCAAGCTGGCAACCTTATTCTTTAAGGGAGTGTGACCCTTTCCAGAACAGGGTGAATACAATTCCACAGTGCCAGCTCCCAAATTTCTGAGAGCCTTGGGCAAGATACCCTCAGTGGGGCCCCTCCCTCAGTGACTCTTTTTGCTCGCCACCATTGTCACCAGCTGCTATTGCTCTTCCTCTATCTCATCATTGCTACTACTTGCTTGCTTGACAGGCAGAGAGCCAGTGAGCAGGTAGGCAGTGGTATCTGCTGCTCCTTACCACTACCACCGTTGCCTGGACCAGAACAAGAAACAGGTGAACAAGCAGGCTGCAATGGTGAACAGGAGGAGCAAGTCCAAGGGACTTTTGTTAGTGGGCTTCTGCTGGGGTGTGGGCCCTCAGCAGGTGTCTGACCATGTCTACCCTTGATGCCAGCCCTGCCTCGTGCAGGAAGTAAGGACAGAGGACCCATAAGCCAACATCTTTTGATAGTCCTAGAACACTAGCATGCACACAAAGATGTAGATTTTATAACCAGTATACAATTAATTGATAGGATACTATTCAGAATTTATCTGCCAAACTTACTATAATACATATCTAAACAGAGCAAAGAAGAAATAAAGAGATCACACCACATGCACAACAGAATCAGAAGTGACATACAGTCCATGGACAAGTGCAATTCTGGCCCCTCCCCACAATCATGCAGAGAGAAGAAAGTCTACATAGGGCTTAAGTTACAACTCAATGAAGAATCCTGGTTTTGAAACTATTATGAACTACATATGATATGATGTAATACATACCTTAGGGGCATGTTCCAGATACTGTTTCCCAACAGACATTTGAGTCAAGAGACGGTATTTGTTATCCTGAAGCACGTAAATGCCCTGCAGAAAAGGATAACAATGCATTTATATCTTGCCTTTTCCCAGGCTACTCGTGCAAAAAAAAATTGTTACTGTCACAATCTAGGAACCATAATGCACAAAAGCTAGCTTCTGTGCACATAGCATGTGCAAACAGGTGCTATGCACTTGATAGGGAAATCAAGTGTAGCCCCATCAATTAAACTGTAATCTCACCAGTCAGCCATTTGGGAGCATAGGCTAGATTTAGTAAATGTGCCCCTCTCCCTACAAAGCTAATCCATGCAACTGCATTGCATTTTAAAAATAATTTGAGTGGCCCCTTCCTGCACCTGACCTAAAATTGTATACTACAGGAAATGCTGGGTGTCACAGGACCAGCTACACCCTGATCCACATGTGGAATGGAGACCAGGCCAAATAGAGAAGCCAACTCCTGTTTGCCCTTTCCTTCCAATGACCTTTCCACTGCCACCAGGTGGAATTCTTTACTTTTCCCAACTGCCTCCACCAAACTGCCTTAAAACCCTCTGGGTCTCTTGTAAATACCTCTAGGTAGTGTGGGGTTTGGCCATTAGGCACAGGGTTGGTAAGCCAACAAGAAAAAAAGACCACAAAGTTTAAACAACAAAATGTTAAAAGCTAATTGGAAAAGTATTATTAGGGAAAAGGTTTTAACATCTGAATGGTTACAACACACACAGGGCCTGTTCGCACAATCAAACAGCCCACCTTGGCTTATTTAAGCCACAGTGTGCTGCAGTGCATGCTGATGGCCGTTTTGAATATTGTTGTGTCATCTGATCCCTGCATGGGTTAAACAACCCTCACAGAACCCACGGCCTGTTTTATGGTTATGCTCGCACGACCTACTCCCACTGAGTTCAGATGACACAACTAGCCACAGTCGTGGTTTGAATATTTAGGATGGTGCCTGTGGATACTGTGACTCATCATGGCTTAGCTGCGGCAGTTGTGTGAACCTGGTCACACTCACACACACACACACACACACACACCTTAAAAGCCAAAAGGGTAAGAAATAACCAGGGTTAAATGCATCCAGGTAACCCTAATTATTTTCCTATTTTCTCTGGAGTTCTTTCCAGCAATATCTTACTGTCACAGTTCTGTTTTCCCAAGCAGGTTCTCCCAAGCAGCTCTCTGATTTTCTCTCTCTCTCTGATTCTTCTTTCCTTCCAACCTTACTCTGTAAAAATTATCTTTTGGGTCTCCAGTTTTTATATGTTAAAACTAGCCTGTGCTCTTGTAACTCTTGACCAATCAGGAGGGCTCACCTTTACCCTAAACTCATCCTGCTGAGCTCTTTGCAAACCAAAACTACTTTGTGCAAAACTACAGACCCTTCAGCACCACAATGTAAACAAATACCCTTCTGCAGGCTCCTTATCTTTGTGGCCATTTGTTCAACCTCCAGCCCACTACATTTTCCTCCTCTGCTTTTGTAGACTTACTTGCAAGGAGGCCTGAACTTTTGGTTTAGCACATACACAGAAAGGCAATTAACCCCACAACATCCAAAAAGTTATATAAAAGAAAAATACATTACAGTTCTGTTCCTTCACACTAGGTTACATGGTTCTGCTGACATCTCTCAACTCTGGGTGCCAATTATTTTAATTTGATCCAGGATCAGAGTTTATATTATTTATCTTTGAAGCTCAATAAAGTATATATAATTGCAGCTTTCTGTTATGCCAACTTAGTACTGATATGCAGTATAGTTGACTGCTCTACAAGTTCAGTATTCTTACAATACCTGATGGTTGGTCCTGAGGTTATCAATTTGCTTTTTGAACACGGTAGTCCAAAAATCTTTGCAGATAAACTTCATTATATCTAATTCATCCTTGAATCTGGCAGTATCTTTGGTAAACCTAGGAAAAATCAATCCAAAGTAGTAGTGGCATTAGAAGTTAAAGTACAGTAAGGGAGCAATCCTGTGGCCCATAGACAACGTCTGAGGGGCCATAGGATATTTCGGAATAAGAGCTCTGACACCACCACCCCCAGCTGACACGGAAAGAACCGTGTCAGCCGCTCTTCCAAGCCAGAAAAGCAACCTCAGAGAGGGGGAAAGGGGGCTGTTCCAGTGGGCGGGGAGGAGAAGAGAGGACACTGGAGAGGCCAGGATACAAGCTATCCCGATGCCTCTCCAGTGTCTTTCCCTCCCCCACCGAAACACTCCAGTGAGACGGGCAAAAAAGTCTGTCTAGTGCAAATGCAGGACAGGAGGATGGGGAGGCAGAGATTGCCTCTGCCGCTCCTCTCATTCTGCACTGGATGACCGTAAGCCTCTGAGTTCAGGGGCTTACGGGCATCGCCATAGGATTCAGCCCTAATGTATTTAGATAACAAATGTGCAGAAACGTTTTATATATAGGATGCTTCCAGACAAGGCTTTTATTGTGCAGTTGCCCTTCCTCAAACACAGAATTTTATGCGGGGGGGAGGGGGGTCTAGACATGGTTGTCTTCCATTTGTAACCCTCTCATAGTTTCCTACCACTTCTTCCATCTTTTTTCTTACCATAGAAATTCTGTTAAGAAGGGAAAGATGGAATAGCTAAACAATGTCTTTTGATTGGTAGCGCTAGGAGCACTCCATCTGGAAGTACCCATACTTAGTTATAGTTTAAAAATATTGGTAAGTCAGAAAAACTAAAAAGCATGGGCACACTCCAGCCAGCCTTGAAAACACACCCACTGATTTTAATGGGAGAGCATTAATGGACTTTTGGGGGAGGGACCATAATGCAATGGCAGAGCACATGCTTTGCATGCAGAAGGTCCCAGGTTCAATCCCTGGTTCAAAAAACTGGTAATGGGAAAGACCTTTATCTGAAACCCTGGAGAGCAATTGTCAGAGTAGACAGAAGTAAGCTGGACTGACCAATAGTCTGCCCTGATATAAGGCAGTTTTGTATTTTCCTATGACTTATTGTTAAAACAACCATGTAACTTTTATAACGTTCCTTAGGAATACACCACATAATCACTCTTACTGTGAGACCATTAACCAATTGCATGAATCTTTTTCTCTAAATCAAAAGTTCCACTGCACTACTTTAAGCAGTTTTTCATTCTTGTCCATTTATTTGACTGTCTAATATAAATAAATATGCATACCACTCTATGGGATTTCAAATAGTAATCAAATGATGTGTCTTAAGCTACAGTCACAAAAATAAAGGTATCTGAATTTTTCGGTACAGTATGAATCAAACAAAACATATATGCTCCCAATGAGGATGGCAAATTACAATTAAGCTCATGTTAAGAACCATAAGCAATTTCAAAGAACCCGCACAAAATAAAAACACTGAATTAAGATTAAGAGCACAGCCCTATGCATGTTTAGACAGAAAAAAGGCGTACAATTCCCCGCATGCACCAGCCAAGCCATGCTGACTGGGGCAAGCTGGGAGTTGTAGGCCTTTTTTCTGTCTAAATATGCATAGGCTTGTGCCTTAGGTATATCAGAAGAGTATTTTTTCAAGCTTTTCAAGCCAAGGACCTACTTTTATCCCCTCATTTGTGCATGGGACCAATTTCACCCCCAGATCTGGCTCTATTTCAATGCCATCCTTTTTTCTCTGATTAAAAATTAAATAAAAGAAAATTGCATTAGTGCTGCTTGTGCAACCAAACTCCATTTGTTTTCAGTGACACAACTCACAACCTATCAGCTATGACTAAGATACATTCTGCAAGTCAATGTTCTTTTACTTCAGAAAAAACCATAAACATTCCCTCGGGGATGCTGACAACCAATACTTCTCACTCTCAATCTTTTCTTCTACTGTTTGTGTAAATGTAGAGCAGCCTTCCCAAACCTGGTGCCCTCCAGATATGTTGAACTACAACTCCCATAATTGCCAGTCATCATGACTAATTGTGGCTACAACTAGGGATGATGGGAACTGTAATCCAGTACATCTGGAGGGCACCAGATTGGGAAGGCTGATGTAAAGCAAGTTACAAGCAAAGTCCCTTAGCAAATTTCTGAACCTTATGAAATTCACTGAATTTGCATGCTGTTCCTAGAAGGACATTAGGAATCTGCTAGAATATTTGCTACTCTAAAGGCAAGGTATATGTCATGAGAGAAGCTATGCATTCATTCCACTCACCTTTCTATTAATCCCTGTCCTACTCTAAAACCCATATTTTCCAGTTTTGTGATGCATCGTCCATTTTCCTGTAAGGTACAAAAATGACAATCTTGTATGCACAAAAAACACCCAACAAACCCCAATAACTTATACAAATCCATTTGAAGACTATTGTTTGTGTTCTTCTTCCATACTTCTCCTTTGTCCAATCATTTAATCCAAAGGGAATTGTCTGTGACACTTGAAATGGAAGAACAGTGGATCTGAGGCAACAAACAGAAAAATGTATGCATTCCCTTTACCATGCTAATGAGCAGAGCAGGGTTCTCCAACCTTGGGTCCCCAGATGTTGTTGGACTACAGCTCCCAGAATCCCTTGCCATTAGCCATGCTGGCTGGGTATGCTGGGAACTGTAGGCCAGCAACATCTGGGGACCCAAGGTTGGAGAGCCCTGGAGTAGAGCAATAGCCATGTTAGTTTGTTGTAGCAAAAACAACAGTCATGAGACATCTGAAAGACTAACATGTTTTTTGTGGCATAAGCTTCCATGGGCCACAGCACACTTCATCAAATCCGATTATGGCTTACGCTGGCTCAGCTTGTCTGAGTGTGGAAAGCTAAGCAGGGTCAGGCCTGGTTATTACTTGGATGGGAGACCCCTCCTCTAGTTTCCTGCATTGAGCAGGGGGTTGGACTCGATAGCCTTGTAGGCTCCTTCCAACTCTATGATCTATGAAATCTATGAAATAAGTGGATTGTGGTACTTGAAAACTTATGCTGTAATACATTTGTTAATCTTTCAAGTGCCACAGGACTCTGTGCTGTTCTAATGGTGTTACACTTTAAAGGCCTGAAATTTGACCACTCCTGTTTTATGTAGAGACAAGGGACTTGCCAAAGCACTGGAACACCATACATGCCGCATTGAAGACCTACATATTTAAGAACGTTAATGTGATCTCCAACCCTCTGGTCAGAGGTTGGAGATCAAAACCCCTAAAATGGGTAGTTTCTATTATTCAGATTACAGTCTGGCCTCACCAAAGATGCTTCCAGACAAGGTTTATGTTGCCATCACCCTGCCTCATTCCCAGAATTTCATCTGGGGGGGGGGGTGTCCAGACGACGTCAGGTGCTTCCAGACAAGGCTTAAATGGCACCATCCTCTGCCTCATTCATTTTTACAGGAATCCAGACTTTCACTCGTAACATGTTTTTCCAGAGCTTCTTCCACCATCCATCTATCCATCTATTTATACATACATGCATGCATACTATTTCTATAGCGTTAAATTGTTTTGTTTTGTTTTAATCCCTAAACGGGATTTCCACAGAAAATCCGTTGGGGGGGGGGGCAGACTTGCTGCACAATGCCTTCCGACCGCAGCGCTGGGAACCCTCCGTCTCCCCTCCTATCACAACCCAGCGTTGCTCCGTCTGTCCATCACGGCTGCCACAGAAGCGGGGGGGGGGGGCGGGGGGCGGCACTGGACACTGAGCGCGGCGTCTTGACCAATCCGTTCAGCTCGCAAAGCCTAGAAACGCCTGGGCAAGGCCACACACAAAACACCCCAAGAGAAGGGATGCCCCGCAGCTCGGGTGAGTAGCAGCAGCACCTTCGGGTGACTACTTCTCGAAATGAGAGGCGCCCACTACGCTCTACGGCGGAGTGCTTGGCGGCGCTCTGGCGTTAAGGAACCTTCGTTAAAGGGGCCCGCAGGCCACCGCATACTTCAGGGTTGCCACTACAGTCCTCCCCCCCCCCGGCTCCGCCTCTCCTCCCTACCAGGGGGAAGCGCCAGGCCCATTCCCGGAAAGGCGGCGCTCACTCACCCCGTCGCCTTGCTCCGCGGCGCGGTACAGCCCAGACACCATCTCATTGTGCAGCAACAGGAAGAGAGCCTCGTCCGCCATCTCCGACTTGTTCATGCCGGCCTGCTCCCAACTAGAGGGGAAACAGACGCAAGGCCAGCCGGCCCACTCGCTTTTCTCCCGGCCAAGGCCACCTCGAGTCTCTCAACAGCCGAGGCGGAGCTGTCAAGGCAACCGGCGGAGGAGGCGGTTTCTGGGGTGGAGCTCCTGGAAGTTCCTGCCTCGGCTATTCGGTCCTCCCGGAATAGGGGCGGGGCGCTCGGAGGTAAACGGGGGCCGAGGAGTGGGGGGGGGGGATGCCGTCGTCTGAATACTTACCCGTAAGTCCCACGGAACTCCGTGGGGATCACGTCCGAGTCGACGTGGATAAGACTGGACTGCGTGTCGTGGCATCCAGGCTTGGCTGGTGTGGGATGCAAACAGAAGCCGTCTCTCCCGCTGCAGCTCGATCTTATGCGTAGTTCGCCCTGGTCTCGTGAGCTGGAGCAGCAGCTGGCTAAAAGTGTGTGGCTACAAATGAGAAAATCCCATATGACCTCTGCTATGTACTCACTATTCTCTGCCTCATCACTGCTATCTACAATATTGGGGATGATAATACTGGCCTATTTTACAGGGTTCTTGTCATCATCATCATCAGGTGATCACTCGTGACTGAGTAAGATTGTCTTCCAGGATAAAAATTTACAAAAAGGAAATTTTAAAAGGAGGAAATTCTAAAGAAAAATTGTGTAGACTCTAGTGATGTGGAGGCCAATTCTAGATCCACACAGTTTCCCACAGTGAGGACACAGGTTACCAGATGGAAGATGGTCCTGTAAAGGATTCGCTTAGCACGTTTCTCCCTTTCACCTTGCACTCGGGCTTCTTCAAAGTCCATAGAACCTTTGTGAAAGGCCAACCTCCAGTTAGATCGTTCATGGGCCAGAGCTTCCCAGTTTTCGATGTTTATATTGCATTTTTTAAGATTAGCCTTAAGAACATCTTTAAACCTCTTATATTGACCACCGATATTCCACTTTCCATCCTTGAGTTGGGAATAAAGTAACTGCTTTGGGAGATGGCAGTCAGGCATTCGAACAACATGAGCGGTCCACTGAAGTTGGCGTTGAAGGATCATTTTTTCAACGCTAGTAGTCTTTGCTTTTTCCAGTACACTGACATTTGTTCGCCTGTCTTCCCAATTAATTCGCAGGATTTTCTGGAGGCAACGTGGATGAAATCTTTCAAGGAGTTGGAGGTGACGTTTATAGATAGTCCATGTTTCGCAGGCATACAATAAAGTTGGCAATACAATGGCTTCATAAACCAGTGTTTTGGTCTTCTTACAAATATCCCGATCCTCGAACACTCTATGTTTCATTCGAGAAAACGCGGCACTTGCGGAGCTCAAACAATGCTGGATTTCACTGTCGATGTTAGCTGTCATGGAGAAGTCGCAAGATATTCACAAATTTATTGTGTGGTGGTGGTGGTGGTGATATAAAAGGAAGTTTCCTGTTTCCACACCAGGACCGAGTACAATAATGTGAAAGTTTACTTCAAGTAAATATTTTCCAGAAGGGTAGCAGAGTTTGTCTGTTCAAGCAACAACGTTTATGTGTGTGTGTGGGGGGGGGTGTCTTGTGGCAGATTAAAGACTAACAAATGTGTTATGGCTTACATCCTGGGCTCTCAAATGCTTATACTATAATAAATTTGTTGGGGCTACATCCGACGTTCCGGGAGCAGTCTTCCACAATGGGAGTTTCCCTTTATTTATTTATTTATTTATTTAACAAGATTCATATACTATTCCATATTCTGTTATGGAGATTTCAGAGTAGTGAACAATAAAAGGTAAAACAGATAAAAGAAAAACAACAACAGTATGTTAAAAACAAATGGATAAAACCATGGCTGGTTAGTTCAGGAAGGTTTCCTGAAGTAAGTGTTTTCAGGAGGCGGCAAAAACAATACAATGTTGGCTCCTGCCTGAGGTCCAGAGGCTGGAAGTTCTAAAGAAATGGAGCCACTACACTGAAGGCTCTTCTTTGGGTGGACTCCAGTCGGGCCAAAGGTCCATGTCGAACCACCAGGAGCATGCCTTCCCATGACCTCAGTGACTGGGCAGGTTAGTAAGGGAGAAGGCACTCTCAGATATATAAACTTATATGTGTGTGTGTGTAAATATGCTTTAGCAATTATGTATTTTAACTATTGTAATGTATATAATGTATTTTAATGTATTTAATTTTCTTGCAAACCACTTAGATATATTTTTAAATATGGCCAGTGGTATATAAATCTATTAAATAAATAAACAAACAAATCTGCTTCAAAGGGTCCCCCAACTTTCTGCAGCAGATATGCGGGCGATGCAGTGGGGAGGGATAATCCATTCCACCAGCAGTGTCTGCTCCACTGGCAGATGGACACAATTAGATAAAACCCTTAGCCTTTAAAGTGCCACAGACGCTTTGTCTTCAAGTAAGTAAATAAATAAATAAATAATGCATCCCATTTGTGCAGTAATGCATCCCTTTCTCCAAGTAGCTCAGCTCAGATTAGCATACATGGAATTTGTTAACACCCCAGTAACCATGTGAGGTAAGTTAGGTTGAGAAGCCCCCACTGAAACGCACATCCATCTGAGTATCAGATCAGGCTATTAATACACTGTACATTGGATTGCAGATAGGATTTACTGCAGATAACAGCAATAATGGATAGTGAAGTTAACATAATTGCTAACAAAATCAGGTTTCTAGGTTGCAATCCTATATTTGCTTACCTGAGAGAAAGGCCCACTGAACCTAGTGAGACTTACTGTAGATACTTATAAGATTGCACAGTTAAACTCATATGATTAGTCAATTAACAGTGCAATTCTGTGCATGTCAACTCAGGTAAGTCCCATCAAATTCATTATTGCAGCCTAAAAAATCTTTCATTATGTTGCATCCCTGCTGGAAACACTTTCTAAGGGAACAGTTCCATAGTACATACTATTCACATTATTGTAATAGTTCCATGGGTTAGATACCCTATCATTGTTGGAATATTAATTTTAAACATTAAAAATTGTGTCAGACTAAAATTTTGTAGCTTTCCCCAGGTAAGACTATGTCTGGAGAATTTTCTTGGAGCTTATGTGTGCCTTCCCAGCCCCAAGTAATAAGAAAGGGTCACTGTAATTATAAATAAACTACAGTAATCTTATTTTCCCTAATACCACAATCCTATCCTCTGCTAAATGCCACGGGAGCAGAGTAGGACCACACATAGGTCTCCTTGTACTCACACAATCCACATAAAAAGCAAAAACAACCATGTTAATTCCATATGATTTGTGTTGGACCTTATGCCTACAACATCCATCCTATTTATTATTTTTGCTCCTTTTTGTTTTTTTCCTCTTCTCCTCCCCCCCCCCCACTCCATTTTGCATAACATCCAACCCAATGAAGGGATCTGGAGAATTCAAAAGCTTGCTCACTATTTTGTGACATTTTGGTTGGTCCAAGTAAGGTATAACCCAACCATAGAGTTTGGAGTTTCACACAATGCAAGTAAGTTAATGAACTGCATTCACACACTCAACACTGACTAGGGCTTTTAGGCTATACAGGTGTGTCAAGCCAGCTGCACTGTCATAGCTGTCTTGTGCAAAACAAAATTTGTTAAGAGAAACAGGCAGAATGGGGAAGGGATGGAGGAACTGACTGTTTACTGGGCATTCTATCTGCCCTCCCATAATTGGGGTTGACTCTTATGCTGGCACAATTCTGCATACTCAAAGCATGAGTGTTAGTTGAAATCACATTACTGTAACCCAATGTGCAGCCTCAGTGAAATGCAGGTTCTGTCCCATGCAGTAACTACAGATGTTGTCCATGGCTAATGCCATGGTTGGTGGGGTAGCTGCACAATTGATATGGACTCTGTGGAATCAGTTGTTTGCCACTGTTCCGGGACTGATTATTCTTTCTACATAGTTTGTGTCTTGTTGAACTGCTATTCTGTTAGGATATTAAACTTCACACAGCAGTGCAGGATTACAGGATCAGTTTGCACTGCAGTCAAACACAATCGTAAAAACAAAGGATGTTTAAAAGGTTTGCACTGTTCTGTAAAGTGATTTGGAATTGTAATGCTCTGATGGTGTGTGTTTTTATGACTCTGATACTCTGTATTTAAGGCTAAATTGTCATGCAGGGGTACTAGGCCTGGGCCTGAATCTATTCCCAAGCCCTGACTGTTCATTGGTGCCAATATTGTTTTCTTGGCTTAATTGCCATGCAAGGGGCAATTTTCAAGGGGGATTGCAGCTGGGGTGGAAAGAGTTAACTCTGTGGCTACTGTTCCTGAATGTACTTGTTCTTTCTTTATTGCCAGTCAGATCACCACCATGCCAGGACATAGATTTCAGGAGCCCACAACCCCTGCCGGGATGTGAACCTCAAAAGAATGACTATCCCTGCAGATGTATGGATCTTACTGGACTGCAGAATCTCTGGGGGAATTTTCCTAGTCTTGCCAGTGGTCTTGTCACTGGCCTGGCCTTTTGGATCACTGGAATGTGCATCTGATCAGGGCCTTCGGCAGGACTGGCCATGCTGGCTAGGGGATGATAGAAGTTGTAGTCCAGCATACCTGGTGGGCAGCATGTTGACAGCTCAAAGCTGGTCTATTCTGTGGCTCTAAGATCAGCAAAGCAAACATTCATGCTGCTCCCTCATCTCTTTAGTGACCCTTTGATCCCACCGCTTACATTTTTGGCTCTCTACCCAGATAAATAATACAGCAGGTGCAAGGGCAGGAATTACTGAGGCCACATTTATTAATATTTATAGTCCATCACACCAATTCTAGTTTATGCTATTTAATTCAGCTTGTCATTTTTAAATCCTGATCCTGCGGTTGCTTACTCAGAAGTAAATGGCACAGAGTGCAATAGAGCCTACTCCCAGCAGGTGCATAGGATTGCAACCTTATAAAATCTGGATATCACTCGCCCTTGTAAATCAGTGTAGTCCCGCCCCTTGCACTGCAAAGAACCTCATGACCCGAGGAGCGCGCGAAAAGTAGTAGGGCTAGTCATGCGGTAGAGAGGGGAGAATAAAAGAACCTACCTCCGATCCCTGATTGGTTTACTTGAAAGGCTAATTTGCCACTTCGTTGGTGGTTTAGATGTCATTCCGCTCTGGCAATTAGGGATTGGTCGGAGGAGCGAAGCAAGACGATTGTCGAGTGGTTAGGAGCAACGTCGCTCCATCGATATGGGTCCTTCACTGGCTAAGAAGGGAGCTGGTGATTGGAGCAACCCGGTGACATTTAATCTTACAAGATGGTGGTTGGCTAGAGATTGCTCGTGCCTGTTGGGTAGAGATGTTGTCGCTCTAAATCTTGAGCACCGATTGGTGGATTTTTGGAGGAGCCACGTTACGTGAGGATGGGCTGACTCCCCCCCCCCCCGCGCCTTTACCCCGCTGTGCATTCTGCTGGGCCCTGGCTGGCTAGGCCGCAGTTGTGGTGGCCGGGATGGCGGTGGCTGTGCGGGCTCTACAGGAGCAGCTCGAGAAGGCCAAGGAAAGCCTCAAGCACGTCGATGAGAATATCCGCAAGCTCACGGGCCGGGACCCCAACGATGTGCGGTGAGGCCGCAGGAGAGGAAGGGTGGCCGGCCGGGTTCTGGGCTGGGGTTCAGAGGAGGCCGGCAGGCTCGTTAGCTGAGGGGGCTCCTTGCCGTTGCCGCCTCCTTGCCCGCGCCTTTCCTCCCAAGAAGGGACCCGAGGTGCGGGGAGCTCTTGCTCCCTGAACGCGCAGGGGCGTCGGTAATCGGAGACTTGCATTGGTTTCGGACCTGTTCAGCCCGGAAGACAAATGGGAGGCGGCGGTTAAGGTCGTTCCCGGCCATTCTACCGAGGGGGCAGCTTGGGACGGCAGTGAGCGGCAAGCCGAAAGGAAGCGTCTGGGGGTGAGGAGGGGGTCGCCTGGAAGGAATGGGGAGAGTCTGCACCGAGGGAGGCCTGCTAGCGAATCCGTTAGTGGTGCTCGCGTGAGTTGGGAGGTGGCGGCTGCGCTCTAAACACGAGGTCTCCAGCGCCGTTCCTTTGAAGGGTTGGTGCGGGTGTTTCTCTGTCTCCTACCCCCACCCTCGCTTTCCTGGCTATTATATTTTACACGTGTGTGTGTTTTCTCTCCAGGCCCGCTCAAGGTAGATTATTGACCATCACAGGCCCTGGTGGAGGTAGGGGGCGAGGAAGTATATTGCTGAGGTGAGAACCTATGGACCGGCGGTTGAAACCGATTATGTTTGCTGCTGCAAGCAGTTCCTATGCTTTGGGAAATAGTGGCTTCCGCTATTCAGCCACGCTGCATGGAGAAATCAATATGCATTTAAGGGCTAGAATGTTAAGACGCTTAAGTATTGTATTAATTTCTGATTTAACGTTTTAAGAATCTGTACTCAACTGCTATAGCTGTGCTGGGGATTGAGCAGATCTGCTCACAACCCCAAGCATCATATCCTCAGGCAGCCATACAAATAACTGGGATGCTCACCCATTGCATGCACTGCCTTTCTGCCACTGCTGGCCTCAAGTTGCATGCCACAGTGCTTTTGTTTCTTCTGACTAGAAACTTTTACTCATTTCAAATTAGGAGAGAAAAAGTATGCAGTTGCCTTAACATTGGATTAGCACACTGCTGTGGAGCCTGTGTAAATGGCTGTCTGCAGAGAGTCCAGCATAGGACATGTGTAACATGCCATTTGGGCTCATCTTTCGACCATTATTAGTGCCCCAGAATAGATAAGATAGTAGCAATTTCAAGGCTATTCTAACAGTGATAGGTTTTCTGCAGTGTTGCAGCCTAATAGCTGCTTGGTATGTCACTGGTACATTGCCTTGCTTGGTTCACATGGGATGGTTCATAGCTCCAGCTTTGAAAATGATTGAGCTATTCATTACTTTTATCTTAATTTTTTTATACTGGGAAGTTTAAATTGCTGCATTTACTCACATATTAAAGTACCTTTTGAAGGCTGTTAAAGCTGGGAATGGGTTTTTGAGCTAGTGGCGTCATATAACTTAACAAGCAATCTTCTACTTTTTCAACTACTATTGATAATTTTATATACAGTACTTATAGGATCCCAGTATAAGTAATACATAAGAATGTAGTGGCTACTGCCTCCAGCTGTCACCTTGCTGCCATTAGATAATCCTTGATGCCTCTCCCAGCCTAAAACTGGCACTGGGAATAGAGCTATGTGCGCAACCATCAGAGTGCAAGACATTTGGGTTCTAATGTCTCCTGCCTGGCTACTGAGGCCTACAGGCTTTAAACCTAGACAAGAGTTGTGTGTCCTAGTAGTACTTCATTATGTTAAACACCATTACACTGGAGGCTACACATTCAATTCTATCCCTCTTACATAGGCAATTGTTTCTCACCTCAGGTGACTGCTAAATTATATGACTGTTCTAAAGTATGTTACATGCAAAGCAAGATGTTCATCTCTGAAGCATTATGGATTCTTGGCTTTAAAAACTTGCTTGAAGCATGCTGATCTGATCTGCTGTTTCATTTCAGGCGTGGATTCTCGGATAGCGGAGGAGGACCCCCAGCCAAACAAAGGGATTTGGAAGGGGCGACCAATAGGTGAGTAGAGAATGAAATGGAGTTAGGCTCAAGAACAGGATAACTATTTTTGCAACTGTCTGATTCAGCATATTTCTACTATTTCTTATATACTGCTTTTCTGCCAAAGCATCCAAAGTAGTATATGTTAAAATAGTGGCTTACAATCTAAGATAAAGAGCAGGAAGAAGAAAGTAATTATTGTTTGGTGTCAACTCTTCCATAAAGTTATGTAATTATTCCTCTGGGAATTAAATTAATATACACTGTCTTAATCTAGGTTCCATTTTCCTTGAATGCATGAGTGTGCACCAAGGAACCTGGAGCTTGATTCTGCTCTCTTCAGGATTTCAGTAGGAGAGCACGTTTCTGTTCATTCAACAAATTGTGTTTGAAGTTGTTGCACTACATCATTCTCTATAGAAACAAAAGCAAATAGGCTTTGAAGGCGTGTTCTCATTGTAATACAGCAGTGCGTCAGCAAGCAGCTGTTTACCTAGTCTTAGGGCTACTTCCCACATCATCAGATCTCTAGAGAAATTGAATATGAAGTGCCCCTTGACTGCTCTTGTTTTTAAAACTTCTCCCTGTATAACGTCAATATTTGGGGGGAGGGCTCTGTAGTTAGCTAGTACTGGGGTCCAGAGCTCTGCATGGATCTCCCTTGTTGCTCCCCAATTTAGGAAGCTGTAATAAGCAGTACTATATGAAAAATCAGAAGTTCGGTAAGGAGAAACACCTGTCTTTTAATGTATATCACAATGTGTATTAATGTGTTTAAATCTTCTTGTAAACTGCTTAGAGATTTTAAAATATATAGGCAATATATAAATCTATTAAATAAATAAAAATAAATCCACAAGGGTGGAGCCAGTGTAGCGTAGTGGTGAGAGTGTTGGACTGGGACTCAGGTGATCCGGGTTCTAGTCCCCGCTTGGCCATGAAACTCACTGGGTGACTTTGGGCCAGTCACTGACTCTCAGCCTAACCTACCTCACAGGGTTGTTGTGAGGATAAAATGGAGAGGAGGATGATTATGTAAGCCGCCTTGGATTCCTTGCAGGGAAAAAAGGCATGGTATAAATATAATTAATAAATAAATAAATGAGGGGCTCAATGGATCCCAGCAAACAACTTGATAAAGAAGGATTAAAGTAGACTTTGACGTGCAAAATCTCGAAGTTCCTAGAGAGAGGAAGTTGTCTTGGTTTTGTTGGAATGATTTTCTAGGCCTGTTAAAACTTCTCCATAATTCCAGCTTTGGCCACTTTGTCTTAAATTTAGGTTGGTTGGGGAACGTCGGACAAGGAGAGAATCACGCCATGAAAGCGACGCAGAGGATGATGATGTTAAAAAAGTAAAGTATACCTAAAAGTGTGGGGGGGGGGTCAGGGTTGCAATGATTTAAATCAGAATGATTAAATCATCAATATAAATCATGATTTTTTGCAACCCTGTCGTGAGTGTTGGCTATTTGTACATGTGGTTGCCTGAAACTTTGAAATTAATTGGGGGGGGGATTGATTAAATTAAAAAAAAATTCCCCCCCTATTTTTTTCAAAAAATATATATATATCATGATTTTTTGCAACCCGGGTGGGGGAGAGAAATGTGAAAATGTTTTCATTAATCTAGCTTTGACCTATCCTTGCAGCCAGCATTGCAATCTTCTGTTGTTGCTACCTCCAAAGAGCGAACACGTCGAGACCTTATTCAAGATCAGAATATGGATGAAAAGGGGAAACAAAGGTATATTACATTATTCTTTCATGTGACATTTATTTTTTCAAATTCCAAGAACAATGTTTGATACATGACCAAGCATAGTGTACAGGCAAAGCCAGCATCCCCTCCCCTCCCTCTCTCTCTCTTTCTCTCACACACACACACTGAGATTATTTGTTGTGTCTCTTTTTTAGCAAAAACAGCGGAGGAGGGGTAGAATGCTGGCAGTTTCTGTATGCTATGCTTGTTCATGTATCGAACATTATCAAATATTTCATACTGTCGTTGCCTGATTTTTTTAAAAAGATGTGTGTGTACTCCACCAGGCAACTCATTTGAGATTGCTGTTTGAAAGATTAGCTAAAACCTGCATATGTCAAACCTGGGCCACAGTTAGTGGAATATTATCTTTATGTCCTTCTCAGAGAGCCCCCTCTAAAGGAAGTTAGGAGGGTGGCTACTAGGGGAAGGGCCTTCTCAGTTGTGGCACCCTATTTGTGGAATCAGCTCCCCAAAGAGGTGCGCCTGGCACCCACTCTGTATTCTTTTAGGCGCCAGGTGAAAACCTTTTTATTTGCCCAATATTTTAATGGTTGATTTTTTATTCATTTTTATTATTCTACTGTACCTCCGGACTGATTCTTTTTGACTGCTTGGTTTTATTGTGTGATTCTATATTGCTCTGCATTTTATGTTATGTTATTTTGTTTTTAAGATGACTGTTTTTATCTTGTTTCTCTTTGTAAACCGCCCAGGGAGCCTTTTCGCTGATGGGCGGTGAACAAATATAATAAATAAATAAATAAATAAATGATATGTTGCCTTCTACAGTTCACACTGCCTATTCATATGCAAGAGAAAATAAGACTCTGGTAAAGATATTAACATTCTGATCTCAGGCTATTGTTTGTAGATATTTAAAAGCCATTTATTTTATGGATTTATATCCCACTTCTTTGGGGTAGGTGGGCAGTATACAAAATATACAAAAACAGAATTTCTAAAAATATACATATGCTGCTGTTCAGATTTGGGCCATGGGAGTTCCATTGCCCTGTCAAGTTCTTGAGGGGGCGGGGCTTCTCTTGAGAGGAAGTCTGTGACCTGGTTCGCACATAATGCTAACCCATAGTATGTTGTCCTATCCAGAATTTGTCTGGCAGATGATCAAACAAAGTCTGATTTGTTTTCTCAATCCCTGGGTAGTTTGCTTCTCTCATCCTTCACCTGCTCCCTCCCTGTGTCCCAAATGCCTTTGGGGTGCTATGGTACTGGCATGTAGAGCAGTACATGGTGTGTTTTTTTAGCACTTTTGCTTGCTCCTTCTGTAGCCTTGTAAAATAACCCAACAACAAATCGTGAGTTCTCTTTCTGGGTTGTTAGTGGTTAACAAACTGGTTTGTTAGCATGGCTGTGTTCACATATCACAATAACTAGAATTCAACATTCCATGGGTTAGTGTTAATGTGCAGACCAGGACTATATGTCCTAACCTTGATGTATAGCAATGAAACCTGACATCTTGAGTTGTCTTGGGCTACTTTTGTATCAATTTTAGATTTGTAGTTTGTGGGGAAATAGAGCCTCATAAATTAATCCAAGCATCTTATGTACCGTATTTTTCACTCCATAAGACGCACTCCCCCCCAAAAAAAATATTAGGGGGAAATGTCTGTGCGTCTTATGGAGCAAATGTTGTTTTTTTTTAAAAAAAAAAAATTTTATTTTTTTTTACTCCCTTCTTCTGGTCCGGCTCCTGGGCGGGGCGGGGCAAGCTCCCGCCTCTCAGCTGATTCCCCGCGGAACAGCTGATTCAATTTTTTTTAATTTTTTTAATTTTTATTTTTACTCCCTTCTTCTGGTCCGGGGGAAGAGCGGAGGGCTCCTGGGCAGGGCGGGGCAAGCTCCCGCCTCTCAGCTGATTCCCCGCGGAGCAGCTGATTCAAAAAAATATTTTATTTTTTTTATTTTTTTATTATTTTTTTACTTCCTTCTTCTGGTCCGGGGGAAGAGCGGAGGGCTCCTGGGCTGCCAGTCAACCAGTTTTACTCTCCTTTAATTCCTAGTCATAGCTGCTGGTTATTTGCTGCTCATTTCGCCTTCTCTATCTTTGCACAGTACTATAGTGCATTTCCACTTCTCTTATTGCTGCCGAGCCCGCACAGGTAGGATTGCACTATGCATAAAAACCCTTGTTCAAAGATCACACATTTTTGTACCATTACAGGAGCTTAAAATGAAACATGAATGCAGTACAGACAAAGTAGAAAATCAGCTGTTGTAAGACAACATCTTACATCTTTGTAATTGGCTACAGCAGTGATGTTGCTTTTATTTTTTAAACAATTTGCTGGAACCATCTCTTAGAACCGTTGTTTTTTTTTTTTTTAAACAAGCAATATCCTCCCAAGTCACATAGGTTATTACTAATAGATGAGCTTTGCTGCCCTGTAAAAGGCACAGTGCATGCAACTTTATTCTTGTGTAAAATAATTATTTTTTAAAGGGCTAAAGGCAAGTTCATCAAGGATCAATGACTAAAGGCACACTCCTATAAATGTTTAGACAGAAAAACGGTTTACCATTCCCAGCATAGCTGGCTGGGGAATGCTGGGAGTTGTAAGACTTTTTTTTTCTGTCTAAGACTACAATCCTGTGCAATTTACACAGAAGCATCAATGAGTAAAATGGGACTTCTGCATAAATATATATAGGACTTTTCCAACATGCACAGTACAATTAATATTCCTTCAAATTCTAAATAAAATTACTAATTTCAGTAGTCACTAAACATTTGCATTGCCTTGGTAATGATCAATTTGGGGGAGCTTTAATTGATTAAATCTGCATAAATTTTCAGAATATTTTTTTCCTTGTTTTCTTCCTTTAAAACCTAAGTGCGTCTTATGATCAGGTGTGTCTTATGGAGCGAAAAATACGGTATATGTTGTTTGGGAGGGGAGATAAGTGAATGCTGGGAATTATTTTGTCCCTTCATACTTTGCATCAGATTTGGGCTGATAAAGGGAGGAATTTCCAGTATAAGCTGGGAATGTGCACCCATTATACCACTGTATAATCTTTTCGCTTTATATACACTAGTTGCTCTAGCTGCACAAACAAATGCTCACACAAAATTAGTTGCTCAAACAAATGAGTTTATTTTTATGCTCAAACAAATGAGTTTTATAAAGAGAAGTAGCATATACATTTTTTTAAAAATGATTTGTTAAGCTAACCTAGGATTCTAACCAGAAGGTGATGTCACAATCTATTTCATTTCAAAGTATGAATTACTTTGTACATATGCAAGGACACTGAGCAAAACAACTTGCTATCCAATCCTACAAATGTTTCTTCAGAAATCTCCTGAGTGCAGTGGGACCTTTAGTAATCGTGCATAGGATTGTAGCCTTATTTTACAAAAGCCAAAGCTGGTATTTACTGATGTCTTTCCATGAGATGGAAAATCATGTTCGTGGGACCTTCGTGTTTTGTAAAACTGTTAAGTATTCATAACTGGGAGTGATTAGCAAAATTCAGAGCTCAAACAAATAGTGTAAAAGAAGAGCATGAGTCCCTCAGATGGTATTGGTGAATTATCTTCATGATAGAGCCTGGGGTTGGATCTCTGTGATGTCACAGTTCTGGGGGCCCAGTATATGAGACTAAGAACAGCAACCTGCATGATCTGTTATACTGTGCTTATATACTTCATCTCGCAAGCCAGATGTCTTTTTTCTGGCTTATTTTTATGCAGAACTGCTGTCTAGCCCAAGTGTGCCTAAATACTGAGTTTTGACTGTTTTACAGGATCATGGATACAGTTTTAAGAGATAAGCATAGGCTTTACTTTAGTACATCACTGTTGTAGTCAATCTGCATTTTAAGAAGCTTACTATAGTTGAAAACCTGATTTCTGTTCCAAACACCAAATTCTGCATTTGCATTATATGTTTGTAGCATTCACCCAGCTCTGCTCAAAGTACTTGTATGTGTAGGAATTTGACTCTGGCAAAGGTAATCCAAATGCAGTCATGATTTCCAGTGAAATTGTTGTAGTGAGAGGCAGACATTTGAATGTATTAAACGTTGGGACTAATTTCTTTCCCAGCATAGTACACCCCTGCTGCCTATTTACAACACTTGTGTTGTCTGAGCCAAGGTTCTCCAGAGTTCTGTAGCTAGCCATCAACAAAGACTTCAGTCAGAAAAGATGACTGCAGGCATCTCTGCACTGAAAATTTAAATTAGCCTAACATCTGTGGCTTGCTCTCATTCCTGAGTAAGGAATGATATGTTGGGTATATCAGGGATTGGTTAGGGATTCTGGCAGAGTTTATTATTTATTTAGAATATTTTTGGGTCGCCACTCCACTGAAATGATCACTCAAGGTGAAGTACAATTAAAAAAATTAAAATGCATCAGAGTACTCTAGCCTCACCAAATTAAATTCTTGGGATTCCTTGTGGAAAGTTGCAACAGTTACATTGTTTTGCAACAGATCTGTTCCATGTATCATCTTGTCTTCAACTTTAGAAAAATGTCCAGGCTGCATTGCCAAGAGTATAACCGGAGTTATTTATCAATACATGTCAGGCTGGATTGCTTTAACTCACCAAGGAAAACGTCCCTGTTTGCTGATTTCCCCCTCCTTCTGCAGCCCCCAGCATCACCACCTCCATTATTCCAGAGGATCCCCCAACTCACCAGAATAGGTTTTCAGGGTGGATAGGGGACTGGGGGGGCAGGGATGCATGAAGATTGTCTCCTCCCTTTGTTGTTAGCCAGCAGAAAAGCTCTGCTGGATAAAAAAAACTTCCTGCTGATGGAAGGTGTCCTTCCATCTGTGGGAGGCTTTTGCTGGATCCAACCTAAGATGTTTCTGGGTCATGAATCAACAACTTTATAGAATTTTAACATTGTGTATTAAACAATATGTTTTTGTTGAGAGTGCTGTCTGCTCACTTTATCTCCAGTTACCCTTTTGTGTTGCTGTAGAAACTTACACCATCCAGTGACTATATTGATTTCATAAAAAAGCTTTCCCTAGTATTAACTGTCAGAGGCCTTGGAAGATTTTTTAAGGTTTTGTTTGTAATAAAATGTATGCAAATGTGTGGTATAATCATTCTTTCCCCCTTTTTCTGTTAGGAATCGGCGTATATTTGGTCTGTTGATGGGTACTCTTCAGAAGTTTAAACAAGAATCAACAGTTGCTACTGAGAGGGTATTAACTTAATATCTAGTAAATTGTGGAGTGGGAATATGTAATGGTTTCATACAATTGACATTTCTATACCATCTTTTGAGAAGAATTTTACTTCTACTGCCCTAATAGCTTTCTAGCCATGTATGTTGCCTCACTTTTGAAAGTATTAAGACTTTCAAAAGGTCTTTTTGTTCTCTCTCTTTTTTTTAGTGTAAAGGCAAGCAGGGAGAGCTCCTAAACATGATTTCTTAGAAATTAGTCCCATTAAGTTTAATTTAAAAATGTAATTGATCTACACATACAGTCCCAGTTAGTCACCCTACACTTAATTCTGGCAATCAGCTGGAAAACCTCTAGCATACTTGTCAATACTAACACCACTCCTCCACTTAAAATTGCCTTGCTGGACACACAAGGGGTACCTGTACTTTACCTCTGTGGAGCAGGAAGTAAGAAAGCCAAGCCTCACAGGCCACTAGAAGCAATCATTGGCTACCAACACCAGCCAAAATTTGAGGACCTCTGGACTTCCTAGCAAGGATTAGGATTTCAGCCTTAGGTAAAACTAATTGTATCAGGACTTCAATGCGGACTTGAATTCAGGATCACAGGGATGAGAACCAGATATGCAGTACATGGATTGTATCCTGCTATGTCATTCTGGCAGTGGACAGAGCTCTCCTACTCACAGAAAGCACCTCCATCCAATCTTCAGGAATCCCTTTTCCCTGCTCAGCTCCCTGCATGGCATAGGAGGCTGCCGGGGAGGCAAACTCAAGAGGTAGCAGGGAAATTGTAATCACTGACCAAATATTATTCGGAAACTATGTGTTACTTTTGCCTATGGTATGTGCTTATGCCATAAAATATATAGCATTTGGAATGAATAGCTTTATTTGACTTTTAAAAATTAAATTGGTTAAGTTTGCATATTGTGATAATCATACTATGAGTAATAATGGTATTACTGAACGAACCTTAAGCAAATCTGAAACACTTTCTCCACCTCAGCAAAAAAGACGGCAAGAAATTGAACAGAAACTTGAAGTCCAGGCAGAGGAAGAGAGAAAGCAGGTAGAAAATGAGAGGCGAGAACTCTTTGAGGAAAGACGTGCTAAACAAACAGAGCTGCGGCTATTGGAACAAAAAGTTGAACTTGCTAAGTTGGTGAGTCTGAATTCAGTAGCTGCTATCTGTTTGTCTTCTGGATGATACTGAAGAAACTATTTTTTTTTTGTTTATCAGCAAGAAGAATGGAATGAACATAATGCCAAAATAATTAAATACATAAGAACAAAGACAAAGCCTCACCTGTTCTACATACCTGGCCGAATGTGTCCTGCTACCCAGAAGATGTTTGACGATTCTCAAAAAAAATTAAACGGTATGTTGTGGCTGGAAGAGTAGATATATTCTATTTTTATGCGAACTTTTCATTTTTTCATTTCAGTAGTAAACATTAAACTGATACTGGGGAGACAGTAATGCTTTTAAGTTAAATTATGGAGAGGTAGACAAGTTTTCAATATATACAGCGTATTTTAGCTTAATGGTCTTACTGCTAGTAACTAACGTATAGCCTGTAACTTGTACATTTGTAGTGTGAGCAGTAGGTTCCTGCAACAAGTCCACATGGCAAAATATGTACGTGCTTGTCAAATGATGCTGAATTGGGGGTACATAAAACTTTTTACATGGATTACCATTTCTCTGAAAATTCACTTGTGTGAAGTGGCTCAAATGATCTGTAAGTTAATCAGAACTCTGTTAATTATCCATGTCAAGCTTACTGTGTTGTTTCATTCTTCAGCACTGTTTGAAAGTAGGCGCATTGAATTTGCTGAGCAAATTAACAAAATGGAGGCCAGGCCCAGACGACAGTCTGTGAAGGAAAAAGAACACCAGGAGGTGCAGAAAGAAGAAAAGAAGGGAGACCAGAACAAGGAGCAGGAAGAGGGTAAGGTGGTTCAGCAGGTGGAAGAGATGGAGACAGGTAATCAGAGCAATGATGTAGAAATGGAAGAAGTAGGG
This sequence comes from Shinisaurus crocodilurus, assembly GCA_021292165.1. Lineage (NCBI taxonomy): Eukaryota > Metazoa > Chordata > Lepidosauria > Squamata > Shinisauridae > Shinisaurus > Shinisaurus crocodilurus. The sequence continues at coordinate 270,811,944 of CM037876.1, forward strand.
GAGGAAAAGGAGGTAGGTGCTAGTCATAGTGATGGGGAGATAGAACAGGAGGAGGAAGAACAGAAAGAGGAAATGAAAGTTAAGGTAGAAGAGGGAGCTGAGATTAAAGAGAATGACAGGCAGCAGGAAAATCAGGAGGAGGAAGTTGTGTTAGTGAAAGACGGTGAAAGTATTCTGCCAATAGATGGAGAGCAGGATATGATGGAAATGAATGAGGCAGATCATGCAGAGCCACTAGAAAATGAGAATAGTAAAGAAGTGGAACCAGAAGTGGAGTGTAATGCTCAGCCAGAACAGGAGGGCCCTATTACTGCCCTGGAGAAAGAGGAAGCCAGCAAGCCAGAAGTTGAAGCTGAACCAGATGAGGCAGAAGAGAAGGAGCCTGAATCCACTCCAGTATCGGAGGCTGAGGCCCAGCCTCAGTCGGAGTCTGTGCTTCGGCCACAGCCTCCACCACTGTTGGAATCCACTCAAGAACAAGAGCCTCAGGTAGACGAAGAATCTGTAGTGCCTGAAAAGCTGCCTGAAATTCAGGCAGACCAAGTCCAGGCAGTAACTGTAGAAATAAAGAACAAGATTAGGAGCAGGAGCAGGGGTAGAGCAAGAAACAAAACCAGCAAGAGTCGAAGTCGGAGTACTAGTAGTAGCACCAGTAGTACTAGCTCTACAAGTAGTAGTAGTGGCAGCAGTTCTAGCAGTGGCACCAGTAGCAGTCGGAGTAGTTCCAGCAGCAGTAGCAGCACTACTGGAACTAGCAGTCGAGAGAGTAGTAGTAGTTCTAGTAGTAGTGAGAGCAGAAGTCGAAGCAGAGGGCGTGGTGGGCACAATAGGGATAGAAAGCGTAGAAGGAGTTTAGATCGGAAGCGAAGGGATAATTCAGGAGTAGACAGGAGTCACAAGTCTTCAAAAGGTAGCAGCAGAGATGCAAAAGGATCGAAGGATAAAAGTTCAAGGTCGGACAGAAAGAGGTCTATATCAGAAAGTAGTCGGTCAGGCAAAAGAACTTCGCGGAGTGAAAGAGACCGTAAATCAGACAGGAAAGACAAAAGGCGTTGACAGAAGAGACCAGGCTCCGTAGCCTAACCTTTGCAGCAGAAGATTACTTGAGTGAAAGGATTCCATGTGAGGAAGAAAAGGCTGCCTTAATTGCATGCTGTATAAAATCTTTTGGAGAAATGCAGACTCTTTACCAGGCAATTCTTGTGCTTTTTACATGATTTTGTAAAAGGTTACTTATCAAATTATGTGATGATGCAGATGTGTACAAATAAAAGAATTGACAACCCCTTCATCTTTTTAAATATGCTCTACTTAAGAGTTTCTGTATATTTTAATAGATACACCATTACATTTGTGTGATTTCAATTCTGTATCATAAGTCTTTTTTGTAGAAATAAATGTGCATTTTACAGAGGTTTGAGAGAGCCTGTTGCCACTTCGTCTTGCATAGAAATCTTTCTTGCTTTATTGGCATACTTCATGCAGAATGTTGTTATTCTAGTCATTAATTCTTCCCCTCATTGCTAACAAAGTAAATTCCCAATTCCTATGAAGGAGCACATGCCTGTGCATAATTCAGGTTTTATTTTCTATGCTTTCACTTTACAATGATTTTAGCTTTTACTGTTGCTCCTTCATGAGCTAACTGCCCATATATCCAAGCAGAATAGGTACATCAGGCCAATTCTAATTTGGACATCTAAAATCTGTTTAGAAACTCCTGTAGGTATTCCCAGAGCCTTGCCTTTCCCCTAGTGCTAGGGTAATGCTTAGAACATTTTTCTTAAACTTGCATTTCCATTAATTTCTGTGCTTTGCTGTGTAGTGGAGGAAGGCTATAGATAACCTTTAAAACTAGACTAACCCTTCAGAGGCCAATAAATTAATCTGGGACTTACATGTATGTTATGTTTTAAGAATACCTGTTGAATGGAGAAACTGGACTCATACTTGGAATTTCTGTAACAGCTAAAGCAAATATGGCAATATAGCTGATGTAAAGAGGTGACTTACTGTTTTTAAACTTTCTATAAAATTAGTGTATTCATTGGCCTGTTCTGTAAAGTCCAAATAAAGGTAGCTTTATATACTGTTGGCTGTTTCCTGCATTTACTGTTAATAAAAAGTGGTGTATACCTGTTAGTCACCTGTCTATACCAAATACTGACATAGGTTAAAATTCTCCCTCCCAATCATAAACATGCATTAAAAGGTCAGCATTTTTTCAAAATCTTGTATTAATTTTTTTTAATCTTGTATGTTATTTCCCACATTGTAATTATGAGGTAGATTAAAACTAGTCACTACATTAACATATGGTATGTAATCCTGAATGGTGCTGGGAAAGGGGTTGCAGGATACAAAGCGGTTTAAAGGCGTGAGGTATTTTAACTGGTTTCTTGTCAGGTGGGAGGGGGGTTGAGGAATGCCTTTTGAAAGCATTTATAGGTAGGGCTGCAACCCAGATGGAAATGGTTTTCTACAGTAGCTGGCAGTAGCTCTCCAGGGTTTCAGACAGCTCTTTCCTAGCCCTGCTTGGAGATTCTGGAAGAGTGATCCTGTACCCTTCTGCATCTAAAGCATATGCTCTACTACTGAGCCTACAGCTCTTCCCCTATCAAATTTGCATATGGGTAAAATGGTTTCTGAAGGAAGAAGTCTTTGTTAAGAAAACACGCATGTATTGTAGGAGTGAACTCTTCGACCTGAGAGGAATGACTCTTAAGATGGTGCTTTAAAATAGATTACGGTATGTAGCCAATTAATACAAGGGTGCAACATTGCATTTAAGATAAGGGTAAAGAAGCCTGTGCATAGTCTTGTGTGTAAAATTTCTTCCATCAAAAGATAGGTTAAACCAATATTTTGCACTTGTACTTTTAAGTGTTTGCTGTAATGATTCTTTAAATGAGGTTGTTCACTTTTCATTGGATACTGTGTCTCCTGCTCTCTGCTATTTTATTTGTTTACATTAATTTTATCCTGTACCTTCAGTGACCATTTTGTCTTATCACTGTGACTAACAGATTCAGGTAAAATTAAAATACAGTATTCAAAATGTTAAAACATACAGAATAGAAACAGTTATACAATTCAAATTAAACTGCTTAGACATTAAGAAAGCTAAGAGATCTTAAAAGGTTAGCAAAATAAATGTTCTTCCTAGTGTCTTAAGAGGCTGGACTCCCTGGGTAGGCCATTCCGAAGGTGAGGAGGAGCACCACTAAAAAGCATTTCTTTGGCTGACCCCTGCCGGTTGCACCTTAGGTGGCAGGGGCACTCAGAGAAAGGCCTTGGATAATTAGTTGAATAGGAGGATTGATCCAAGAGTAGTCCACCTAGTGAGTATTGACTGCTTTTTAACAAGGGTCTTCACAACTTGCATTAATCACTATGCTAGCTTGTTCTACATCCCTGTCTTCACCTATTCTTCCTTACCTTGAATGTAGTTCCTATCCCATTATTCCTTCCAGCCCAATTTGTTACTGTGGCCTTAGTTTTCCATGAGTGACTGACATACTTGCCACTAAAGCTTCCAGTGGGTCCCAGCCACAGAGAAGTAGTAATGTGTATATTGAAGGGAGTTCCTAGAGCTTATGTGCATCTGTGATGTAGTAGTGTTTATAGATTTCATAGATCATAGACTGATGTAGCAGGTGAGTAGAGGTAGAGGATAAACTGGATTAAATTAGCCAGCTCTTGTTCTCCAGAGATGTCAGCTCCATGAGAGCACAAATGGAGATACCAAATGGAAGAAGTGAGGCAGACATTGGGATGATAAAGTCTGAGAATTGGGTGGGGAGGAGTAAATGTCAACAGTGGAAGACTGGGATGATTCCCTCTTTACATCCATACACACACCTAAGCAGTATATAAATCTGCCAACTTGAGGTTAACACTTCCATCTGCTGAAGTGAACAGTGTCCATGAAAGCTTAATTTGTTAGGCTTTAAGATGCCACAAGACACTAGATGGGTTCGCATGACATGACAACCCACACTGGCACAAGCCACGCAGTGTGGGCTGTCTGCCTGAGGGTCCACATTCCGGACAAACAGTCGGGCACATCATGAGGCCTTGCCCACCTCCTCCCAACTTGGTCCTCCCATGGGTATCCCACAGTACCCCATGGGAGCACCAAGGTTCCCCATCTGTGGCAGCAGAATCTCTGCTGTCTGCCGCAGCAGCAGTCAGTGGGGGAGCTGCCACACCATGTCCTAACATTGGGGCACAGCACAGCAGCTAGGAGTGGGGAAGCCACAATCGCTGCCACCAGTTCACAAATCAGCAGCAGCAATCTCTGCTGCCCACCACAGCAGCGGGCCAAAAGGACTCACTGCCATGGCAAGTAGCGGAGGAGCCTTTTCCCCGCCAGCCCAAAACAGCCAGCAGGGGCAGCAGGGAACTGGAGATTGCGCCAGCTGGCTATGCACATAGCCACCTCCGCATCCCTGCCTGCCATTTTGGGCTGACAGCAGCTGCGGAGAAGAGGAGCTGAAGCTACCTCCTTTTCCCTGTAGCCTGCCAAAACAGTTGGTGGGGATGCAGAGGTAGCTTCAGCCAGGTATGTGTAGCCAGCTGGAGCGATCTCTTCCCTGCTGGCCCAAAACAGCTGATGGGGAGCCCCGCAAGTGTCTGACAGCTTCCCCCAAGTGCCACTTAGGTACTTGGGGTGGCTGCCAGTGGCACTCACCAGCTAGCTAGCCATTTGGCAAGAGCAGTAAGGAGATTTTGTTGCTCTTGCCAAGTGGCACACTTGTAATTGGGCTTGACCCATGATGGGTCATGTCCGGGTTCGGATGACACAGCAACCCATCATGAGTCAAATAACCCCAACTACAAGCCATGGGTTGTCAGGGTGGCTTATAAGCCAAAAATAAGCCACCCTGAAAAACATGTCCCAGATTTGCACGACAACCCACCGTGGCTTACGGTGGGTTGCCGTGTCGTGCAAACCCAGTCACTGTTTTTGCTGCATGACTATCACAGCTACTCCTCTGGAAATGTTTTCCTACTGTATTTCCCTTTTGGACTGGAAGTCTAAGGGCAGGGAAATGTGTAGGTGCTTTATAAACAAACAATAGTAATGTTCAAGGCAAATTGTGTGAGAGAAGGAGAGGGCAGCCATGACAAAGTCTGAGGGAGAGAGCCAAGTTTCAGTGAGAGCTGGTAGTTGGAGGCACACAAGAGAGGAAAAGAATGTGGGTTCTTTCTGGATAAGGGAGTGACAATTCTAAAGAGAAGAGAAGGCAACCAACAGATGAGATTCCAAAAGGGGTGAGTTGGTTATTTTCCTCTTGGCACCATATCAGAATAATCCCTTTTTTGCCCAAGCATTTTAAATGTTAAATGTTCTTTTTAATTGATTTTTTTCTTTTTCTTATTACTTTTTTATTTTTTTGCTAATTGAATAGTTTTTTATACTTTGTATTTTCTCAGTGTACTGTTATTGTATTGCATTTGCCATTTTATAATGTTATGTATGCTGCCCTGGGATACCTTGCACATGAAGGATGGTTTGCTAAATTTAAAAAAGAAATAATAAAATAATGCTGGAAACAAGTACTAGGAGGCAGGGGGAAAAAATATTCTGCTTTAAAAAAAACATGTATCCCACTTCATAGCCCAAAGAGGCACGAAACAGCTTACAAAAGCTCCTCGCAGTAAAGTCCCATGAAAGTCTAGTGTTGGGTGTCCCAGGACTCAAACAAAGAAGACAGATGTTCTCTTTTGAAGTGTCTTTCTTTGGTAGGTCTGGAGTGGCAGTTGCCTGGATGCTCTGCTCTTTTATTATTTTTTTTAATTTATTTATTTATTATATTTATACCCCGCCTTTTTTCCTACAAGGAACCCAAGGCGGCTTACATAATCTTCCTCCTCCTCTCCATTTTATCCTCACAACAACCCTGTGAGGTAGATTAGACTGAGAGTCAGTGACTGGCCCAAAGTCACCCAGTGAGTTTCATGGCTGAGCGGGGACTAGAACCCGGATCTCCTGAGTCCCAGTCCAACACTCTCACCACTACGCTACACTGGCTCTTTTCTGGAGCTAGCAGTCTGTTTAATGTCCAGGATCCAGATGCTCTTTGGGTTCTGTATATATCACACACCTAAAGCATAGCCTTGAAGGAAGACATGTGGTCAAATGGGAAATAAATGTACATTTATTGTGCACAAAGAGCCTCTATTGTCTTAATACCCCATTTTTTTAGATGACCTCAAAAATAGAGAAATACACCGTGACAGCAGGGCACAGCAGAAGACAATTACCGGTATGCTCTGAAATGTAAAGCCTGTCCTGCCCAAGGCTGAGAGTGGATAACAATATATTGATGAGGAGGATGAGGATGAGGATGCTAAAAGCATTCTAAATTAGAAGTAATTATAGCCATATGGTCCCTCATAAATTGCACAAACAGCCACTGAAATTAAGCCACTGAAGTCGAGTCAAAATTCCTTTTGGAAGATAGTTGGACTTTGATTTGTCTCCAACAGAAGGCGAGTTTTACAGCTTTGAGGATGCCCTTAAGAATATCTCGGTGTTCTCTTTATCAGATTGCACTGTTGCAAATACTAAGGAGGAACAGGTTAAACAATCGAGGTAAGTAATAGGAACAAAATGAAATTCAGCAAGGATCAGTGAGAAATATTGCAGAGAAAATGAAAGAAATGCTCTTGTGTGTTAAGGAGTAAGATGGCAGACTAATTTAGTCTTTGTTTTGTTCTTTGTACAAAAAAAGGGAGGCAGGGAGGGAAGCACCAAAAATGGCCCCCCAAAAGGGAGGAGAGATGTAAAAATAATAGTTTGCTAATATAGTATAGAGCAATGGTAGCGGGGGGGGGGGGGGGGGGCTTCTGTTTCCATTCTGTTTTTGTTTTGTTTTTTCCCCTTCCATTGATTGCAATGTGAGGGAATTAATTATGCCAGTTCCTGGGTTGGCACCGTTTTGAGTCTTATTTGGGGTGTGCTAGGGCCCTGGGGGAACAAGCCTTGTTTTGAGACCCTAACAAGGGGACATAGGATTCTGCAGATCCATGGCCTCCCCTGACATGCCCCTTTCTTGGCCCCACTGCAACTGGGGAGGCTTCTGGCTGCAGTACTCCCTCTCCAGTGAAGAAGAGGACAGTCCACAGCATCCTATGGATCCTGCAATCCTATACACTTCTACTCAGAAGTAAGCCTTATTGAGTTCAACAGGACTTACTCCCAAGTAAGTGCGTAATGGTGCAATCCTATGCATGTTTCGACAGAGAAAAGGCCTACAACTCCCAGCATGCCCCAGCATATGATTGTGCCTTAAAAGATTTCAGCTGAATAGCCTAACATGTTTAATCAAGGGCCCATCAGGGGTGACAGTTATAGATTCCTCTATATCAAAAAGAGGATCCCCAAGTTAGATGGTGCAGTATGTGCCTCTAGAACAACTGAGTACAAAACAGTGCTTTTCAGAGCTATTTTGGAGTTACAGTATAGTGGATTCTAAACTGTACCTGAAACAGCGATGTAATGCCTAGAGCAAGCAACATTTTATTTTTTTTCTTGATCAACTGGTATAATGCTCTGTTTTGAGACAGTAATTTGTAATGTGGAACTTTTGAGATGACCAATGAGAGCGCAGATTTGAATGGGAGAGGAAAAGAACCTTAGATAAAGAGAAGTTGGAAAAAGACAGTTGAGAGAAGACTAGACAGGTAGCAGGTGAGAAAGAGAAGATGAAGCAGAGCTGTCTGAGGAAAGCAAAGACATGTGAGCTGAGCCACATAACACACTGAAGCTATGCATGCTACATACTTGAGACTTAACCCCACTGGACATAGGTTAACTTCCACCACATACATAGGACCAGGCTGTAAAATACAATGGAAATATAAATTGGATAGAATGTTGGCCCTGCACTGGATAGAGCTGGGTTCAAATCACTACTCAGTTTATTGGGTGACCTTGGCGATGTCACTAGTTCTCACCTAATTGGACTGTGATGATAAAATGACATAACTCCATCTACACGATTGTGAGCTCCTTGAAAGAAGGGTGGAATACAAATGTGAGAAATCTGTCTAAGGGCGCAATCCTGTGACCCTCCGACCTTGCCTGGGAGGCCATAGGAATATTTGGACTCCACACTGCAACCTTGGAAATCCCTTCCAAGGTCGCAGTGGGGAGTCCAAGCACAGAGCCAAAGCCGGTTCTTTCCTCACCGGCTGGGAACCGAAGACAGAAGACCATTTCACATCCCCCGTGGGGGGGGGGGTTCCCAGGGGTGGGGAGGGGAGGAGGAGCAAGGCACTGCCAGCTTCTGCAGAATCCAGGTGGTGCCTCAGCCTCTCCTCCTTGGGAGGAGGTGTAGCGCATCTAGACAACCAAAATCTGCCATCTAGATGTTTGTGTGGGTGAGGGGAGTGTGGCGGCAGCAATCCTATTTGCCACATTCCTCCTGCCCTGAATTGGATTCCCATAAACCTCTGGACTTGGGAGGTTACAGGCAGCCACACAGGATGGTGCTGCCTGGCATTTTTACATATCCAGTACCATACCCTCCAATATTTCACAGATAAAAATAGGGACACACATGTGAATTTGTAAGAGGTATGGTTAAGCAACATGAAGGTGTGATCAAGAGGGTGTGGCCAGGCAACATGAGGGTGTGGCCAAGGGTATGGCCAGGCAACCAAAGGGCATTGTCAAGTACAAAAGTTATTAGAGGAAACACACAAAATCTTATATATTATAATTATTACATTATATATTATTTTATAATATTTTATAAGTGGCTTTTGTAATATTTTTTTTACCTTACTGAAACCCTTAATTGTTGATATCTGGTGTTTGGGGGGGGGTGTCAGTGCTTGCAGGGCAATCTCTTTTTGTTTTAAAATGGTCAGGATTGGCACAAATTCAACAGGTGAAGCTTACTCACCCACCCCACACCCCCAAACATGGAGCTTCAGAGAGGAGGAGACATTTCTTGCATTTCCTTCTGACACTGTAAACTCACCTGTTAGAGGCACAGAGTCAGCTCTGTTAGGAAATAAAATATTTGGCAATATAAAGATAGGAATCATGTGATAAATTAAATTCCTTCATTCACCTCTCCTTCCCTCTGTCCAGACCAGCAGGTGCAGCCTCCTTTTCAGCAGGTAGTGCATGCGTGCATGCGCGCGCGCGTGCGCACACACACATCCTCCTAGTGTCTGCCTCTGTGGAGCTGTTTGAGCTTAAAAAGAGCTAACTTAAAGGGGCCATGCCATGAGCAAAATTGCAGTTAAGCTTACAGTTTTAGCTTAGCTGCAATTTTGCCCATGGCATGGCCCCTTTAAGGAAAGTTTTAAAACTTTAAATTCGGGACTCTGCATGACAAAGTGAGAAGCTGGGACGGCTTAAGGGTTTTCATGACAGCTCTGGAATTTTCAGCAGGTGGAGACACAATCCTCATACAACCCATTTAAAGCAGATAAGGTGAACTGAAATGGGGACCTCCATTTGTTCATCCATTGCTCTTCTGAGCATATATTGTGTGGAGACAAAACTGACCTGTGAATGAGCCCAATGACATCATCATAATAACAACAACAATGTCCCTGCTCTCAGGTTTACAATCTGAAAGATAAGACACAAAAGGGATTGGGAGGGAGGAGGACGAAAACAAACTCAGGCAGTAGTTTAGGGTTACAATAGGACTCTGCCCACTGAGCCAATGAACCTGCTGCTAAGGGCTACTCACAGTTCAAAAACAGCCTTGTCAGGCCTCCAAGAATAGCTTTTTGTCCTGGAAGCATTTGTAATACAGCTGGAAGTTATCTTTACAGCAGGGGTCCTCAAACTTTTTAAACAGGGGGCCAGTTCATTGTCCCTCAGACTGTTGGGGCCCCCGGACTATAGTTTGAAAAAAATATGAATGAATGGATCAAGTAAAAAAAAAGGGACCCAGGTCCCTTTTTTTTTTACTTGATAGGGGTGAATTTTTTCCCCCTTAAATGGAAAGTTATTTTATTTATTTATTTCATTTCATTTCATTTTTATACCGCCCAATAGCTGAAGCTCTCTGGGCGGTTTACAGCAATTAACAAGACAGTCCCTGCCCGCAGGCTTACAATCTAAAAAGACACGACACAAGGAAAAAGGAATGGGGAGGGAAGAAGGGGGAATATTAATGAATACTCCTGGCAGGGCTGGTGGTATTTACATATATAGTTGCACAATTGTTTCATGCCTAACACGAATATACTTTTGTTTTTGCCATCACACAAATGAGCATACTCGACAAAAGAATCGGCGCTTGAAGTGAAAGAGTTTTTAAAAAGTCTGCTTCCGTCGATTGGCCGCCGGGCCGGATAAAAAGGCAAGGTGGGCCGGATGTGGTCCGCGGGCCTTAGTTTGAAGACCCCTGCTTTACAGGGTGGGACTTTCTGGGGCCTTGCTGGTGTCTCATCACTCCTACTGTGGCAGGAAAGATCGGGGAAGCCTAGACAAGCCCCACTCCCACTCCAAGAGCAGAGGGTCTTCTAGGGTGGCCAGGTGTCCTACTTTATAGAGGGCAGTCCTCTATTTGAAGGTGTCCTCTATTTGAGGGGCTGTCCAGTCCAAGTCAGGTTTAAAGATAATGAACCAAAAGGAAGAGCATGGAGGGGTCTTGGTGGCCATTCAACAGCTAGTAGCACCTGGACAACAGACTGAGCAGGCACACAGGTCACAGGAACTTCATTACTATGGTGAGATTTACTGTATTTCTATTTAAATTACAGTAATTATTTCTAAATGTGCATCTAAACATATAAATTAGCATGTACAATTTTTGTGCACCCCATGCCTCTTTTGTCCTTTATTTTTTTTGGCATTGTGTGTCCCCTTTTTTGGGTGACGTGTAGCTGGCCAACCTACTTCTACACAAAAAAAGTGGTCAAAGAGTCAGATCTTTCAGTCAGAGTACATAAGTATGCAGTTGTCTGTGTAAGCATTCTCTGTTTCATTTGCAGTTCAGCTGCCAATGTACAAAACAAAGAGTAAATGGCTGACTCCTCCGCCACCATCAGCTATGAGGAAGAGAGTTCCCGCCCCCAACATTCCCCAGTCCTGCTTCCAACCAAGTGGAAGTGTTTTTGTAAGCAAATAAGCACAGCATCTCATATCAAATGACTTGCTAAACATTTCTGAAAAATAATTTGAACTGCCAAAACAAATATAAAATTAATGATAATTCAAAATCACAAATTTTCTTTAGTATTTTCTGTTAACATTGTATCCTTTTCTGTACAATGTTCCATAAAGCACACCAATAACTAACTTATACAAATGAGTTTATAGTTTGATTCAAATTACTGTACCTTTTAAAATTTCAAAACATGTCTGTGTTATCGAATATAGTTAATCATTAACCTGCTTAATCAGGACACTTGACTTGGAAGATTGCTGAAAGGGCATTTCTGTGAGCAGAGTTTGAAGGGAGAAGGAAAAAGGAATCACAAAGATTTATAAAATGGTATATTAACTAAGTAAGGGGATGAATGATGTAGGCTACATCTATTGACAAAACACAATCAACTTTGTTGTTTGGGTTGTTAAAAATTCTTTCAGGATTACTTCTTTCATTTTTAGGATGTTGGAGATTTTAGACATCAGAATTTTGCTTTTCATTTTTTCATTGCTAACAAACATCAGGAGTACAAAGATGTTGTCAGGCCAGAAAAAGTGTGGTGATCCAGAATGCGAAAGTAAGTACAAAGGTCTTTGTTTTAAGTAAGCCTTTTCAAAACTAATTTAAATGCAATGCAAAACTATAGAACAAAGTGCTGCAAGAAATTAATTTGAAAACACCGTATATAATCTTAAGAAATGCTTGTAAAAATATTAGCCTTACAAGAGATTGATCTGTGTATTTTCAGCACAGGAGGAATTATTTCTGGGAAGCCATTTGGTAGGACTGTGGTGTAGCATATACGAAAGGGCAAAGTTCAGTAAAAAACTTGTTAGCAAAGCCTGGGATTAGTACCTGAGATTTATCCCAGTATTTAAAAATCTCAAACCTTCCAACACTGAGTGATTAATATTTATGGTATTTAATTAGTTTTATTTATATAGAAAAATTGCTGGTGTCCACCAAATTTATATTGTACATTAGAACCTATATGGCTTTCTAACTGTCTTTCTTAGTACCTTATCTAGTTTTCTTGCTTTGGTATCTTGTCTAACAACTGTGCTATTTAGGCTGTAATCCTATACACACTTACCTGATCAAATAAGTCTAATTGAATATAGTGGGGCTTACATCAGAGTAAATATGTGTAGGATTGTTCTGTGCATGTATAGGACTAATAGACTAGTGAAATGCCTATCAATATGACTGTGTGTGTGTGTGTGTGTGTGTGTGTGTGCAGGACCTTGTACAGTAATACCTTGGATTGCAAGTAACTTGGTTTGAGAGCGTTTTGCAAGACAAGCAAATTTTTAAATATTTATTTATTTATTTATTACTTGATATACAAGCGACGTCTTACAATACAAATACTGTAGTACGGCTTAAATTAAAAATCTCTGTACAAATTTTTTTGGGGGGATTTTGTTTTGATATAAGAGTGTTTTGGATTGCAAGCACGTTTCCGGAACGAATTGTGCTCTCAATCCAAGGCATGACTGTATATTGCAAAGAGACATCTAAGAGTGGCCAAGGGAAGTAGCATAGAAATAAAAGCAACAAAGGAGGCTGAAGAAGTGGAGGAGAGAGCAAAAAATATAGCAGGACTATTAAAGCAACAAAAAGAGCATTAAGGAAACAGACATATATACCTTCCAATATTTCACAGATGAAAATGGGGTCAGTCTATCTGTGTCTGTGTGTAACATTAGCCCACACATTGGAGTCTGTCCTCTGAATAGGCATAGGCAACAGATCCTCAGTATGATCATGTTACACATGCAGGCACCAGCAGCTGAGATGCCAAACACACTGAGCCCGGCATGGATACATTTTGTTAATACACTCAGTGTCAGGTCTCAGTTTGTCTTGGAAATGCAAGATTTAGTGCTTGTCTGAACAGGAGTGTAAAAAGCCGTGTGCTCTCCCTCTCTAGCACCGGAGTACAAACCTGCTCTGGTTTTGGGAAGTGATGGGGGGGGGGGGACGACAAACAGTACACTCTCCCCCATGGCAATGTTGTCCCCCATCTCATTTCATTATTTCCAAACTCAATATTGCATGACTATTTTTGAATTAGAGACCATTGCAAAATGGTTGGAGTACATGTTCACTTGCTAGACAAATCCTTGGTTCTGTGTTCCATTAATTTGTTTTGCACGCTTTGTTTAATAATATTGCAACGCTCTTCAAATGTTGCCTCTGTTTGTTTTTTTACATATATCCAGCTTCAATGAGCAGAGTGCTTGCCATTAAAGACTATATAGGGCCTGACTGCCGCTATCTGAACTTCAAAACTGGGGAAGAGATAATGGTATACTTCAAACTTTCCAGGAAAAGGGAGGATTTGTGGGCAGGAAGTGTAAGTATTTTAAAAGGCAACATTTTCTTTATGAACCATCAGAATATCAACACTTTTTAAAACTAAAGCTACCATCCTATACACTCTAACCTGGCAGTAAGTCCCACTGAACATAGTGGGACCTACTTCTGAGTAAACATGTATTGGATTGCACTCCACAAGTGGGATTCTTGAGATCCTACCACAGATCCATGGGCGCCAGAAGACTGGTGTGTGGGTGTACCTTATGTTCTATTTACCTTAAAGAAACAGTAGATATGTATATCTATGTTCTTAGATGTCATTTAATCCCAGGTTTTAAATAAAATGAAATAGGGTTCATTTTCTGCAAAAAATACAGTTAAATTCATCTTGAAAATACATTGCAAGGTTGATTCTTATAGACTAACTCCTCATTTCATCAGGATGCGAAATATTTTAACTATGTGAGCAAATACCTAATCCAGAATATAATGTCTTTTGAATTTAGTTAAAACAAAGCAAGCATTAGTTAGTGCAAGTAATGCATTGTTTAGTGCTGCCTTCCCCAACTTGGATGCCCTCCAGCTGTGTTGAACTACAACTCCCATCATCCCCAGCCAGCATAGCATTTTGCTGCAAAGCAAATTATTACAGTACAGAATAGAGTTTCTTTAATTTACATGATGATGAGTAAGGATGATTCCTGGAGTTTGGATAAAGTAACAATTTCCATTAGGAACATAGGAAACTGCCTTATACTGAGTCAGTGCATTGGTCCATCTAGACCAGAATTGTTGATGCTGACTGGCAGCAGCCCTCAATTTTTAAGCTCTACCTAGAGATGCCAGGGATTGTATGTGGGACCTTTTGCACGCAACGCATGTGTTCTAACACTGGGCTATGGCCCTCTCCCAGATGTGGCATTTAGCAAGGCCATATGTAGGATGTGCTGTGCAGTATACCCTGTTAATTACATTGCCCTGGTTTGCATGTAACAGCAACCCATTGGCTTAAAAACCAATGGAGTGTTATGCATGAGTGGAAGAGAGCAGGCACGGTTCCTGCAGTGCGTCCACCTCTTCCACTTTTACTCCAGAACTCACGATTGGCTCCTTTGTAGGTTGTGGAGCATGATGTCCAAACCTGGACTGATGGGTTGTTTAGGGGCTAAACAAGCTAGTGGTCCGAGCTAGTGGATGTCATGCTCCACAACCTACAAAGGAGTTGACCATAGGATGTGAGGTAAAAGCGAAAGAGGCGTGCGTGCTCATGTGTGGCAGCCCATCAGTTTTTAAACTGATGGGTTGTTGTTACATGCAAACAGGGCGAGTATGTGTATGTGGGACTTTCCCAAGCTGGTGCCCTCCAGATGTGATGGACTGCAACTCCCAGCATGTTAGAGGGCACCAGGTTGAGGAAGTACACATGTGATGTGCTTTAGCGTGGAAAGCTAAGCAGGGTCAAGCCTGGTTGTTACTTGGATGGGAGACCTCTCCTGTAGTTCCCTGCATTGAGCAGGGGGTTGGACTCGATAGCCTTATAGGCTCCTTCCAACTCTATGATCTATGAAATCTATGAAATCTCTTGAACCTGTGGACCACTCTGTCTCCCCTTCGGAGATAAGCACAAGAACTGTTCTAATCAACAGGCTTTTTATTATGCAAGCAAGCAAAGCTGGCTTTAGGTTACACATTAAGATTTTATAGAAATCAATAACAAAAGAAACAAGCTGTGTTAGCTTTCTATAGAATCTGTTCATTAATGCAATACAACTCAGCTGAAAGTTGATTTCAGACTAATTAAAATTAACTAATGCCCTCCCCTTCCCAGTAACTGAAATCCCAAAAACCAAACCCTCAAGGTGGTTCTTGATTTCTCAGAGCCAACTTACTAATACGAGTCTTATTCCTCATAATTGGTCTTCCCTCTTTAATTGACATCTCACCCTTGGATCTGTCACACCTATCTCCCCCTCCTGCTCCTCTTCAGAAAGGCTCTGGTTTCCCATGATATCAGGAGCAGCTTGACTCTCTCCTCTCTTATCTCTGTTCTTGGCTCTTCATTCTGTATTTCCCCTCCTCCCTCTTCATCTGAATCAGAATCTATTCCCATATCCTTTTGAGGGTCCTCTGCAGAACTAGTGGACCCAATCCCTACAGCACCTTGTATTACATTTGTTTTATACATGTGAACTAGTACATTTCTGTGCCATTTTATTGGCAGCTAGGTCATATCCTTATTTCCAATTAAGTTAAACAGAACTTTTACCACAGCCATTGTGGAGCAGGATAAGACCATTATTATATACAGTGGTTCCCAAATGATAGTTAAAGGTTTGTTTTAAATACTATTAAATATTATTTTTATTGATGTGCTTTAAATTTATGGATTTTTATGTTTTAATTATTATTTTGTATTTTATTATTGTTAGCCAACTTGAGAGCAGTATTGTTAGTGGAAAGTGGGATATAGATTTGATAAATAAAATATATTGTAGCATGCAAGAGTAATTTTTTAATAATGTGTAAAGTAATACAAATGTAAAGTTCTACCAGTGT
Organism: Shinisaurus crocodilurus; assembly: GCA_021292165.1. Lineage (NCBI taxonomy): Eukaryota > Metazoa > Chordata > Lepidosauria > Squamata > Shinisauridae > Shinisaurus > Shinisaurus crocodilurus. The sequence continues at coordinate 270,827,954 of CM037876.1, forward strand.
ACTTTAAGAACAGGGAAGGAAATTTTTCTGAGGGCAGGTAAGAGTTTTTATTACAAATGCAGAGGTTCTTTTCATAATTGTATTTGTTGTACAACCATTTTTAAGTGCAAAAGCACAATGTTTTAATATAATAAAAATCGAAATGTTCCATTCTTATAGAAAGGTACAGATTTTGGATATTTCCCAATGGATGCTGTCCAGACTGAAGAAGTTTTTATTACAAAAGAAGTGGAAGTGCCGACTAAGGTAAATAAATATAGTACTATCGACATCTTATGTTCTTTGTAGGTGCTACGAATAAAGGAAACCCAAGTGTATGTTTGGCTTGTTTTTCTGCTCTTATTACACCTTCTTTTTTCCATGTGTGCACCAGGTTTCAGAAAGATGGTATAGAAATGCCTTAAATAAGGGGTGGACAGCTTGTGGCCCTCCAGATACTGTTAGACTGCATATCCCATCAGCCCTAGCCAGCATAGCCAATGATGAGAGATTATGGGATTTAGGAACATAGGAAGCTGCCTTATACTGGCCCATCTAGCCCAGTAATGTTGACAATGACTGGCAGTGGCTTTCCAGGGTTTCAGGCAAGAACATTTCCAGCTCCACCTGAAGACTCTGGAGTGGAGATTGAACATGGGACCTTCTGCATGCAAAGCAGGTGCTCTGCTACTGAGTTACAGCACCCTCCCTAGTTGCAGTCCAACAACGTCTGGAGGGCCACAAGTTGCCCACTCCTGCCTTAAAAGATATATACATACATATATAAGACTAGCTGCACCCTCCTTTCCTGAGCAGAGTCTGGTTAGGCCTGGCCTGACCTTTCAGGCCAGCCTTGCACAGAGGGCTATGCCAGACCAGGCCAAGGAAAGGAGAATGCCCCCTTCCCTGAGCACAGCCTGGACTTTACTCCTTGTAGGCTCCTTCCAACTCTATGATCTATGAAATCTATAAAGGGGCTGCTGCCGTTCATATGCCATAGTAGTGGAGAATGAACAGACAGATAAGGTGCAGGAAGGTTAGGATTTATTATTTATTTATTTTTAATATGTGATGTCTGAATAACATTGGCTAGGAACAACAAAAATTAAAGCACTGCTTATAATTTTCTAACTTGTCATCAGAACTTAGTGATTTATTAGTATCTTTATAGATATGCGTTCACAGAGTATTCCTAAGTAAGTCTATTTAAATCCCACTGAATTCAACGGGATTTACATCCTGACAAGTTTTATTTTATTAATTTTTTAACCCAATTTTTATTTCCTAAGACAAAACCACAGTGGCAAACATCAAGATAACATATAAATTACAGTAAGAATCATAATCATGTAAAAGGGGTCAGCAACTGGTGCCCCCTGGGCCAAATCTGGTGTACCAAGTAATGCCATCTAGTCCCCTAATTGCCAACCACAGAGGGGTGAGGGTGAGCAGTTTACATGAAAACAGGACTTGATGGCAGACAATTTTGCCCTTCAGAAAAACTAATTATTAACCAGTGTTATACAACAAATAACTGTATAATTAAAGTACATCTGGCTCAAATCAACTAAATAAGATGGGACTAAATTAAATATCTGCTTAAGAGCATAAGAAGAGCCATACCGGATCAGACAGGAAGCCCACAAGCAGGACATGAGCACGATAGCATCCTTCTGCTCGCGTCCCCTAGTTCTAACTCTGAACTCAGTTAGATTGACTTCTGAGTAAAACAGCATAGGACCAAACTGTAAATGAGATCCTAATATTTTGCATGGCATTTGTGGTTCTAATTCTCAGATTATGGTATAGGTTTACTTATTACCAACGAACATATAGGATAGTGTTATACATACAGTAATACCTTGGATTGCAAGTAACTTGGTTTGAGAGCGTTTTGCAAGACAAGCAAATTTTTAAATATTTATTTAATTTTTTTTTACTTGACATACAAGCAACGTCTTGCAATACAGGTACTGTAGTACGGCTTAAATTAAAAATCTCTGTACAAATTTTTTTGGGGGGATTTCATTTTGATATAAGAGTGTTTTGGATTACAAGCATGTTTCCAGAACGAATTATGCTCTCAATCTAAGGCATGACTGTATGTGTAAAATATGCTTTAAAGTTCCCTTTCATATGCATGAACTACCCAACTTGGTCCCATAAAAATAGTAAAGTTGCTCAGCTTCAACCTAAGTGCTTATTTTTAAAGAGAATGTACATTTCACAAAGTATTTATTTATTGTACAATCCTGTGCATGTCTACTCAGAAGTAAATCCCACTGAGTTCAATGGGGCCTACTCCTAGGTAAGTATGTATAGGATTGCAGTCTTAATAACTTTCCATTTTTTCATTTGCATGCTTTTTGAAATTACTAATGATCTGAGATTAAGAACTTGAAGAGAAATAGGACTAGTGACTCTTTACTGCAGCTGTCTATAAAATATTACATGTGAGGTGGTAATTTCACCATGCATGTTCTTATTTTTAGGAAACTGATTTCCTTTGTTTTGATGGAGGAGAATACATCTTTGAAAATGAGGACAGCGTACTTAATTATCATGATGAAGAAAATGAATATATGCCTCTTCACAGAGATGAAAAAGACTCAGAGTTTAAAATTCCTGAAGATGAGGTCCTAAAACCTACAGGTATTTCTTTCCCAAAGGAATATAAAGAACCATTTCTTGACAATAATGAATTTGACAGCAAATCCAAAGATCTGAAAACTCTGGAAACTACAAGCCGTGGTGATTCAGAAATTGGAGATAGCAAGACTGGACAAGGTGAGACTATTGAGCAAGAAGACCAAATTAGTCAGACTCTGAAACCAGCTCCAACTAAGTCTACCTGGACTGTTTCTGGTATTGCAGGTTGGCTTGGTTTGGAAAGCCAAGAAAATGAGGAGGCTGCTAGAAAAATCTCACAGACTACAGAGGAAGTTACATTCAGGCGCAGGAAAATAGCAATAACTGATGATAGTGACTTTAAAAAACTAAATGAAGAGGGTGAAATTGAGACAAAGACCTCTAGCTGGTTTCAAAGTGCTTTGACAGATATGCTGAATTTTGGAAGTGAAAAATCGGGACTTGATTTGCTGTCCAAAGAAAATGATGCACAAATCCATGAGAGCTCCACCACTTCTGGGAATGCTGACCATCATGGCAGTACTACAGCATCAGAAAAAAGAAAGGAAGGGGATAGTGATTCTGGACAATCTGAATCAAATTGGTTTGATCTGGGGTTAAATGATGTTTTAACTTTTGGGTATGCTAAAGAAAATGAAGTCAAAGAAAAGTTTGCAGGTGGAGAAGAAGCAGATCAAAATGAAGGACCACCACTTCCAAGTGCACAGTCAACTTTAATGCATGAAGGCTCAAGAAAACAAACAGATGAATCAATGCTCTATGAAGAACAAGACAAAGAAAAATATGTTAAAGAAAGCCCAGTTGAATCAAAGCTCTCTGAAGAGCAAGATAACTATGATAAAGAAATTCCAAAGCAAATAGTCAAATCAACACTCCACGAAGAAGAATATAATCAAGAAACCCCCGGCACAGATATTAAAAAAGCAAAGGAACATACAGATTTCAATGCAGCAGCTTCCTCTTTCTCCACTGAGCTTGTTGATGAAATACTCCAGTCTCCCTATGCAGAACAGGAGTCAGTATCAGGCAATAAAGTTATGGGAAACAGTAACATTAAAGCTATAATGAAGGAGTCAGAAAGAACAAATGACCAGTCAGGTTGGTATGAAAGTGTGTATAATAGCATAATTGGTTTTAATAGAGTCACATCAGATAATCAACCAGGGCATGAGTCTGGAGCTATTCGGAGCTCAGAGGAATCAGTTGTAGATCAGCTTCCACCGTCTCATAGTATAGGTCAAGGCTTTGATTTAATAGATATCCACACTGCAAGGGAGGAAAACCAGGAGAGCCCTCAGTCTTTCTTCTCTATTGGTTATTTTACAAATATACTGAATTTTCAGGGGGTTATATCTAAAGAAAACACAAATGTACAAGATGCACAAAAGGATGTAAATTCTAGTGAGGAAACAATCCAATCTAAAAAGGGTGATGAAGTATTACATAAAGAAAGTAAAGAACAGTTACTACTAAATCAAAATGTTATTGAAAAGGTGTCAGAAAACAGGTATGTTGATTCTTCTCAGGAAAATGTTTTGCTGTCTTCTTTAGCAGCAGAAAGTAATGAAGGAAGTAGAGAAACAACTCAGGATAGTGAATTAGCCAAAGATAATACACCACATATTCCGTTAGTAAAATCTAAATTAGAACACAGACTCTCCTATGAGCAGTGCATACAAATAACAGAATATAGAAAACCGAAGGACTGTACATCAGAGAGTTTGGAAATACAGGGCCATTCCAATATAGAAGATAAAAATATTGTTCATATTCTGGAGGCCAAACAACCCACACCTTTAGAGCTAGTTGCTTCATTAGAGCAAAAGGGTTATACTAGTGAAAACATCTATTCCTGTGAAAAACTTGCCCTAATGAAAGAAGAACCATATGATGAAAAAGCAGTTGGACCAGATAAGATTGAAGAAGTAAAGAATTCACTTTTGCAGGCATCAGAAATGTATCTAGAGAGGAAATCAAAAAGAGAAATGACTGAAAGAATGGAAGATGAAGAAGAAAGTAGCTTGGTAACAAATAAAAAGGTACTGAAAGAACATTCAGATAACTTTTCACAATCATGGGACAATCCAAGTGAAGATGAAATCATTCTTGATGTATCAGATGAAAATAATCCGATTATACAAGGGACCAGAGAAGAAATGTTATCAGAAAAATTCCAGTTAATGGAAAACAGTGAAGTAGAAGAGATAGGCAAGAAGCAAGATGGCAAAAATAGCCAAATAGATTTTAATAAACATTCCTCCACTGATACCACAGTTAAAGCAAATATTTTTCATAATCAAAAAGAGGAAGGAGGAGGAGTTTCTCAACATGACCACAATGCAGATCAGTTCCCATTTTCTTCCAGCTCCTCTCAAGATATAGACTTAACACAGCCTTCATCAACCTGGGCAATGTTGGCTGGGGATTATGTGAGCTGGAGTCCAACACATATGGAGGGCACCAGGTTGGGGAAGGCTGACTTAAAGGATGCCACTATTTCTGAAAAGTCCAGTAAATTTGAAGAGCCCCAGTACCTCTTTTCCTTTAGCCACTATGAACATCTGCTTAGTTTTCAGAGTTGTACAGACAAAAATAAAAATTATTTGCAAAGAATGAGCTCCAAGGATGAAAATAGCCAGTCTAAAAGCAGGGTTGAATTACTACTGAGAAACAAAGAAGTAGGAGAGAAAAAACAACCTCTTCAGAAAAAGAACAAAGAAGCAACTGTGAAGGAATATTTTTCCAACAAAGATATTTTGTTACCTTCATCAGTAATGCAAAACAATAGGGACAGTGAAAATGTAATAAAAGATGCTCAGTTTCAGTTATTAACAAATATGTCTCCAGCTTCATCTGAAGAATATCCATCAGAGCACATAATAGATTCCTTGTTCAGGAATCAAAAGCTCAAGGAAAAAAGTACTAAGGAGAACAAAGAAGTTACTAATACAAAAGAGAGCAAATCATTTTTATTGGAACAACAACATGAAGCACCAGAATTAAAATTTAATGTACAGAAGTCATCAGAACAGTACAAGACTGTTAACAGATCTAACAAACAAAATATTAATGAAAATAAAGTCTTAATCTCAAAAGTTTTGGATGGGAGTAGTCATACACCTGTCATAGATTACACTGATATTATGAAGAGAGTTCACATTTCAAATCCATTCTGTTCTTTGCAATTACCTTCAGAAAAACATATAAACTATGTTATACAGGAATATGATGTTATAGATTCTTATGAAGAAAATGAACTTGCTGATGTGAAAAGTATAGAAAGTGTGTCACCCGATGCCATCAAATATTATTTTCCTATACGCAACTATGATGAATTGAACAAAAATGTAATCACTAACAAAGGTTTGAATCGGTTTTCTCAAAAAAGAGGAAAAGAACAAATGCATTTTTCACAATATGTCTCAGAACCTAGTGAGGGGAAACAAGGATGTGATAAGCAAGATACAGAAAACGAGTCAAACAAACAAACAAATGAAAAGGTTCCAAATATATTTAAAAAACAAAGACTATCTCCAGTGGCTGCATCTCAGGAAGTGTTTCAAAGTGAAAAGGAGTTTTCTGGGCATGCCAGACATACAATGAGTTATGATTCTGTCACCTATGGTGTGAAAGACTCGCAGGACCCACAAGGTGAACAAAGCAGTGAAGAGGAACACATTTCAAAAACAATTGAAAAACATTTTGATAATGCTCAAGTTAGTGATTCTTCATTAACAGCCAAGTTTATTGATGATCATGGTCCACAAGAACAAATTATCTCATCTCATCCTAGCTCTGGCACTTTTTCCAAGAAAAGTATGCATTCCCCTCATATGCTTGTAAGTTTGACAGATCAGAAGGAAGAAAAAGGTGAACATGAAATCTCATCTTCCCAGCCTAAGCTCTCTGAGGCTGAGAATAGCAATATCATGAAATTAGGGCTGGATAAAAAGTGTATAAATCAGATGGTACATGGTACAAAAAACCATTTAACAGCTGATTTAGAAGTGGAGAAATTTAGAAACTCAGCTCAACATAGACAAATAGGTGGCATTCTAAATACTGAATATACTAAATCTGAATGTCAGCAAACAATAGTGAATGCAACACCAAAATTACCTGGGCTGACATCTCGGAAAAGAACTGAAGATAGTTTAGTGACAACTACCTATAATAGTTTACTTCAGAAACAGCATGGTGTAGTTGACAGTACTGTGAGTGAAAATTCAGCACTGTACACAGAAGTACAAAGTAAGATATTAGATACAGATCATAATGTTAATCCTAGCAAACTTTTCTCACATGATATTCCCTGTCATCTTGAGGCTGTGGATCATCACATGGACCACATACTTCCACATACTAAAGATGGCTTTGACACACGCCATTTAGCTATAGATCCTGATGATGAAACATTTGCACAAGACAGAATTGCTCTTCTTCCTAAAAACCTAAACCATGTAAAAAAATTAGCTTATTCTGGGAATGCAAGAGTTAGACAAGAAAAAGGCCCCAAAGATCTAGAAAGTGAGAAAGAAACAGAACACAAGAACATAGATGGCAGAAGGGACAAGAGAGGGGAAGGAGGTATTGTGAGCAATGTTTTTGGTGAAACATCATGGTTTCTTGGAGAGCTATTTCAAAATAAACATATAGAGGACTCTACAAAAAATAAAGATAGTCAACGTATTATTGTAACCCAGATTAAGACCAAGGGGCAGGAGGCTGATGTAGTGAGAAATGACTCTGAACAAGACAGAGGTGATATTCAGAGCACAAACGCTATTCATTATTTAGATCATGTTAAAATCATGGAACAGGAGTCTCAGGGGGAAACATACAGCCACACCCAGGAAAAATCTATCACTGCAGACTCAAGAAATGATGACCAAAAAGATGACACTCCTGTCATTCAGGAGGCAGAGTCTATTTTCCATGAATCAGTTCAAAATGGTAAAGTAATAATTGATAAGGAGTTGGACTTGAAAGAAACCAGTGTCTTCAGAGGATTCCAGGAACATTATTTAAGGCTGGTTGAGGAATCAAGAAGGATTCTTCATGCAAATATGTGTGAAAGACATACAGTGCAGCGATTGGAATACGAGTTTGAAAAGCTGCTCCATGACATCACCACTTTTCCATGTGAGGACACTTACAGAGAAAGGAAGCAAGCAGCCACTGCAATGGAACATGCAAATACCTTAAACATTGGGCATGAGAAGTGTTTGAAGGAGAAAATGAATTTACTTCCAGAACTACAAGGTCTTGTGCTGGACATCAGAAACATATGTGAAGTCCAAAAGACAGAATCAGGTACTAGACCACTGTTTTGGTAATAAAAGTTGACAAAGCAAGAACAATACTTTGCTTTAAAAACTAAAATTAAATTAAAAAAGCAAAATGTGACAGATGAGATACTAGGGAGTGGAGGTGTCAGTGTAAAATGTGACAAGAAGCCGATGCCTCTTCCAAGCTAAGAGAACAGCAGGATAATACCCCACTCATAAGTATAATGTTAATACAGTAATACCTTGGATTGCAAGCATAATTCGTTCCGGAACCGTGCTTGTAATCCAAAACACTCTTATATCAAAGCGAGTCTCTGGCGGGCATGATCGGGGCCGATTTCAGCCCGCTACACCCACTCAAGGCGAGCGGTTACATCCCTATAAAAACTTGTATTGCAAGACGTCGCTTGTTTATCAAGTCAAAATTTATTAAAAAAACATTTGCTTGTCTTGCAAAACGCTCTCAGACCAAGTTACTTGCAATCCAAGGTATTACTGTATCATGTTGCATCATGCTGTATCTAGGTTGCAGGCAACATGATTTAGAAAAGAAAATACAACTGGAGAATAAATGTTTTGATTGGTATAATAATTACCTGGGTGCTGGGAAAATGCAACATCCCCTCAACAAAAGCACAATCTCAGCAGATATATCACTGGTACACAAGTAGGGCTATCAACACATTAAAGGCTTTTTACAATGCATCGTATATACCGTATGTCTACTCAGGTCAGTTCCACTGAGTTCAATGAGGCTTACTCCCAGTTAAATGTGTATAGGATTGCAGCTTAAATTGCTTAATTATCTGGATTTTAATCAATTACGATTGACTAAATGTGTAGATTAGATTAGATGGAAAAGCAATATTTCATTCTGAATCAGTTTGGGAATATAACATATTCCCTGACACAGTAATACATTGGAGATTTTTAAAAAAAGGCTTACAAAACTGAACAGGTTCAAATTCCATCAACATTATAGAATAACTTCCACTATACTAATATGCCTTCCTTGTTTTTGTTTCTATTATTTATTACTTGTTACTTAAGAGCTGCGCTGACTCTTCTTGTAGTAGAGAATATTAAATATTTCAGATTTGCAAAACTGTGAGTGGTACCTACTGACTGCATTCATACAACACAACAACCCATCATGGGTGACAAGCCATGGTGGGTTGTTGTGTGTCATGTGAAGCCAGACCGCTGCCCACAGGGTGGTTTGTTCGAGGGCAACAAGCTACTCCAACCACCCATGGCTTGTTCCAGGGGTTGTTGGACCCATGATGGATTGTCATGTTGTCCAAATCCGGGCAACTGACCCCTTCGTGGGTTGCGGGAAGCAGCAAGCCAGGCACTCGGCAAGAGCAGCAAACCCCCCTTGCTGCTCTTGCCGAGCTCACCTGGGCCACTGCCAGTGCCAGCCACCCCACTGATGCCCAAGCAGCATGGTGGAGCAACTATCACTGGCTTCGTGCCCCACACTGCAATCACGAGCTCTTTTGCGCTCACTGCGGCTTCCCCCCCCTTTTTTTGGGAGATCACATTTTGCAATCTCCAAGTTGACAGCTGGTGACAGGCCCTTCAAAGCAGCATACTGGAGGGGCTGTCACTGGTTCATCACCCCTTTAAAAAATATTTTTTAGCGTAAGAAATTTGCACAAATGTTTTCGTACATTTTTTAAAATTAAATTTTTAGTCGGACTTGCACAAGTGCCCACTTGCCTGGGCAGTGTCCTGGGGGGCTGTCCGCTGTCAAAGTGCAGCAGGCACCCTCCATGGGCGTTGACCCAGAGAGGCTGCAAAGTGGTTTATCTTTCATTTTGCTTTCTCTTGACAGCTGTCAAAAGTCAAGCTACCAAGAGAAACCAAAGCCGCAAGTGATCTTTGCTTGCAAAACAGGGTGGCCAGTCAATCACTCCCTTCATGAGGAGTTCCTGTAGGGTTTGTTTGTTTTTAACCTGACTCTTGTCAGGTTCCTGGCCCTTTTCCACCCTTTCCCGAGATTCTATGTGCTTGGGAAAGTGGAAAAGGGCAAGCCACCCCTTTTACAGGAGCACAGATCTTTGACAGCTAGCTTTCAAAACTCTGGTTCCATTTAAAAGGATTTTTTCTTGACAGGACTACCCATGTCTTTTTTTTGTCAGGGACATATGCATCCATGCCTGTATTTGTTTGTCCCCCCCCCAAAAAAACCCCCTGAATAACCCTCCATTTCTTGCCTCTGCACCATCACACTTGCCGCCACCTATCACTGGACTCAAATTACTACCCAAAGGTATATCCTGCCTGATCTTGCCAAACCCTTCTCTTGTGTCTTTTTTCCATTTTCTCTGTGTGTCTTATTATTTAAATTTGAATTCGTGTTTTTGCTGTTTTTTCCTTTGTACAGGAACCACCCAACTTTAGGTGTGATGCTGATTCTAATATATTAAAAGCCAAACTAATTAAAGAATCTTTAATAAGTTGACATCCCTAGTAAATAATAATAATAAACTTATTGCCATATGTCAGTGCATCCTATACATGTCTACTTAGAAGTAAGCCCCATTGAGTTCTTACTCATTGTTAAGTGTATATATCAGCCTTCTGCAATCTGGTTCCCTACAGCTGTTTTGGATGACAACTCCCAGCATTTCTGATTGTTGGCCATGCTGGCTGGGGCTGATGGGAGCTGAAGTCCAAAACATCTGGAGGGCATCACATTGGCAAAGTCATCCTGTGTTACTTGTTGAAGTTTCAATGGAAGTTTAATACTTTACACTGCAATGCTATGCATGTTTACTCAGAAGTAAATTCCACTGTGTTCAATGGACGTTACTCTCACATAAGTGTGTATAGGATTCCAACATTAATGTATAATTTGGTAGTTTGTTCAGCAAGTCTTTCCCCATCTTGCACAGATTTAAAAGTAAGACCTAGCTTTTCCTTGTTTCAAATGTCCTTGCTAGTTATAAGCACTGAGACCCGCCTGGCGCCAACCTTACTATCTTTTCGGCGCCAGGTTAAGACTTCCCTCTATGCCAAGGCATTTAGTTAGGAGCTTGGAATAGCACGGAGGGGATTGTCACTTGTAGGCTCAGTTTTATTGGCTTTTTGTATTGTTATTTTAAACTGTGTTTTTAAATTTGGTTTTTAATTTTTTAAACTGTTTTGTATGTTTTAATGTTGTTTTTATGTATAGAGGGTTGTGAACCGCCCAGAGAGCTTCGGCTATGGGGCGGTATATAAATGAAATAAATGAAATGAATGAAATGAAATGAAATAAGTTGGGAAAGCGTAGAATAGAACTGTAATGGTTAAAAGACCATGAAAGAGATAGATTGTGATACTAGAAAGTCTCTGCTAAAACCTTATATGCAGAGAGCAGTTGATAAGACAATTAAACATGATACTACTTTACAATTATTTATAGGTATAACCAAGAAGAGAAAATTACCTGACCGTGTTTCCAAAGAAAAACTTCCTTTGAATTCAGATAAGGAACTTAACAGTGGCCAACATTCAGAAACAAACAATATGCCTCCAGTAAATATTGAGGGGGAAATACATAGACCAGTGAAAAATGCTCAACATCAGCTGGATTTGAAAGAAAAAACAGGGAACAATCTAATGACTCAAAACTATACTATCAGTAATGGTAAGCAATATGTTTAATCTAAAAACTAAGATTTCATATTTTAAAGCATTAATTCATCTGTAAACAAGATAAATTGTAACACCCATTCTCTTTTCCTCCACTTTTATATGAAACAGAAAAAGAATGGCTGTTTCTGATAATCCTTCATTTGAATGACTTCTGTACACTTATAAGATCTGGATTTTCAGCAATGACATCTACTAGTATAAACGTGAGTTTGTTTACTTTGGCTTTCTACCACAAGTAGGGCTTTATCATGGTAATAATTAAAATGCAGTAGTTACAGCTTTAGAAAAATATTTTCAACTGCCTTTCTTTGGCATTTAAGCTTTTATACAAAATGCATTTTATGTTTGCATTTTCTAAGTGCACTTTTTTTTCCTTTTTCATTTTTGCTAACTGCTTCCCTGTGTTTGAGAATAGCATTGGGCATGATCCAAAGTGTTATAACCTTTAAACTCCCATTGATTTCAGCTGGGGAATTAAGCAGTTGCTTAACTGTCTCTAATGTATATCAATAGGATTTAAGCACTTTTAAGTTTGGCCAGAGGGACCAGTTTAGAAGCACCCTCACTGCATTCGATCCAGCTATACGTTTCTCCCCTATGATCAAGCTCTTGGGGGGGGGGAATGCTTCTGAACATTTGGAGTAGGAGCCAGCTGTACATAGCACTGATTGGCTGCCCACTGCCCACTGTGATATCACCAAGACAGGGCCGGTGCTACCATTAGGCCAACTAGGCAGCTGCCTAGGGCGCAGGGCTAAAGGGGGCACCAAAAAATAGGGAGGGAGGGCTCAAGTGGGAAGGGGGTGGCACTAAATATCTGATCTTGCCTAGGGCACCAAACTGCATCAAACTGCCTTGCACCAGCCCTGCACCAACATATGTTTCTCTTCTAAAGAACATTTATTTGAAACAAACAGTTTTGCACTTTAAAAAAAAATTATGAATGGTAATTAATTGATGGGGGAAATTATGAATGTACATTCAGTGCTTCTAAAAATAAAAAGGCATTTAGGGCTCAGAAATCCCTTCCGAGGTTGCAGCGCTGTGGAGCACCCATCCTCTCACGTCGTAGCCAGTGCGGTTCTTTCCGCGTGCACCGGCAGGAACTGAACGTGGAAGACTGTGTTCAATTCCCCCATGGGGGGGGGGGCGTTCCCAGGGGCTGGGAGGGAAGGAGCAAGGCACCTCCGGATTCTGAGAGATCCAGGTGGTGACTCATCCTCTTCTCCTCCCGAGGAGTGGTAAAACATCTAGCCAGCTGAAATTGGCTGTCTAGATGTTTTTGAGGGCAAGGTGAGGGCAGTGGATATCCTATCCGCCGCCCTCCTCCCACCCTCAATAGGATGCCCGTAATCCTCCCAAGTTCAGAGGGTTATGGGCAGCCTCATAGGATCCAATCATTCTCCCACTTACGTATGTTTTTGCTTGAGAAACACTGCCCACACTAGGAACTGCTACCATGCTTCTCAAATTGGTGCAATGCTGAGCAACCTGAATCTCACATATATGTGTCCAAGAGTCCACAAGGTCCCATACCTTGTACGGAGGCCGTTGATTTTTGTACATGTGCAAGAATTCTCATATGTCCGACAACATTGGGCAGCATGCAAGCCATAAGTAAACTAGCCTGTCTAACTGGTTTGTGGGAAGTAAAAATGTGAACAGTCAGAGAAGAGAAGGGCAACAACATGATGGTTCCATATTTAGTTACCGTAAATTTCAGTGCAGAAATTCCACTAGTAACCCATATTTATCCCTGCTGCACAAGGTAGAAACTGCTGCAGAGGCCACTTTTATAATTTAAATCACTTTTTGAATGAAAAAGTGACATTGATTAGAATGTACAATTGGTTTTTAAATGGATCTCTTCTGCTTTTTGCCTTGCTTTAATTATTTTGCACACCTGATCCATTGTAGAGTTTAAGGCATTATCAGGGAGTAAGCCTAACTGAATTCAATGCAACTTACTTTTGAGTAGACATGTGTAGGATTGCGCTGTTCATATAACTTATGAACATGCACTGAGGGAGACTTTGCACATTACCAAAAGCATGAAAAGAGGAAGTGTGAATGAGTTGTGCTTCCTTTTTTAGGAATGTCCAGTAATGTGCAAAGCAGCCTTGAGAAGCATTATACACAGAGGAACAGGCAGGCCAGTTGAAAAGAAGTGGATTTGGGGGCAAGGGAAATAGCAGATAGCTTTTTAGAAGATGGGTTTTGTATTTGGTGCTGTGGTTTTATTTTATTTTGTTCTTCTAAGCAGGTATAAATTTATTTCTGTATACATTTATTTATTTATAAAGGAATTTTTAATTTAAAAAAATCTCAGGGTGTCTTAACAAACACACAAAATCAAAATACAATTTAATTCCATCAAGGATTGAGAATGAACTAAAATGCCTGGGAAAATGAAAAGGACACTGAAAAGGTAACAAAACAGGCATCAGGCGAACCTCCCGGGAGAGCATTTCTTTGCAGCCACAGAAAAGTCCCCCTTTTTGTCTCCTGCCTCCATGGCCAGATTAACCATTAGGCTAAGGGGGGGTGTAACCCCGCAGCCCTCCACCTAAGGGGGCCCACTAGGTAGCCCAGATTCCCAGCTTTCAAATAATAATAATTTTTTTAAAAAGTCTCTAGCCTTTGTAGAAGTCGAAACAGGAGACAAAATGTTCAGGCACAAATCTGTGCAAGCATTTTGTGAGAAATGAGCCTTGTTACCACCTTTCAATGTTTTTAGCCAATGAGTGAAGTTATAGCTATGATTGACATTTGACCATAAAGATATGGAGAGTGAGTGACCACTTATCTGCAGGAGGGACTTCCTGGTTCATTTTGACCCGCCTCTTTTTTGTCGGCTCTTGTAGAATAGTGATTGCTGCCCGCAGAAAATTACGGGGAAATCCAGAATTTTAGTGTAGCAGTGATTAGGCTGTGACATATCCAGTCCCAAATAAAGGAGAGCAGGGATGATAGGAGTTCATGTTCTTTCTAATTCAGGTCTTATTTCATGCCAAAAACCGTTGTTGTTGTTGTTACTGCATTTGTAACTATTAAAACCAACCAACCAACCCGTCAATGTAAATAGTCTGCCATTATACCCACATATGGGGGGGGGGGGCGTGGGCGTGACTGAGTATGAGTTACATCAGCCCTGCAAAAGTCCATGATTGTTATATCCATGTTGCTGGGAAGGAGAGTAATGTATGACACCACTGCAGTGTAGTCCAGAGTTGTTATCTAGATTGCGGGGAGCTGTGTAGTTGAAGGCTAGGAGAATGTTTGCGTAAGGTTAAGAAACCAGTTCTCTACATATCAACTCAGATAAGTAAGCCCCATTCAGCTTAATTTGCCTTATTCCCAGGTAAGGGTATGGGACATATCCTCTTACCTGGGATTAAGCCTCATAATCTCAGGGATTTACTTCTCTGAGTAGACACGCAGAAACTGGGCTCTTTTTACTCCCTGTTTCTTGCCTCTGAGGTCAGCTCAACTCTTCTACCTGATAGTATTCTCTGGGTATCCTTTGCCTCCTCCCATTATTGACAACCAGTCTGGGTCTCTCATTGGCCATCCCTTCCCAGGAAGCTGTGAGAGTGCTCTCAGGGAATTTGAAATGGTCTTTGTGAGCTTTTTGCTAGCTCAGCTACTGGTGATGGCCTGTCAGTCAGCTACCCTCTCCCACCCATTGCAGCAGGAAAACAGCAACACACCAGCTCCCCAGTAAATAATCTGTTTAGCATTTCAGTCCAATTTTTAAAAATCCATTGAGTTCTTTCTGTGTCTTGCAATAACCTGAAGGAAGGAAAGGTGGGGGTGGAACAGAGAAAAGGGATTTAGGGTGCAGTCCTATGCACTTTTAGACAGAAAAAAAACCCTACAACTCCCAGCATCCCCCAGTGAGCATTGCTGGCTGGGGGAATTCTGGGAATTGTAGGACATCTTCCTGTTTAAACATAGGATTGTGCCCTTACTGTCTATTAATCTGGCCTACCTATTGTAGTCTGCTGGGAGTCCTTGGGACAAGATGGAAAAGAAATGTAAAACAATATGAACAATTCAAATGGACTCAGTAAAATGCAGAAACTTTAACTGCCTGATAGAAATAAGAGGGCTCTAAAATTTCAGAATCTTTCTAGTTGCAACGGCTTCCCTATATAGCCCTGATCCAGGGTTCCTTAAATGGCAATCATGAGAGATGCAATGTATATGGAATGTTCTGAAGGAAGAATGACTGACAGCCCAAATCTAAAGATGCTTACCTGGAAATAAGACCCACCAAGTTCAATGGAAAATTCTTAGAAAGTATGCTTAGGATTGCATATTTGTCAATATTTAGATAACTGAAATTGCCTTAGCAAATTGGGATGGATAAGTAGGGATAAAGTTTTTTTAAAAAATGATATTCTAAAAAAGGAATGGGGAAAAATAGCATTGCCATGTGAGTATTACCATTCTACACCAGCTTGTTGCAGCTTGTGAATCTGATAATTTTTCCAGTTGAGTCAAGGAGTCCACCTGTTTTACTTTACATGTTGGCCAAACAAACAAAAACAGTGTTATTTAAACCTCTGTTTAGCAATACCTTTTAAAATACTTGCTGCAAGTAATTAAAGCAAATATTTCACAAGGAAGATGGGAATACTATACTGTAAGAAAGTCGCTTGTCATTAACCTCCCTTTTGCACCCCCTTTCCTTTAAATGCATAAATGTCAAAACAGATCTCTTTTCCATTTGGATACAAATCCTACAGAAGCTCTTCCTATCTGGATCAGGATCTCCTTAAGGAACTAGAGTTAATTTAAGGCTTCTTATAGATGTTTTTAAACTTCTTTATATGATTATGGTTCTTGGTCCACAAATGGAGACAGCAAAGGAAGAGGTAAGTTTTTCTAAAAGTAGTTAAACTTTAACTATAGTGAAAGATGGAATTTTGTATCTACAGAGTGCCAAATGGCTCAACTGCCACATAGACACTGTACTGTGTCTTGTACTGCTGATTATTTTTCTGTTGGTTTCTAGTTTTTCTTTTGGTGTTTTGTATGGTATCACTTGTAAGGGTTGGCAGGTGAGAAAGGGGCCAACTGTTTACGTATATGTCAAGGGATAAACAACATATACCAACTAAATATAAGGATCTGCAGTATAAATTGTCGTTAGAGTTAATTAAATTATATTCTCTCTGTTATTTGTATTGAAAACTCCCAGCCATAAATATTATTTTCCAGAGTAGGGTATTCACCTTTTCTTCCTCCCCCCCCCCCCCCCCCAGTCTCACAGGCTATTTAGCTATATTGATTTCCTAGCATGGCTTAATAGTTACGTCTTCTCCTGCCTTCAGTATTATTTTCTGCCCCTGTACACAAGCTAATGAGAACACCATGTACTACAAGGAACATTCTCCCAAGTATTCTAGGACCCATAACAACAGAGGATGTCTTTTTGCCCCTCTAAATACAAAAATAGAACCTGAGCCCTGTTTTGTTTCTTTGCAGCACTTAACTTTGAAAGGGAGATCTGTGCCAGGGATCATGTGCCTAGCACCTTCTGACCTTGAAGCCCCTTTTCCCAATTCCTCAATGTGCAAAAGTGGCTGTGTTTACTAAGTGGTGAGAAGAAGACATTATGTACATGCTCCAAGGCTCCGGGCCTCTGAACATGGGGTCTGGAACATGTCAGCCGTGGCTCAGTTCAAGGGTGACTTACCATACATTCAGAGTGGCTTTCAGGGACAGGGAAGGCATTGCCCTCCAGATGTTGTTGGATTGCAACTCCCATCAGCCCTCACCTTTGGCTATGCTGGCTAGGGCTGATGAGAGTTGCAGTCCACTAACATCTGGAAGGCCACAAGGAAGAGATCAGAAAGCTGAACCTCAGACATTACGAAGAAATGCAGAGAACAAGGAGCACAAGTTGCTTGCCATTTCTTTCCTTTCAATGTTACGTCAGAACCTATTCTGATTGTAGGTTCCTGTCTTCCTGTTAGGAGAATTAGATAATATATCTCTCTTGAAAGTGACAGAGTCAACCAAATTATTGTTTCATATATGAGAGACTAAACAAGCTCACATCCTCATGAAAGAAACTCCTGGTTACTAACAGCACAATTCTGTGCGTGGATGTTCTGAAATAAGCCCCATTGATTTCAATGGGATTTACTCCAAGGTGAGTGTGTCTAGAATTGCAGCCTAAAAGATCCACAGTCATACTGTGAATAGTTTAAATCCCATCCTAAATACATGACTTGGAAGTAAATTCCATAGAAATCAATAGGATTAATCAAACTGGAAAAGGTAATTTAATAGTCTTCCCCTCCTCCACCTGTAGCCATTATTGCTCGAGCAAAGGTTTGTGCCACAATAACAATGGCATCCTGTGTGAAGGAAGCAGGGTAGGGTTTTATCCCACTTGCACTAAACGGATGAGGAAATCTCCAGCCGATGTTACTCTGTGCTAGCTTTAAGAAGATGGAGCCATGAAAGAGGGTGTTTGTCTGGCAGCAATCTTGCCCCACCTTCCACTTCCTTTCTGCTCAGAAAAAAAACACCTCTTTGTGTGGTACTTCTCTGCAGCAGAAAAGGATTTCCCGTAGCCCCAAACAGCAGCACAGTCAGCGTTTGCCTCTGTACAGGTGGTGGAGCCAGTTTTCAGCAATAGAGCAAGACTTGCACAGGGGTCAACTTGCCTACTATGCTTTATGCTGCTTCTGTGCAACACTGTTTAGGAATACATGATCTAACCATATAGTGAGAAGTTCAATATGGCATAGAATTATGGCTCCAATGTATTTAGAAAAGAACAGTTGGTGAATTAAACAGGAATAAGGCCAGATCTCAAATATAATTTTCTACTGGGACACATGACTTGGAGCAAGGACTTGTTACACAGGTTGCATGCTCTGTCATAAACTTGTTATGCTAATGCTGTTATTATGCTTGGCTGCTGCTAACACAAGGTTACTCAGTTTCAATTTAAAGAAGACATTGACTAATAATTTGTCAGAAGTCTGAGAAATGGAGCCACATGTTTCAAATGAGATACTGACTTCATAAATATAAAATGTGTACTCTTTAAGAACTAGTACAGAATTACAGTTGTAGCCAAACACATAAAACTTACTTGCACCCATATGAGGTACGTCTTAGCAGTTCCCCAAGCGACACTACTTAAAAATACCAACATTTCCAGAATGGCCCTTCCCTCAGGGCTAGAATGAGAGGTTATGGTTTCAGCCCTGATCTTATTATCCTGTAGTGGGGCAGTTACATCTTTGGTCCCTGCCCCCCATCTGTCAAGATTTTACCCTGGGAGTCCTAACATGTGCAGAATGATCCTGTGCGTGCTTAGCACTGAGTTCAATGGAACATACTTCCTGCTGTGGTTAAGGCTTCAGCCTTCGGTCAATCTGTTTACTAGGGAATGTTTGAAGTTGCAAGCTAAGATACAGGCAGTGAAGCAGCATATATTTTTCCTGGGAAATGCAGGTGCATGCATTAGACAGCTTGGTAGACAAGAGTAGCAAGATGTGTATACACATCTTGCTACTCTTGTCTACCAAGCTGTCTAATGCATGCAAGTATTTTCTGGAGCAGAGGAGTGATAGTTCTAAGGATCCAGGACAGAATAGTGAATGTCCAAAGATAAGGCAGGGCAGGCTTGGACTCGCATTGTGGGTGGCAGCGGAGCCAGACCAGTCTTCCTCCACTGGTCACAGCTTATGGTCATGGGTCTTTCTCTGAACCAGGCGGACCTCTGAGGGTGTTTTCTATGGTGACTGCTGGCATCTCTGTTGGCATGGTGGGGTTAGGTGTGCAGGCATGGTACATACAATGGCTTCCAAAGTGCAAGGCTACATATCAAATGAAAAGTGGAAAGAAAAATGATACGCTGTGGGTAAGTAGGGGGTAGGATGCTTTGAAAACATAGAATCATAGAAAAGTAGAGTTGGAAGGGGCCTACAAGGCCATCGAGTCCAACCCCCTGCTCAATGCAGGAATCCAGGTCAAAGCATCCCTGGCAGATGGCTGTCCAGCTGCACCTTGAATGCCTCCAGAGTTGGTTCCATTGTCTTATTGCTCTGACAGTCAGGAAATTTTTCCTGATGTTTAGGTGGAATCTGGGTTCCTGTAACTTGAGCCCATTATTCCGTGTCCTGCAAACTAGGATGATCGAGAAGAGATCCTGGCCCTCCTCTGTGTAACAACCCTTCAAGTAGTAGAAGAGTGCGATCATATCTCCCCTCAGTCTCCTCTTCTGAAGGCTAAACATGCCCAGTTCTTTCAGTCTCTCCTCATAGGGCCTTGTTTCCAGTCCCTTTATCATCCTTGCTTGTTGCCCTCCTCTGAATCCTCTCCAGTTTGTCTACATCCTTCTTAAAGTGTGGTGCCCAGAACTGGACGCAGTACTCAAGATGAGGCCTAACCAGTGCTGAGTAAAGGGGAATTATCACTTCACGCGATTTGGACGCTATACTTCTATTAATGCAGCCCAAAATAGCATTTGCCTTCTTTGCAGCCACATCGCATTGCTGGCTCATATTCAGTTTGTGATCTACCACAATTCCAAGATCCTTCTCACTTGTAGTATTGTTGAGCCAAGTGTCCCCCTCTGCATTTGGTTTCCTTTTCCTAGGTGCAGCACTTGGCATTTATCCCTATTAAATTTCATTCTGTTGTTTTCGGTCCAGCGCTCCAGCCTATCAAGATCGCTTTGAATTTTGTTTCTGTCTTCCAGAGTATTAGCTGTTCCACCCAACTTTGTGTCATCTGCAAATTTGATAAGCATTCCCTGCACCTCCTCTTCCAAGTCATTAATAAAAATGTTGAAGAGCACTGGGCCCAGGACCAAGCCCTGTGGTACCCCGCTCGTTACCTCTCGCCAGTTTGAGAAGTAACCATTGATAAGCACTCTTTGAGTCCGATTCTGTAGCCAATTGTGGATCCACCTGATAGTTGTTCCATCTAGCCCACTTTTAGCTAGCTTGCTAATCAGGATATCATGAGGCACTTTGTCGAAAGCTTTGCTGAAGTCCAGATATATTATGTCCACAGCATTCCCACAGTCCACAAGGGAGGTTACCCGATCAAAAAATGAGACCAGATTAGTCTGGCAGGATTTGTTCTTGACAAATCCATGCTGGCTTCTAGTAATCACTGCATTGTTTTCAAGATGCTTGCAGACTGACTGCTTTATAATCTGCTCCAAAATTTTCCCGGGGATTGATGTCAGACTGACTGGTCTATAGTTCCCAGGTTCCTCCTTCTTGCCCTTTTTGAAGATAGGAACAACATTTGCCCTCCTCCAGTCATCTGGCACTTCACCTGTCCTCCATGATTTCTCAAAGATAATAGACAGTGGTTCTGAGAGTTCTTTCTCAAAGATAATAGACAGTAGTCCCCCATCACTACTACATCATGCCTCCTTGAAACATTGGTAATTTGCTTTTCAAAAGTTTCATCCTCGTCTTCTCCTTGATTGGGTGGTCGGTAGTAGACTCCAGCTGCCATGTTCGTTATATTCTTTGCCCCATTTATTTTAACCCCGATGCTCTCAATGGGGCTGCCAAGCTCATCTTCCTGTATCTCTGTGCAGAGATATGTATTTTTAACATACAGTAATACCTTGGGTTGCAAGTAACTTGGTTTGAGAGCATTTTGCAAGACAAGCAAATTTTTAAATATTTATTTATTTTTTACTTGATATACAAGCGACGTCTTGCAATACAAGTACTGTAGTACAGCTTAAATTAAAAATCTGTGTTCAAATTTTTTGGGGGGGATTTCGTTTTGATATAAGAGTGTTTTGGATTACAAGCACGTTTCCGGAACGAATTATGCTCTCAATCCAAGGCATGACTGTACAGCGCAACTCCACCTCCCTTTCTGTTGCTTCTGTTCTTTTTGAACAAGTTATATCCTTCAATTGGTGTATTCCAGCCATGGGAGTCATCCCACCAAGTTTCAGTTATACCTATCAAGTCGTATTTGCCCTCATGTATTAAGAGTTCAAGTTCGTTCTGTTTGTTGCCCATACTCTGGGCATTAGTATAGAGACATCGAAGACTATGTGCTTTATAGTCCGACTTTTTCCCTACATTTTGTGGTAGACTATCATTGGGCACCGCTGGAGCTGTTCTCTCTGTTGAGGCACAGAGGCCTTCTTCCATTGTTACCCCCGAGTTTATGTCTCCCTCCCCTGTTGGATTCAATTTAAAGCCCTTCTGATGAAGTTCCTCATGCTGTGGCCAAACACATTCTTCCCAGTCCTTGTGAGGTACAACCCATCCTTTGCCAGCAGTCCATCTTCCAGGAAGTGTAGCCCGTGGTCCCAGAATCCAAATCTCTCGTGTCGGCACCACCTTCATAGCCAGTCATTCACTCGGAGCATTTTTCTTTCCCTTTCTGTTCCTCTTCCAAGTACTGGAAGGATGGATGAGAAAACTATCTGGGCCCCAAAGTTCTTGAGTTCCCTTCCCAACTCTTCAAAGTCTGCTGTGATTTCTTTGTAACTCCAGTTGGCAGTATCATTTGTACCCACGTGGATGAGAAGAAAGCGGTATGTGTCAGTGGGCTTTATGAGCCTCGGCAGCTGCTCTGTCACATCTTTAATCCATGGCCCGGGGAGACAGCACACCTGGCGAGTCCATGGGTCTTCGCGACATACTTTGGCTTCGATCCCCCGCAGGAGGGAGTCTCCCACTACTAGTACTCTTCTCTTTCTTTTGCTGTAGGCCTTGGTTTGATTGCCTCCACTTGACTGACCTTCAGCCTCTTGCTCACTGTCACGTTGGGTGCCTGGTAATTCATCCTCTGCAGGCTGTCCTTCGCTCTCGTCCTCAAGTACCTGAAAGCGGTTCCATAGCTCCACTGCTTCCACAGGCACAGAATGTCTTCTAATTCTTCTGCTCCTAACAGTCACCCTTTTCCAGGGAGTTCCCTCTACATTATTTCCCCTTTTTTCCATCTGGTATACAAGTCCTTCTCTGGGGGTACCCATTGGTAGTGTGAGTTTGAGTCCACTGTGGACTGTGCCTGGGGAGCAGGGTGGGGTCCAGCCTCATTTTGTGGGCAGCAGCGATGTGTCCTCTGGATGTGTTGGAGCTGTTCGGCTTCTCAGTTGTCTCAGGGTCTCCAAGAAGGCTTTGCTTTAACCTGTGGGAAAACTTGCTGGGCTTGTCCACAGCACGGAGTTGGCATTGGCCCCTGGGCTGAGCCCTCCTAACCTCTTCAGGTAGGAGGAAGCAGTTTGTTGTTCTTCCATTCTGGGCATAATGGTCCACATACCTTCCAAGCTTTCACAGATTAAAGAAGGGACATGCTCATCCTAGGATCACTTTGAGAACCCTGCGTCCTCCACTCTGAAATGTTGTTCAAAGCTCTTCACTTTGTTTTATAGGCTGTATTCATTTACTGCCCTCCACTGACTTAAAACCCAAGAAGCTGATTAGTCTTTAGCAGGGGCAGGCAACGTGTGGCCCTCCAGATGTCTTGGCCTACAACTCCCATCATCCCTTACCATTGGCTATGCTGGCTAGGGCTGATGGGAATTGTAGGCCAACACAGCTGGAGGGCCACAGATTGCCCATTCTGGTCTTTGGGTAGAGAGACACTAGAAAAGCGTAATTGCCCTGCAAGATGTTATCAATAGTTCAAAATATACCTCTGCAGCTGAAGTTTGTGAACATGCCCAAATAGCTGTTAGGTTTATTGACAGGCTATGTACTGCATGGTGCCTTAGTGTTCATGCACATGCATTTACATGCACATGTACTAGAGACAAGATGCTTCCATTCCCTCACAAGAGATTTGATTTCTAGAAGCGGGGTGTGTGTGTGAGAGGGAGCTGAACCATGAAGAAGAACAATGCTAACTCCCACGAACAACGTTTAGTATCCCCCAAAGAACGAAGTAGGGGCAGCGATTTAGCAAGGGCATGTTACCCTTCCCATCAGAACAATACGAACAGATACAGAAGATAGCTGCAATATTGATTGCTCCACTGCGATTGTTCGCTGTACGTCAGTCAGGTGCTTCGTTTGCAGCCTCCTTGGGGCAGGGACTGTGTTTTGCCTCATAAAAACAGCACGGCAGTGTGAGAGCTATTATTGCCGTACAATGGGACAACTGAAAAGACATACTTCTGTCCAAGCACCGTCTGCTTCGCCTGCAGTATCGTCGTCTCTTCCACACCTCATTTATTTATGGCGGCGGCGGTGGTGCGGGCGTCTTAGCGAGGGTACTCTCTCTTCCGCCGCCTCCCGCAGCCATGGTTTCTCCCTCTCTCCCCGGCCATTAGTGGTACGTCCCGTTCGTCGGGCAGGAGGCCAGGACAGGAAGAGGCGGAATGGGCGGCGCTGCCGGCTGCAGCTGGGGCCCCCTGAGCTGAGTCGCAGTTGCTGCAGTAAGATGGCTGCTGCCGGCATTGCCGCGGTTGCCGGGGGCAGCCCGGAGGACGCCGTGGCGGCCGTGGCTGGAGGATTCGGGCAGGGTTGGAGGGAGGACGCTCAGCGCTACTGCGGGCTGGTCTTGAAGAGCGTGAGTGCGGGGAAAGGAAGGGGGCCACCCGGGGTGGAGGGTGTGGGCGTGGGGCGGTCGGCCTTTGCCGGAGGCTCTCCTTGCTTTGGCGCTGCTTAATATCCAAAACAAGCGGTACCCGAACCTGCCTGCAGGTTGTATCTCTTGATCTGGATGAAACATCACACTGTCCCATGCCCAAATACGTGGTCGTGGCTGCTGCGGGTGGCTCAAGTGATGAGGGAGTTGAACTCAGCACATGCTCGAAGGTACATTGTTACTGCTTCACCTGTGCCTGGTATTGAAAATAGTTTCTAGGCGCAAAGCACCGGTTAAAGTGAAGTCCGTGGCCTGTCGCCAAGGCGATGGCGAAATGCTTCCAGGCTGGGATGAAAACTCCCAGTCCCAAGTGCCTATATACTGGGGGGGGGGGGGGTGCTGCTGCTGCTGGCGATGTATTTCGTTACATTTATATCCCGCCTTTTTTTCCTCTTGCAAGGAACCCAAGGCAGCTTACATGATCCTCCTCCTCTCCTTTTTATCCTCACAACAACCCTGTGAGGTAGGTTAGGCTGAGAGTCAGTGACTGATCCCAGTCACCTAGTGACTGGCCTGCAACCTTGTGTTAAAGACATACACTTAGAATTAAAGAATTCTGAGCCCAGGAATTTGTTTTGAGTACCAAAACTGAATGAAGCTCAGTCCTTCCACACAAAAATTAACTCGTGGATTGAAGACCAAGCTGTCTTTATTTCAGCAGTATAATTTAGGGTGAAGGGGTATAGCCGTTTTGTTACAGCTATTGTTAAACAATTGGGAGTTAGAAATCCTTGCCAATCTACTGCAAATCATCTATTAGTAGACCTACCTTCTGACCACCGCTGTACCATCCCTGAGTCTTTGCAGAGTGGTAATGTGACAGTTGATAAAGCAGGTGTGGGCAACTTGTAGCCCGCCAGAGGTTGTTAGACTGCAACCCCCATCATCCCTCACCGTTGGCTGTGCTGGCTAGGGCTGATGAAAGTTGCAGTCCAACAACCTCTGGAGGGCCACAAGTTGCCCGCCCCTGTGCTAAAGGCTATAATTTTGAGCGTCTAGTTCTTACTGGATTAGGCTGTGAAGAAACATCTTGTCAGTTGAGAAGGGAAGCTGATAAACTGTTGCTGGCATGGGAGAATAAAGTGTAGGATTTATTTTGTATTATGCTTGTAGTAGTGAAGCCTCTGACACAGACGGAGCTGGTATGAAGTCAAGGAAAATTGTTCACGAACAGCCCAACAACCAAGGGAACAAAATATTGGTAGGGAAAGTTGTCAGTTTGGCTGGGTTTAAAGTGTGAATTGGGCCAGCCTTCCCCAACCTGATGCCCTCCAGATGTTTTGGACTTCAACTCACTTCAGCCCCAGCCGGCATGGGCAATGCTCAGGAATGCTGGGAGTTGTAGCCCAAAACATCTGGAGGGCACTTGGTTGGGAAAGACTGGCATTGGTCCTAGTGACAGAGGTAGCTTTGTGGGGGAACTGAGGACAGAAGAGCTCCTAGGAGGTAGAAAAGCTAAGAGATAAGGAAGGATACCAGTGACAAGGTGGCTTTAAGGATAGAGTAGCTAATGTACTGAGAAACGGGGGTGGGGGGGAAGAGAAAGGTAAAGGAACAGAGCAGAGAGAAGCTCTGACAAAACTGCATGGTGCTTAATGTCAGAAGGGCCTGTATGCTGGTAGGCAGAAAGGAATGTTAAAGAGATTGGCCAAGAAACAGGGTGGCTAAAAAAAGTGGGACAAAGTAAGCAGTGGGCTACAAGCAGGAATCTAGGGAAACAATGGATCAAGCAGACATGAACAAATGAGGCAAGGAAAAACTAGGGCTAGGTCAAAATTCATATTTGATGGAGAGACAGGAAGGAAGTAGAAAGATATTGGAGATGTTAAGGTCTGGGGACTGTGGGCCAAAGGGCCATTGGCTTACAGGGCTCTTTTTTTAACGGTTGCATGTAAGGGGAGTTCTGTTGTGGTTTCTGCAGTCACTGCAGCATTGTGACCTGGCAACCCTAAGGGGACAATGAAGGCCAAGAAGTAGACCCGGTTTAACGTGGCAAATCTTGGGTTAATTAATCAGCCCAATCGGGTTGAATATTCAGAATGGCCACAGAATACCCCAGCAAATTGTAGGTCAGTTAACTCATGATTTGCTGCCATTATGTGCAAACAACCCGATAGTGTGAGAAAGCAGGGTCTTGAGTTTCACCTATTGATTTCAACTAACCAGCCAAATCATTTTGTGCTTCTGGACGAGGCTTTTATTGTGCAATTGCTAACCCTCATTCACAGAATTTTATGCGGTGGTCCAGATGTTGTCTTCCATTCCTAATCCTCTCATATTTTTGTATTTCTTCTTTCTTTTTTCTCACCAGGAAAAATCTGTTAAGAAAAAATGGAATAACTGCACCATGCCTTTTGATTGATAGTGCTTGGAGCCCTCCATCTGGAAGGATGCTTTGGCTTCAGGCAGTGTTGCCCTTGGGGGATAGGAGCACTGTAAACATGAGGATCTACAATGGACCAGTTTGCATGATTGAACAGCCCACCATGGCTTACTTAAGCCCTGGTGAGCTGTGCTGTGTGCTTATCATGTTGACCAAACCTGGGAACCATGGATTATGCGAGGGTTAAACAACAGAACTTGGGTTATGTGAGGGTTGTTTAACCTTTGCGTAACCCACAGTGCCCACATTCAGACAACATGACAAGCTGTGGTCACGGTTTGAACATTCAAAAACCGGCCTGGCACGTGTTGCGGCTCTCTGTAGCAGCAGTAATTGTGCAAACTGGGTCAGTGTTGGTCATCTTGTTAATGTTCAAAGTTCTATCATTTTCCCAATCCTTTGTACTGTTACATCTTCTCAGTATCATTATTTCTCGTGGCAGTTTGAATTGGACTAACAGTTTAATCGGACACGTGTTTTCTAGGGAATTGCCCATTCATTTCATTTGGATTTATTTGCCAGTAGATTTAGGATTGCTGTTCAGGGCCACAATCCTTTGCACACATATTTGGGAGCAAGCCTCATTAAAAAATAATGGGACTTACTTTGGTGTAAACAAACATTGGATCAGTCACTACCTGCCTTGGAATGTGGTTAGTAGCAAGATAATAAGTCTTGTCTTTCATTGAATAATAACTGTTAATCTCCAGACCAAATACAGGGTTTCTGATAACTATCGTTTCTAAAAAAAGTAAATATATGAGAGACTACAGCTGAATCACTAAACTGCAGAGTTTGCTTTGCCAATAGGTAATGCTCAGCATTTATATGTACAATTGCTTATAATAAAATAATCATCCCTTTGCTCTCTCCCAACTTTTCTATAGTATTTATTTCTAGGTTGAATTTTTTAATGAATTGTTGTCTGGAATTAACATGATCAAGAAACAATTGACATTAACAAGCCTGCTGTCAGATGTTGAGAGGAAAAACTTGTGTTTCTGTTTTAAAGGTTGTTGCAGCATTGCCTGAAAATATGAGACCTGGTCCAGATCTTTATGGCTTTCCATGGGAAATTGTGATTTGTGGTGCTGTTATTGCCATTTTTACTATCTTACTGCTAGTATGCCGGAGCTATCAGTCAGTAAGTATGCAGTTTTGACCATACAGAGTTGTACCGGACTGTGTTGGAATGCTTTAAAAATATTGGTACTGGGCTCCTAGCTAGAGTAGATTTGTGTAGCCCAATCCTATGCATATTTATTTGGAAATATGGCCCATCCATTGTGGGACTGCAGCAGTAGAATTATACAAATAGCTATGGTGGGTGGTGTTCTCTTCAATCTAAACATAAAAGGAAGTCTCATAACTTGTATTTTGGCTACTTAACATTTCAATTTTATATCTGAAATATGTTAGAAAGTAAATTGTGGAAAAACCACTTCAGTGTTTATTGCATTTATTAAATTATCAAAACCAGTTTCTACTTATTTATTTTAATATTAATAAATTGCCGTTGATTTGAAACTCTCAAGGCAGTATAGGTTACAGTTTCAAAATCAATTTAAAAAACATTCAAGGTTATACTTATTGGTACAAACTGGTACTCCTAATTGCGTAACTTTTTAACTTCCTCATTTTTTAATCTCTATCTTGGAAGTGCTGATTACCCAATCCAACAGTCTAGCCTCTTCCTTCCCCCCACTTGGTAAAGATGCAGCCTGAAGAAGAATTGTGCAAACTTGAGATTGTGTGTGTGTTTCACCAACAAGATGATACAAATAACATTTCTGTCTTTATTATGCTGGGACTATCTTTATTTTGTTGCTATGTTTTTGTGCTTTGAGGTACTTCACTATATACATGCAGGATATATCTAAGATAATAGCCTTCCTGTCCTATTTCAGTGACTATGACAAATTACCATAGTTCTCCTTTAATTAGGAACTTGCTTGAAAGTTTTTACTTTGTTATGCTTTTCAAATGACCATTGCTGTAATATTGTATTGTCAATATCAGTCTGAAACTATAAATCCGGAGTTTTGGTGGGAATGATAATGAAGGTGATGGAAATAGGTGGAAGGCACAAGTAATCTCTGGTGTGTGTGTGTGTTGTGTGTGGTGGTGGTGGGGTACAGGTGAGAGGCTATGTCAGTGATGGTGAACCTATGGCACGTGTGCCACAGCTGGCACGCAGGGACCTCTCTGTGGGCACGCGAGAGGAGTGAGATCAGGCAGGGGTCCCGGGCGCCTCCTGCCGCGAGGATTCCCCTGAGGGGCAGGAGAGCAAGCGGGGCGAGGCGAGGCGGGGAGGGCAGCTGCCGCTTTAAATGCTCGGTTGGCTGCTCTCTGCCTCTCGCGCTCACTCTCTGCCTCTCGCGCTCACTCTCTGCCTCTCGCGCTCACTCTGCCTCTCGCGCTCACTCTCTGCCCTCCTCCTCCAGCCTTGCCTGCCTGCCTGCCTGCCTGCCTGCCTCAGAAGCGGTGGCTGGGCTGCCGCTTTAAATCTCCGCCTCGCGCGCTCACTCGCTCTCTGCCCATGGGGGGATAGAAGGGGCTGGGGGGGCTGATGTGGAGGAGTCAGGAGACAGCCCTTGCTGGGTCGGGCTCAAAAGACACACTGGCAGCTTGGAGGTGGTGTGATTTAAGCTGTGGTGGCTTGTGCGATTCAACTCTAAACTAAAACCTTGTTATTCAGGTTTAATTGCAGTGTTGGCACTTTGAAATAAATAAGTTGGTTTTGTGTTGCAGTTTGGGCACTCGGGCTCAAAAAGGTTCACCATCACTGGGCTATGTGAATGAGAAGCAAGGAGTGCAAAGAGGAAATGAAGGGGAAAACTTGCATGTTAGAGTTGTTTAGCGTCCCTTCACAAGGTGTTTAACTCTTATCCGATGGCAGTCATAGATTGGGAGTGGATTGTGGGATTGCATGCTCTCTCAGAGCAATCCGTCTTAACTTCAGTTCAGGGATATGATTGTAATAACATTCACTATGATTAAGGCTAATCAGGTTCCTTGCTCAAGCAGGATTATTAACCAGATCAGAATCCTGCTGAAGTGAGTGAACTTGGTTAGCTATAACTGTGTTTAATGTCTGCAGATGTATCCCTTAACTGTGATTAAATGGGAGGCATTGTGGGGAGGAGGTGTGTAATCTTTCAAGCTGTTCTTGATCTCTTACCTGAATCAAGAGGGCCCTGATGTTATGTTTTCCATCACCTGGGAATCTACTTTACTTGTTATTGACTATACTACTCTAATCTTTCCTTAAGATTTAAGATTGAAAACTGAACTTCAGTCCCATCTAATGCTGTAAACAAACCGCAATGTTTGCTCTTCTTTTGCAGATTAGAAGTAGACTTTATGTAGGTAAGTTCAATTTTTGTCTGTGGGTTGAGTGTAGCTGAAGAATTGAGTTGAAACCATTTTCTCTCTGTTAAAGGTTACTACATAAAGCATTTCCTCTTTTTAGGGAGGGAGAAACAGCTTGCCAGTAAAGTTGCTGAACTAGTTGAAGACAAATGTAAAGTACTGGAGAAACTCAGTCTCTGCAAAAAAGAGGTAACTTTGATTACTCTAATGCTTAAATTCTCAGATTGTTTTTTATTATTTCCGCCTGAGTTTTTAAAGTAGTAGAATATAGCCTTTCATGTTTAATTGTCAGTTTATTTGAATTATCTGTTCTGTCTTGTTGCACATAGTATTTTTGCAGCTCAATCATGTGCATATTTACTTGGAAGTAAATCCCATTGTGTTCAGTGGGGCTTGCTTTTGGGTAAATGGGCATAGCTTCAACGGGATTTTCTTCCGACTGTGATTTTTTTTCTACGCAGGAAAATGAATAGCAATACATCAACAAATCTTCAAATAGTATTAGTAGATTTTAAAGACCATACTTATCCACAAAAATGTATTCACACTGCAAGGGCAAGGATCTAGTTTTCTGTAAATATTTCACTTCATAAATAATCACACATGCCAATGACTTTAAATGATATTGAATTATTACTTGCAATTATTTGAAATTGATGAATGTTGTGGGTTTTTTCTCTGTATTGCGACACATAGGTGAAACTTTCAAGAAATCTATGAGGGTTGTTTGTTGTTAAAGGCTAAAAGAGGAGTAGGATTTGGATTAGGGGGTCCCATGGATCTTCCAAACTCATGTTTAATTTGGCCCTTAAACTCTTATCACAGTAGTTGTGCTTTTAGGGTACAACCTACTTCACCTCAGTGGGGCTTTGTAGAACCAGCACGTGTTGGATTGTGTCGGGGAGGCCAGTCGTATGGTCCCAGTACATCAGTAGTTAGTAATAAACTTAGATCAAAATAATAGACTGCTTAGTGCTCATTTGTGTCTCTGGGCTGGATACAAATTAAAGGAAGCTTGACAAGGCCTAGCTGTATGCATCATTAAGGACTGAGAGTGAAGGGTCCCAAAGAAGTGTAATCTTTAAGAAAGGGGTGGGCCATAGCACAATCACTCAACACAAGTTTACATGCTCTGCACTGAAATGCCATTGCCATTATAATGTGTCTCTGCATGTGATTTGTGTCTTTACCTAATTCATGCCCACACCATGCTTCCTTGCTCTTGCAGGGGAAGGCAGAAAAACCTCCCAAGAGCCACCCCCTTTTTAAAATTAAGCCCAACTTGTTTTAAGCAGTTGGTCTTCATCTGGGGCATTCTTGAATATCGAATTTCAACCTGATATCTGTGCACCAGTTCCAATTGTGTGTATATATCTGGTTGAAGCCTGATGTTGAGGAGTACTCCTGAGTGAGAACAACTGTTTGAAATCCATTGGGATTTCTACTGCTAGAAATACAGTGACTGCTATGCAGTTAGGAATTGACACTCTCTGTGCTAACCTACTAATAATTTGAGCAGTCTGCTTAGCCTGGTTCAACCAGTCTGATCATTAAAAAGCTGAATTGACAGGCATTTTTGCTAGTGGAACAATTTGAGGAGTGCAGCCAATTCCTTTTCTTCTTTTGATCCTAACATGGAGTTTTCATTTCAGTATGAAGGGTTAGAAAATTCCCTGAAAGATGTCAGCCTTCTGCAAGGGTCAACCACTACATCAGACATCAAGGTAAAATCTGAATGAAAAACGCACTTGTGTAATATTTACATTTATGAAATAGTTTGTGCTTTGTAGCCTGACCCCGTGCATGTTTGTTCAGAAGTCTCACTGTGTTCAAGGGTGGGGAGCAGTCACTGCCAAATAAGTGTGCATTGAATTGCAACCCTAGATAGGGTTTTTGTTGCTTTTTATAAACTAAACATTTACTAAATTCATTGCTGATTGTTAAGGTCCTGTGATTGGATGCCATAGTTAGTGCTGGCCCTCCCATGAGCCACATAGTTCAGGAAGGTCAGTAGATTGTGTGCCCACAATCTGCTGCTTGGAGGGCTGCCTGCCACAACCGCATTTCATCAGCTGACTGCAGCAGCTGCTGCCACCCCCACTTGCCTGCTCTTGGATGCCACTACTTGCTTCTGTGGCATTTGCTACAGCAAGGAAGTGACTGGTGGGACTCTCAGAGTGCCCACCCCATGCCTTGCTCTGAGGGATCCTTCCTCAGAGTGATGCATTGTGGGTGAGGTGGCCACAGAGATCACTTGTGCTGTCACCACCATGACAGTGGCAAATACTGTTTTTAAGTTATTTAACTTTAAACAGTATTTTCTGCCATTGTGGCAAAGCACTGGAAGTACAGGTGATCTTGATAGCCACCTTATCCACAATGCATTACCCTGGCAAAGGGCCACTCAGAGTGAGGCATGCAAGGAGAAAGCTGAGGAGGCAGTGGGTCTGTTTCAGACAGACCTCTTGCAGCAGCCTTGACAATAGTCAAGTTACAAGTTTACCATGCAAATGTGGGATGTAGAATTGTGAAAATCGTAGTTGTCATTTATTGTTTTTAAATGAAGGTTTCAAGCCCATCTGTTTAAATGAGTTTAACGAAACATAAGAAATGTCTGGTGAAATTCCAAAAGAAATGGGGAAGGCCTGAGCAAAATGTACGGGTACTCAGGAAGTGGGATGTCAGCACTCTGAATAGTCCCTACTGTTTCAGCGTGGTAGCAGAAGTAGAAATTATACAAAATTAAGCACATTATGCATGTGAAGGATGGCTGCCTAGCCTGTCCTGCAAGGTAGGCCACAGCATCAATGTATCCCCGGACTGCCTCCCACCTCCCTGGTTCCCTTACACCAATTTGGTGTAGCAGCCCAGCCTTTCAGACCAAAAAGGAACACACACAAATTTAAGATGGAGACTTTATTAAAACAAAGATTAAGAATTAAGCAGTGTAGGGTCTCCAATGGTCCAATACATATAAAAATAATCCCTTATAAGAAAGGGCTAAAAAGAAGGTAGGGAAAAAGGGGGTGAGGTAGGTTGTTGTGAGGAAAGGGGAATAGGAATAAAAAGGGACTCTTAAAAGGATATCTAAAACAAACCCCAAAAGTCTGCAAAGAACTGCTTGAGCCAAACCAGGCCTAGCTTCCCCAGCTATCCTGCAAATCCGGTATACCTGTCCCAGATGGATCTTCCTGCCTTCTGAAGGAGGGCCCCCCGCCCTTTCCCAGCTGCGGGCACTTTCTCATGATTTTATCCCAATTAACATCTGTCCTTGCTACACAGCTCTGCAGATACTTGTTATCTCCCAGGTGCCACTAACTATCTCATGCTACCCAAGGACTCCCAACACATTCCAAGGAAGAGCAAGAGAACAAGGGTGAAAGAATTCAAAATCAATCAGAGGCGGGTGAAGGGGGAACTTAGCTTAGCCTCCAGCAAGTCCCATCTTCACAATGCACACTTCAATTTGCATGTCTTTCAAGTTGCAGCATTTGATTTTGGATGTCCTTGTCCTAGGCACTGGATTTTTTTGGGCAATGTAATATGCAGTCTTGATATGCAAATAATTTAAAAATTGATATAATGAATGAATGAATGAATGAATGAATGAATATATTTATTACGGTCAACGACCAGCTCCCAATAATAAAACAGTATCAAATATACAAACATATAACGTACAAAGCACCATTATAACAATAATACATTCCAAGGTGTATAAAATTTATATCAGATTTAAAAACAACAAACAAACAAACAAAACCATAACCAGGATAAAGGATCACTATCTTAACAAGGAAGTGCGGCAAGCTATGGCAGCTGTACAAAATTTGGCCACTTTATTAGTAATAGAGGGGATCTGGTCAGAAAGTAGCAGCAGTATGTAATGATCTTCTGATCTACTTGGGAATTTACACAAAATAGGTAAAATAAGTTCTCTGCGAATGTCCCGATAAAAGGAACAGTATAAAAGAACATGACCCACGGATTCAACTTCCCCATTATTACAGGGACAGAGACGGTCCTGGAAAGGTATTCCTTGATATCTCCCCTCCAAAAGCATGGAAGGCAAGACATTAAATCGGGCCAAAGTAAAAGCTTTTCTGAGCTTGGGAAAAGTTAAATTGGCCAGATATGAAGGGGGGTCAAAAATCTTATTACCTATCCCACTAAATTTGGGCAATGCACTTAAATGATCTTGTAATTCTATGTCCCAGATTCTCTGCTTAACAACTGCTTTGGCTTTGGAGTAACCCAGCGCTATTAAGGTGTTGGGGGAGAGTCCCATTAATAACAGTTCTTTAAGCAGGTGCCTTTTCCACTTCGATTGAAAGGAGTCCAACAGAATCAGTGGTGCAAGTCCTACTGGTGAAAAAACAAGTTTTAGCCAGTAGTTTATCATATATACCTTGGCACGAGCTTCAATAGGGATTAAACCAGCCTCCAGTCGCAAAGTTATGTTGGGGACACAATGAGGAACTGAAAATATGGCTCTTAGGAACTTTGTCTGAATAATTTCTAGGGGACGAAAGTTGTAATAGGCACACAATTGGGAACCGTACAACATTTGTGCAACAATTTTAGCCACAAATACTTGAATCACGGAGGGGATATATTGCCCGCCTTTAGTATAGAAAAATCTTATCAGTGCTGCAGCACTCCTCCGTGCATTAGCTGCAGCATTATTTATTTGAGAAAGCCAGGATCCAGAAGTATGAAACATTATTCCTAAGTATTTGTAACTTGACACCTGTTCTAAAAGGTTCCCATTAATTGACCATTTGTGCTTGATTCTCCTCCTACTAAAAACCAACACTTTAGTCTTTGAATAGTTGATTGTCAGCCGTTCCTCATTACAGTATGATTGCAAGGCCCTCAAAAGTCGCCTTAGCCCAATACTGGATAGAGACAGTAACACCGCATCGTCAGCGTAAAGGAGAATTGAAAGAGAGCGGGTAGCTAACTTGGGTGGATGAAAATCAGGGTTTGATAAACTTGCCACAATTGAATTAATATAAAAATTAAACAACGTGGGGGCTAAAATACAACCCTGCTTAACTCCATTAAAGGTGGAAACTGGCCTAGACAGAACCCCAAATATAATGAATACATCATAATGCAGCCTCATCTATGGAGTGGCTCCTAATGCTTTTGTATTACATAATTAAAATTAAAAGTGGTCTGTAACTACTACTATGTTTTAGATTGTTTTTTGTGAAGGACCGCTACTGGCCTTTTTGCATGAGTTTGGGAGTTAATGGGTTAACCAGCACGTTAAAAACTCTGTTCGCCTCTCCCAGGTTATCTGAGTTCAACCGCAGCAGAATAGCACTGAATCAGAACCTGCAACAGGCCAGTGGCTGTTGTTTATAACAAGTTTAATTGAGCGAAGCGGGTCAGGAAGATAAGGAATTCACAGTTGATACAAGTTGTTTATAAACATTCAAAGTGTGAAACCACAATACACAGTAAAGGTAATGAGGCTTGCAAAGCACAGACAGAAGACTATCAAAGAACCCACACTATTTTCTATCTAACACTGAAGAACCTACCTAGCCTGTTGCTAGCAATTCCGTAGAACTTGAAATATTTTTACCAAGCTGCCTGCTTGGGATTGGGCTCCTGGGCTGGGCTTAGCTGATGACCCGCGGTCCGTGCAGTCCCGCACCTTGTTCCCAACCTCTACGGAGTTTAGGCTGTCCTTTTACCCCCTCCTCTTGCCCCAGCCCTCCCCTCTGATGACAGGATGAACTGGTTCTGCTCAGCAAGGGTTTGTGGCACCTCTTGGGTGCTTGAGGGTATTCTGCAGCTCTTTAAGACTGCTTGGGAAAACCATTGAGGTGAATGCAAATGTGTCCCATTGAAGTGCCCTGGGCAGGGATTATGCAGGTGATGGGGTGAGGTATGTGCCCGGTCAGGCTTTCTCTCCACATTTTTGTAGT
The DNA here is from genome assembly GCA_021292165.1 of Shinisaurus crocodilurus. Classification (NCBI taxonomy): domain Eukaryota; kingdom Metazoa; phylum Chordata; class Lepidosauria; order Squamata; family Shinisauridae; genus Shinisaurus; species Shinisaurus crocodilurus. The sequence goes on from CM037876.1 coordinate 270,863,821, forward strand.
TATAAAAGGCCACAGGTTATCCACTTGTTATTTGTTATTGGACAGATTCATGGAGGATAAGGCTATCAATGGCTACTAGTCCTGCTGGCTATATGCTACCTCCAGCATCAGTGGCAGTATGCCTATGTGAACCAGTTGGTGGGGAACATGGGCAGGAGGGTGCTGTTGCACTCATGCTGTGCTTGTGGGTTTCCTGTGGGCAGCTGGTTGGCCACTGTGTGAACAGAATGCTGGACTAGATGGACCCTTGGTGTGATCCAGCATGGCTCTTCTTATGTTCTTACAGTAATACCTTGGATTGCAAGTAACTTGGTTTGAGAGTGTTTTGCAAGACAAGCAAATTTTTAAATATTTATTTAAATTTTTTTGACTTGATATACAAGCGACGTCTTGCAATACAAGTACTGTGGTACGGCTTAAATTAAAGATCTCTGTACAAATTTTTTTGGGGGGGGATTTCGTTTTGATATACAATTGTTTTGGATTACAAGCACATTTCCGGAACGAATTATGCTCTCAATCCAAGGCATGACTGTACATTCCTATGTTATCTTTCAAAACTTGGTTATTTTAGGCAGCATATGAAGAACTGAGCAACTCAAACTCTGCACTCAAGAATGAAATAGAATGTTTAGAAAAAGAATTGAAAGAAGAGAAGTCTAAACGATCAGAACAGGATGATTTGGTATGTCTTTCATTTAAAGCAATCATTCCTGGGCAGAAAGTATGATAGTATAATTTCTGTAATATATTCAAATTAGTATCCTCTCCTCCTCCTTGCTTTTTTTTTTTTAAGTGGATAACATCATGTTATTGAGGCACAATTACTCCTGCATTTTTTAATCAAAAACATTTTGTACTTCATATGCCAAAGAAAATGATATCTTTAACAAGTTTTCAAACATTTTCAGTTTTTCAATGTATTTTATTTAAGATACAGAGCTGGAGGAAACTATTAGAATTTTATTATCTATGTATAGTAGAAGAAGTTTCTAGAAAAAACAATGTTGGTGCTTGATATTTTTTTAAACTTCATTTTTTATATCATTTTTTCAGCACAAGGAACATGGGCTAAACATAGTCTGAAAAGGTTAAAGAAAACAATCAAACACAATCCAATTCAGTTAAAATACATAAGAGTACAGAACTGCAAAACATTCAAGCTGAAATTATTTTCTCTTAAGGCGCAGTCCTATACATGTTTAGACAGAAAAAAAGACCTACAACTCCCAGCATGCCCCAGCCAGCCATGGGGCATGTTGGGAGTTGTGGGTCTTTTTTCTGTCTAAACATGATGGGATTGCACCCTTAGTAGGTTAACAAAAACTTAAAAGGCTCTGGAGGCACTTGGGTCTGGGATGTATGGTGATATTTAACTATTTTGAGGGGGTGTTTTGCTCATCCAAGTATGATTTATTGCCTTCTTAATTAATTTTAGCCCATCCCTAAACAGTGGAAGTGAGTCCTACTGAATTCAGTGGCACTTCCTCCCAAGTAAGCGTGCATAAAACTGAAGCCTTACGGCGCCGTCCTACACATGCCTACTTAGGAATCAGTCCCTTTGAGTTCAGTGGTGCTTATTCCCAGGTAAGGTATAGGATTGTAGCCTTATTGTTAGTTCTGTAACATGTAGCCTGATACTATGCAAGGTGTGTGTATGTGTGTTTTATGTTACAATTTTTGTGGAATTAGAAAGAGCAGGTTTTTCTATTTTACAACAACAAAAACTACAGGAAAAAATAGGAACAGTTAGGCTAGATACCCACTACAAGCAACAAGGTATAAAAGATTCAAAAGCTAAGGGTGGAAAAAAGAAAAGAAACAGCAATACAAGGTTTTGTCAGGGCTCAAAACAATCCTATGATTTGATGAATGTTTAGTTGATTCCATGCATGTTTACTTGGATGTAGACTTCATTGTGTTCATTGGGCTATACAGGTAAGTGTCTAGTATTGGAGCCTTTATGGATCTTTGCCTACATGGGTGATCTTTAATTCATTATTCTATGCATGATGGATGCTTCATAAGAATCATACGTTGACTAGTCTGGATCAGACTTCCCTTCTTGTGCTAGTGCTGTTTCTGGTTAAGATTAATATGAAAAAGTAATGAATCTTTCAGTATGAAAAGGCTATCACAAGGCTAATGATGTTGTGTGTTTACCTGACCAGCATACATAGAATCTTTTCATAGTGAAGAACTTTTGTCTTTTGAAGGCAGTAGAGCCAATTGATTTTCAAAGGTTAGTTGATCAAGCTTTTAAAGCATCTTTTAGAATATTCACCAGTCCAAAGGTGTCTCCAGCATTCTAAAGATTGTGTTCAGCCTTCCTGACAAATTGGCTCACAAAATATTTTATTAGTCTTCCCACATCACTATGTTGTACCTAGGTATCACAGGGTGGTTTGAACAGTGAGGTCTGGTCAGCTACATACTTAGAAGGAATTATTCCTTGACCCAGGCAAATGGGCGAGTGGTTATCAATTTCGCTTTAGTTTTGCTTTATTATAAACTTTAAAGGAGTATAAAATAAAAAGAGAAAAGTGAGAAGAAATCAAGAGTGTGACTTTCCCTTTCATGCAACCTATATGTTGTCCTAACAATAATAATTGATAGAATGATTTAAAAGGTACCTTGCAAAGATGATTCCTTGAGAAATATTTAAATATATTTCTGTGGAGCTTTTGGGGGTTCCTACATACACACACACACACACACACACACACACACACGCCTCCTCATGTGTAAACCAAGTGGGGCCAGTTGAGGGGGCTGGGAGGAAACGAAAGCCTTGGATGGAATGAATGGCGCCTAGATGCCTGGAGAAGCTGGCCTAGGGCTTTCATATGTAAATAGTTCAAGCCATGAGTTCCCTTCCTCCTGCCTGGCCAGGTGAAGTGGATTATGATTGGCTAAGAGGCAGCAGAGCTACAGGGAGGAGGGGAGGGGGGAAAAAGGTATATTTCCCAAAGCGTGGGTTTTGGTCTTTGTTCTACCCGGCTGTGGTAATGGCGGTAAGCCAAGGACCCCAGGCAGCTCCTGGTGAAATTAGCTGGATTGAGGGCTCTAGTAAAGGCAAGCCTTGTGGGAGTTTTACCCATCTCGGACCTTCGGGTAGGTGTGGTAATCTCCCTCGGGCAGCGAGGCTGTGCTGGATTTAACCCTTGAAGAGAACACCCTCAGGTAACAGGTGTGTGCCTGAGAGATATTAAGGAATCAGGTTTTATTGTTTTGCAGCTTTACTGTGTACTAAAGTGTCTCTCTCTTTATTTTGTGTGCTTCTCTCATTTCCCTAATCTTGTTGTAAAATGCTACCAGAATAAACCTTGTCCTGGTTTTACCCCACATGGTGTTTGTGGATTGCTCTGTGGCTTCAGTAACTAAATCCAGGTTACAGAATTAAAGGCGAGTCCCTCAACAGAGATCCAAGTAGGATTGCAGACAGCTGAGGCTGGCAATCTGGTACCTTGAGATCTCAGGGGGTCTTGGTTCCTTTGGAATAGGAAAGGGTGGGGGTGTGGCGGGCCAGCCAGCCCCCCCTTCCTCCACAATTTCACTAAAATGTTAGTCTACAGTTATTTAGGTTAGGTAGTATCAACCACACTTAAGAGAGTGCTTATATAAAATTATTTTTAATATCTTCGTAGATGGTTGAAATACAGAGAAGAATGGAATCTTTAGAGAATGAAGCAAAATCTATCCAGTTGCAAGTAGCTGAAGTAAGCAAAAATTGAAATATTAATGTAAACGTCTAAGCAAAATAGTTTCAACATGCATCTTGGACCTTGTTATCAACATTTTTAATTGGTTTAGGCATGTCTTTTATGTCTTACTCAATGTAGACACTTTTGTGCAGAAATTGGACATCCTTGATTTTCATTGAAGATAGCTCTCTTGTTTTGACAGTAATTTGGCATTTTAGAGGGAGAGTCCATAAGTTCTTTTTGATGTTTTGATATATAATGATTCAGTACTGTAAATTATTCAGGGCAAGGTCATCCTTCTCCTGTTATACTCTCCAGAAATGTCTGTCTCTCTTCCAAGAGTGAGGAGATGCCTTAGCGGTGCATCATGAAAATGCAGTGCTGTGTTAAATCACCTTCTCTTGCTTGAAAGGAAGAAAAGTTTTGTGCACAGCATTTTTACTGTAGTTCCATAGCTCTTTTAGATGAGACAGAAGAATGAGAGAGCCACATGGGCAGCGCTTTGGAGGCTGTGTGCAGTTCCTATCCCTGTAGCAGTGGGGACTCAACTGGCATAACTTACTTGTCATAGGCCAGATGTGGGCAATTTGTGGCCCTCCAACTCCCATCAGCCCTAGCCAGCATAGCTAATGGTGAGGGATGATGGGAGTTGTAGGCCAAAAGATCTAGAGGGTCTCAAGTTGCCCACTCTTGCTATAGGCAACCAGATGACTGGCTGATTATGAGCCAGTAGGTAGTTCTGCATTTTCCATGGCTGTTAGAGCTGGGTGCACACTTAGGATTGTGATTGCCAGTTTGGTAGGTGGAGCTCTATATGTAAGTGAGATACCTTACACAGTCATGTTTGTCAGTGGACAAGCCCTGCTTGTTTAAAATACATATTTTTTAAAAATCAACATGTTCAGATAAATCACTCAATTGCAGCTTAGTGGGCTAGTCCATCAAAGGGTTTCTGTGTGCAGATCACATGCCTATAACATATGTAATTACTGATGCTGGAGGAGGTAAATCCACCATTTGGGATTGCATGCATTGATCCCCCAGAGACACAGAACTGCAAGTTGAGCAGAAGGTTATTATGCACCGGTTCTATTCTTGCAAAGCATCACCTGTTTAGCAGGGGACAGGTGGGCTCCATGAACACAGCTGTATTTTGTGGGTGAGTACAGAAATGTATTTCCAAGCAAGTATCACTCAACACTACATAATTTTGCTGTATTTGGATTAGGGCTGTATTGTAACAAGGCTAATGCCTAAAGGCAGTCAACAGCATCTCGACAGAATGGGAGCACCAACTAAAGAAATGGGTGGAAATAACCAAGAATGTATATGTGGTTCTATGTATCTTTGTATATAGTAATCATACAAGCAGCTTCACTTTGTTCCATTTCACTTAGGCCAAGACTACATTAAAAGTATATGAGATTAACAGACAGAGACTACAGACATCTGTGCAAGATGCACTAGAGGAAAATAGCCATCTTCATGAAAGTGAAAAACAGGTATGTGCTTTCCAATGTGTAGTTTTGTAGAGTGGCTTAAAAAAAAAGACTCTTATCTTAGCTTTAAAATAATTTATACGATTTTAAATACTGTTAATGCAATGGTGCTCCTGTTTAAACTTTTAGATAGCATAATAAAATCAGAGGCACAGGGTGCTGTAAGTGGTTCAGCTTTCTGACTTTGCTTTCCATGGGGCAAATCAGTTCAATGCTTCATCCACTATGGCAGGGTTGGGCAACCCTTGGCCTAATTTCATGTGGTCCTCAGCCTAATTTCAAAAGTTCTCTGCCAGCAATCAGTTCAGACCTCTGGTAAGAGTGATCTGTCCCTCACCCAGCAGTCTGCTGGGCAGGGAGGAAGAGGGAGGGGGGGGGGGAAGGGGGTGGCAGAAAGAGAGAGAAAGGATAGTGCTGCTCAGTTTTCACCCTGCCCATCACCAGCACATCACCCTGAGGGAATGTGGCCCTCAACAGAATAAAAAGAATCCCCATCCTGCTCTGTAGGCAACTTGATACTCCAAGCTTCATGGTATCTCAATGGGATTTTCTTACTCCCAGCATGTCTGCTTTTCCTGTATCCATGTTGTCAGTTTTTCTGCTCTAAATTGCTAGCTTTATATTGGTCAGAATACTCTGTTCCCTGGCTTTAAAAAAGTAGTAGTAGTAGTAGTTCAACATACTTGGTTTGAAATGCCATGTGTAACAAGTTTCTGTTGAAGAGCTTCAACAATTAGAAGAAAGAACATGCAGTGATCTGGTTTGCACATAACAGCTGTCTGTGGGCTAAGCAACCCATAGTTATTTGTGGCCACTCCAGAGCGAGCACGCTGCCTCCCATGTGTCTGCAACTTCGACTTTTTTCCAGATTGCCAAACAGACCAGGATCCCTGTTCCTGGGTTGTTGCCATGATGTGAGAACCCAGCACTCTGGGTTCTTGAGGGAGAAACAACCCAGAGTTTTAACCCATGGTTTGTTGTCAGTATATCAGTAAAATTTTAAATGGTTGAATCTGTCAGGTTTTGCTGTATCATTGACCCAAAGTTAAGAAGCTTAGGGTAAAGTTCAGGCCTTTTAGAGTTAAATATTGTTTAAATGTATTAACTTTTTGTTATAAATTAAGCATTGATCTTGCAAACTTTGACTTTCAGCTCTTGCAGGAAGCTGAAGGATGGGATGAACGATTTAGTGAACTAAATGAACAAACAAAAATGTTTGAATCTTCCAGAGCAGATATGGAGGAAGCGCTTAAAAACAAAGAAAGTCAAATCAAGGTAAAAGTCCTGTGATTTAGAAAGGAGTTGTGCAGTGCAGTAAAAGTACGAAGAGACTATTCAGGTTCATGTAACTTCTTCCAGTAGCTCATTCTGAGTGACATCCAAAGTTGCACACAACAGGACTTCCCCTCCCTCTCCACCTCTGTGCAGCTGGACAGCCATCTGTCAGGGATGCTTTGACTTGGGTTCCTGCATTGAGCAGGGGGTTGGACTCGATGGCCTTATAGGCCCCTTCCAACTCCACTATTCTGTGAGAGCCAGTGTGGCGTAGTGGTGAGAGTGTTGGACTGGGACTTGGGAGATCCAGGTTCAAGTCCCCACTCGGCCATGAAACTAACTGGGTGACTTTGGGCCAGTCACTGACTCTCAGCCTAACCTACCTCACAGGGTTGCTGTGAGGATAAAAAGGAGAGGAGGAGGATTATGTAAACCACCTTGGGTTCCTTGCAGGAAAAAAGGCAGGGTATAAATATAATAAAGAGCCAGTGTAGCGTAGTGGTAAGAGTGTTGGACTGGGACTCAGGTTCTAGTCCCCGCTCGGCATGAAACTCACTGGGTGACTTTGGGCCAGTCACTGACTCTCAGCCTAACCTACCTCGCAGGGTTGTTGTGAGGATAAAATGGAGAGGAGGAGGAGGAGGATTATGTAAGCCGCCTTGGGTTCCTTGCAGGAAAAAGGTGGAGTATAAATATAGTAAATAAATAAATAAATAAATTGAATTGTTGTAAACTGACCAGAAAGCTTCAGCTATTGGGTGGTATAGAAATAAAATAATAAAAATTATTATCATTTTTAAATTTTGTACTGTTTTTAATTGTGTATTACACTCTGTTTTGTTCTTGTATTTTAATGGACTGTACATCACTCAGAGTAGCCGGATGACTGGCCAGATGGGCAATTCAAAAATATAATAAATAAATAAAGCAAAGCAAGAGCCACAGCATTTTTTTTAGCCATGCTGGGGAACCTTTGGCCATTGGTGAACTGTAAGAGCAAATACTCCCCCAACTATTTATTTATTTAAATCCTGCTAAGTACTTTAGTGTCACATAGAATTTATCTATCTATCTATTTATTTATCCTCCTCCTTGCCATTTCTTCGCAACAACCCTGTGAGGTAGGTTAGGCTGAGAGTCAGTGACTGAAACCCAGTGAGTTTCATGGCCAAGCAGGGACCAGAACCCAGATCTCCCGAGTCCCAGTCCAACACTCTCACCACTACGGGACACAGTAAGCAAAATTGCCGTCTGTCCTTATATAGCCACACATGTGCACCATCAAGAGGAGGCTACAGAGCATTTTAAAATGGCAAACAGGGTTCCTGAATCCTGGAAGAGGGGAGGTGCTGTGGCTGCCCCTTTTTCCTCCTCTTTGTTCTCCCAGATCCTTCCACTCAGCATCCACAGCTCACACTGCTCCCTTTTGGGATCTTTGGAGAGCTTGGGAAAGTTGTTCACATGGAGCAGGCAAGATTCCCATAAAACAATACGAATCTGCTTTCAAATTTTAAGCAGGTTAATTTGATATATTAAATGAATAAAATCTTGAATTTGTTTTGTCAGAGAGAAAAGATTCATTCCTGGTTTGTTTTTTAAATACTGTGCAGTCACTGACTGAATGCTTGTTGAAGATGAAAGACTGGAGCTGTGCAATCGGGGATAACGCTGCCGCTGAAAACAACCACTGGGATAAAGATATCAAGAATGAAACAGAAAATGGGGAGCACTTAGGTAAATTATTTCTCTCCTGTGTAAGGGGGAAGGAAAAATAAATAATTGTATTTTCAAATTCTAGAAGTGTAGCCTGCTCTCCTTGTAAATATGTCTGTATCAATGAAAAGGAACCAAAACCAAATATATGGCAGCTTTCCCTGATCTGATCTTTTCCAGATGTTTGGGACTACAAGTAGCATTCGCTGTAGCAAATATGGTCAGGGCTGATGGGAGTTGTCCAAAAGTCTGGAGGGCACCAAGTTGAGGAAGGCTGTTCGGTGGCATGAGCATTTGTAAATAGCAGCCTATTTCATTCAGTGCGTAAAGTGGACGTTCACCAAAGCTTTAACTTGGTGTATGCCAGATTTCTCAGTGTGACGTGGTACTAAGATTCGTTCAGAATGAATGTTGTCAACCCAGGGCTCCATTTAAAAGCAACAACAAAAAAGCCAAGTCTTTGAATCCTCCTCTCCTCCCGGCTGCATACCTTATCAAAGCACAAGTATTTTTGAAAGCCACTGCTCCTCCTGGTCCTTAGCCTGAAGATAAACAGTCCACCCAAAAAGATCAGGAACATTAATTAATCCTGAGGAGCATGTCTCTCGTGTTGCATTGATTAAGCATATCAAACCTGTTTCAGAAATGCTACTGCTCTTCTGAAGCTTAGTCAGATGAGTAGTGTCCCTATCTCCACCCCTCTATTTCTTCCTAAAAAAAAGAAAACAACTTTGGGGGGGGGCGTGTGCAAAATGAGTCTTTAGTACTTAAAATAATGAATGTATTTTATAAAATCCAGAATGCTTTCCCCCCTTGTGGTTTACTGTTTGTTTTTTCTTCCACTCTTAACCAGACGATGAGGAAAAAAGAACTGTAAGGAAGCTGATTTATGCTGCAAAGGTAGCTAATGTAGTAATACTGTGATTTTTAAAAATTATTTTAAAAACCAGTAGTGAAGATAAGCAAAAGAAAAAGAGAATGGTCAGGGTATGCTGTCTTACTGGTGTGCATATCTTATTGCAATGACAGAAGTTATAAGAATATATTAGCAATTGAATATTGTTTTAGCCACCTTGGAAATGTTTTTGCAGTGAAGGGTATAAAGTTAATAAAATAAATAATTTTAACATAATTTACTCTGTTCTATGAGCCACTTTTCAAACATTATGAGTTGGATCCAAAATTGCCCTTTTGCGAATGGAAGGGTTCCTTCCATTCACAGAAGGGACTGAGATCTAGCAGAGGTTCCACTGGAGGGGGAAGGGAGAGGTGCTTTTCACCTATTTCCTCCCTTTCTCCAAGGCCACCTCAAGAACTGTTTTGGAGGGTCCCCAACCCTGAGGAGCAACTTTTCAGGGGGCTGCTGGGGGAAAGGAGGAATTTCCAAAAATGGCCTCTCCCCCTCTTCCTCCAGCATGAGCATCCCTGCTAGAATTTGGCTTACAGGAACTCTTGATCCAAGCCAGTGAATTTTTAATGATGCTTGTCTCTACAAAAGAGAAGCTGGAGCGGAGTGCTATTCACATTTAATTATAGAATGTTGCCTGGCTTTGCCTTGGCATTCATTAGTTACTGTTGCAGTCAGAAAATGATCCAGAAGTAAATGAGGATGTATTGTAGAAGTGCAAGCATACATCAGTAGTCTCACCTGCAATTGTGATCTTAAATTATTTATCCTTTTTTCTTTAATATAGCTAAATGCTTGTCTAAAATCCTTGGAAACAGAAAGAAATCAAATATATTCAAAGCTAACTGATGAAAACAAAGCAAAAGAGGAACTTGCAGGTAATCGAAAGCTCCTCAGACTGCTTTTTATTAATTCAGATTTTAGGAAAATATATGTTTTATCTTGGTTTCATTCAGTTAATGGCCACGTTCACATGTCACACCAACCCACCTTGGCTACAAACCACGGTGGGTTGGTTGTTCTGTGAACAACCCATGGTGCACCCAACAGTTTTGACAGCTAGCTGTTTGGGACTGGGGCATATACAGCCATATGTCCCAGTCAAAAACCACCCGTTGCCCTGTCAAAAACCCCTTTTAAAGGGGACCCAGAATTTTGACAGCTAGCTTGGTCACTTTGACGGGGCTGTCAGTGACTGTTAAAATGGTGGCTGATTCCTGGTACCCACAATGGGGTCGGTTGCCTGTGTTCAGACGACACGACAACCCATCATGGGTACCACAACCCCTAGAACAAACTGGGTTGCGCTGCGCGGATTGGTTCTGGTTCACACAACAACCCATCGTGGGTAGCAACCCATGATGGGTTGTGGTGTTCTGTGAACCCAATGAGAAATCTGTTAAATGAACTAGGATTATTCACTGAAGATGTCTTGAGAAAGTTACTAGCTCATATAGGAACAAAGAATCGGATTTATTTATTTTTTTACATCTGAGCTGGATGAGTTTATTAAACCTTCATTCATTTAATCTTAAGTGCTTCAGCAATGTGTTTTATGGGCAGTAGCCAGTGCTGCTCATGCACTAATGGGACTTACCACTAGTGCAGCAGGAAGCTAGCAGATCCTGTAGTGATTGAAAATGAGTGAAATGCTTATTTCCAAAATGGGGTAGGTCGGTGGAGCTTTCAGAAGGGAGCATCTGTCCAAATGTATAACCCATGATTATGGCTGTCAATTCACCTCCAGAGGATGGGGCTGCATGGAAATGGAAGTGAGTTCGTGAATGTTGAAACTGATCAAAGATTGGACAGAAAATTAAAGCAGACATTTTGATTTTTCCATCTGTTCTGTCTCTCCCTGCCCCGCAAATAAAAAGTGCTTGAATTTTGTTGGAGGTAGTTCCTGAATAGGAAACAGAAGATTAAAAAAAGAACTTGGATGTGCATGCATTGTCATAGCCATTGTCCTTATGGATTGATAAATTGAGCATGTTAGATAGAATATCTTGATGCTACTTTGTGTGGCATCAGTCTTAAAAGTGACAAGTCTGTTTCACTATGTTCCTCCCATGAGAGAGACAAAAGCAAAATTTTGTCTACATATCTGTCTGTGTAAGCATTTTATTTAACCTCTTTGTGGGATTTCCAAGGATTTCTTAGTTATTAATATACAAATCAATGAGGTTAGTAAATAAAACACACACACAAAAAGCTCTGTAGTCATGGTACAGGAACATTGTTAGGTTTTTAAGTTTACTCTGAACTTTTTCAGAAATCTGTTTCTTTTCAGCATTAGAATAAGATACTGTGTTCAGTTTTCAACATAGTCTTCTTTATTCTATGACTTTAAAGTACCAGTTACTTGCAATTCACTCTCTAATTGTGACAGAACGCATTGAAAGTCTACAAAAGGAGCATGGCATGTTGCAGTCTGAAAATACAAACGTTGAAAGTGAAGTACAGAAGCTTCAGCAAAAGCTTAAAGTCATGACAGAGCTGTATCAAGAAAATGAAATGAACCTTCACAGGTATTTGTAATAGTGGACTAATTGCTTAATGAGTATTGTTTTCCAGTGGGGCCGGTTCACGTCATGATTTCATAGATTTCATAGATTTCATAGATCATAGAGTTGGAAGGAGCCTACAAGGCTATCGAGTCCAACCCCCTGCTCAATGCAGGAAACTAGAGGAGGGGTCTCCCATTCAAGTAATAACCAGGCCTGACCCTGCTTAGCTTTCCACGCTCAGACAAGCTGAGCCAGCATAAGCCACAGGCCTGTATAAGCCACTACAGGTTAATTCATTTGCGGGGCTCCGAGATGTGTTCTGGCCGCCATTTTGAATATGCAAGCTGCAGTGGGGGCACACTGCAAGCCATAATTGAATCTTTCCATTTATACATTAATTTATATGTAACTTAAGTCTCCCAGATTTCTTCACTACTTTATACCCTCTTGTTGGTTCTGGGACTCTACTACCAAATCTTGCTCTTATTTTCCTATCGGATATTTTCAACAGAGACCATATATATTTTCAAATATTTACTTACTATAAATTGTGTTTGGTTTCTTGAAAATCATTTTAGCATGAAATATACTTATTTTGAGAATGGGTGCGATCTAGTCTGGTGGATAGGGATTCAGCTTGGACCTGGGAATTCTGTAATCAAAGTCTACCTGAGCTTGGACTCATTGGCCCAGTTTGCACATCAAAGCAACCCACTGGGCCAGTTCACATGTAACAACAGTCCATGGGTTAAACAACCCATGGACTGTCAGGGGCGAACGGGAGAGAAAAGGTGCTTTTACTCAATAACCTACAAACCATGGGTTAACCGCTGGGTTGTTTAGCCCCTAAACAAACCAGCACTCCAGGTTTGCACATTATACTCATCAACATACAAACGGGCCGATTGTTACTTTTTGAGTAAAAGCAGAAGTGGTGGCCATGTGGAAGGCAGCACACTCGTTCTCTCCCGCTTGTGTGCGACAGCCCATGGGTTGTTTAAACCATAGGCTGTCATTATGTGTGAACCAGGTCATTGTTTGTTCACTGTGGGTTGTTGCAGTGATGCAGGAGCAAGAGAGTGTACTGACGCTCGACTGCTCCTGTTGAGTTAAACAACCCAGGGACACTGATTTTTGAAGCCAGAACTGGAGGTGGTTGAGGTAAGAACAACCCAGACTTGTAACCCATGGTCTGTTCTTGGGTTTCAAGTCTGGGTTCTTCCCCTAATAACCTCCAATTCCAATTGGGTAAATAAAAAGCCCTGATCCATAGATCTTTGTAATCAGCAGTTCTCTATGTGCATCTGTAATCGGCAGTTATCTGTATGCATATACCCACCTCCCCAACAGATGGATTGTGCTGTCAGGTTCCTACAGTGCCAGTTGCTTCTTGGGGGCAGAGAGGGAAGTGATGGATGCTCTGGATTCAGTCCCAGTCGCGTGTGTGTGTGTGTGTGTGTGTGTAAGCCTGTGCCAGCAAAGTTCCCCACAAATAAATTATTTTTCAGAGTTATTGTTGTAATAATGCATTCTTCAAGGAGGGTATTCAGCCAGTTCTTTGGCAGTCCAGTGCTATGCTTGTTTACTCAGGTGCCCCACTGAGATTAGTGGAGCTGGCTACCAAGTAAGGTGGACAGGATTGCAGCTTTTAACACATGGATTTTTATTGTTGCTCATGCTGCATGATGATCAGACTATATAGACAAATATAAAATACTGTACATTTCAGGTTTGTTTTGTAAAAATAACTTCAGGTTTTTGTGGTGATGGTTTGTTTCATTAAGAAAACTGGAAAGCAATTGATTTCTGGATAATAAAAGGCTTTTTTTGCTTTTTCCTTTTAAAAAAGGAAGTTAACTGTAGAAGAAAAAGAGCGTTTGCAGAAAGAAGAAAAGCTTTCCAAAGTTGATGAGAAGATTAATCATGCTGCTGAAGAACTGAATGCTTATAGGTAATGGTGATTTATGTTGGTAATTTCTTCTATTGAATGCAGGGAATTCGACCAAGGATTACACTGAACAACTTGAAACTTGTGAGAAGCCACAGAGGATGGGATAGGGAGTACTTGGAGGAGTACATCCAATCAGCAAGCCAATGTAGCCCCACGCTGAAGCCCCATTCAGAGGTGCTGTGGGAATGGGAGGGGAATATTCACCCAAGGATCAGTGAAGTTGCCCAGTAAACTAGGAGGTTTGGATCCAAAAGTGTCTTGTGTGAGTACGAAGGCACTTCTGGTCACGCAAAGCACACCCCCAAATTCTGCCAATTTTCCTTATCCTGCTGCAGCCCATTGTGCCACATCCCACACCATTCTAGAGGGTCCCTCAACCCTTGCTTGATCCCCGCACACATGGCCACTCGAAGAACCACAGTTACAGGTAAGCAACCTGTTCTTCTTCCTCAGCGAGGAGGTATCCTGAGATGGGTTATTCCTATCACTCACTCCACAGGCAGGAGTAGGTCAATCAAAGCAGACTGTTCAGTTTCCATTGAAGGAGACCCCATCCATTTCCAGTCCTGTCACTTATCACAGCAACATGGTTCTGAAGGCAGGGTGATAAATGGAAAGAGACTGCAGCAGGCAGGTTTTAATCTACGTCAATGGATCTCTCATATGGCTGGTGTCCTCTGCCTTCTACTTCAGTAGGCCTTGACATTAGATTAGATTTTTCTTTTTAAAAAATAACTGACATAGTGATGAAGTTTCTTGATAATCCTTGGTGATAATATGATCTGGTTGGGCAAAATTATCCTTGATGTGTAATAATTCCATTACAGACAACGGGCTAAAGATCTAGAAGAAGAACTGGAAAGAACTGTTCGCTCTTACCAGAATCAGGTATATATATATATATATTGTTTTCTTAATTAGTACTTCATGTACTGTGGGAAGTTACGCTCGCTTTGCAACTTTGGAAGAGTTGCCAGTTTGAAATTACACTGTTATACTATGTGTACTCCTGTTAATTTCAGTTGGATTTACTTCAAAGTATGCATGCTTAGGTATTACAGCACAGTCCTAAACGTGTGTACTCAGTCTGTTTCACTGGTGTGAATTGCTGGGAAAGAAAAAGCCTTGTGTGCTGTTGATAAACTCAGCAACGAGGAATAGATATAAGGGCAGGGTGAAGAAACAGAAACAGCAAAAAAATGTGGTGGGGGAGTGAGAGAGAAATTTGCAGAGAGAAGAGCAAGCAAGAACATTATGCGACTCAGAGGGGGGAAAGGGGGTAACAAGGAATGCAGAGACCTGTGGGGGTGGGGAAAAGGGGGTAACAGATGGAGGTTTATGCAGTGGGATGCAGCAGAGACCGCTATGGAGTGGAAATAGAAAAGCAGGGAGATTAATAGAAAGAAGGTAGAGACAAGAGTGAAATGGCCCTGGGATTTTTTTAATGCAGGGCGGGATATAAATAGAAATAATAAATAAATAATGTGACACTATCCCTTTTCACATTTAACATACCAGCGTGACCCTCTTGAGTTAAAAAAAACACATAAAAGTGTCCCTCTGATTGATTTAAGTTCTATGCCCCTGCACTAATGAATAATTCTCTTTAATAGGTTATGTCGCATGAGAAGAAAGCTCATGATAACTGGGTAAGTTGCAAACTCAAACTCATATCACTCTGAAAAGTATGATGCTTACTATTGTAAGCTGCATTCAAGAGGGGAAAGTGCATATCTGTGTGTAGCATCTGGATTTTTCTGCACTGCACTGTAGCTGTCCCAAACAAGTCTCAAACTATTTTGTTAGACTCCATGTTTAGCTCTTAAGCCAAACAAACTGAGAGATTATTTTGGAATCAGCCTCTGGAGGCTGCTGCAAATCCAGGTGTGCACATGGATGCTGCTAACCCATCTAGAGTGTGAACTTAATTGTTTGCCAAAAACATTAGAACTTGCGATATTTACAGAAACACTTTGGGGAGATATGATCGCACTCTTCCAGTATTTGAAGGGATGTCACACAGAGGAGGGCAAAGATCTCTTCTCGATCATCCCAGTTTGCAGGACACGGAATAATGGGCTCAAGTTACAGGAACCTAGATTCCACCTAAACATCAGGAAAAATTTCCTGACTGTCAGAGCAATAAGACAATGGAATCAACTACCTAGGGAGGTGGTGGGCTCTCCCACTCTGGAGGCATTCAAGGTGCAGCTGGACAGCCATCTGTCAGGGATGCTTTGACCTAGATTCCTGCATTGAGCAGGGGGTTGGACTCGATGGCCTTGTAGGCCCCTTCCAACTCTACTTTTCTATGATTCTATGATAACTTGCTGTTTTCAAATAAACATATCAGTTTCTTTCATCTGATGAAACTGTCTCTCAAAGTCTGGTGCTGTTCTACTGTGCATGGATAGCAGGGCATAGGATCAGCTGCAGGGTTCTATGTGCTGTTCGCTAGCACTTCAGAAGGAGCTCTTTCAGGGCAGAGCAAGAATGGAGACAGGAACAAGACTTCCCACAGCCCTTAGTGCACAACTGAAGGGCCATAAGATTGGTCCTATTAATTTAGTGCCAGTACAAATTTGACCAGCCAAAAGATATATCTAGACAGCTCTGCCTCAAAGCTTCTTCACACAGTGCATAGTTAAACTATGGAATTCACTACCGCAAGATGTAGCAATGGCCACCAATTTGGATGGCTTTAAAAAGGGATTAGAGACATTCAGGGAGGATAAAGCTATCAAAGGCTTCTAGTCCTGATGGCTATATGCTACCTCCAATATCAGAAGCGGTATGCCTATGTACACCAGTTGCTGGGGAACATGGGCCGGAGGGTGCTGTTGCACTAATGTTCTGCTTGTGGGTTTCCTGTGAGCAGCGAGTTGACCATTGTGAACAGAATACTGGACTAGACGGACCTTGGTCTGATCCAGCACGGCTCTTCTTATGTTCATAAAAGAGTGCAAGTTTCTGGCAGGAGGCAGGCTCAAAATCGATATGTGCCCATAGATGCTATGCACCAGCCTTACTCAACCAGGCACCCTCCAGATGTGTTAGACTGCAACTCCCATTATTCCCAGCCAACATGGCCACTGGCCATGCTGGCTGGGAATTATGGGAGTTGCAGTCTAACACAGCTAGAGGGCACCAGGTTGGGCAAGGCTGCTATACACATTCCCCTCTGAATCATGTCTTTCAGAATCATTCTTTCGCAGTAACAATCAGTCTCTTCTTGTAAAAATAAATCCTTTAAGCCAGATGTCTCCTGAAAATGTTTGGTTTTACAAATCTGTCCTGGCCTTGTTTCAATGCCATTTCAATAAATATTTGGCTGTTCTCTGCTGCCTTTATCTAGCAGTAAAACAGTCTGTCCTGTGATAACATTGCAGTCAGTGGAACAAAATATCATTGGTTTTGCAATTCAGTCAAGACAAAAAAAACCTGCAATCCTCTCATCCCACTATTATAGGGCAGTTATATCAAGGGATTCACACAAATGGAATCTAAAGGCTTCCCCCCACAACTAAATTAGCATGGTAGTGTTAAACCAGAAGTGAAAGGGAAATGTCCCAACTAGCATTGACAGGGTCCACAACAATCACTATTTTGGACTCTCCCTCCTCTATGAATCCTGATAGACCATGAGCTGTTATTTTCGCCAGTGACAACAGCACTATCACCATGTAACTTTGTGGGTGTTGGGAATGCTGGCTGCACCATTTGGGAGCAATCTAATTAAAATCCATTTTTTCCCCTGGTGGATGTATCATTTGCAGATCAAAATCTGCTGACAAATATGAATGTATTTACATCTTTAACCTTAAAAACCATGATGAAATTTAGCTGAAGTTTTAATGTCCAGGGAAGACCTAATGCTATGTTGTAAAGATCATTGCCCTGATCCAGAGATACGTATATACATAAATACATATAGTAATCACCTGTGTGTGCAGGCTGTCCTACTTATTTCAGTGCATGGGCTCTTAGCTGTGCCAGAATGTTCCATCAGAATGAATGGGGAAGCTCTTATGGGCAGGGGAATTTACATCAGTTCTTCAGAGCTCCCTTGTCTGTCAGTAATAACTAGATTGGATCATTTGTGATTAAGAAAGCAAACAGCAAGATATTAAAAGACAGATTTTAAACCTTGACGCTAAATGTAGTCATGGTGGTCCAGCACCCCAGCATGTATTGGAGTCTGCAGAGTGCTGGAATATGGACATTACTCACAATCCAGTTACATATATGAACTGGCTGTGTGTACTTCACCTTTAGGGTTGCTTAAACTAATGTATGGGCCTTCTAATAGACTGCTATTTTAGGATGCAAGTAAAAAGCTTACAGACTTTCACCTGGAAATATTTCTTGTACTTTAAGGAATGGTAATATTTGATGAGAATATTTTTTAATTATAGCTGACAGCCCGGGCAGCTGAAAGACAACTTAATGATCAAAGAAAAGAAAATTTGGACAGTAGACAAAAGTAAGTATAAAAGTCTTCATGCTAGAAAAAAACATGATTTCATTGATGTGCTGAATAATCATTTAGTCGCTATATGGCACCAGAACTCAGCATATGGCACCTAACCTACCTTACAGGGTTGTTGTGAGGATAAAATGGAGAGGATTATTATTATGTAAGCCGCATTGGGTTCCTTACAGGAAAAAAGGCAGGGTATAAATATAATAAATAAATAAATAAATAAAATTACCATTTATGCATTGCGACTTTTTTGGCCATCATAGAACCAGCAATATTGTGCTTTGTGCACAATAATAATAATAATAATAATAATAATAATAATAATAATAATAATAATGGTAGTGGTGGTAGTAGTTGTTGGATTCTGATGGGATTTCAGCTGACAAGTAGGATGGGCCTGCTTGGCCTGGGATGCCACATGAGCTGCATCAGAACAACCCACTGTGTGCCCATTGCAAGTACATTGACCTATAGAATCAAGTTAAATGTGGATCATGCTGCCAACTGCAATACGAAGCACAGTTGTTGTGAAAATTACTTAGTTCTATTGAAGTCCTTGAGACCAATTTCCTTGTAAATGTGTTTAGGATTAGAGGATAACTTACTTAAGGTTTTGTAAAACTTTAAATAAACTTCCTCTGGTTTAATTGAAGTTCGTAGTAACATTGAATAATCATATGCTAGCTTATGAACTGAATTCCGCATTTTCAAGGGCCATTCAAAACATACGCTCCTCCTGAGTATCAGAATGTAAATGTGGATAGAATGGCTGGGAACGAGAGGGTCCTTTATACAAATGGAAAGGACTTCCCTTTGCACTAGCTCATCCCCCAGCCCCCAATTTTCACTAATTTCTCCCCACCTGATACAGCCCTCCACACATCCCACACTGTTCTGGAGGGTCCCCTGACTCTCAGGAGCAGCTTGGCGGTGTGTGCGTCAGGGGCTGCAGCATGAGGAAAGAGTGGGGAAAGCCCCCCATTGCATTTACTGCTGGTGCTTATCTCAATTCTAAGAGAGAATTCTCTCAACTCAATTCTAAGTGCTTATTTTTTGATGCTGGAACCCTTAGGATCAGACTACTCATATTTTACTTAAACAGACCCTTCTGATTTAATCATTAATGCCTGTGATCTGATCAACTGATTGTACCTTTTGCATCAGTTGAAAAATTGAGGTATAGAAAAAGATATATGGAGGATTATAACGCTTTGTTCTTTTCCTTTAGATTAACAGAAGCAGAATTTAAATATGATCTTTTGGAAAAAGATCCTTACGCCCTTAATGTTCCAGTTGGAGCATTTGGCAGAGGTACATTACTTTATTAAATGTGCATCTTACTGTAATATAAAGAGATCCTGACTAAATTTACAGAAATACTTTTGGAAACACAGCCGGCATTTTATGCATGTAGATATCATTTCCATTTAATAGATTTGTACCGCCAACAACATATATATATATATATATATATATATATATATTCCCAGTGTAATCTATCTTCTATTCCCAAACAAAAAGCTGAAGCATTGTTGGAAGATTTCTAAAAATGGTTTCTTTAGCTGTTTTATTCCAGGGCTGACAATAAAATCAACAGATGGATTTTTCTTGTGTCCCAAGTTAGTTTTAAACTTAGAACCTCGGGTGAGAAGCAAACTGTTATTCTATATATACACCCATTAACTCTAACCTTATGAATTTTAGCATTTTGTTTTAACTGTTCCAGAGCAATCCCCATATGGACCCTCACCAATGGGCAGACCTTCATCTGAAACAAGAGCTTTTCTTTCCCCCCCAACTTTAATGGAGGGTCCCTTAAGATTTTCACCTGTGCTTCCAGGTGGAGGAGGAAGAGGTACAATTCTTAAATTTGAAAACTTAATCATTATGGATTCTCTCTCCTCTTAGTCTATCCCTCCTTTCTTGGTGATGGATCTGTGAAAGTATACTAAAAAGAACCCGTCTAAGCTTAAATTAAATTAGCCACATAAATGCTCTCTGGCATATATTTTAGGGCAGCAGTATCACTTATGACTTCAGGCTTTACTAAAAATTATTGGTACGAAACAGTGAGCTCAGTTCAAAAGTGCCCTTCTGCATGCAGCAGAAGTCTTCTGCTTGTGGAAGGACTCTTTTATGCCTCCTCCTAGAGCTTTTTCTGAGCAAATGGAAACTAAAACCACGCTTCCATTACTGCTTGTGCAGTCATTTGCGGAATTGTGCATGTGGCTATTTTCCTTCTGTTCATGGTTCTTTTGAACCAAATATTTCTAGATAAGCGAACAACCTACTTTGCACTGTTTTCTAATTTGATAGAGGGCCTGTATGTGAGGTTTTTTTTGGCTAGCTAGATGGTTTCTGCAGCTCATTACATTGTTTGGCCATTGAGGTGGGTACCCAAACAAAAACATAAAACCAAAATTAGTTTGGTTTTTTAAAACTAATTTACTTTAAAAAAACAAAAACCTGCTCATTCATTTAACTAATAAAAGTGAACCAAGTGGCACCTTTTAAAGCTAAGAAAGTGAGATGAAAGGTAGAGTAGGTTTTTTATATCACTATTTGTAGCAAGAATTTATGAGCCTGCATTTTAGGCTGTTGATTGCAACTGAAGAAACAAGGGTTTTGTTTTCAGCTGTTGAAAATGGACAGCATGTGAATATTCTTAGGAGCAGTTTCATTTTTGTTCTGGCTTTGTTGGTGAGGATGGAGGAAACATATCAGTTTGCTGGCCTTAAAGTGCAACTATACTCTGAATTTGCTGGTGTTCAGAGTCTGATCTAGCACAAGTACAACAGAATACGTGACGGACCAACACAAACCACCACTTGGAAGCCAGAGAATAAGCCATACTTCAAAAGCATGTCAACACCCTGAATCATTAATTAGAAATGGAAAACATTCTAATGTGTTTTGAAATATTGCCCTACTTGATTAAAGTGTGTGTGTATGTGTGTGTCTGGGGTGTTCTCATTCTTCTAAATGAAAAACAAACTTCCTCTAATCTCTTTCAGCTGTCTTCTTACTTTAAAGGTGTAACATGATTTAATTAAAAAATGCATTTGATGGGATCTCTCCATGCTGCTCAGGGAAGGGGGGTGGAGCAGGATTGGGCCCTAAGGAAAAGATGTCTTTGCCAAGATGTTGCCAACACTGATTAGGTTGATGAAAAAGCTTTAACATTCTTTCTTTGCTCAGTGAGAGGAATCTGAATATAATGTAGACTTTGTTTCAGAGTACATGTTTTTTCTTTCTCAAAGCAGCTTAGTACATACTGTACTTGTGACTGACAGCAGTTGCTGCACCCCTACTGGAAAGAGTGCAAGATTGCAAATCACTAAAGGAAGGGGCTTCTGAGGGCCATGTGTGTTGTTATACAACCTCTCTTAATGAGCTAGTTTGAATGTCATGATAAGCCATGATTTGCTTCCATTTTTGATAACTGCAGCTTGTTTTGTCAGAGCCCAACAAACTGTGGTTAATCTTTACTATGGTTGCATGGATTGAAGATGGCTTGTTCCAACAAACCATAGTAAAGATTAACCACCATTTGTTGAGTTCAGACGGAACAAGCTGCGGTTAATGAAAAACTTATGCAAGCTTCCAGTCTTCTCACAGCTATACCAGGAGAGGAAGCACATGAGCCCAAGGTTTGCTGCAGCTCATTCCCATCATGAGAAAACATGGTTTGTTGTGACATCTGAATTGGTGCAATGTTTTGGGATATCATGGTTTCGGTACTTGTGGGTTTGATGAGAACTGCTCCAATGGACGTCAAAAGTGATTGAATCCATTGTACCTTGTTCAATTAGGATCAAGAGGACCAGGGAACACTGGCACCTATGAAGTTGGTAATGAAAGAGGAGAGATGAATTCTGATAGATTATCTGATCCCCGCAGACCGCCATCTGACACTGGATCTTTGTCACCTCCATGGGATAGAGATCACAGGATAATTCTCCCTTATGCAGGTAACTAAACCTAGTCCTCTCATTTTTTGAAAAACATACATTTTATTTCTTAAATGGCAATTACAAAATGAAATATTGCTGGCCTCCGGTGTACAATGGTCTTGCTGCAACATCTGGAGAGATTATAGTCCTCTCCACTAGGAGTTTTGGGTTCAAGTGTTTTATGGTATGTTTTCAGATTAGCGCAGTAGGTGTATTATGATTTTAATAACTTTGCTTCAAGATTTCAGTACCATATTGGGTAGATGGTAGAATATCTTCCATACAGGGGAGTTAGATGTCAGGTTTCCATTAACTAATTAATGGGAGTAGGTACCTTTTCCCCCTTATGTTTTAACTTGCATATTCTGTAAGGAATATCTGATAAAACTGGCTGACAGGCATTGTTGAATAATTCTAAATAAAGTGCACCTTTTATTGAACGGTAGGTCAGCTGTATAATGAACAATCCCTTCCTCCTCGACGACCAGAAAGATTTTATTCCAATCCCCCAAATTCTGGAAGGCTTTCAGGACCAGCAGAACTAAGAAGTTATAACATGCATTCATTTGATAAAGCAGGTAGGAATTGTTGTCTTTATGTGCCTGAACGAAGGAGCTTATTATGAAACTGGCTGCAAAAATAATCCTTTAGAATTGTCAGAGCTAAAACCTACTAGAGAGCTGTTGAAACCCAAACCCTCAGAGACTTTAGCACTTTCTGTTCTCTTGTTAGCAACATATCAAACAATGCCAATAATGAGTGTCCTTTAGAATGAGTATCCTTTAGAATTGTCAGGGCTAAAACCTACTAGAGAGCTGTTGAAACCCAAACCCTCAGAGACTTCAGCACTTTCTGTTCTCTTGTTGGCAACATATCAAACAATGCCAATAATGAGTGTCGTATTTTGACATTAATGTTCTTTGCCCTCTGTAATACCAGCTGTAATCCGTGTTTGTGATACCAAAAAAAGGGCAGTGCTTGAAGTTAGGAAATGTCTGCGCATTTCCCATTTTGATCAGACAGTTATGCTTTGCTTAACAAAGGTAACAGCATTGCTTTATCCTCACATCAGGTGTGGTTACACTTGGAATAGAGTGGGTGTATCCAGTAGTTGCACAAGCAGAAGGTAGCTCGCACAACCAGTGCCCCTCTGCAGCATCTGCACCCCCTGAAAAGCCTCTCCAGAAAGCTGGCGGGGAGTGCTCCTGAAAAGCATGGGCTGTGTTGTGTGGGCCTGCAGTGGGAATTGCCTGAAATCAGGCAGAGGAACCTGAGTAGACTTTTTTGGGGGTGCAGGGGCTGCATCAGGGGAGGAGGGAAAGGTCAGTTGCACAAGCGGAATTCGATACAACCCAATAAATTTAACCCGAGTTAATGCTGAAAAATCCTTTCATCCAAGATATTTAACCCAAGATGGCAAACGTATTGATTCAGACTTTGAAACCACCTTATCAGCACAAATGGTCCTTGTTCTCTGCAACCAGCATAAGCATTTAAACAGTGTTCTTGGTGTCTGCACACTAGTTGTTTTGAAATGTTCACCTAGTAAATGCCCTCTACAGTAGCCTTAAGATTTTGTTAGCTTCATTTGGGAAACAGCAGCTCAAACTCAGTGTGAGCAGGGATTACATTTTTAAAAAATGCATAGAAACACTAGTACATTCTCACTTGGCTCTAGTGTTTAATAAATGTGAGCAAACATTATGTTCGACAATGTGTTTCTATACCCATCTGTTCTTTGGAGGAAATGTATTTAGGAGGCTGCTTAATGCTAAAGTACATATTGGGTATTTCCCCACACGCAGATGGACAAGCATCTGAAAATAACTTGAGAATGAACTTGAGTGGAAATGGAATGAAAGATCATCCCAATGACAGTGTAAGTAATTGACCAAAAGACTGGGAATACTTTTTGTTGATTCCCATTTGGTGCAATTTTGTTTGCAACGTTGCCGCTGATATTGGCAATTCTTAAACTGATTTTGTACAAGTTTTATTTTAGTCTAGTTTCATTACCTTGTGGACATTTCCACATGCTGAGTAAATGTTAGCTAAGCTGATGGCTCCATGACTGAATGAATTTACAACCTAAAAGAGCAAGAAAGATAAAAGTGCACAAAAGCAATAGGTAGTTAGAATGACTGGGCTAGATTTTGGGCACAGGGATGTCATTGACTTGGATCCTAACTAACACTCTGGTGGGAACAGTTGGGGTTGGCGCAGAGGGGAGAGGAAATCTGTGATACCTCCCCACACACAGTTGCGCTTTCTCTCTCTCTCCCTCTCCCTCTCCCTCTCCCTCTCCCCCTCCCCCTCCCCCTCCCCCCCCTCTCCCTCTAGCAGAAGCCTCCACTGGATTTGAGCCTCTTCTGTAGATAGAAGGAGCTCTTCCATTTGCAGAAGAGAACTCAAGATTCAGCCCATAGGACTGTATCCAACACTGTTGGTCCACTTACATAAGTGACATCTGGGGGTATGCCAGTAGCTTAAGCTGGCATGACAAGTTTTTCGGGGAAAACCATTGCACCAACTTACGCTGTTGGCGTGCCGCCAGAGGTCACTTACACTAGAGGTAAAGCAGTAGTGTAAGTGGGCTGGCAGTGTCCTCACAATGTCTTGCTTTAATTAACTTATTTCCATTTGTATCCTTTCAATTTGGTTCCATTACATTCTTGTTAGCTTACATTTCTGGTTTTGATTGGGCTTCTGCTTTGACTTTTCCTCTTATGTGCATGAGCCACTTCCATTTTCTGTAAGCAACCTCCGATTGGCCCAATTGGAAGTTGTGACGACATGCGAAGTGGCCCATGATTTGCCACTGAGACTTGTGAACTAGGTACGCTACTTTCCAAATATCAACTTGTCCAGTGTCCTCTTCTCACAGAATATGCTCAATACATCAGATCAGTCTCTTGCATCTGAAAGTGAATCCTTTGGACTGGGAAGTGTGCCTCCACCACACCTCTTATTGAGAGCTCCTCTAATGCCAATGGACCCAAGAGGACCTTATTTGAGACGAGGCCCTCCATTTCCAGCAGTGCCTCCTAGTGCTGTATATGGATCTCGTGAATATTTTCCAAGGGATTTTGCTGGTCTGCCACGTCCTCTACTGCCAAGTATGTACTTGCTCTTGTTACACTATATTTCCTAAATAAATAAATAAATGCATTCATAGGAAAATGTTTGGAAACCACAATAACTTGAGGTACAGTGCAGAAAAAGGTATGTGCATCCTAAGTTCCACTGAAATTACGCGGCTTAAGCTAGTCATGGCTAAGTCCTATTCCATTGCCTTCAGTTAGATTTAGAAACAACTAACTCACCCATTCTGTTTAAGTATTGTTAATGTACAACCTTTTCTGAGTTTAAAACTGGGGAAATTACAGTTATTTTTATTGCAGGATACAGCTAAATTTTAGCTCAAATTTATATCAACTTATTGCCATAAAAGACAGTCCTAAAATTTTAAATTTTAAAGGAAGTTGCTGGTTATAAATCATTCAGGGAATTCTGTGGTCTGACTGCTATTCTACGTCCCTTGTCAAATGAAGGAGCAATACTTACAAAACGTTCTAAGACACTCCACAGTAAAAAGCTCACGAGTGAAGCAGAGTAGTATAGATTGAAAGCTCTTTAGAGCAGCCTCCCCAACTTGGTGCCTTCCAATAAGCATGCTGGGTGCGTCGGGGTGCTAGCTGTAGTCCAACACAGGTTGGGGAAAGCTGCTTTTTTACATTCTGGTTTCTATAGCGTCCCTCATGAAGTTGGCCCTAGCAGCAGCCACTCAGTCAGTAGCAATTGATAAACATGGGTATTAATTGAAGCATTAGCTTGTTAATTTTGTTCCCCCTCCCCTGCTCAACAATTGGTATAGCACAATGAAATTTTGTTATTGAGAGAGTTTCTAAAGTCGTCCCTTAATGGCTGGTGGTTGCAGCTATTGTTGATTTGTGTGTCTGTGTCCATCCCAGTCCTTTCAACATAACATTTATTTATTTATTTAATACATTTTTATACCTCCCAATAGCCGAAGCTCTCTGGGTGGTTTACAACAGTTAAAATCATAAAATACAATATAAAATATAAAATTTAAAACCACAGATTAAAAACAAACAGCAGAGCTAGCAGCAGCAGTTACAATAACGGAATTAAAAACAATTACAAGATTAAAATGATTAAAATGCCTGGGAGAACAGAAAGGTCTTCACCTGGCGCCGGAAAGACTACAAAGTAGGCGCCAGGCGAACCTCTTTGGGGAGCTCATTCCATAACTGGGGTGCCACAACAGAAAAGGCCCTCCTCCTAGTAGCCACCTGCCTCAATTCCTTTGAATAACATCTGTAAGAAAGTAGCTCCATTCCAAATAAGAGCTAAAGAGGATTTTGATCATTCCCTTTAAACAGTGAGAGGTCCATTTCCTATGAGGCCCTTTTCCCAGTTTCCACCTCCAAGGCCTGGATTTTTCCCGCTACCGCCGCCTGATAACAGAAATGAACTGCCTGCTGAGTCAACACATCTATCAACTGTATCTTCTACAGATCAAGAATTGCAACAAGAAACTTGATTCTAATTTAAAGTAACTCTATCCTTTTCCTCTTAACTCATATTATTTGCTGTTAAGTAACTGTTGTTACTTAAGCAACTCCTATTATATTATTGCTCAAATTGAAGCCTAATAGAATAATTCTCAGGAGAGTGTTCTGTAAATAATGGTTCAACTGTGAATAAATTGATCGTCGTTGTACAGCAGCAAATTTTAAATTATTTTTAATTTGCGTATCTAGAAGATGTAAAAATTAGTCCCAAGTAAGAACACCAGTTGTTTTTGGACACATCTGGTCTCATAGAAAATCATTGCATGTGAAGAGAATACTTAACAACAACAAAAAGGGCAGTTGTGAAAAAAAATTAAAAGTTTTTAATAATTTGTGGTATTTTGACTATTTAACAAATGTATCCTGCCTCCTTTCTATCAATTCTAAGGGTAGTTCTCATGATAGTCCTTAGACATTCCACACTTTCTCATGGTCTACATATTCACTGGTACTGTATTGCAAACAGTGTATGAAATGTGTTAGACAAGACTATTCCCACAACATTTCAGGGTTGCCACTTTCTGGAAAGTCAGGGAAATGGAAATTGGTCAGGGGAAGTCGGGGAAATTGGTCAAAAGTCAGGGAAATTGTGATTAAGATATACTCGAGTAATGGATTGTTTGAGATGCTGCAGCCAGGGGTACGTGAGTTTGATGTTACTTTGATGCATGTCAAACTGAGCCCTCCATCCTGTCAGCGAGAATCCCCTCCAGTTTTGAAGGTTCCCCTGATGCTAGCAGCGGAGGGACACTTGCAAAACTGGGGGGCAACTAGGGACACCTGATCACCTCCAAATAAACCAGGGGATTGTGCTGTGAAAAGCGGGAAAAGAGCCCCTTTCTGCAGACGGCAATCTCCTGGGACTTTGCAAGGAGCTGACAGGTCCGGACCTGTCAAAGCTGTCAGCTCCTTGCAAAGGGGGGAAATACTTACCGGGTACCTGCAGCCTGGGGTAGGCACTGTACAGGGTGAGTGCCTGCTGGATTCTGCCAGTAGGCATCTACCCTGGCCAGTACCTAGCCCAGGGTCCCCCTTGCACTAACCTTCCCTGTCTGATTTGCATAAATTGGTCAGGTTGAGTTAAAAAAAAACGAGGGCAATTATTTGCGCACATTATTGGTGCATTATTTTTTAAAAGGGGGATGACCACAGGCAGCCCCTCAAAGGTACCATGCTTTGGGGCACCTCATGGATGCCTCCATGGGGATTGCGGAAGCTGGCTTGACAGCCAGCTTTCACAGGTGCCCCCCCCCCCCAAGGCTAAAAAAGAAATCAAGCCACTGCAAGCCCAAAACAGGTTGCGGCAGTGGCGGGGGGGGGGGGGGGAGAACCTTTGCCAGCTGCCGCAAAGTGCCACTCAGGCACTTTTGGGGTGGCTGGCAATGGCGGTTTCCCACCAGCCGCTTGGCAAGTGTGGCAAGGGTTTTTTGCCGCTCTTGACAAGCAGCTTGCTTGTAGTCAGGGTTGACCCACGATGGGTCATGTCATCCGCATTCGGATGATATGACAACCCATCGTGGGTCAAACAGATCCTACTACAAGCTATGGGTTGTTAGGATAGCCTATCACACAAAAATAAGCCACCCTGACAAACCCGTCCCAGTATTCTACCGCACTGCAGTGTAAGACATAAGAAGAGCTGTGCTGGATCAGACCAAAGGCCTGTCTAGTCCCGCATTCTGTTCCCACAGTGGCCAGCCAGATGCCTGTGGGGAGCCGCAAGCAGGACATGAGTGCAACAGCACCCTCCTGCTCGTGTTCCCCAGCAACTGGTATTCAGAGGCATACTGCCTCCTGATATCGGAGGTCATGTTAGCCATCATGACTAGTAGCCACTGATAGCTTTGTCCTTCTATATGCTTGATGATTTTAACTTTAATAACCCTTTCCCACTTCAGTTGTATGAGACAGTGGTAGATATATAAAGTACAACCTGGTACCCCCTCCAGATGTTCTGGACTACAATTCCCATAAGCCGCAGCCAGTATCACCAGTAGTCAGGGATTATGGGTATTGTCATCCAAAACTTCTGGAGGGCACTAGGTTGCCTATCCCTGCTATAAAGCCTCAAAACCAGTAGATACAAACTTTTGCAAAAGAAATTTATAGGCATGTCTAAAATTCTGAATTTTTGACTTACATATTTGTGTTTTTCCTGTTATGCTGCTATTGCAAATTTGGAATTTGTTGGAATGGACAGAAACTTGGGGCATTAGAACATAAGTGCCTCACTTACAGAAGGCCATTTAGGGTGCAATTCTATGCAAGTTTAGACAAAAAAATGCCTACAACTCCCAGCATGCCCCAGCTAGCATAGCTGGCTGGGGCATGCTGAAGTTGTAGGCCTTTTTTTTGTCTAAACTTGCATAGGATTGCCCCTTTAGTGTACCACTCTTGGTTATCGTTGAACTTGGAGGCAGAACCAGCTTCTCATTCATGCCCAGGTGACCTTCAACAGACCATAATCTATCTGTCTGAATCGGAGAGTTGCTGTTGTTCATTTCCTACTTCTGTGGTTGCCTAATTATATGTGCTTTCAGCTCTCATCTGTTAAAGAAAAGAATACTGGTTTGCGGGGCAGGGATGGTATACACAAACTTGTGAAGCACTTTGAATTAAAAAATGAGGAATTACAAAAGAAATCACAAAGTACTTCAGAGAATACAGAAAAAATATATAGTAATGGCAAGAGTTGCTAAAGAAGAACATGGATGTGCGCATAGTAGCATTGTCCCTGAAAACACTGCCTTCCCTTCTTCCACACTTTAGTGTTTGAGCCAGTTGAGAAATTTTGTTCAGAATTTCCATTGTTTCTCTAAAGCAGTTACACTTAAAAGCTTACATAAACACATGTGTAACTGGGCTGGTGGAAGCAGACTTCACTGCCCCTTCCTTCCCATGGCAGTCCCTGAAAATGTTACACAAAGGGCTAGGGGGAACCTGCTGGATGGGGTAGATGAGTGTTCTCCAACCTTGGGTCCCCAGATGTTTTTGGCCTACAACTCCCAGCATGCCCCAGCCAGCTACGCTGAAGTGCAGGGGCGATCTCCATACGTCAGGCAGAGGCACCTTCCATGAATGGAGCCCTGCTGCAGTGACTACTCAGTTTTTGGGCAACCCCCTTTCGCCCTCCACACCGCAGTCTGTTCTGTTCAGCAAGGTTCCCATGCCCTCTATGTAGTATTTGGGGTGTGTGTGTGTTGAGGGGTTGCCATGGGGACATCTGTTTTTGCCAGCCCAGGTGCACACAACTAAATGTGGATCCAACCACCACACCCTCTACTTTAAGTGATTCCATAACTTACATTACAGTCTGGCTATGTAGATTTCAAGACTTTCTGGTAGTAACTTAGGTAATATTAGTGTGATATAACAACCCTCCCTAAAGTCTTGCGAAAGGTCTCGTCTACAGCAGACTGAGATAGTAGAGCGGACTGTGGCACTTCGCTGAAGGTGGGGAAAGCCCTCTTCAAGGCTGTGTTTTTTACATTGCTGTGTAGTAGAGTTTACATGGCTACTGTTTTCTAGTTTGGAAGTAGTTTATTAGGTATTTACATCATTTTATGCTATTCAATTTGTAAGCCAACTTGGGAGAGTTGTGTCCTGAAGTGCAGGCTGAAAATTCTATTAATAAATGCCACTGCACTGGGATTGTAACATGCTAGGCACGATCCAGCAAGTTAGTCACATAGGAACTCAGTCATAACTCTTCGGCTGGATTGTGCCCAGTAGCCACAACCACATACACAGGCTTCAATTGACTTAATGACATTGTACTCTGTTCTGGACTGAGGCCTTCGTCAGTGAACAATCCTTATCTTCACTAAAGCATATGTCTTCGGGTGCAATCTACTTCCACCAGATAGCCTGTTGTGCTAGCCTTGCTTCTCCTTTAAAGAGCCTTTGTATTCTCCAGTTATTTTAGGTGCTCCATTGTTGGTTCCACTTTGTTATTTCATGCCTTCTGCTTTTTATTGAGTTGGATCCAGACATAGTCATGCTTAGAGTAGACCCACTGAAATCAGCTTAAGTCCCATTGATTCTAATGCAGCTACCCCAAGTATGACTAAGTCGGGATCCAACCCAATGTTCTTTTATGACATTGGTACAATAAAATCATCTAAAAGTCTGCCTAGCACAATTTGAGGAGGGTGGAAATTTCTAGGAAATAAAACCTATGTTGAACATTGCCACTCCCTGCCTTTGATAACCTTGGCTGCCTGAAGCAGAATACAATAAACGTTAGATTTCACACTGTTCAAGTCACGGAGTCTGTTTTCCATGTTTGACTCTCAGCATATCCCACAAGACAGATCCGCAGATAGTATACAAGCCTATTTAATGCAGCTCAGTCAAGGTGGTCAAATAACTGAGAAATGGGTGGAGCTTTCCTGCTGCCTTGAATGTATGTGCACTCAGTTTTTGCTTGCAGTGCATGTACTAGTGCAAGCAGAATGGTGAAAAGATAAGTATGCAAAGTAGCACTGAAGTTGTAGATCACAGCAGTTATCCCAAATACACCATTATAAAACACTCAAAGTAAAAGCATTCAATATGATCCTATAATTGCCAAGGTCTATGCCTTCCATCCTATCCCTTCTGTAATCTGTGCTTGCCACCAGTTTTAATGGGTTTTTCCTTGTGTTGCACCAGATGTAGGCAATCTGAACTTCAGCCTACAGATTTCCACACCTTTCTGGATGTTATGTAGTTGCAAGCATAAGCAATGGTGAGTGACTGGGATTTGTGATGTGATCTCACCTCCCCCTACTGTCCAGCCATAAGCCAAGAACTTTTAAAGGGCTAGCTTTGCATGTGCATAGCTGAGCTCCAAAGCAAGTTTGCTTTTTCTTTAAAAAGGAAAGGTTTTTAGGAAGGTGGAGTTTGGAGCAGGAAGGGCTGCTTCTCATCAATTCTCCACTCATCACCTTCCAAGTGGCTTTTACCCTGCAAGGTTCTAAGAATGGTGCCAGGCCTCAGTTGCACACATTTGCATGTACCGTGGAGTTAGCCCCTTAGTCCAATTGATCTCACTGAGGAAGTAAAGTATGTGCTTAACTCTCTTCTGACATCAGTGATACATACAAGCATCTACTACATTTGGCTGGAACATCCTTAAGTACGTTGTGGTGAGCTGCAATGAAGTGGAGAAAATGCAATTCGTCATACAGAGGACCAGATGCTATTTGTCCATCTCATGAAAGTGCAATATAAAATTCATCGGTAGGTAAAATGTAAAGTCAAAAACATCATAGGTGTTCACAGTCTATTTAATAATGGGACATGGATATAAGAACTACAGTCTTTAGAACACATTTGATATAAGCAATTACTATGGGAGGGATCCAGGCTTTCTGTATTCTACACTTCAAGATTTATTTTTCCAGTCTAAGCAAGCAATATCAAATTATGCTAGCTGGTCTGGTACTTTACTAGCATTTTAGGAAAATAAGCTGAGCAAAGTATAAGCCAATGAAATTTCCTGTTTGACTTCAGAATTGAAGGCTTTCTGGATTTAAGCAGTTAGTTTACAACAAAAGGTGTGATTTGTCTGATGCTAAAACTATCGTGCTGATACAATAAAATTTTACAATGCTTAATTTTAATGCTTTATTCATTGATTAAAAGAATATACATTTAACATAAACCATACAACATCAGTCATCAAGTCAAACACTCAGCTGGTTTCCTTACATTTTCTGTCAGGAGTTACTTTAGTCTGATCACATTTATAAGATAAAATCTCACCACATCTGGCATATACACACACTGTGCCAGTGGATTCACTCTACTGATGTACATATAAAATCCGCATGGTATGTGCTCACTGGAGACAAAACAGCGCACACCTGTCAAAAGGTCATTTTAATATAAGATGGTAAAACCATTTGTAAAACACATATAAACTTTTCCATAAATAGAATCATATCTGGACATCTGTTGCATAAATTGTGTTTTCCAAAGCTTACAATATGGCAGCCAGGTCTCAGCACTGCTGGGCACCCACGTTGGCCACTTACTTTATTATTGCAGACTGTCCTTTAACATTAAATGCACAACATTCGTACCACTTAAAACTTGGGTCAGGTGGAAGTCTCACAGAGACCACGTCTGTACCGCGGTTGCCCTGAAACAGTTTAAATCGGCTTTTAAAGCCTCTCAGATATAACAAGATTTTAAAACATACTTCATGGAATGTTCTTCATGCATCATAGCAGCTCATACCTGTGATAGAACAAGGTTTGTATCTGTTTTCCTTTCCTTCCTTTACATTCACTATTCACAGTGAAACAGGTGCATGTTTAAGAGTTCTGAGGTTGCTGACTGAGCCACAGCACAGCTGTGTACCACAGGTCGAAATTCGACCTTATATATTACAATCTAGCAGTATCTGGCTGGCCAAAATTCGGCCTGCCCCTGCCAGCATGTGGGCACTTCTTCATTTTAATCTATTCTTTGGCAGCTGACACAGGCGCTGACAGAGAAAATCCAGTGACTTAGTTGCTAGGGATTTCACGACTAATGTTTGCAAGCAAAGTAGACTTATAAATTTATATCTAAATTATGGTTTTACCCCATCGGAGTGTATAGACAACATTTCTTTTTAAATCTGGGCCCAAAGCTAACTTGTATGGAGAAGCTGACAGACCACGAGAAAAAGAAGCTATAATTCATTTACAATGAAACTACAACTTATAGCTTTCAGAGTCAAGTAAACATCTGAAGGAGCTACACAGTGTAAGAGACTACTGCTTCATATTTAAGGAGATTGCAGAGTGGCAATATTTCATGCTTCAGATATTGTACATGAAACCAAAGCAAAGGTTTACAGTAAATGGTATTGATAGTCCTGATTTTTTTTTAAAAAAAAAAGCATAAGTAGCATGCTACCAGTTTACATGACAATGACTGCATTCAAAACCACTGGGCTATGGATAGGAAAAAGATTTTTGGCTCCTGAGCACAAAAACTCCAACAATAGTAAAATCAGTGAAGTTGCAGAGTTACTCAGTACAAAAAGAAAGTTAGCCGGCAACCTCAGACAAACTTCGGCCACATCTGAGTTTTGTTTTTGTAGACAAGTCCATTAACCGTGAAAGCCCTAAACGTTGCCACTTTCAGCTTCTAAACCAATACCCGACTACGTTCTTTGATCAAGAAGTAGAATATACATATATAATTCTATATAGCTAATACTGATTAAACACAGCACAAGAGGGGTTAATTCACACTACTGAAAAACATAATAGGACCCTACTTGCATATGTAACCACAGGAACTGTAAATAAAGAGAGCTAAATGCCTTCACTGAAGCTTTGCATTTCTCTGTAAAAATGACGAGTCGGCTCAGTAAAGACACTGAGTAATTCTATGTCCATGACTGCATGCCAAGGTCGACCCAATCCAAGGGATACCTGCTCAATGAGATTATGTACTGGATCCACATCCTGATCAGCCAGTTCACCTTGGTCAAAATCAATGCTTTCTTCTGTGACTTCAAGCACTTTCAAATCGGAGCCACGAAGACGAGCAATTGCAATTAGGTTGTGAGCCCAAACAGTATAACCTGAAACATAAAACCAGCCATTACTATTTTATTGGACTTCAAATTTCTTCCTTCTTCCCTCCCTACCCCAAAGGTAATTTAACATCTGACAGCCTCACAGCTAATGCCTCGCTATTTATTTCATCTATCTAGCAATTTTCTCAGAGTTTCTTGTATGAATCCACTCCTATAATGGGTCAAATTACTTACTCAGCTCAAAAAAATTTAAATCTGCTACAAACCAACAGGTTTTTGCTGTTTAATCTTTGTGGGACTGCCTCTTTCCTTCCCCATCATTTATGGGTGGTTGGGAAAGGAAACATCTCATGGTATTTCTTAGCATTTAGTAAGTATGTAGCATAAGGGTTTTAGATTAAAGTAGCCAGTGATCCTAAAACATATCAGGGGTATTATACCTATGAATAAATTGGTAATGCATGACTAAAGAAGGATAAACAGTAATGGAACAAAAGTTCCTTTCTTCCAATTACGGTAAGACCTTTTCCCCCCAATTGTCACTCTTGTGTACTGATCGTAATAATAGTTTTCTCAATGTAAACAAATTCATATGACAGCATATCCCATAATATGCCTGAGATCAGAATGAAGTTTACTCACTACTCACATACCCTGCATTTGATAATCGTACAGGAAAAGTACTCAGGGTGAGATTATCAAATGTATATCCATACCCATATTCACATGTAATAAATTAACAATGTTTTGCACCTACGGAACTGCATACCATGCACTGCCAGAAGGGAGAGCCTTGTGCACCTCCAGGCCAGTAAAACCAATGGGTCTTCGGTTCGGTTGTCGCTGAGATCTGGGAAGCCAGACATATCTATCACATCATTCATTAGTATGAAGTGAGTGAGAAACTTATCATACTGCCTAGATATGAGATCAACAACAGCTCCTGAAACGCAAGTGATGTAGCTATCAAAGTGAATCCTCTCCAGTGGGATACTGGGCTTAAGAATCCTTAACATGTCATCGCTCTTGATATCAAAAGCCATTATATAGACCCGAAGATTCGCGCTGTTGCGTGTCAGTGCCTTCCAATCCTCATCTTCTGGCATGTTTTCCAACGACTTGTGCATTACAGAAATATTGTGGACCAGAAGAGATAGTCGATGCAAAGGCACATGGTTACTATCAGCCAAGACTCTTGCCATTTCTGCTGTAAAATCACAGAAATCCAAGGCGAGGGAGCGAAGACTGACAAAGCGCTCCAATTCAACTGCAGTGATGAGAGTGGTATTACCAGGGATGTGGTTGTCCAGTAAACTCAGGTGCTCCATTGTGTTGGCAATAGGGTTTGAGAGAGATGACAATGATGTGGGTGTTACAATTTGTAGCATAAACCCACATGACAGCCATTTCAGTTGCCTGCTGTTACCCAATATTTCTTCAAACAGCTGCTGTATTCTGCAAGAAGAGACACAAGCAACAGTCTTAACCTCCTGTAGAATTTTTTTTAAAAAAATCAGAGCCTAGTTCAGTAGACAAGCGTGCAACTTACGTTACTGCTTCAAAGCGCACTGCCTACAGACATACTAGTTTTATACCTTTGAAACAAACTGTGTGGCACAAGTCACATATTGTGAGGAAACAACATACTATAAACCTGTCTGAAGCTCATGCAGGAGAACTGCTCTCAGCTTTGAAGTTCTATTACCTTCCTTAATCTTTTGTTTTGTTTTAAACAAGTATGATGGAAAATAAATTTTGCCATTTTGGAGCTGTGCATGCTAACTTGTTTTGTTTTCTTTTTTCCCCTCATTATTTTGTAACTAGCATATGCTCAGGGAAGATCAACTGCTAGAAGACCATCAGAGTGCAGCATGCAGGATTCAATGGTGTTTGTATCTATTCCACTTACAGGCACTTTGTGCAACTGATTTAAATGATACTCTAAAGCAGGGCTCTCCAACCTTGGGTCCCCAGATGTTACTGGACTACAGCTCCCAGAATCCCTTGCCATTAGCCATGCTGGGAGCTGTAGGCCAGCAACATCTGGGGACCCAAAGTTGGAGAGCCCTGCTCTAAAGTGAAAGTTAGAACAGATTCATAGATGTTAGTACAAAATTTAACTTGCCACCTGATTTAGGCAGGGCTGCAGCTCAGTGGTAGAACACCTGCTTTGCACGCAGAAGGTCCCTGGTTTTATCCCCAGCATCACCAGTTGGGCTGGACAAACTCCTGCCTGAAACCCTGGAGAGCCACTACCAGTTAGTGTCGACAGTACTGGGCTACATGGATCAATGGTGTGACTCGGTATAAAGCAGCTTCCTATGTTCCAGTTTGAAGCTCAATGGGTAAAGCGATACTTGGAAATATGCAAGCCCTATCTGTGGTGCTTGTTCTGTGATAACCATTTTTCACATGCAAGTCATAACTTGACACTGCATTCATTCAAAGTGAGGAACATTTGTGTGTAACTTGTATTCATACTGGATTTTTGTTTTTTTTTATTAAAAAAAACCCAAAGAGCTTGGTACATGTTTTGAATATGTACAGTAGGAATGGCGAGATCTTAGAAGCTACAATCGATAGTTGTTGCTTACTGGAAATATAAATGCCCAGAGCTTCAGCTATGGCAGGGTACAGAAATGTAATAAATAGCAACAACAACTAGACAGTCACAGCCAACTATAAAATACACTGGTCAACCTAAGTATCCAGTAGCCGGATATATGTTTCTCTATTATTTAAATAATTACTTCATTTATTTATCTAGAGCATTTTTACTCCACTCTTCAGCCAAAAAAGGCTCCTAGAGTGGCTTGCAAAGATCAGTGATAAAACAACCCCTGCCCTCCAACCTACAATCTAAAGGACATGATACAAAAAATGGAAAAGGAACTGGGATGGAGGGGGAAAAGACAAAATTTTTAGTTATTAGTTACATGATTGCTTGGTTTTTTAAAAATCCCTGATTCTGATATAGTCAAAGGGAACTAGTCATGTGTACTAACTGGTGACCAGTGTGGCGTAGTGGTTAGAGTGTTGGACTGGGACTCAGGAGATCCGGGTTCTTGTCCCCGCTCGACCATGAAACTCACTGGGTGACTTTGGGCCAGTCACTGACTCTCAGCCTAACCCTACCTCACACGGTTGTTGTAAGGATAAAATGGAGAGGAGGAAGATTATGTAAGCCGCCTTGGGTTCCTTTCAGGAAAAAAGGTGGGGTATAAATATAATAAATAAAATAAATAAAAATAAAATGTGGATGTACATTTCCATTCACATTAAAAATTACATCCGGACAGTTCACTAGAGCCTGGACGAGTATAGTAATGCAGAAGTATATGAACACCATTTAGTCACCCAGCTCTCTCTTGATCTTTCTGGATCGGGGTCACAAGCTCCAAGCACCTGTTTGAGGGGCACCTTCTCTCTGCCATTTGAACTGTGGCATGGATCGCATAAGGTTTACCACCAAGGATTGCTGGATGAAGGTCTTGCTGCAGCATGGGATTGAGTTAGATCAGCTTTCCCCAACCCAGTGCCCTCCAGATGTGTTGGACTACAATTCCCATCCTAAAATAGCATGGCCAATGGGGGTTGTAGTCCAATACATCTGGAGGGGGCCAGGCTGGGAAAGGCTGGATTAGATGGTCTTTGGGCCCCTTCCTGCTCTGCTTCTATCATTTCTTCTACTCTAGAACATTAACTTTTGCAGCATGGGAAAAATTATTTCTTATCTACTGCAAATGGCTTGTTTTTGCAAAGGAAACTGACAACTAAGAATGTAGGTGATAGAGATACTCTGAAAACATGAATAACTCAGTTTAATAGAGGCCACTAAATAGTCAGGATTATATTTCCACAAAGGCAGCACGTTTACAACAAACACATTCAATTTATTTGAGTTTACAATACTATAATGATATCTATTGGATAACTTACTGCTTAATCTTTTTTCCATCCGGATCCACTTTGCTGAGGTATGTATTTGATATACTTCCATGTTGTTGTAGAATGCTTATATCACCAAAGAGACTTAATTTCTGGAGATTCCTATTTGGAAGAAAAAGACTTGCATAAGTTAGAAGCCATGCATTATAAAATTGTGGAGGAAGGGGGGGCTGGCTGGCCCGCCACACCCCCACCCTTTCCTACTCCAAAGGAACCAAGACCCCCTGAGATCTCAAGGTACCAGATTGCCAGCCTCAGCTGTCTGCAACCCTACTTGGATCTCTGTTGAGGGACTCGCCTTCAATTCTGTAACCTGGATTTAGATACTGAACTCACAGAGTACTACAAAACCCATGTGGGGTAAAACCACGACAAGGTTTATTCTGGTAGCATTTTACAACAAGATTAGGGAAATGAGAGAAGCACACAAAATAAAGAGAGAGACACTTTGGTACACAGAAATAGAGCTAAAACACAATAAAACCTGATTCCTTAATAACTCTCAGGCACACACCTGTTACCTGAGGGTGTTCTCTTCAAGGGTTAAATCCAGCACAGCCTTGTTGCCCGAGGGAGATTACCACATCTACCCGAAGGTCCGAGATGGGTGAAACTCCCACAAGGCTTGCCTTTACTAGAGCCCTCAATCCAGCTAATTTCACCAGGAGCTGCCTGGGGTCCTTGGCTTACCGCCATTACCACAGCCGGGTAGAACAAAGACAAAGACCAAAAACCATGCCTTGGGAAATATACCTTTCCCCCACCTCCCCTCCTCTGCTGCCTCTTAGCCAATCACCATGCACCTCACCTGGCCAGGCAGGGGGAAGGGAACTCATGACTCATGGCTTGAACTACATTTACATATGAACGCTTTCAGCCTGACTCCTCCAGACCTCCAGGCGCCAGGCCCCATCTTATGTTTTACACATGAGGAGGCGTGCGTGCGTGCATGCATGCAGGAACCCCCAAGGGCCCCTCTTTCCACACACTAACTATGCACACCCCACCCCAGCCGGTTCACACCTGAGGTGTGTGTGTGTACCCACAAAGGCTAGTTTCTCCACACCCTTTCCTCTGGGAAAAGATGAAAAGAGGGGGTTAACCCTCTCCTTTCATCTATACTAACAAAAAAAACCCCAAAGAAACGAGCTTGCGCTAGCCTTCTACCACTAGTGCACCTTTCTTCACTTTCACACACACGCAAAAACAGAACTACACAAAAAAGCATGCATCAAAACATCAAACACATTAACTATAGTCTTAAACAGCTTTAACATCTTAATTCTTAAAATCTTTAAACATCAAAACAGCAAAACAACAATCAATAACCATCAATCAAAAGTTTACAGGTTTGTATTACATCCGTTTTGCATACACAAGAAACCTCATGCACTTCAAAAAAAAAAAAAAACTTTTTAGGGTTGCTGTTTCTCACACAGCCTGAGGGGGCAGATTATGGACCGAAATGTGACTCTTCAATTCGCTTTTGTTTGCTTTTACAGGCTTGATTCTGCTACTCTGTACTCAACGACATGAATACCATCACCCCCCCCTCCAAAGGCCCGATGGGATGGCTTCCCACCACCCAACGACATGAATATACCACTCCCTTTTCCCAAAGGTTTGCATTTGGCACTTTCTACACAATGACTTGAATGGGATGGCTTCCAACCCACCCCCTCCAAAGACCCACCGGGATGGCTTCCCACCACCCAACGACATGAATGCCTACTCCCTTTTCCCAAGGTTTGCATTTGGCACTTTCTACACAATGACTTGAATGGGATGGCTTCCCACCCCCCCCTCCAAAGACCCACCGGGATGGCTTCCCACCACCCAACGACATGAATGCCTACTCCCTTTTCCCAAGGTTTGCATTTGGCACTTGCTACACAATGACTTGAATGGGATGTATCTGGTACCTTGAGATCTCTGAGGGTCTTGGTTCCTTTGGAGTAGGAAAGGGTGGGGGTGTGGCGGGTCAGCCAGCCCCCCCTTCCTCCACAAAAATATCTCAAGTTTTTGGGTTTTGTCACAATACAGCCATCATGTACATGAAATTTAAATTTATCTAGGAAGGAGTTGTTCCATAGGGATGTGTTATCGCCCCAACATTATTTGCTATTTTCATCGCCATGATTTTACATCTTGTCGAGGGGAAACTTCCCACTGGTGTGGGAATTATATATCGAACAGATGGAAAGCTTTTTAATCTCAGCAGGCTGAAAGCAAAAAGTAAGGTAATTACAACCTCCATTGTGGAACTTCAATATGTTGATGATAATGTGGTCTCCGCACACTCAGAGGATGATCTCCAAACTATCCTAAATGCTTTTGCAGAAGCATATGAAAAACTTGGTCTCTCACTTAACATCTGTGGAGGAAGTACTCTGTGGCTTCAGTATCTAAATCCAGGTTACAGAATTGAAGGCGAGTCCCTCAACAGAGATTCAAGTAGGATTGCAGACAGCTGAGGCTGGCAATCTGGTACCTTGAGATCTCTGAGGGTCTTGGTTCCTTTGGAGTAGGAAAGGGTGGGGGTGTGGCGGGCCAGCCAGCCCCCCCTTCCTCCACAACATCAAAAAAACCAAAGTGCTTCATCAGCAAGTGAAAGCTAACCCTTTGGTGATGCCATCTATCCAGCTTGGCGGGACAATACTGGAAAATGTCGATCATTTTCTCTATCTTGACAGCTATCTTTCAGTTACAGCTAACATCGACAGTGAAATCCAGCATCGTTTGAGCTCCGCAAGTGCCGCGTTTTCTCGAATGAAACATAGAGTGTTCGAGGATCGGGATATTTGTAAGAAGACCAAAACACTGGTTTATGAAGCCATTGTATTACCAACTTTATTGTATGCCTGTGAAACATGGACTATCTATAAACGTCACTTCCACCTCCTTGAAAGATTTCATCAACGTTGCCTCCGGAAAATCCTGTGAATTACTTGGGAAGATAGGCGAACAAATGTCAGTGTACCGGAAGAAGCAAAGACTACTAGCGTTGAAAAAATGACCCTTCAACGCCAACTTCAGTGGACTGGTCATGTTGTTCGAATGCCTGACTGCCATCTCCCAAAGCAGTTACTTTATTCCCAACTCAAGGATGGAAAGCGGCATATCGGTGGTCAATATAAGAGGTTTAAAGATGTTCATAAGGCTAATCTAAAAAAATGCAATATAAACATCGAAAACTGGGAAGCTCTGGCCCATGAATGATCTAACTGGAGGTTGGCCTTTCACAAAGGTCCCATGGACTTTGAAGAAGCCCGAGTGCAAGGTGAAAGGGAAGCGTGCTAAGCGAAAAGCACGTAAAACGAATCCTTTAGAGGACCATCTTCCATGTGGTAACCTGTGTCCTCACTGTGGGAAGCTGTGTGGATCTAGAATTGGCCTCCACAGTCACTTACGGACCCATCGCTAGAGTCTACACAATCTTCTTTAGAATTTCCTCCTTTTATCCTGGAAGACAATCTTACTCGGTCACGAGTGATCGCCTGATGATGATGATGACATGAAATTTAAATTTATCTAGGAAGGAGTTGTCCCATCTAACCAAAATGAATTCAGAACAGACAAAAAGAATTAGGTACTTCTTTATACACTTCTATGTCAGTGCAAGCCTTAGTTCAGTAGGCTGCCATTCACTTCATTGGTAGCTACTCAAGAATTGTCATACCTGATGAACACAGATCCAAAGACTATGTACGTGCTGCAGCTAATTTCATGTCCCAAACGAGTTTGAGTGCATTATTTATTGCCAATATGCAACACACAGGTTGCCTTCCAAAGATTTTCTAAGAGGTCAGCTTTCATATCTGATCTATATGCTCCACTTAGAAAAATCAGGCCACAATAATGTGAACATTTTAATTAGAAGCAGCAGCTAGCACCCAAGAACATCAAGCACTAACACTATTTTTAGCTCTGCAGCCTGGCATTTCTTGCCTCAGGTATTGTAGATGCTAGAAGAACAACACTGTCATTTGAAAGTTTTGTGCAGTTGCGTAATCTATAGACACTGCACAGTGGAGAGCCAAACTAGACTAAGGGTGCAATCCTATGCATGTTTAGACAGAAAAAAGTCCTATAACTCCCAGCATTCCCCAGCCAGCATGGCTAGCTGGCAAATGCTGGGTGTTTATAGGACCTTTTTCTGTCTAAACATGCATAGTATTGTGCCCTAAGAGACTAGAGCTACCTCTCTTCTGTCATTCTTCCTTGTATTTTTATTTATTTATTTATTATATTTATACCCCGCCTTTTTTCCTGCAAGGAACCCAAGGCGACTTATATTATCATCCTCCTCACAACCCTGTGAGGTAGGTTAATGTCCAACACAAACAATGCATGAGCTGAAATCATTTTGCTGTGCTACCTGCCCAGTCAGCCACTACCACAGCTGGGAGGTGAAGATGGGGAGATGCACAACGCATTGATGAGATGTCACATGTTGTATTTGATGTTACAAAGAAAGAAAACAGAGTAGTAGTAGCTACAGGTGGGAAGCTGCCTTATGCAGAGTCAGACCACTGGTTCATTTAACTCAGTACTGACCAAAAAGTCATTTGCTAGAGCGCAGAGTTTGCCATCCCTTCCCCTATAACACAAACATTACACTAGAGCAGCTTTCCCCAAACTAGCACTCTCCAGATGTGTTGGACTACAACTCCCAT
The DNA here is from genome assembly GCA_021292165.1 of Shinisaurus crocodilurus. Lineage (NCBI taxonomy): Eukaryota > Metazoa > Chordata > Lepidosauria > Squamata > Shinisauridae > Shinisaurus > Shinisaurus crocodilurus. Next base: position 270,906,554 of record CM037876.1, read on the forward strand.
CATCACCAGCTAGCTTGGCCAATGCTTTCCATTCAGTTCACAACACTTTTTTTCCTAACAACAGCCAGATCTCAGCAGTTCCCAAAGTAGCCATGGTGTGAAGTCCTTGAGGCAGAAGCAAGACTGGGTGAACACTGCATTTCTTTCAGCTTTATGATACCATGAACAATAAAGTCCTAAAAATTCAAAAGGCAGCAATTAAGTGCACCCATGAAACCACTGTGAGTCAAAGGCAACAATATTCTAATGTAGGACATTAGGTCCACAGTTTATGAATAATACTTTCCAGGCTGCATTAGGCTTGTATTTGAGCTTTAGAGCAATTTATGGAACTGCTTGGGGAACTTTGTGTTCCATATTATGTCCCAGATCTTTCAAACACTATTAATGCTGCCCAGCCATATTTTATGCACAGAACTCAAGTAAAGCCATTAATTCCCAGGTCAGCAACTAATTTTCAACAGGGACCATATTTTCAACTGATCAATGGCTCATTGACTCACTCCCACATGAGCTAAGATAGAGACAAGGGGCTCTTCAACACCCTCTCCTGCAACACAATCATCAACAGACACTTTGGCAGCCTCCTTCCTCTAGGCACCTCAGCTGCCCCCTACTATTTCCCTGTGCCTTGGCTTCTACACAGGAGTGAACAGCTTAGGTGCATAATCCAGGGAGGGCTCTGTCAAAGCCACTCTTACTGGTCATGCTGTAGAGAAAATGGGCTTAAAGAGCCCTTTGCCTGTGCCTCAGCGCTCACGCTGGCTCAGTTTGTCTGAGTGTGGAAAGCTAAGCAGGGTCAGGCCTGGTTATTACCTACTTGGATGGGAGACCCCTTCTCTAGTTTCCTGCATTGAGCAGGGGGTTGGACTCAATAGCCTTGTAGGCTCCTTCCAACTCTATGATCTATGAATCTATGAAAGTGGCTGAATAGGTTGTAAGAGCACGAGAGTCTGTATGGGTGATCATGGGCTATACGAGGAGGTAGAGCCAGATAGAAAGCATATATAACAGGGATGGGCAACTTTAGGCCCTCCAGATGTTTTGGCCTAAAACTCCCATTAGCCCTAGCCAGCATAGTCAATGGTGAGGGAACTTGTGGCCCTCCAAATGTTTTGCCCTACAAGTTGCCCAACCTTGTTTTAGGAACTGGATTTGATCCCTGGGCCTCTAGTTGCCTATTCCCTATGTTAATATAACCAGTGTTATACGTCCTAAACAGAAGAGAATTTGCTTCATTAATCTTACCACCATTAATTCACATATATAACTACAGTTAATGTTCTTAAGTGATCAAGTACATTCAGATGCTGATATTCTGCATTGTGGTCTACTGCACTTTTGTGGCTGAAATCTAGACAACAACTTTGGCTATTTTTAACATTATGCACCTATGTTTTAACACATGAATATGAATCTAAAACTAGTAGATGCAAATACCTCAACTACACATTTATGTGCACTATGGTTTATGCTATATAGCTTCTGAATTCCATACAAAGCTATGCACCAGAGAGAAAACTACTAATCGGGAAGAGAGTAAGCACAGGGGAATATATAATTTAAACAACCCTAAAAATATAGCAGTAACAACAAATACCACTATGGCAAGACTTTCCAAAAAGGAAGGATGGAAAGATGCCTAGAATGTTTATTAGCATGCAGCATGAAGTTAACTTTTTACTGACACCGAAAATATCTACTAAGTTGAAGGATATGTACATATCTAACAGACTGCCTAAAAATATTAGTAACCATGTGACAGATCTCTCTTGTTCTTAGATGAGAATCTGTCAAATTTCACTGCCATCAAACAAGACAGTGAAGTGGTTTGTCAGCAGTTTCCTATAATTTTTTAAAATAAATATATATTTTTGAGAATAGAGTGATAGCTGGTTTTCAATTACATTTTTTGGGAATACAACAACAATTAATGTTAGCAACCTACTGCTGAATATTATTTAGTGGCTTTGGTAATACCTCAGCTTTGTAACTGAAAATTCAGAGTGTATCCTCCTCCACTGCCTCTGCCATAATCACCCTTTTCCCCACTCCTCATGCTCCACTGACCACCTGCTCCTCCTCCCCTGCATTCCTAGTATGCAGAGAGACAACTAAGATGGGCACACAGCACTGACAGTAGTTCTGAAGAGGATCTTGTGCATGCTCCCGTGTATCAACCTATTCCAAAACAGGCCTGCACTCTTGAGGCTGCACAGTATGGTATACTCAGAAGCACATTTTATAACCAATATTTCTGGGAAAACCTGGGGACCTTGTAGCAGTTTAATTAAAAAGCTAAGATTGGCCTTTTGCTCTTAGTCAAGCAGGAGGCATCAATCTTTTCCAATGGCAGAACATATTCTACTCTCATTTCCATATTTTAAATCACCATTAAAATATATATATATATATATATATATATATATAGCATCCACCCCTCAAACATTGAAGTAGGGGAGAGGGAGTTACTCAGCCAACCACATAACAGGCAAGATAGCTCCACTTATCTGTCTGTATGCCATGGTGAACTGTGCACAATGTTAACTTCAGGCCAGATCATGCTATGCCTTTTGACATAGCTCTATCCACTTTTATTAGTGAGCCTTGCTCACACCATGACTTGGTTCACATGACATGGCAACCCATCATGGGTAACTAGCAATGGTGGGTTGTCATGTTGTCCAAACCCAGACCACTTCCCGCAGGGTGGCTTGTTTGGGGGCAACAAGCCACCCTGGCAACCCATGGCTTGTTCTAGGGCAGGGGTCCTCAAACTTTTTACACGGGGGGCCAGTTCATTGTCCCTCAGCCTGTTGGGGGGCTGGACTCACTGGGACTCCCCTGTGCCGCCTCCTTCATGCTGCCCCCCTGCTGCCCCCGCTGCAGGACCACCCTGCCGCCGTCCCCCGCTGCCGCCGCCGCAGGACCCCCCGCGCCGTCCCCCGCTGCCGCTGCAGGACTCCCCCACTGCCGCTGCAGGACCCCCGCCACCATCCCCCGCCCCCCCACTGCCGCCGCCACAGGACCCCCCGCCCCCCGCGCCATCCCCCACTGCCGCTGCAGGACCGCCCCGCCGCTCCCCGCTGCTGCCGCCACCGCAGGACCCCCCCTGCCCCCGTAACCCGCCGCCGCCGCCGCCGCCACCATCCTACCTAGTCCCCTGCGCGCTGCTGCTGCTGCCGGTGCCTCCGCCACAGCCTCCGCTCGAGGCGGCAGCGGCGGCCATCCTGGACTCCGCCCGTGCTCAGTTTTGAAAAACAGTGCGGGCGGGGTCCAGGATGGACGCGCCGGAGCAGGGTCCTGTCGCGTCACTTCCGCCGCGCCAGAAGTGACGCGACGGGACCAGCGGGCGGCGAGGCGGATAAAGTAAAGCCTGTCCGCGCCCCGCTACTGGCTAAGTCGCCCCTCCTCCCCTTCCCCCCCGCAGGAGATGCAGGGCGGCAGGCAGGCAGGCAGGTGGCCCGGCAGGCGGCCCATGCCCCCCCCCGCCGGCTCAGCCGCCCCTCTTCCCTCACAACTCTAGATCGGCCGCCGGGCTGGATGAAAAGACCCGGCGGGCCGGATGTGGCCCGCGGGCCGTAGTTTGAGGACCCCTGTTCTAGGGATTGTTCGATTCACAATGAGTTGCTATGTTGTCTGAACCCAGCAGAGCGATTTCATCATGGGTTACAGGGATCGGCTAGCAAGCCAATCCTCACGATCTTACCAGTTCCACTGCCAGTGACAGCCCCTCCACTAATGCCCATGTGGCACTTTGGAATGGCTGTCGCTGGTTTGCCACCTTTAAAAATAAATAAATTCAGCCCTAGAAATGTGCGCAAATGTCTTAAAATTTGCATTATATTTCCCCTCCATTTACTTCCCAGCCTTGAAATCTGCATATATTTTCCCTCCACTTACTGCCCAGTCATGAAATCTACGTATATATTTTCCTGTAAAAAAAAAAAAAAAAAAAGCAGCGCAAATTTCCCAGAGTGTTTTAAAAAAATACCCCTTAGAGGTGGCAGAAAAGGATGGATCAATGGGGTGCCCTCCTCAACGTGGCCCCATTCACTTTGTCCCATTCAGCCACCTTCTCAGGCTTTTTTGACAGCTGTCAGGGAACTGCAGTAATGGCTCCAAAAAGGAACCTTGAAAAGGGGGTGGCTTTAAGATCTCCCCTTTCTGGAATAGCTTGAGACTTGGGGAAGTGTTGAAAGGGAGAGGGCACTAAGAAGTGTCAGTTCAACACTAGAAATCAAGAAGATTATTGCTAAGGGGAAGATCTTAAGCCTTTTGGTGCACCTACTCTGCAGCTTTTTCCCATTTGCTGGTACTTTCCAATCGACAGCTTAGCAACTGACCGCTGTCAACTGTACGCAATTTTGCCTATATACAGTCTTGCCTCATGTATCTGTTAGCATTTGCAAGCTGAAACTAACAACGGCATTGACCAGGGAAGACTACATATACAGTAATACCTTGGATTACAAGTAACTTGGTTTGAGAGCGTTTTGCAAGACAAGCAAATTTTTAAATATTTATTTATTTATTTTTTTAACTTGATATACAAGCGTCGTCTTGCAATACAAGTACTGTAGTACGGCTTAAGTTAAAAATCTCTGTACAAATTTTTTTTTTTGGATTTCGTTTTGATATAAGAGTGTTTTGGATTACAAGCACCTTTCCGGAACGAATTATGCTCTCAGTCCAAGACATGACTGTATAGGAAAGCTGTAAGAGCGCACTCACGCAACTGCAAAAGACCGACAATTTTTAAAAAAGAAGACATTTGCGCACATTTCTGGGACTGGAAAAAAAAATACAACCCCAATTGCGTTTTTTTGAAGCTCTGAAAAAATAAATAAAACTGTAGTGAATGAAAATGGGTCACAATCAGAGTGGGCACGGGGAAGACAAGACAGGTTGTACCGCGAAGGACACTGGGATACCGGCTGCAGGACCAAGGGGGAAGGAGGGGGAGAATAACCCATGGTGAGCCTGATCGTCTGTCAGGCACACTGAGGGTTGTTCTGTGTAGCTTATTCACAGGGTGGGTTGTCATGCAAACCTGTCCTATGTCATGATGCCACTGCATTATGTGGGTGGGACTACAGCCAACAAGGCTACCACAGTGCTAAATGCAAACAGAGAGCTCTCAAGGGCCATTAAACAAGATAATTATAAAAACATACTTAACCAGAATCATTAGTGAGTGTACCTCAATAGTTTTTATTCCCAAAGTTTTAACTACATTGTTCTTTAAAGGGCTCTGCCTTTCTGCAAAGAATGTCAAATCTTCATTTGAGCAGAATAAATTAACCTCCTACCCATGTCAATCCAGAATTCTATTCTGAATTCAAAGCTTTTTGGCTATTCAGTTGCAAAAACATGGGGATCTATTTCCTTGGGCTCTAGGCTATTATAAGTTTTTGATTAGTTTGTGAAGGATCACCACCTGGAGCCTATGCGTGAGTTCGGCGCTTAACGGGTTAACCGGCACTGAGTTACAGCCCGTACGAGCGCTGGCGACCACCTGCGAGGCTTTCGCACACAAGAGGAAACCAAAGCCCTTTAAATAACCAAATAAGGCTTTTATTTGTTTACACAAAACACAGAGCGGAACAAACAGCTTTCCAGGAATACTACAATGTCAACACAACCTTAGTTGACCCCTGCGTTCATCAATGAAACAGGCTCTTAGGCTAGCGAATTGAATCTGGTCAGTTACCTCAGATCAGAGACTTTACGCTAGTCAGTTTCAGCCTGGCTCCGGGTCAGCCGATCCGGGGATGAGAATGGCTTACTCCGGCTGCCGCTTGGAGGACGAATCTGGCCCCGAAGTACCCTGGGTTCCCAACAACCCTTTACTGGAAGGGAGAGGGGTTTTCTACCCCTGAGTTCCCGCTCTCCCCACCCTCCAGGTCAGGTGGGGGCTTATGCCTGCCCCTTCGTATCAGGTGGGCTTATTCCTGCCCGGGAAGAAGGTGACGTACTGGTACTTTACAGCTCTTTGAGACTGCCCTGATAGTTTGATGGTTCTTGATGGTCCTTCCTTGGTTTTGTGGATCTCCACCGAGACTCTTCTTTGTTGGGGATGACGGTCTGTCTGGCTACTTCTCCTGTGACTTCATCCCCCCTTCCTCGCCCCCTCCCTTGGGCGAAGACTGTGTGTGTGTGTGCAGACTTGTGTTAGGCTTTCTCCACAAGTTTTAAGTGAACACCTCAATTTTTGAGCCTTGTACTTCAGGCCACTTGTATTAAATGAAGACACCTAACTGGCAAAACAAAGATTTCAAAAGGTACATTTGAAATGTACACATGCATTCATATGTTAAGAGAAAGTTTTACCAAGTTTTATCTGTGTGTAGGCGATCACCCGTGACCGAGTAAGATTGTCTTCCAGGATAAAAAAATTACAAAAAGAAAATTTTAAAAGGAGGAAATTCTAAAGAAAAATAGACCAAGTTTTATCCCTGCCTATGTAACTGAAGGATAAAATGAAACAGAGGAGGAAGCTGTTCAATTTTCTCAGGAGCGAAAAACTCAGCCATGTTACCATGAACCTGAGCATATCACCCATTTTTCATCTCCACACCATGGTTGAAGAATGTTTAGCTTGCAAGCTATTTTAAACTATTAGGTTGTGCAATGAAATATGCCATTTTGCTTGAAATCATTATGTGGGGAAAATAAAGCTACCAGCATTCTAATCTAATACTGTGATGATATGGGAATTTTCCACTGTTCTGAAACACACTGGAAACCCTCCACAAGAAGTGATTGTTGCTACGGTAAGTTTATCAGTCAATGTGCTTCTACTCTGCCCTTTTTGTTCTAAGAATTCAATGGCAGAAATAAATGTCTTAACTTTTAGAAGCCTACTGATGCTAATATGCCTTTTCAGCCTTCTTTCCTAGCTTTCTCAGTTTTATTAAATAGATGCTCTAACAGGTTAACACCACATCTTGTACAGGTCAAAACCAGGCATATTTCCTCAAAAACCAAATGTGACAAACATAGTAATTGTTGGGCAGCTGCAGATGAAGAAAGAGAAAGGGAAGAGACAGGAAGAACTAGTTTAGCATCTTTATTTTAGAGATTGCTCATATTTGAAATTAAGAGTGTCAGAAAAGTAGCCCAGAGTTACCATTCCCAAACAAATTAAAACAGCACATTTTCAGCTGTGAAGAATGTAACTTGGCAGAACCAATTGAATACCTTCCCACCCACAAAAGGAAGAGAAGATAGAAATATAACTTTTTCAAGGTCCCAAAGGATACAGTGCCCTTTGATTTCCAAGCACACAATCTTAAAACATATTTACATGGAAATAGTTCAACTCCAATTTGGCTCACATGTACAGGAACAAGGCTTTTGACTATGCATGTCTCCCGACCCTCACATACATAAGAGCCAATTAGTTACTTCCTGTTCTGTGGCAAACCACAGGAAGTAACTAAGAGGCCTGCATGGAGAGTAAGGAACATACAAGCCTGAGGCTCCATCCTCTAACACAAGGGTAGGCAACTTGTGGCCCTCCAGATGTTGTTGGACTGTAATTCCCATCAGTCCTAGCCATCATAGCCAATTGTGATGGATGACAAAGGTTGCAGTCCAACAACTGGAGGGCCACAAGTTGCCCACTCCAGCTCTAACACCAAACCATGGTTTGGCTTTACATGTGAACCAACCCACTGTTTGAGTAGGAATTACTTCTCAGCAACACTACTTACAAATGCATTATCACCCCAACGCACCAAAAATATCCACACATAGAAGCAAGCTTTCCTGAGCAGACTTCTTTGCTAGATGAGGATTTGTTCATGCAACAAGGTATTACATGTTCAGATATTTTTCTGGATATCCACATCTACTAATCAAGGCTACTGTTGGAATGGGAACTGTTTGCACAGCACCCAGCACATGAGCAGCACAGAGTTGATGCAGCATCCAACACATGCAATTCCTTTCAGCACTGTACAGTGTGGATGAGACTTCCCATTTGTCCAGTGATTCAATGGGATTGCTCATCTCCATTCACTACCTGGGGCCACAGCATAGTTATCACTCACATTGCCTACAGAATCCCCGGGAAGATTTTGGAGCAGATTATAAAGAAGTCAGTCTGCAAGCACCTTGAAAACAATGCAGTGATTACTAGAAGCCAGCATGGATTTGTCAAGAACAAATCCTGCCAGACTAATCTGGTCTCATTTTTTGATCGGGTAACCTCCCTTGTGGACTGTGGGAATGCTGTGGACATTATATATCTGGACTTCAGCAAAGCTTTCGACAAAGTGCCTCATGATATCCTGATTAGTAAGCTAGCTAAGAGTGGGCTAGATGGAACAACTATCAGGTGGATCCACAATTGGCTACAGAATCGGACTCAAAGAGTGCTTATCAATGGTTCCTTCTCAAACTGGGGAGAGGTAACGAGCGGGGTACCACAGGGCTCGGTCCTGGGCCCGGTGCTCTTCAACATTTTTATTAATGACTTGGATCAGGAGGTACAGGGAATGCTTATCAAATTTGCAGATGACACAAAGTTGGGTGGGACAGCTAATACTCTGGAAGACAGAAACAAAATTCAAAGTGACCTCGATAGGCTGGAGCGCTGGGCCGAAAACAACAGAATGAAATTTAATAGGGATAAATGCCAAGTGCTGCACCTAGGGAGAGGAAACCAAATGCAGAGTTACAGAATGGGGGACACTTGGCTCAGCAATACTACAAGTGAGAAGGATCTTGGAATTGTGGTAGATCACAAACTGAATATGAGCCAGCAATGCGATGTGGTTGCAAAGAAGGCAAATGCTATTTTGGGCTGTATTAATAGAAGTATAGCTTCCAAATCACGGGAAGTGATAATTCCCCTTTACTCGGCACTGGTTAGGCCTCATCTTGAGTACTGCGTCCAGTTCTGGGCACCTCACTTTAAGAAGGACATAGACAAACTGGAGAGGGTTCAGAGGAGGGCAACAAGGATGATCAAGGGACTGGAAACAAGGCCCTATGAGGAGAGACTGAAAGAACTGGGCATGTTTAGCCTTCAGAAGAGGAGACTGAGGGGAGATATGATCGCACTCTTCCAGTATTTGAAGGGATGTCACACAGAGGAGGGCCAGGATCTCTTCTCGATCATCCCAGTTTGCAGGACATGGAATAATGGGCTCAAGTTACAGGAACCTAGATTCCACCTAAACATCAGGAAAAATTTCCTGACTGTCAGAGCAATAAGACAATGGAATCAACTACCTAGGGAGGTGGTGGGCTCTCCCACTCTGGAGGCATTCAAGGTGCAGCTGGACAGACATCTGTCAGAGATGCTTTGACCTGGATTCCTGCATTGAGCAGGGGGTTGGACTCGATGGCCTTGTAGGCCCCTTCCAACTCTACTTTTCTATGATTCTATGATTCTATGATGCAGCTAAAGCCAACCAAGTTGGCCTGGGATAGGAGACTGCCCAGGAACCATAGGTACATCATTCTTCAGAGGATAGGTATCCTCTGAAAAGCATAAGTGGAATACTAAATAGAACTTCTTGAGTGCAACACCTTACCTACAGCACTACATATTTTTACTTATTTATTTACTTAGAAGTAATTTTATTGTGTTCCATGGGGCTTGCTCCCAGGTAAGTGAACATAGATTACAATCTTAAAGTTTTTCAGAAATTGCTTTTGCAGAACATAACTAATTAATTTTCCCCCTTAGTAAATTAAATAAATAAAGGAATGGGAGAGATCAAAACCACCTAAAATTGGTATTTATTGGGGGGAAGAAAACTTCAAACCTTTCACTAAGAAAAAGAAGGGCCAAGTATATTTGTAGGATTTAATTAAGATTTCTCTGAACAGTTTTATCAAATGAAAAATAGTTCCTACTACTTGTCAGCTCTGTGTGCATGTCATTATGACAATAAAGAAGACATGCATATATGTTCAACAGTCGTTGACAAAACATACACCAGGGACCTGATCAAACACTAGTCATTTGGCAATTAGCTTTTTCTCACACCCTAGCCTAGCATCCTCCTTAGAGGTTTGTGCCCTGGTTAGTTACCTCAGGGCCTAAGTACACATTGTATGCAAATACATCTAATGAAGACCTGATTCTCTTTCTGTAAGGAAAAGCAGCTTTAGAAGGAGACAGTTTCAAGCAAGGATGTGGCTGGAAGCTAACCCTTTCTCCTACCAACTATTTTTCCTTTTGAAACCACCCCCTGAGCTGCTTACCAGAAATAAGCAGTTTCAGAATGCAGGGTTCCAGAAATAAATTTGTGAGTGTAAACATCTCGTTGGAACCCTGCAGGAGTGGAAGAAGCCTGGAAAAGGCAATATGGAGCAGGATAAATGGTCAGTACGGAAACAGATAAGCACTCCTTTGCTTCTCAACTCAGAATTGCCCCCAATGAAGCTGCATTTCCTTACAAGATGCAGCCATCATGGTTTTGTTATAGGCATATATGTGTAACATCTAGTTTGTTCCTCAAGTTACCTGGTTAGATTCTTTCTGTGTGCATCTGACAGTACTTTCAGTGGTGCTGTTCACATAAACACTCTTTGAAGAAACAGGATTGCCTCTGCAATCTCAACCAGCTGCAGCAGAATTACTGGTGTGAAGTTAACAGAATTGCTTTAGCTACAGCAAAAATAAGGGTACATAAACAACACTGGAGATCTCTTTTATGCAAACAGGGCCTAAAGTGGTCAATAGCAGGGATGGTCAAATGGAAGGTAATCCATAGACAGCATCCAGGACCAGCCACAAGATACAAATGGTCCTTGTAATACCATAGAGTTTCCACTTCCCAGGTACTACAGAACTGTGGGAGAAAGCCCTACACTCCATGAATTCCTCTATTTTCCTATATATAGGCAATGGCATTAAAGGCAATGAAGAGCTGGAGGCACTGTTATCTCTGCCCACTGATTTAGTCCAGCTGTAGGGTCCTGATTAGCCAGCTAGGTGGAGGGGTAAGACCTAGAGGACACTGCTGAGGGTCCAACTTCCCCATAGCTTTAGCAGGCTTCTAGTCGAGAGGAACCCACCTAGACTGCTGCAGACCTAGCAGCTTCATCCTCAGTCTAATGGCTTACTATTATTTGTTCTCTGCCGCCTCTCTCCTCTCTTTTTCTGCTTTTTGGCTTGCTCCTTCAATGGGTTTACTCCATATGGAAAGGCTATTTCAGCTCTTTACAGCAAGCAGCTTTTCCATTAGTGTAACATAAGCAAGAACATGAAGCAACAAAAAGACCCTAACAGTAGGTCACCAAATGAATTCTTAACTGTGGCAAGATACGAACTGTGATTTCTTGACTCACAGCTCACACGCTTGTTTCACTATAGATGTATCCACATGACCTCATGTGACAAAAGCTAGTACATCATAGTACCTGAGAAACTGAGATGTGACCCTGGAAATCTCTGGTTCAGTTTTCACCACATCTCCTACTTGCTGTTCCAATTGTGGTGGTTTCATATTCTGATTTAAACAGAGTATTGTAACAAGTTTTTCTTACTCTCCAAGCTGGAAATTATTTAAGACACACAAACTATAGAATATACTATATGTAGAGCTGGCTCTAGGAAAGAGAGAAAAGCACAGCATGGGGGAGCAATACACAATCTCTTATTGAAAAGGACATTTCAATCTGCAGTGAAGCGATGCAAAGCAAGATTAGCACAGAAAGAAACAGAAAGATACGTATGTACACAGTCTTGGAGCATTACTGCTCAAATTAGGTTTCTTCATTACATGACCTTGAAAGAATGGGAATCTTGGAAATCTTGAATGGAATTGTAATGTTACATGCATACAAACACAACATATGTGCTTAACTATGTGACTCCTTTGTCATATGACAACTAATGCTAGTTTCACTGAGGAAAAGTTCTCATAGTCTTTTGATGGGCTGATATCACTTGTAAAACTAAAGAAAGATGTTCCTTATGTTATCCAAATATGTAACAGGCCAGAGCAGATAATTTAATGGATGTCCCTAGCACAGCCTTCCCTAACCTGGTGCGCTCCAGATGGGTTGAACTACAACTCCCAGCATCCCACAGCTAGCAGGACTGCCAATGGTCAGGACTGCTGAGAGTTGTAGCTCAAAGCATCTGGAGGGCACAAGGCTGGGGAAGACTGATACAGACACTTTGGAATGGGCATGTTAGGAACATGAGTCTTTCATCAGCTGTTAGTCTAGGAGTCAAAACAACTGGCGGGCTTTTGTTGAAACATCTGACAAGTGTATTTTGAATGAATCAAAATAGGAGGCACCTGGCAAATCTAACTCTACTGTACCTAAGAGACCCCCTTTTAAGTGACACCACAGGACCAGGCTTCCCTACAGTACTTGAAATGCCCAGGTAAGAGCAACGCTGTAATCTCAGCAGGGATCTTCTCCGCTGCATTTGGAAACCTGATGTGCATATGTTCCTCTATGTTATGTTACCCCTGGCCTAGCCACCAATATATATCTTCCCCTCCGACCCCGGAAGGATTGAAGAGTCTTTAACTGCTGGGTGACACGAAGTAATTCAACAGGTGGCGCTTCCCCCATATACAGAACTCCACCAGTTGAAATTCTCCCAGTCATACAGCTGGTAAAAGCAACTGTATGAGAGTTTGAAAGAGAGTCGGGGGGGGGGGGTTTAGCCACCCCGTTCTTTGTTTTTCCGCAGGAAGGGGCAGAGATGGGTTTTGCTTGCTTCCACGGCGTCCCCTACCTGTTGTTGCGGACGCTGCTTAACACGCAGAGCACGAGCTCCAGGTACGTCCTCAGCAGCTCCAGCCAGCGAGGGCAGAGCGGCGCTTCTCCCTCCGCCGCCGCGGCTGCCGCGGCCGTCGCTTCTTCGCAAACGCCGCTGGCGCCTCCTCCTCCTCCCGCTCCGCCGGCGCTACCGCCGCCGCTGGGGTAGTTGTCGGCGGCGAACTGGACGCGGAGCTCGCGCACGAACCAGCCGCACTTGCGCATGAGGAAGTCGAGGCGCGGGCGCTCGGCCGGGCAGACGCGCAAGCTGAGGCGCAGCCGGGGCCACAGGGCCGGGTAGAAGAGGCACTCGCGCCAGTGCGAGCAGGCGGCCGAGGCCCGAAGCCGGTCCGGGGCCGCCAGGAACGAGAAGATGTGAACCACCAGCTCGCTGGGCAGGGAGCCGGCGCCCACCGACCCCCGCACACCGACGACATCGCCGGCACAGCCGCCGGCGGCCGCAGCCCCGAGCCCGGCCCCGGCCTCCCCTCCGGCTCCTGCGACAAAAACAACAACATCAATGACAAGGCGGAGGGAGGCGGGGCGGGACCGGACGGGACTCTGCTACTGCCGGAGCCAACCAGTGTTCCCAGCCGCAGGGGGAGAATGAGACGTACCATTGGGCTCCGAAGTGGCTGAGGGGCGGGATGGGGTGGAACGCACCAACGCGCCGGGGAGGAAGGGGGGGGAGAGAGAGCGAGAGCCGGGCGGGCAGAGCATACCAACATGTACTCGACCAGCGGGGGTGGAGGAGGCTGTTGCTTTTATGACTCAGCATACAAAAGAAAGGCGAGGTGAGGCGAGGGGAAAGGGCGCTGATGGGGGCTAACACCACCTAATGAACCTTTCTTTTTTCGGAGGACTGCCCCAGCCTTCCTAACAGAGCGAACATGATTTCTCTGCAAGGCCGGCAACGGGTGGATGAGTGGAAGAAGAATGACTTGGCTGCCCTAGTAGCAGCTACATACACCACGAACAGGGAAGATGGCCCGTGATGCAGCATCTTTCCGGTGCAATTTGAGACACAAGAGCCTGATGAACGAAGCCATCATTATTCCCACATAAAGGGAGTTAATTCGGCCTTTTGCTTTGAGACGCAGGGAAGAGAGGTCAAATACCTGCCCTGTCATCTTCCAGTTGTTTTACAGACAAGACTAATGTGAAAAATAACGATGTATTCCCAGTGAATCAAGGCTGCAGGGAGGAGCGGGGTGGTGGTGGCGGGGGTGGTGGCAAATTTGCCTTGGGCCCCAGAAAACAAGGAATCCTTTGTCTCAGCTTGCTGCGTTGCAAACCAGAGCCCTACACACATGCATAGTCTTTGTAGGGGGCAGTGGCAGGGACCCCAGGGGTCAAGCACTACTTGGGGCATAATCCTATGCCAGTTTAGACAGAAAAAGGCCTACAACTCCCAGCATGCTGGCTGGGGCATGCTGGGAGTTATAGGCCTTTTTTCTGTCGAAACTTGCATAGGATTGCGCCTTTAGTCCTCCAGCCCCCTGCTGAAGAGCAGGACTACTTATCTGCCAGCTTCCCACAGAATCACTCATTATTTACACCAGAATCCTGGACAGGAGACTGTAGAAGTACATTAGATGTGTCATACACACACACACACACACACGTTTCCAACATTCTGTCACACATTTAGTGTGACCAAAGGTGCTTCCAGACAAGGCTTAATTCATGAAATTTTACAGGGGGCTTCAGATATTATCTTTCACTGGTTCCGTCACATGTTTCCCACCAATTCTTACATCTTTTTTCTTACCATGGAAAATGTATTAAGGAAGAAAGACAGAATAGCTACACAATGCCTTCGGACTGTTAGTGCTAGGACCTCCATCTGGAAGCACACTAAAGGTACAATACTATGCATTTTTAGACAGGAGAGTGTGCTACAGCTCCCAGCATAGGATTGCGCCCTAAGAAACAAAACACAGTGTGTAGCTATGCAATTGAAAGGGCACAAGTCACCATGCAGTGGTCAGGGAACAGGTTTAACCCCAACTCCAGTAGCATTCTCAAGTGACTACTTTCTCTCATATAAGTGAACAGTTCCCATTCAAAAACAAAGTGTTGCATTTGTGAACATCACTGCAGTGAGGGCAAAACCAGCCTTCCTATGCTGACATGCTGACAAGGAATCTGCAGAAGTGTGCAGTGTAGCTTGTAGCATATGGAAGCCTACCCTTCACACACACACACACACACAGCACATCATAACAATAAGCATTTATGATGGTGATAATTGCTTTCTGTGCTTGTGAAGGGATACAATCAAAACATATTCTTAAGCAAGTTCTTATGGATAATCCATATCCTTTTTACTGCTGCAGTCCTAAACATACTTGCTTAGGAGTAAACCCCATTTCACTCACTGGGACTTATTTCTGAGTAAACATGCTGCATTATATCTATGCAAAGCCTTTCAACTTTAAATACAGCATCATTTCAAAAGGCTGTTGTCTTCTCAGTGCTGGTGCCACCACTCAAGGACAACTGAAGTCTGAGTTCACAATTGGTGTGTTCACACCCAGTCACAATTTGCTGAGAAGTTGTCATGATACATGCATGTCTCCACCATATGCAAAAGCACAGACACCTGACAGTCAGTCAGTCAGTCAGGCGATCACTCGTGACCGAGTAAGATTGTCTTCCAGGATAAAAAAAAAGAAAAAGAAAATTTACAAAAAGGAGATTTTAAAAGGAGGAAAATTCTAAAGAAAATTGTGTAGACTCTAGCGATGGGCCCGTAAGTGACTGTGGAGGCCAATTCTAGATCCACACAGCTTCCCACAGTGAGGACACACGTTACCAGATGGAAGATGGTCCTCTAAAGGATTCGTTTTATGTGCTTTTCGCTTAGCACGTTTCTCCCTTTCACCTTGCACTCGAGCTTCTTCAAAGTCCATAGAACCTTTGTGAAAGGCCAACCTCCAGTTAGATCGTTCATGGGCCAGAGCTTCCCAGTTTTTGATGTTTATATTGCATTTTTTAGATTAGCCTTAAGAACATCTTTAAACCTCTTATATTGACCACCGGTATTCCACTTTCCATCCTTGAGTTGGGAATAAAGTAACTGCTTTGGGAGACGGGCAGTCAGGCATTCGAACAACATGACCAGTCCACTGAAGTTGGCGTTGAAGGATCATTTTTTCAATGCTAGTAGTCTTTGCTTCTTCCAGTACACTGACATTTGTTCGCCTATCTTCCCAAGTAATTCACAGGATTTTCCGGAGGCAACGTTGATGAAATCTTTCAAGGAGGTGGAAGTGATGTTTATAGATAGTCCATGTTTCGCAGGCATACAATAAAGTGGCAATACAATGGCTTCATAAACCAGTGTTTTGGTCTTCTTATAAATATCCCGATCCTCGAACACTCTATGTTTCATTCGAGAAAACGCGGCACTTGCGGAGCTCAAACGATGCTGGATTTCACTGTCGATGTTAGCTGTAACAGAAAGATAGCTGCCAAGATAGAGAAAATGATCGACATTTTCCAGTATTGTCCCGCCAAGCTGGATAGATGGCATCACCAAAGGGTTAGCTTTCACTTGCTGATGAAGCACTTTGGTTTTTTTGATGTTAAGTGAGAGACCCAAGTTTTCCGTATGCTTCTGCAAAAGCATTTAGGATAGTTTGGAGATCATCCTCTGAATGTGCGGAGACCACATTATCATCAGCATACTGAAGTTCCACAACAGAGGTTGTAATTACCTTACTTTTTGCTTTCAGCCTGCTGAGATTAAAAGCTTTCCATCTGTTCGATATATAATTCCCACACCAGTGGGAAGTTTCCCCTCGCAAGATGTAAAATCATGGCGATGAAAATAGCAATTTTCATAAGGATAGTCCAGAGAGCTGTTCGGTCTACAGTATCAAAGGCCTTAGCAAGATCAATAAATGCCATATAAAGGGGTTGATTTGCTCCCGGAATTTTTCTTGGAGCTGACGTGCAGTAAAAATCATGTCTACTGTCCCTCTAGAGGGGCGGAAACCATATTGAGTTTCAGGGAGGATCTCTTCTGAAATAGATAGAAGACGGTTTGCGAGAATCCTGGCAAATATTTTACCTGCGGTAGCTAAGAGAGAAATGCCCCGATAGTTTCCACACTCTGTTCTATCACTTTTCTTAAAGAGGGTGATAATTATGGCATCCCTGAAGTCTTCTGGGATCTCTTCTCTTACCCAGATTTTTTCGATGAGTTTATGAAGATGTTGTACAAGTTCGGGCCCCCCTTCTTTAAAGATTTCAGCAGGAATCCCATCTGGTCCACTAGCTTTGTTATTCTTCATTTGATTAATGGCTTTTTTTTACTTCATCCAAAGTGGGGAGTATTGCAAGTTCCTCTCTAATTTGTTTTTGCGGGATTTGCGAAAAAATCTCATTATCCACCTTAGATTTACGATTTAAAAGGTCATAATAATGCTCTTTCCAATGCAGTGCAATAGACTCTTTGTCTTTTAAGAGTTTGGTGCCATCTTTTGATTGTAAAGGGTTTGTACCATAGGTTTTGGTCCATAAATGGCCCTTGTGGCCTTAAAAAAGCCCCGTGCATCATGAGATTCTGCAAGTTGTTGAATTTCTTCAGCTTTCTTTTTCCACCAGGCGTTCTTAAGTTCTCTTGTTCTTCTTTGGACCTCAGCCTTTGCACTAGCGTAGATTTTTTTCTTGGCAGCGCAGTTAATATCATTTTGCCATATTTGGAAGGCTTTCCTTTTTTTGTCAATTATATATTTAATCTCATTATCATTTTCATCAAACCAATCCTGATGTTTTTTAGTTTTGTATCCAATAGTTTGTTCACAAGCTGCAGTAATGGAGGTTTTCAGCTTAGACCAATGGTCCTCAATGTTGTCAGGAGGTTCCGTAGGTAGATGTTCCTTAAGAAGTGATTGAAGACGTTTGCTTAATAGGATCTTGAAGGGCGTGGATGTTCATTTTACGCCTTGGTTTCCTTCCTTGAAGCCTACGTTGGGAAGCAATGTTGATAACCATAGTGGACCGGATTAGTCGATGGTCTGTCCAGCAGTCGTCGGCACTCACCATGGCCCTAGTAAGAAGTACATCGCGGCGATCTCTAACACGGACAATTACATAATCCAGAAGATGCCAGTGCTTTGACCGTGGGTGCTGCCATGATGTTTAAACTTATTCTTTTGTCGAAATAGCATGTTTGTGATAGTGAGATTATGCTCTGCACATATAGACAAAAGTAAGATTCCGTTCGTGTTGCTATTACCAACTCCATCTTTTCCAATAGTTTCTGGCCATAAATCAAAGTCACGCCCGACTCTTGCGTTAAAATCGCCCAGGAGGATAATTTTATCCTCCTTAGGTATCTCTGACAGGAGAGTGTCCAACTGGGTATAAAAGTTTTCCTTGATGTCTTCATCAGCATCTAATGTTGGCGCATAAGCGCTCAAAATAGTTACCTGCTGGTTATTGGCGAGCTTTAATCGAAGAGTTATCAGGCGTTCGTTAATGCCAGTAGCACAGACACCTGACAGTAGGGCTAGTAAACATGATGCTTTTAGCACAGGCTTCTGTGCAATCTGTAATTCTGCAAGTGTGTAACACTCCCCTTTAACAGCCATTTTGGGCATGTGTAAGAATCATGCGGAATGAAACATCATCTGCCTGGAAGGTCAGTGTATTCTCTGGCTGGTAGGCCTCACCTGAGATAAATCTCTTGAGAGCAACCTGGTGGTTTCCAAGGGTTGTATCCATTGCTGTTATTCCACTGATGGAAGCAATTCCATCAGTGGAACCTGGAGGGGGCAAATCCCCCTTCCCTGGAGCCCTCCTGCGAACCCTCCAGAGTAGATATTTAGGCAGTGTGAAGGGCTCCATGGGGAGGAGAGAAGGAGAAAGTCCCATTGCACTAGCAAACCTCTGCTGGCAAGACATTGGATTTAACCCGTTCTTTTTTCCTCCAGGGTGTGTGGGGAGTCTTCACTAGAACTCTTCACTAGAAATACCAAGCACAGCTCTTCCTGTTAGAAAATAATAGATTGTCCAAACTTTTCATGATTAGGCCTTGGCCAGCAACTGGATTTTTAGAAAGTCACTTTGAGAAATCAAGGCAGCTCCTTTCCCAAAAGTGGCCTGCCAAAAAACCCCATATTAATCTGTTGCAGTAAAAACAACAGTCTTTTGGCACCTTAAAAACTAACATGTTTACTGTAGCATATGCTTTTGTAGGCCCAGAGCCCATTTAATCAGACACATGAAGGCTTATGCTCAGCTTGCAGAGGGGTATATGGTATATACATGGGTACAGAAGATCGAGAGGGGAGAAAGAGCACAGTTGCAAACCAGGTCCAGTCAAAAAGATAATAGATCTAATCCAAATGGGCTTGACCAGCTCCCAACTGGTAATGAATCTACAAAGCAATATGTATAGTGTACAGATCACGAAAGAGGGGCAATTACTTCCTATACTGAATTAAATATCCCTTGTCTGTATTCAGCTCAAGTCTGATAGTGTGAAATCTACATATAAATTCCAACTTGGCTTTCAGTTATATTTTTATATGAAGCATGGAAACCTTGAGGTCTGCTACTGAATGGCCAAGGAGATTGAAATGCTCCCCTACTGATATAGAAGCGTTACCATGTTTAATGTCTGGTTTGCATCCATCTATTTTTTTGGCTAATGAGCCGGTAGCTTGAGGTAAGCTACTCATTCCAAAATATCTCTAAAGAATGCAACGAGACTACTCTGGATTCCAGACATCAGTAACCCCACGCAACAAGTGTCCTCCACTGCCAGCGCGTCACAGAACCCACCATCAGAAGAGGCACTACTAGGCCGAGCCTGACGCGAAAGCCGAAAGTTACCTGTGATTCTGGTGTCTGTTGTAGCAGGGTAACAAGTTCAGAGGAACTACTGTATACACTTCCTGTTCTGAATTGAACGCGCGGTGCAACCAATACAATGAAATAGAATAGGGCACCATACAGATAGAACATCTCTCCTGTTTTGCATTATAGAGGGGTAACTGTGTAAGTCTGTTGCAGCATCAACAAAAAAAGAGTCCTTAGGCTTGTACCACAATACATTCCCTAGTTTTTAAGATACCGCAGAATCTGCTGTTTTCCATTCTGCCTTCCGCTCCAGCCCTGAATATTTTATTTTCATTTCATTTATTACAGTTCTATACCGCCCAATAGCCAAAGGTCTCTGGGTGGTTTACAAAGATTAATAACCTTAAAAATACAATATTGTAGCATAGTATAATATATAAAATATATAACACAACGTATAAATACAGAGAGATACGCAATATCCAAATAAGAACCGGAAGTGGATGCATGCTACTCCGAGCTAACTTTTCCACCTCTATAATAAGTTTGGGCCTCTGAGGTGTAGAAGTTCTGAGTTTCTCGACACGTTGTCTCTTTTTCCTTATCTCTATGGTTTGTCTCAGAAGGGAGCACGGAATTTCCGATGGTTGCTTGCGTCATATCCGGACGGCTCTGAGATGCCGGTAAGAAGCGCTTGTCCCGGGAAAGCGGGGGGAGTGAAAGAGTTTATGCGCTCCCGTGCTTCCTTCCCTCACACCGCGGAGGCAAAGGGGGAGCGAATGGCCCCGGGGTGCTTGTTCCTGTGGCGTATCCGTCCCACTCTTCGTTCTTGTGTCCAGTCCGGTCCTTGGGAGGAGCCCTTTCCGCTCCTTCTCCGCTCTTCTTGCCGTGGGAGT
The DNA here is from genome assembly GCA_021292165.1 of Shinisaurus crocodilurus. NCBI lineage: Eukaryota > Metazoa > Chordata > Lepidosauria > Squamata > Shinisauridae > Shinisaurus > Shinisaurus crocodilurus. The sequence goes on from CM037876.1 coordinate 270,927,010, forward strand.
GGCCTGGGCTGGCCTTGGCCTTGTCGTAGGGCAGCCCAGGCCACTCCCACGGCAAGAAGAGCGGATACGGGAGGGGGTTCGCTCCCTCCCCCCCCAGAACTCCAGGCTCGTCTTGTCCGAATAACGGGGCGGTTCGTCCGCTTCCTGGGGCCCGTGGGTGACGCCGGTGTTTGTGTCCTTAGGCTGGCCTGGTTCTTTAGCCGCTGAAACGCCGCTGGTGTTTTGTGAGGGATCGGACGGCTGGTTGGCTGGCTGCCCACTCCCCCCCTTCCCTCAGATCCTTCCCGACCTTTACTAACTCCTGCGCCCTTGCAGCAGTTGCTTTGGCTGTTGAAGTCTTAATGGTGTGCTTAACGTTTACAAATAAGAAGAGCTGGGGCTTAAGCCTGCGTGGAAGTCCTCGGTGGTTATGATTTATGTTGGTTTCATCAGCGTACATGGCGTTTTACGTAAGCAAAAAGTCAGGCCCCTGCCCCCAAAGAGCTTATATAGTCTAGAGATGTTGATAGGCAGGCAACAGAGGGAGAGATGGAGGAGGCAATGAAAACAAAGGGCGGCCATAAAGAGGAGGTTTGTTTCACTTGGGATTGAGGATGAAGGGTTTTTAATGTGGGGTGGGCAGAAGATAGAACTGGCTCTGCTGGTAGATCTCTGTGTGTAGAAGCATAGAAAAGCAGAGTTGGAAGGGGCCTACAAGGCCATCGAGTCCAACCCCCTGCTCATTGCAGGAATCCAGGTCAAAGCATCCCTGACAGATGGCCGTCCAGCTTCACCTTGAATGCCTCCAGCGTGGGATTGCTCACCACCTCCCTAGGTAATTGGTTCCATTGTCTTATTGCTCTAACAGTCAGGAATTTTTTCCTGATGTTCAGGTGGAATCTGGGTTCCTGTAACTTGAACCTGTTATTCCATGTCCTGCAAACCGGGATGATTGAGAAGAGATCCTGACCCTCCTCTGTGTGACAACCCTTCAAGTACTGGAAGAGTGTTATATGATTTGCAGTAGATTGACAAGAATTTTTGGCTTGCAATTATTTAACCATAGCAGCAACAAAATCACACACACACATACACACAGAAATTACACTGCTGAAATAAAGAAAGCTTAGGATAACTGGGAGTGGAAGAACAGTGACCTCATTTCTGTTCTGGTACTTAAAACAAATTCTTGGGCTCGGCATTCTTCCTTTCATAGAATCATAGAAAAGTAGAGTTGGAAGGGGCCTACAAGGCCATCGAGTCCAACCCCCTGCTCAATGCAGGAATCCAGGTCAAAGCATCCCTGACAGATGGCTGTCCAGCTGCACCTTGAATGCCTCCAGACTGGGAGATCCCACCACCTTCCTAGGTAGTTGGTTTCATTGTCTTATTGCTCTGACAGTCAGGAAATTTTTCCTGATGTTTAGGTGGAATCTAATGGGAGTTGTAGTCCAAACCATCTGGAGGGCACCAGGTTGCCTATCCCTAATGCAGAATTTCTTGCAGGACCACCCTGCAGTGTTTCCACTAACCACAACCTTAACACGCTATCTCAATAGGCCTTGCTAATCTTAACTCTCAGACAATGATCAAGTACTAGAGACAGAATCCAAGCAGCTTGATTGGCTCCCGGTGACATCATGCCCCATTCTGTATAGCCTAGAAACTCAAGACTGATTAATTTGCATAGATAATATATAGCCATAAATTATGATGGCAGGAGGCCAAGCATTTTAACTATTATTGAGCTACAAATGGACACAGCCAATTGGCTCTTGGCTTCAGTCTGTAACATAACCCTCCTCATATTTGGGCCACCTAATAAAGGGTATTGCAGAACTGGAAAAAGGTACAGAAAAAGCAACTAAGATCATCTAAGGCAGGGCTCTCCAACCTTGGGTCCCCAGACGTTGCCGGCCTACAGCTCCCAGCATACCCAGCCAGCATGGCTAATGGCAAGGGATTCTGGGAGCTGTAGTCCAAAAACATCTGGGGACCCAAGGTTGGAGAGCCCTGATCTAAGGGTTCCAGCACCTTCTCTATGAGGAAAGGTTAAAGCCTTTGAGGCTGTTTAGAAAGAAAAGGACTGAGGGAACACAAGAAGCCTGTAAACTGATGAACAGTGTGGAAAGTAATTTCATCCTCTTCTCATACTACTTGGGGTCATCCAGTAAAGTTAATTTGCAGTAGGATCAAGAAAGACAAAATAAAGTTCTTCATCAGACAGCATGCAGTTAACTTGGGAGAGTTAAGTACCACAAGATGCACTGCTGTCCACTTATAGATGGCTTTCCGAAAAGGACTAGGTAAATTAATGGATGGTTGATAGACATAAGACTAATAGCCATAGCAATGAAATACAACCTCCATGTTCAGAGGAAGAACACCTCCAAGTACCAGATGCTGGGGACAGACAACAGGGGAGGGCTATTGCCTTTGCACCCTTCTAGTTGGCTTCCCACGGGCATTTGTCTGGCCACCTGCTGGACTAGATGGACCTTTGGTGTGATCTAGCAGAGCAGTTCTTTAAAGAAAAGAAGAAAACCCCATGACTGAGAAATTAAGATGATCTCAGCTCATGCACACCGGTGGAATGGAGTGGTTTGCACAAACAAAGAGCAGCACTTCACATTTCCGTAACCTAGAAAAAACTCTTGCTAAATTCCTGCAAGTTTCATCTAAAGTGAAAAGTACACTTTCATCTAAAAAGAAAGTACACTTTCTAAGTGTATGTCTTTTGCACCTGACTCTGTTTGGATCTTGGGGTTCTAGTAAAAAAATACCCACCCCAAAAGTAGATTTTATATGCCCAAAGTCTGCCCGCCCCATTTTAATGGATCCAGGTCTGGTGTCAACGTTTGGCATTCTCAGGCAACTGCCAGGTCCTATGTGTACAAACGGGGCTGACTGTCAGTGACACCTACCCTGCCTGAGTGTCCCCCACCCCATGAGCAATGTTGAGCAGGCCCCCTCCAGAGGCGCCAGAACCAGTTGAGCCCCCAAGCACTGCGATCAGCAGCTGCAGTGCCACCTCTGCCAATCTGCCTCCACATAGTGGCCTTACCCAGTGGTATTGGTGTGGTTCCTATCAGATTCAGTTGGCACTGCCCCCCCCCCCAATTCTTAACATTCAATCTACAAATGCTGCAGATTGTATAATGTAGTTATACTATATTGGGCGCTCTGCAGAATTGAATTATAGGACATTAAAAATGGTGAATGCTCAATTCTCATAGAAGTGTGTGCTGCTGCCAGGAAATAGTGGTGGTGGTGGGCATCAGTGGAGCATACTGCCAGGTAAGATGGGCTTGATTGGTGCCAGCAATGGTGCCATCAGTGGTGGCACCGTGGGGTGGGTAGCAGCACTGTGCTGAGGGCCTATTCAAGCCTGTAGTCATAAATGTAAAAAGGAAGAATAGAGTTGTTTTTGGGTCCCAAAAGGGCCCCCCAAGGTGGATATGTTGCAAACTATGCAGGAGGGAGTGAAAAATACTCTGTTCATGCTCAAAGACAATTTTCTTTATTATTACTTTATGTATCCCTGCAATGAGCTGTAGCACTGAAAATATTTTCTGGGGCTGACCCCTTCCGAGGTCCGGGTCTCTGTCAGGGGAGCTTAACAGAAGTTTCTGGTTGCAACTTAATAGACAAGAGAGTGGAAGTAGGAAGGGTCTTTATTGCCAAGAGAAGTTGGGCTATATTGCTATGGAAAAATAGTATATGTGTGTGAATTGTCTTGTAAATTATGCACGAATGCATGAGTGGCAGTATGTCGGCCATATAATATTTGGTTAATTTTCATTTCTATTCCTTTCCAGGTTATACTCAGTTGCTCTCTGTTACGACTTCTCTTAAGAAGTTCCTCACAAAGCTGTGAGGCTGGAATATGTGTATAAACACAGAACATTTATCACTTTGAACACTTAAGCTTTGTGCCTTACTCAGATCTGCTTTGGGAATCGGAAACTTGAATCGATGTTATCAGATGAGTTAGAGTCCAAACCAGAGGTCAGCAGCAACAGATAGATTTGCTTTGTGGCTCAGTTATTGTATTCTGGAAATCACATTATGGCAAATGATGGCTCTCCTAGTAGTTTATGTAGTTTGTATATGTTTATCATGTACAGAAACAGAGCTCTCTTTTTAATTAAAGGCTCCCAAATTGCTCAACTAATTTTTACCCACAAGGTGTCATTTGAAAGCCCACCACCTCTTAGACTGCATCTTTACTTGGGAATAAGCTCCATTGAACATAGTGGGACTTACTTCTGAGACTAAACCTGCATGGTAAAAAAAAAAATGTAATTATGAAATTATTTTTGTTTCTTATTTAAAGTTGGTGCTTATTTGAAAATATTTATCTGAGAGCTAGGAATAGACCTTAAATATGCTTGACATCTTTAATAATGCTTTCGGGAAGATAACAGCTACACCTTCTGCTCTCTTGGGTTAGCCTCTTCACAAGGCTCATCTCCTGAGTTGGTATGTTGGCAAATTGCTATTTTGAATTTCAGCTTTTAAAAAACCATTATAGTTTGTGTCAAGCCCTTTTGGTTGCAAGAAGAGGTTTGAGAATGTAAAGAAATTATGTATTGTATGTACAGACCCATATCAGAGCTTCCAGTGCTCAAGGCAAGCTGTGGGACTCTCCCCCCACTCCCCATGGCATGTCCAAGGCTAATGTTCCTCCACGCTAAGTGGGTAAAGAGGCAGGTCAAGAGAGAGGGGTTCTCATTTTTGCATCAAGGGCACCAATCACTGCTGATGTGTACTACGAGGAATAAGAACAGAAAGTGGTTGATTCAGGGTCAGTTGCGTGAAATGGTGTCATTTAGGTTTTCCTTCAGAAGGAGCTCTAGTAAACAACACTTTACCCAACTACACATGACATTAAACAGATGGTTTAACGTTGTATTTGTTGTTGTTGTTGTTGTTGTTGTTGTTGCATTGAAGAACAGCTATGATAGGACCCAAGGTTTTAACCCTTTCCTCCTATGTCACAGTTCTGGCAAAAATCCTCACCCCTAACTGCTATTTGGCACGGGAAGGATGCTTCCAATGGTGCCAGTGGCAGCTTCCCTCCTGTACCAAATCTCAGCTTCAGGAGTCATTTTCATTGGGACCAGTGATGGAGAAGGAGGGAATAAATCCCCCCCCCATCACCATAGCCATAACTGGGGCTCCCTACAGCTGCTATTTATAGTAAAAAAAACCACACACATTAAATATGTAGTTTAATGTCACATAATGTGTAATTTGGCCTATAGTGTGTGAGTGCACAAAACTGTTTCCAGTGACTCATGTTGATTATATTGCCCACTGCTACTTTTCAGCTCAAATTCAAGGCCAGTTTCCATGGCAGAACAGTAACACCAGCTGTAAACTTAGGCAAAGAACAGGACTTGTGCCACCTACTGCTACTACCATGAGAGTTAACACATGCACAGTATACTATGGCATGGCAGTAAGAGTTTACGAGTTTGAATAACAAGTAACGACATACAGAGTTGGTGATTTCTTATTACTTGGTTGATTTTAGAATGATGGAAAATTTACTTTTTCATTTCCTGGTGTAGTTGATAAACCATTTCTCTATTTTACTACATTTTGCATCAAAAAATGCAGATTGGCGGGGGTGGGTGGGGAGAATAGACAAAAAGCATTCAGCTGCAGATCTAATCACTTGCTCCTACCTTAATGCTTTTGCTTTTTTTCAGCTGCTGGTTCAGTTTGTTCAGAACACGTCTATTCCGATAGGACAGGGGCTTGTAGAATCAGAATCTAAGGATATTACCTGTTTGTCTCTCCTTCCTGTTACTGAATCCCCAGAATGCAACAGGCTGATGTTGCCAGGTAAAGTCTTAAGCCTGATTATTCTAAAAATGCTGTTTATGGTGTTTTTGTGAGATTAACAGTGTAATCCTACACATGTCTACTCAGAATAAGTCCCACTGAGTTCAGTGCGGCTTACTTCCAGGTAAGTGTGCATACAGTTGCAAGCTAATAAGCATAAGGAGAATGAAGAGAGCTGCTTGGTTAGACTGCTGTGTTTGGATGTGGGGTACTCTTTGAGAACTGGTGAGATAGAAATATTATAATAAAAAGGGAAGAATTCCGGCACCATTGTTAGCAATTCTACCTAATAGTGTGTGTATTGCAAAAGCTGATGGTGTTATTATTGGTTTTCTTTAATGTCTGTGATGAAGGCACAGTAATTGCTCTGAATGAGATGTATAATCTCACAAATGCTTTTTTTTTCATATTTCATTATGTTCCTTAGATGACTCTCCAAGTCACACTAGCTCTTCAAAAGATGTTTCCTCTTCTGCTGTTCTGCGAAGCCTCCAGGTGAATGTTGGCCCTGATGGTGAGGAGACAAGGGCACAAACTGTTCAGAAACCACCTGAGCTTCTGCCGAGTCCTGATACTTCCAGCTTGTTGCAAGACCTCCAACCCAGTGATAGCACTTCCTTTATCCTCCTTAATTTAACACGGACAGGTAACTTCCATTTCAGAATCTAGCTAGATGTTTTTCTGCAAGAGATGCATATTCAATGATGCATTGCTTTGAAAAGCATGGTAAGTAGTTTGGACAGTGCTGAATTTAAACATGGATGATATTACCATCAGCAGCTCCTAGTGAAGTTGCTGTGGAGGTTTCTTGCAATATTGTGGGAAGCAAGAGATTTTGCTAATAGTTTTAGTGTCCTGATGAAATTGCATCTTCTCTAGGCCTAGGTTCTCCCTCAGAGCACCTGGTGTTTGTCCAGGATGAAGTGGAGGATTCTGGGAATGACTTCTTCTCCAATGACAGCACAGACAGCAGTACCCCGTGGTTTTTACGAGTGCAGGAATTGGCCCATGACAGTTTGATTGCCGCCACTCGAGCACAGCTCGCCAAGAATGCCAAAGCAAGCAATAATGGTAAGAGGGTTTCTGTTTCTATCAATCCTCTCCTTGAGTTAATTCAGGATATCTTACACACTTCTTGGATGTTTATGGAACAGCTACAGTTAAGGATTTCAGTGTAAGGTTTAGGATGTAGCCAGAGTCGGTGCTTTAACTTATTATACAGATAAATTTATTTTTTAAAATGTCTGGTTTCATATTCAAGGAGCTACCATCCCTACACCCATTCTCCCATATCTTCTGAACTTTCTTTCTACCACTTATTTGACAGTGTAATCCTATACTTGTCTGCTCAAAAGGAAGTCCCATTGAGGCAATGGGGCTTACTCCCAGGTAAGTGGATGTAGGATTGTAGCCCAAATATCTTACAAGATTCCTATTAAATTTTGTTGCAAATCTAAATGCCCTTTTTAAAGCTCCTGTTCTTGAACTTTTCCAGCAGGTCTTGCAGTCTCCCATTTGTCTTCGAAACTGGATCAGAGACTACTCTGGGTGGCCTCTCATCAGTACAGGTGGTGGAGCCCTAGCAAATCTCAGGCACAGCTGGGATCAGGGCACCATATGTCCCATAGGCTTAGCAGCAATTAACAAGGATGCTGTATATAGTCAAAGCAGTCACCTTGTGTGTGGTTGTGAGGGGAAAAGGAATTCCATGGGGTTGGAGCTTCTGGCTGGGAGCTGTTTTGACCAGTGGTTGCTGCATGACTGTTGGACCATGCAATCTGGTGCTCAGGTGCCTATGCTGCCCCGGGGGAAGTTGCATAACCAGAGTAACAGTGGGATTGCAGATTATGCAGTATCCCTGTTTATGGTTCTGAAATGCCAAGTCAAAATGGGTGTTATTTTTTGGCAATCCTTTGAGAAAGGATGCAAAACTGTGCACAAAGGGTTGGGTGTCAGGAGGCATGAGGAAATGCATCCCCATTGCTGAGGTAACTGGGCTGATGTTTCCTTCCCTCAATCCAGTTGTGCATAGCTGGGGTAGAATGGAGATGCACATTCTATTGAAAGTACTGCATGCAGATGCAGATGCAGCTGGCATCCATCCAGACTGCATTGCTTTCAGTGCAACATGCATCCCTATCCCTGTTCTGTCTTGGTTAGACAGAACTAGAGCTGGACCGGGGCAAAAGTCTTGTTGCACAGTGATGGGGGGCAGTGAAACTGTCAGCACAGCCTGGAAAGTTAAGGGTTGTCTGCCCAGTTGCTTTTTTCCTCTCTCCACCCTCCCCTTACAGAGTGAGGGAAATGGAAAGGCATTATTTGCCCTCAGTGATGTTCTCATGTAACTAAATTGGGCACTGTGGTGCCATGTTGCCAAGTTTACTATGTGATACCTGATTTTGGCTGGGATCACACAAAGAAGAAGCCCTTTCAAGGTTTGCTTGTATTCTCTTTAAAAGGCGCCCAAGTAGCAGCAGGTCAGAGGGACAATGGATGTAAACAGGTGTGGCAAAATGTGGAAGTTAGAGCTTCCCCCAGCCCCCATTAATTATCCTTCTTTTCTCTCCTCCACCCTTGGAAATGGCAACTTTCTCAGTGAAAATTGAACCTCATAAAAATTTGAGGCAGCGCTGACCTGAGGAATGAAGAAAAGCAGCATGGGCTTTATACAGTTAGTTAAATGTACTGCTCAGAAATGTCTCTGGTGTATATGATCATTTCATATTGTGTTTTTTACTCCTATGCATTGTCTTACCATGATACTTTTTATTTCCAGGTGAAAATGTTCATGTTTGCTCAGGAGACTCACAACCGAAAGAACCCAGCCCCATCCCTCATCTGCCTCGTGTGGAGAAAAAGTTGAAGTGCACTGTTGAAGGTTGTGATAGGACGTTTGTGTGGCCAGCCCACTTCAAATATCACCTAAAAACCCACAGGTGTATAGACTTGCTATAGCTGTGATTTTGCAGAGCTCTGCAGGCTGTATAGGTATTTATGCAGTAAGTGACTGCTGTGGAACAATCCAGTATTCAAATTCAGGGAGCCTAAACTGGTAGTAAGAATATGAAAGAAATGTAAACAGTAAAGAAAAAAAAAGCATCTGACTTTAGAGTACAGACTCTTATCTTTTCATATTAATGACCATTTAAGGTGAAGCCAGTAACTCTGGCCATGTTACTTTTCAGCTCCATGCCCCATTTATTTTGAATCGAAATAAAGAGACAATTACATGTGATGTCGTATTATTATGGAAAAGCAGAATATCAGCAGAGGACAACTTGCTTTATAGCAATATGTATAATAATAGTGCCATGAAAGTGATGTTGTTTTCCAGGAATGACCGTTCCTTCATTTGTCCGGCAAAAGATTGTGGGAAAAGCTTCTATGTCCTACAGAGGCTGAAGGTGCACATGAGAACACACAATGGCGAGAAACCTTTCATCTGCACTGAGCTGGGGTGTGGGAAACAATTCACAACAGCTGGGAATCTGAAGAATCACCTGCGGATTCACACTGGTGTGTTCCTTTCCCCCTTTTCCAAAAGTTTCTCTTATTCCAGTATTCAAGTGTCAAAAGAAGTTTCACTATGCATTTTTATCAGTCAAATTGTGAACATGGCACTGACTAGACACTGCTGTCTCTTCCTCTCTGCCTGTTTTTTTTAAAATATTTTGGGTGAGATGGAAGGTGAATAGCTAGGTGACCACTTCAGATTAGGCTTATGCTTAATCTGTGTTCCGCTTGATGGTAACAGTGAAATCACCAATCTGCATCATCCATTCTTAGCCCCCTCTGTTAATCACAATTTTTTTTAGCTACAGAACAAATTTTTGGCTGCACAACAAATTGGTCACAGCATATTTCAAAGTGTGTGGCTATCTTGTTGAAAGCCTGTAATTGTAGCCATGTGCTGTATCAGAAAGGCATTTCCAATGAGACCCTCTGAGCAGTCACACTAGACCATACCCAATTGGGCAGGAGAATCCACTAGAGACAGACCTTGAGTGCCATGGAGTTGTGCTCAGTACCGTCCTTCTGGGATTCATTTCATTTTGACTAAAAAATGGCTAGCTGGACTTTCCAGCCCAAAAGGAAGTTCAAGGTAGTTTAAAATAAGACTTGCCATAAAAGCTAGCAATAGAATCATAGTTTTATTACAGTGAAGATTTGCTCAATAGCAGAGTCTCCTCTTCGATTAAATGGAAGAGAAATGGGTAACAGAGGAGATACAGACAGGGTAAGGCCCTTGTGACTCAGGAAAAGCTTTGCTGGAGAGGACAGATCTGAAGGGAGGCAAGGAAAGCAGCTTAACTAATAAACTAGGGACAGTTTCAGGTTCTGGGATGGGCAAAGTTCATAGACCTGTTCTTGGATACATAAACTGTATTGTAAAACAAAACACCCTAGTGTATTCTAAGAACATTTGTTGGGTGGTGGTGGTGGTTCTCTTGCCTCATTATAACTAGAGAGGAGTTATTCCTGAAGAAAAATCACAATCTGAAAGGACGGGTGGGGGAGGAGATGCCCCCAAGTGGCACCCCTACAGATGAAAGGGCAGCATGGGTGCAGGCATAAAAGTGGGATCCACCTTCTGTCCACAGGATAGGGCTACAGCTTACTGGAAAGAGCAAATGCTTTGTATGCAGAAGGTCCCCGACTCAATCCTTGGCATCTTTAGTTAAACAGATCTCAAATAGTAGGACTGAGAAAGACCTCTGCCTGAGTCCTTGGAGAGCTGCTGCCGGTCTGAGTAGACGGTGGACCTATGGGCTGATTCAGTATGAGGCAACTTCATATGTTCATGTGGGAGTAGGAGACATAAGGTGTGGTAGTGGAAGAGCTATTGTGGCGTGCAAATGTGTGGGTGACTTAATGGGGAGAGGAAGATTAGTCAGCGGTGAAGATGAAGTTTCTTAAATGAACTAGACATTTGATATGGGAAGAAACTACAGCAGTTAAAGATGGGGGTAATGTAGTCATAGTAACCATGGTAAAATGTTCTTTTCATAGAGACATTGACTGGGTTCATACAACATAACCTACACTCAAGAGTTGAGTATGGGTTGAGTGGGGGTTGTCAAAATGTGGGTTGTCATATTGTCCAAACTATGGTTTGTTAACCACAAACAACCCATGAAGACAAACCACCATTTGTGTTTGGGTTGTGAACTGTGGGTTGTTTGTGCTTAACAACCCATGGCTTGCTATCGCGGCTGGGTTCAGACAGCACGACAACTAACGTTTCAACAATAACCCACAGTTCAATGACAACTCATACACAATACTTGAGTGTGGGTTGTGTTGTCTGAACCCAGACTGCTTCCCACAGGGTGGCTTATTTGTTTGCAACAAGCCACCCCGACAACTCATGGCTTGTTCTAGGGGTAGTTCAACCCATGATGGGTTGTTGTGATGTCCAACCCAGGAGAGCAGTTTCATCTTGGGTTGTGGGGATTGGCTAGTGAGCCACTTGGCAAGAGTGGCAAACCCCCTTGCAGCTCTTCACAATCTCACCCTTGCCACAACCAGTGACAGCCCCTCCACCAATGCCAAAGTGGCTCTTTGGAGTGGCAGTCACTGGTTCACCACCTTTTGTGGGGGGGGGGGGCAGAAAACTGCACAGTTGTGTTTAATTTTTTTTGGGTTGGTTGGTTGGTCTTTTACAAGTGCGCTCTTATGGCTGTTCAATATGTGTAGTCTTGCCTGGTCAATTTCCTTGTCTGTTTCAGCTGTCAAATAGAGCCAGGGGAGCAAGTAAGGGACTGACAAGGCAAGACTGGCATATAGGCTAATGTGCACACAGTTGCCAGGGGCCAATTGCCTAGCTGACCAGTTGCCTTTTAAATTGACAGCTAGGCACTTGGCCCCTGGCAACTGTGTACAAATTAGCCTATATGCAGTCTACCTTGTCCTCCCTTTGACAGCTGAAACTGACAAGGAAATTGACCAGGCAAGACTACAATTATCAAATAGCCGTAAGTGTGCACTTGTACACCTGCAAAAGACTGACAAAAAAATAATAATTGAAAATGTGCAATTTTCAGGGGCTGGGGGGAAAAATACCCAATTATGCTTTTTTGAGGCTCTAAAAAGCCTCTGGCAGCAAACAAAAAGGGGAGCGGGAGACAAGACAGGTTCTGCCGTGAAGGACATTGGGATATGGCTGGAGGACCAATGGGGAGCCCAATCCACGGTGAGCCCAATCGTCTGTCAGGTGCACCATGGGTTCTGCAAACAACCCACACTGCATAGGTTATTCACAGGGTGGTTTAGCATGTCTTGCAAATGCAGCCATTCTGAATTAGTTACCTGAGCATAAATAATTGGATTCTATTTTTAAATATACCCTGGGATTAATTGCTGCATACTGTGTAGGAGGCAGAAATCTGGGAGATAAAAATGGCTGAATGCCTTGGATGATAAAAGATAATATAGTTGCAAACCATGTTATGTTTATGTTTCTGGGATTTTCAGTGTTGGAAAAATGTTCTAAATCTAAATAAACTGAACCCTGATCTGGATTCTCCTAATGAGTCATGGGCTGGGACTGCTATGGTAGATGTATATTCAGTTTCAGTCTTTATTTATTTATTTATTTATTATATTTATACCCCGCCTTTTTTCCTGCAAGGAACCCAAGGCAGCTTACACAATCCTAATCCTCCTCTTTGTTTTATCCTCACAACAACCATGTGAGGTAGGTTGGGCTGAGAGTCAGTGACTGGCCCAAAGTCACCCAGTGAGTTTCATGCTGAGCAGGGACTAGAACCCGGATCTCCCGAGTCCAAGTCCAACACTCTCATCACTACGCTACACCAGTGAAGAACTGGTATAAACAAACTCATGAGAGTGTGACTAGAATTTGGAAGCTGCAATGTAAGATCAATAGGTAGAACAGAAGTGGAACCTTGAGGGCTTATGCCCTTTAAGTGGCCTTTTCAATCAAGTGAAGCAAATACCCTAATTATAACTTGTTGTAACACAGGGGAAAAGCCCTTCTTATGCGAGGCTCAGGGTTGTGGTCGTTCCTTTGCTGAATACTCCAGCCTTCGGAAACACCTGGTTGTCCATTCAGGTAAGGGAACTATACCTCTTCAGATAAGGCTGATAGAACAGAGGGTGTCTTTCTAGGAGACAGGCCTTGTGGAACAATTACTGATAATTGCTTTTTTCTTTTTTCCCCTTTTTTTGCTGCTTGAGCTAATCTGCCCTTTTTCTTCCTTAACCCTAATCGAACAACAATCTCGTAGATTGGGATGTAAGGTCTCATCTTGCCTGACTCACACACTGTAGATCAAAGGCCTTAAGACTTCATGGACATATAGACCTGAAGTTCCAAATTACTAAAAACAAAATGACAAAACTTGGCTATGAACTTGGTAATTTTTTCCTAGAGTTTAGCCTTTAAACTGACCTCTGAAGTAGATAGACATCAAACTCCTTAAGCACATAAAATGAATATTGCATGCCCTGCTTTAACAGCCCTTGTGTCTTCTTTCAGGAGTAAAGCCACACCAATGCCAAATCTGTGGGAAGACATTTTCTCAGAGTGGTAGTAGGAATGTGCACATGAAGAAACATCATTCCAGAGTTGGAATGGCTAGCAATAGACAGCATGAACAAACAGGTAGGGACTGACTAGGATGAAAAGGTATGAATGGGTCCTCCAAGTAGTGATGAGGGGATGAATCAGTTTAGAAAGATAACCTGTTATTCCACAGAAATGTAAGGGTGAGATGGGTGGGTGACAGAAATGGGGCTCTTGTTAGGATGTATTCCATGAGGGGGCTACAGGGGCAGGCAGATGCAAAAAACCTTTTAAATGATGACAAGAGTGTTGACCACAAAGCAGTGAGTATTTCCTGGCTTTGAAAAACAGTCCTAGGTTTGATCTGTGCAAGTGAAGTCTCTTTCTCAGACATATATATCTTTTAAGGACACCCATCCTATTTAATCACAATCATAAAACTGAAACTGTCCACATATCAAAATATACACCCCCAATTTTCATGCTGAAAATACAGGCTCCAAAGAGGGAATTACAAGTAAGGATGAATGAGAAAACAATTCTTGACATTCTTCAGACTTGTTAGGTATGAAGAAAATTTCTTTGTGTGATGGTGGCCACTGAAGTTGTGTTGTAGACTGCAGTAGCACTCAGCTCATAGCACATTGTTTTTGCACAGAATCATTGATGGGCAGTAGTTTGCTAGAAGAATCTGAAATTCACAGTAAGAACCTGGTATCGATGAGCTCTCCGCCCAGCCTTGGTGTGGAATCCTTGCACCTGCCAGACACTGAATCAATTATTGGTGTGAAGGAAGGTGAGAAAATGTTCCTGTCTAATCAAAAGGAGACCTTGTATGGGGGGCATGGAATAATTTTAAATGAGTTCCATGGTATGTAAACAAATGCTGTATAGTAAAAGTTAGAAACGGGAGGAAGAAGTTGGACAAAGACAGGTTGTTTACCTGTAACTGTTGCTCTTCAAGTGCATTCACACATATGGACTCTGTGCCGGCATGGAGCCCCATTTGGGAACCTTATATAACTTAGGAATTTTTGATGAGAACACCCCCACCACCATCCCAGTACACATGTCGCTAGTGGGTTCCTGCCTGTTCCCCTAAGCTCCTTGAGACTGCTCAATGCAGCCTCGGAACCAAAGGAAACCTTGGTACTAAGCTAGACACCAAAGCAGGGACAGTGGGTGAGTTGTGTGAATGCACAGATGACACTCGAACTACAGTTACAGGCAAGCAATCTGTATTTTTTCTTCATGGTCTGTGTGCATCACACATATGGGTAAGTAGCAAGCTGACTTACCAGAGGTGGGTTCACTGTTCTATTGCAGAACAACCGAAAGGAGCAGTCAGCTCTAGCCCTGATGTCCAGTCTGTAGAGAATTATGAAAGTTGCTTGCTTCGACCAGGTAGCAGCACGACACACTTCCGGTAGAGGGATGCCCTTAGTGAATGCCACTGATGGAGCCACTGCTCAAGTGGTATGAGCTTGGATTGGATCTAAGAGTTGGAGTCCTGTGAGCTCATAGGCTGGTCTGATGGTGTGCACAATCCAAGGAGAGAATCTTTGGGATGATACCAGGAAGCCTTTGCGTGGACCCTCATAAAAGAGAAATAGGTGAGGTGACTGACAAAACTATTCGATCCGAGACTTATAGAAAGCAAAAGTGCAACGGATATCCAGATAATGAAGAGATTTGATAGATGTTGGAGGGGAAGGGAAGAAAGCTGGCAGAACAATGTCTTGATTCAAGTCAAAATCAGAGATGACCATGGGAAGGAAAGCCAGATTGGGTCAGAGCACTACTTTGTTGCAAAGGAGGATCTATGTGCAACATGCTAAGTTCACTAGACCTATGGGCAGAGGTCACCTCCACAAGGAAGAATGTTTTCCAGGACAGCAAGCAAAGGTCAATAGTGGCAAGCAGTTTGAATGGCTTAGCAATCAAGGCCTGTAGAACTACAGAGAGGCTCCTTTCTTGCGCTGGTTTCCGAACTGGAGGGGCAAAGTTCTTCATACCTCGAAGAAACTGCTTAACCAAGGGGGTTGAAAACACTGGAATTCCATCCACAGGAACATGGCACACTGTAATTGCAGACAAGTAAACCTTAAGTGAGGAAACAGGTAAACCCTTCTCCCATAGGGAAGGAGAAATGTGAGAACATGGTGCAATGGGCACCTAACTCGATCAAATCCATGTAACCCCTGAAAGGTAGGAAAGGAAGTCCATTTTGCTGTGTATGACCTATGGGTGGCCATTTTACGAGCTGCATCAAGAACCTTCTGCACCTCCTGTGACATTGTCATATGTGGGAGTGCTCATTGGTTTCTCCACACTGTCATGCATAGCATAGATGATGAATTTTGTCCCTGTCTCTGGCCAGCAGGTACTACTGGTACTACTGGCTGATAAAACCAGCGGGGCAATTTTATTGTGGGTTGCCAGGAATGGCTAGAGAGCTGTCCAGCCAGAGCAGCAAAAACCCCTGCCGCTCCTCACAATCTTGCTGATGCCACCACCATCATCCCTTGTCAACGTTCCCCACCACATGCCCCTAAAAATCACAAATATCAAATGTGACAACTAGCTACAGAGGGAGGTGACAAGCAGGAAGGGGAGTGGGGAGCCAAAAGTGGCTGGAGGGAAGGTGCTTTGCAGCGGGTGCTCTTACTTCAGTGCAAAGGAAACAGCCTTTAAAAAGGCAAGCCCCGAAATGGAGGATGAAATTGACTAGGACACTGACAATAGAGGATTATCAGTATACTGGGCTAAATATTGCACAACAGTGAAATTCCCAAGGAAAAAACAACAGCTGGTGAACACGTTTGTGTGTTCACAAGGGCTCTGAAAATTCATTTCATTTGGTGATTTAATGGGGGGGGGGGAGTTTCTCCCGGTAGCTGGCAACCCCAGTGGACCAATTGCAGAAAGGGTGCTGATGTAGCAAGGAGGAGTTCTGCTGCAAAGGCACCTGGGATATGTACCAGAGCCAGCAGGAGGACCGAGGGGGAACAAGGTGGGGAACAAGACACGGCAAACACGATTGCTTGTTGGGAGTGCTGTGGGTTGTTCAGTGAACAACCAACGCTTGGTGGCTTTATTCGCAGGGTGGCTTAGCATGACATGCGAACCCACCCACCATTTCTTATGGTCTGTAGTGCCGACACTTGAAATGGTGGCTTCTTTTGCAATCCATTTTCTGCCTGGACCTAGAAGTGTAAGAGCTAGCTTGGTATCTAGTTTAGGACAGCTACTTATGAGTGTATATTATAGATTGACTAAAGGGGGCTCTGAGTTGGTTATAAAATGAGAATAGTGGACTGGTCTCAGACAGGCTGCCCACTGTCCAATATTTATTAAAATTAAAAGTACTTTGCAGAAACATTATTGTTTGCAGCATGTTGTGTTAGCTGTATTTAGCCTAGGCTGGATATATGAGGAGTAGGCCAGAACATCTGCATTATGAGTATCTAGCATATACATTACCCCTTCATGGTTGGAGGGAGGGCTGAGATACATTCCTAGGAAATGAAGATGGCAGGTGGCTGGAGGCCGATGCTTTAATCTGCAGTGCACCCATTTTGTGGTGATGCTCAGGACAGTTTCTCAAATTGCCAAATATGCCCACATGCCCAAAAAGTTTCCCTACCCCTGCTGTAGATGTTGAATGTTTTAGTTTGCTTCCTGAGCAGTGTCTCTGCCAAGCTTTCCTTTATTTGCGCTAAACCATCCACACAGCACATGCTTTAGCCTTTATCTAAAGTCCTTTGAATTGCTCAAGAAAATACTACCCGATGAATGTTTTGCAAAGTGTAATTTTTTTTCTGTTTGGTTTGCAGAGGTTCTTGCTGAAGCAACAACAAACTCTCTCCATACTGCATCTGATGTAGTTTTGCCATCTCATCTGATGCCCATGTCAACATCAAGGCACTCCTATGGGGTGTCATCGTTACTACAGTAAATCCACAGGTCAGTCTAGAAGGCTTCTATTCCTTTTTGAACAGCATAGAGGGTGAAGATTTGATCTGACATAGCTATAGTAGCATACAGTTTGGACTGGCAATCACATTGGCATTGGAGCCTACTTACCTGCCTGTCAGTTTCCACTTCCCTTTTAAAGCTTACTACAGTTTATAAGCTGTGGTGGGCGTAGGTGAGCCTTTCTGTTACATCCTCACGACATGCACTTGATAGCTGCACAATGATTGAGTGTGGCATCAAAATGGACATGGTGGTTGCTGGTGAAGTAGAATTGTCCTTAATGAATCACTGTGCTGTTCTCAAAACACAGTGCTAGTGCAGTTACAGCTGTCATTACCCTGTGATGTCTTGCATTGCAGCTTGTTAGGATTAGGCTCTTGATGAGCTGAACTCTAAGATGCCCCATCACATACAGAAGGTACAGTCTTCTGCTCGTGGAAGGGCTATTTTACACCTTGCACTAGTGCTGCATGAGAAAAGTGAAATGAAATCCAAAGATGTTCTGTTTGTACAACCTCTTGTGCAAGCATAAGAACTGCTATAGAACCTACCTATTGTAGCAAACTCTTCCACTTGCACAAGCCTTTGCAGCAGTGTGCTCACAACTATTTTCCTTCTGTCCATGATTCTTTGGGTGCAACTCCAGATGCTTCCAGACAAGGCTTGTTATTGTACAATCACACTGCCTCGTTCACAGAATTTTATGGGGGTCCAGACATTGTCATCTTCATTTTGTAGCCCTCCTGTGTCTTCTCATCACTTCTTCCATCTCTTTTTCTAACCCCCAAAAAATCCGTCAAGGAAGAAAAGACAGAATAGTTACACAATTTCTTTTGTTAGTGATAGGAGCTCTCAATCTGGAAACACCCTCTATCTATGTTATAGATACCCCTAATTTTCTCTTACCTGTATTCACTTACTACTGCTGCAGCTCCAAACTGAAAACATTACGTTCAGACATTTGCCTCAAGATTGTCAGTTGGTTCGCACAATGTTTCTTGTTACTATTACATTCAAACTGGCAAACTATAGTTTTTACTTTCTGTACAAACTTCAATTGGAAATGTGGTTTGAAGCTGGTCTCCAGTACTGGACTGGAGGGCAAGCACAAGCTATGATTTGGCCAAACCAAACAAAAACTAATAGACTCTGTGCACAAATGGAGGTGGGGAGGCAGGGCTCTGTGAGCTTATTTCCAGGCCTCCAAACCAGGCATGGGGAATCATAGAATCATAGAAAAGTAGAGTTGGAAGGGGCCTACAAGGCCATCGAGTCCAACCCCCTGCTCAATGCAGGAATCCAGGTCAAAGCATCTCTGACAGATGTCTGTCTAGCTGCATCTTGAATGCCTCCAGAGTGGGAGAGCCCACCACCTCCCTAGGTAGTTGATTCCATTGTCTTATTGCTCTGACAGTCAGGAAATTTTTCCTGATGTTTAGGTGGAATCTAGGTTCCTGTAACTTGAGCCCATTATTCCATGTCCTGCAAACTGGGATGATCGAGAAGAGATCCTGGCCCTCCTCTGTGTGACATCCCTTCAAATACTGGAAGAGTGCGATCATATCTCCCCTCAGTCTCCTCTTCTGAAGGCTAAACATGCCCAGTTCTTTCAGTCTCTCCTCATAGGGCCTTGTTTCCAGTCCCTTGATCATCCTTGTTGTCCTCCTCTGAACCCTCTCCAGTTTGTCTATGTCCTTCTTAAAGTGAGGTGCCCAGAACTGGACGCAGTACTCAAGATGAGGCCTAACCAGTGCCGAGTAAAGGGGAATTATCACTTCCCGCGATTTGGAAGCTATACTTCTATTAATACAGCCCAAAATAGCATTTGCCTTCTTTGCAGCCACATCGCATTGCTGGCTCATATTCAGTTTGTGATCTACCACAGTTCCAAGATCCTTCTCACTTGTAGTATTGTTGAGCCAAGTGTCCCCCATTCTGTAACTCTGCATTTGGTTTCCTCTCCCTAGGTGCAGCACTTGGCATTTATCCCTATTAAATTTCATTCTGTTGTTTTCAGCC